>PSNO01000002.1:2417500-3017500 GCA_002976275.1 Monascus ruber | reverse complement strand
GTAAGGGTATGTGGTTGGGGGCCGTCAGATTGCCAGTACTGAAGAGGAGATGGATTACGCAAGGCATTGACGCCGCATCCTGGTTTGTGTGTTGAAACCGTCCATGAGGCTAAGGATGAGATGTCGCGAAGGTTCGCAGGCAGAGGAGAAGGCGTCCGTTCTACATATTCAATAGTTAGTAAGGCATCATATGAAAATACATTAATAGCGCTCCATGTACTCACCTCGATCATCCATCAATTCGTCGCCTTCTTCATCTTCATCTTCCTCACCCATTTCAACTTCTTCCCCGCCATCCTCTTCAATCATCACATCTTCATTTTCTTCAATTTCATCTTCTTCCACAACATCAACTTGTCCTAAAACCTGATCTTGTTCTGCCAGCTCTTGCGCTTCATCGCTGCCAACCTCATCGTCCACTACTTCCTCCTCGTCATCTTCACGCGGCATGTCCACGTGCTGTCTCCGGCTAGTTATACCTCTCCCAAACAGTGAATAGAGCGCCGCAGCGGGACTGGTGAAATCAGCCAGGCCTGACGGCGGGTGTAATCGCGACTGCGTCGAAGATGCGCCGCGCTGAGGAGTTTGAAACTGTGACGGCGTAAGAGAAGCATAGGTGTACATGGCCGTTTCACCGCGGTTTGTTCGCACTACTTGGGGGGCGTTAATGGGGGTGGTAGCGTCTACATTTGGGGTCAAGTTCAACTCTTGATCTCGGTCTCGGGCTTGGATTGAAGCGGGCTGTCGGCGGAGGAGGTGGCGGGGCATTGTTCGTTGTTTCTGTTTCGTATTTTGTTCTTCATGGAGACATTGTGTGAAAGCGTGTGTAGACAGTCGACCTGGCCACTGTTCATTAGAATTGGGTCTAACTCATTCTTCGTCCGGATGTTCCTTTCGTCGCGTCGAGCTGGAGCCAGCGCGTCGACCGCCATGTCACGTGCTATAACGCTGGGCATACAGACAAAAGTAGCACAGCACTGCTCGCTGCTCTAGCAATACCTACGGTACTCTGGTTACATCCTGAACGGATGCTTTCCGCGAAGAAGTAATTCGGAGGAGGGTGTCCAACTTCCATTATTTCAACGTATCCTTAATGATACCCCAACAGCCGCGCTCATGAAGATCCGCCACTTATTATGTTCCGAGACCGACACTGCAATGTGGGAGATATATATTTTACAGAACAAAGATAACTCAAGAAAACCATGGGAAGACGATAATATGAGAGAACAGGGGCGGAGGCGAGTGACAGGAGGCATGGGAAGGAATGTGCTCGTTCAATGCGGTGGCAGCGAGTCCCCATTCAACGGACCTCCCTGTTGCGCTTCACTACCCCAGTGCAACGACTATATTTCCACGTATCCCAACTTTTCACCAACCTTAATACGTTGGCCCTTCTCAATGGCCCAATTCCAACCTTCTTTGCGTTCACCTTCACCCCAGCCGACCTCGAAGGACTGCCGAGCCCCCACCGGAGCCTCGAATACGAGCACAATCGAGCTGCCTAGCTGGAAGCCGCCCATTTCTTCTCCGCGGTTGAGCGCATGCCCACCAAGCGTCCTGCTCGCATGATGATAGGTTGCTTCGACAAAGCCATGGTATGGCTCGCCACGTTTAGCAGCCAACGCTGCAGCCCTATCTGCAGCGGTGTCGGTGGTGAAGCTGTTGGTGCGTAACTCGGCATCAAAATTGATCTTTATTGAGCCTACATTGGTCGCGCCAACAGGCGTCATGCTGAAGAAACCCCAACGCCAGCGGCCCAGAAGAGCGACCCGCTCATTGAGAGTGAAGAGACCCGGGAGATGTTTCTGTAAGTAAGGTGATACCGAATACAGCTCGCCAGCAAAGTGGCGGCGGCTCTCAACAACCCAGGGAACTGGTGAGTGGAAACGGTGATAGTCGCCAGGGGCAAGATAGATGACCACATAGTAGAGTGCGTTATTTGACCTCGGCTTGGGAGTATACCATGGTCTGGCATCCCCGCGTGCCAAGTCCGCTCTGACCTCGGACTCAGAACTCCATTGTGATTTTGTAGAAACATCCATAGATAGTCCTTTTGGCTGTGCCTCCGGATCTCCAGAAAGAAGGGTGGGAAGTGTGTAGGATATGTTGTTTACCCTGGCAAACTCCTCGTCCGCCGCCACCTGCTCCGCATCTTTTTGTGTTGGTTCCAACCTGTGATCCCTAAATCTCTTGCTGTGATCGGCATACTCGGGTGTCGCAGAACCCAAGAGTGCATCCAAACTATACGTCATTCCCTTAACCTGCTCGACCTCACCACGCTCTATAGTACCGAATTGAAGGATACGTCCGTCAGAAGGAGACAGTATTGCATTAGGATGAGGGTCCAAAGGTCGTGAGCCAGGTTTAAGTTGGCGGTAAAAGAAGGCGGCCAAATTAGGATAGTTGTGAAGATCAGGTTCCGATACTTCATTCAGGTTGACACCGAATAGCCACGAATATAGCCGAAAACCTGGGACACGAAGGTAATATGGTATCGTATACTCATTAACTCGTCCCCATAGTCGAGATATTGCTTTTAGGGGCAAAGTAGACATGATCTGGACATGCCAGGGTCCGTCAGGCCGAACCCTCGGACGACGGGGAGGCCTTTCATCGTCGAAACCTTCGTTTTCAGCCTCCCGATCCCCACGCCATTTTTCTGCACGTTGTGACCTATAGATTTGGATCAAGCCAATAAGGCCAATTCCAAGACCGACCGAAATTGGATACCATTCCACCTTAGTGTGCCGCAATGCTACCCGCAGGCGAGACCCGAAGGAGCCTTTCGTCCTTTCGTTGTCGCCCCCCTTCTGCGATTGTTTCCAGTTTTGTGATGTAGAAAATCGTCTAATATAACTGGCTCTGTGAATGCCAGTCACTCTATAAGGAAAACCCTCCATCACAATAGTCCTCTTCCCCCAAGGGATGGCTGTTGCGACGGGCTGGCGAAGGAGCATAGAATAGCCGGATAGGCGCTTGGCCATTATGCGTTTCAATTCTTAGGCATCCTCGCGTGGGTTAAAAGCCGACCAAAAAACCCATGCAAAAGGATGTAATCCGAATGCCAAGTGTGGGAAGGGGAGGACGATGGAAGTTGAACGTTCCCGGTCTCCTTCGAAGCAATTTTTGCTTGCGTCACTCGCGCTGTTCTCACCGCCAGGCAGAATAGCACCACCGCGTGAAGTTCGATGAGAGCATCGCAACGCGCTTCATTGCATCCTCCGCTATTATTATTCTTACTGTCATTATTAGGCTGATGGGATGAGCTCCCTGTTTGCATAGGTTCGGAGTTGGTTGGTGCTCGGTTCGATTTGTTCCTGGATCCTTATCAAATGGAGTGAATGAGAAAGGACACCGTCAGCCTTTTCCCTACTCTTCGCTCTAGGCAGACGCTCCTTTTTTTTTTACATCCACCACAGATCACTTCCAAGGAGTCGATATCTGAAAGATAAAGAAAAAAGCAAAGTGAAGGGCATCAATTCGCGTATGCTGTCATCGACAGTGGCTAAATCCAGATGCGGAGAACCATGAGCATCTAACCGCTACAAAACGTTCTTCTATTCGGGAATCTCAAACTGCTCGTTACTGCGAAGATGGCTTCGGATGCTTCTTCGAACAACCATGCCTCATCTCTGGGTCATGGATCAAGTCCGAGTGTGATCGTGCTTCACATTCTCTGTCCATCATTCCCCCCACCCAGTCGTTTTACCATCAACAACGTTCCACTTTCCACCACAGTCGCAGCCCTGAAGGCTCGCATATCCGATTCGATTTCAAGCAGACCTTCTCCTGAGAGCCAGAGACTGATTTACCGTGGAAAACCACTCTCAGATAATAACGCGATTTTGCGGGATATTCTTGAACCGGTTGATGTGAGTATTGCCCGCCAAGTCATGGTAGGCTTCGTGTCGATTATCTGACACTGTGTTATCTGCAGACTGCTGTGCACACTCTACATCTCGTCCTTCCCCCAGGTTCTACCCCTTCAGCTTCTAGTTCGGCCGCATCCAGTACACTGTCGCAGGAACCCTCGCATCTTCCCGCCCAGCATAGGAATTCTCGTCCCTTCACACGATCTTCTCAGTCGATTCCCCCCCAAAATATCCAAGGGATGAGATATAGGGGCACTGGGATATTATCAAGACTCGGTGAAGCGGAAATTGGAATTGCTTTACAGCGTAATATCGAGACTCTCCGTCGCCAGGTAGAATTGCAGGCGCGGGGAAGGTGGCCGCTGCGACAAGGAGTCCAGGAAACTGCGACTGTAGGGCGCTCACATCCAGTTTCCACGCAGCCACTGTCATCATTTTCTCAACCGCATACGCTCCAACGGATGCAGCATAATCCTTTCTATCCCCCTCCTTCGGGGACATCGCAGTCTCCATGGACGAGTAGTCCTTCCGTTTTCACAACCCCCGCTAATTTGTCAGGTTTGGGTTCTAATTCCAGTCACATTTCAACTATGGACAGCCAGTTCGCGGAAAATCCTCGACTACGCCTCGAGGCTCTACGCCAGCAAATAGCGTTGAGTGAATCCCAATTGAACCAGGGCACCGCACCTCCGCTCAATCAAATCATCCGAATACGCACGGAGCTGTTGAATCTTCTAGACAATCAATATCGCGACCCGCTTTCTCAGCGTGATGGAGTTATCGAGTCCTTGCTGAGCCGCGTTTTAAACGTCTATACCCGTGCTGACCAACTCCGTGTTATTCAACCCCGCTATCCTTCACAGGCCCGCAGAGAAAGCGCAGGCTTGACCTTTGATTCTTCCCGTGCACAAGCTTATCTACTCTCTTCACCGAGTGGGTCTCAAGCTCTGCTCGCATCTCCAAACGTAACTCAAGCTATTCAAACATCGCTTGCTGCCATTCATTCAACTCAGACATCCACACCATCACCCACATTAGAGCCTACTCCAACAGCAAATACACGCCCTGAACCCGACCCAGTTGCTTTGGAGAACGCTGTTCGACAGGCTGTCCTTAACCAGAGACCAAGGAACAATGGAAATAATGGACTCGCTCGACATGTCAGACGTGCCTGGTTGTTCATCCGATTGTACTTCTTTTGCTACATGTTCAGCGAGCCAGGGACCTGGTCACACATATTTCTTGTGAGTTTGGCGGTTTTGACATCTCTACTCTCAGAGACACCGGTCCCAGGATCTCTATACAGATTGCTTCTTGCTCCAATACAGCGACATCTTGAAGGGCTCTTGCAGTTTGGTGTGGATGAACCGTTACAGCAGCCAGCTCCCCCAACGGGTAATGAGCCATCCCAACGTCCGGGAGAACAAGCTCAAACTATCCAAGAAACGCATACTACCACTGTAGCACAGAACGAAGCCGGTGCTTCCCAGATCCAATTATGGCGCGGTTTTAGGAGAATTGAACGTTCTTTTGCTTTGTTTGTTGCTAGTTTGATACCCGGGGTTGGAGAAAGACATGTCGAGGCCCGCAATGCCGCAGAAGCAGCCCGGAATGCAGCCAGGGCGCGAGCGGAAGAGGAGCGTCGTCGTCGTCAGGATGAAGCACAAGAAGACGGAGGAAATGAGGATCAATCCGGATCTGCGGAAAATAGTGTGTACCAAAACTCAACTGAGCAGGAGGCTAGTACGACTAGGAGGAACCATGAGGATGGCGGAAACCAGGCCAATGAGGTACATTCAACTGTAAGCCAAGATGTTGGAAATTGAGTTACTACTGGTTCGATATTACTTATTTTCTCCTTGTACCCCTTTTCACTTTCTTTAGGGTGATGGTAATTGGGGATTGCTATTCGATTCTGGGTGTGGATTTAGATGAAGGAACAACAAGATGATGTTCAATATTACCATACTCAAGCTGCACAGATACTTTCAAACAGTATTGGTAGGATATGGAAGCACATCAACTGTACAAGGGTCTATATGCGGTTCACACAAGTATGGGGTTGAAGGGAAAAAAAGCAAGACAATACCAATACCAACGTCATATCATAGAATGTCATCTCAAATGGTAGTTAATAGGAGAATTATCTCATTGATCTATTGTGCCTTCTGTTTAGTTCTGCCCTTTGCACATCCCTCGAGAATATGCATTATTTAATAGTATTCATAATTTCGTACTCGGTATACCTGGAGTAACCAATGAAGGAACTTGAGTAGAAGATGATGAGCCATCCATAGGGCCCGTATCGAAGGATTCATCTCCGTTAAAGTGCCTAGATCATAAGAATCAGTCATATATAGGTAAAATGGCGTAAATAAATTGACGATAACAAAAGAAAAGAACAAGGAGAGGAGATAAGGAAAGACTAACCATCCCCTCTCAGCACCAGCGCTCAAAAACCTACAATCCCCATTCACAACACAATCCCATCCACCCCCGACCCCCTTCCCATTCTTCCAATCAGGAACTCCCAGTACACCCAAATCTGTTCCAGGACGAAGTAACTGCGTTCCCTGCGCGAGAGAAGTGTCTAAGTCATCCTCTTCGTTATTAGATCGTGACGATGGCGAAAACGATGAAAACGATGATTTCCTCCTCACGAACGTGCTCAAACCAGCTGTGAAAACATGAAAATCCTCCACGGAACTATCGTCAGGCATATTCCCCGTCAGGGCGCGTCCCATGGCGATCAGCGGCGCGGCATGCGAGGAAATCAGGATGGCTTTACTTGTTTTCTTCTGCGACGGGGGTTGAGAGGATTCGAGGGCGTGGACCTCGGCGTCTACTTCGGCAATTATGGCAGAGAGGGTCGTGGCGATGCGGTTGTGGAGTTGGACGATTGTTTCGCCGCGGTTCGAGGGAATGAGGAGTGGTTTGTAATGGTTTTTGGAGGGGAGGAGGGTTGGGAAGAGAGGTTGGAGGGTGGTGGGAGTTGCAGGAGATGGGTGATCGAAAAAGGTTGTTGAGCCGAACCATTCGCTGTGGTATAGAATAATTAGTTCCGGGTTCAATACATGTGTTTCTAAATGAATATGTGCAGTAGAAAGGAGAAGCAATGGAAGGGAACAGACTGACTCACCCCAATCCATTCTCAATCCTTACATCGTAGCAGGCTCCAGCTTCAATATCCGCTGCCCCTGACTTTTGTCTTTCTTTCAATGTCTCCACGCCAGGCTGTATTGTTTGCAGACACCGATAAAATGGACTCGAGTATACTCTGAATGGCTTTGGTGTGAATTCAGGACTGCTCAGATGTGCTGCAAGCTCTTGCGATTGTCGCAGTCCATGAGAAGTTAAGGTCGGATCTGCTGCGTTCCCTGTAGGACTCGGATACATAGACATATACTCTCCTGTCTTGTAGTCAATTGACCAGTTTAACCGGTGCTGGTGTTGGAAAGATGCGTATGGTCAGATCTAAAGAACCGTGGCAAATGAAGAGAGAAATTGCAGGGACGAAGGTAGGGTACGTACACCATGGCGTACTAGATATATAGTGTCCAAAGGCATTGCGAATGAGGATTATGTTAAATATGGACATGAGTTTGATGTAAGTTGACTGGAATTGGCCAGGTACGTGAAGTTGTCATTTGCGGGGGATAAAAGATAGCGGCAGAATCGGAGAACATCCTCGGTCTAGCGAAGTCGGAAAGCGGTCCCTCCACATGAAGTTTTTCATTTAGCTTGCTACAGTACAACATGCGCTACATGAAGAACAAATAAAGTTGCAATAGACGAATCCTATTGAAATACTTCCTACGAGTGGGAATATAATTTTTTTCACCGCAAACTATAATTGGTATATCTGCTAGGGTATCCTTAGCTACATTGCCAAGGCACCTTTGTCTTGAAGGTCCTATTCATATACACCGACCATTGCATGCGGATCCCAACTCATAGCTTTTTGTTTTTAGACAAATCGTCTAGTAGAAGAAGCCGAGGAGCATGCCAGAGACGTGCTTGCGACGGGCCTCCTCGTGGTCCATAATACCGGCAGAGGTGGTGAGGACGACGTAGCCGAACTGACGAGAGGGCAGAAGCTGGACAGCCCATTTCTCGAGCTCACGGAGCTGAACGGGGTAGCGGGGGTTGATAACACCGCACTTGTTGAGACTATTTGCGACAAAGTCAGAATTCATATATTCTTGAAAAGTTTCCCTATGAAAGGTAGGTATACGAACCGTCCGTTAAGCTGGATGACAATCTTGCCAGAGCGGTGGTCATCAACTTCCTCGAACTCGCCGATGTAGCCTAATTGAAGAGAAAGTCAGTATTGTCGCGAAGATTTAAAAGTTACCAAATACAGAAAAGCTCAGAAACTTGTAAGATCCTCGCAATGTCAAAGACATGTTTTTAATATATCGGGCACTTAAAGGGCAGACGTCGTGGAAGAGATTGAAGACCGGCCGCCTAGTTATCAACCCGAATGACCATGTAGGTCTTCGGAACGAATGCAAGAAACAAACAGAAAGAAGCCTACTCACCGTGCTTCTGCATGACGCTCAAGAACTTGACAATAACCTTAGAGCTAGGTCTGATGAGGACCTGGCGCTTTCCAGCCTTCTCGGCATTGTTGATGGCGTTAAGCGCATCGTTCAACACGGAAGTCTTGACCATTTTGTCGGAGTTTCTTCGAGATTCTCAAATCGAGAAAGGTTAAGGAAATGAGGTGTCTATAATGTCCACAAAGGGAATGATAATGCCCTGGCTCAGGTTCAACCCCGTATGGGGGGGGTTTTCACCCGTAGGGGGCATCACCACCCAAAAAAGTCAGCCACCAGTAGCCTTCGAGCGCAAAGAATGCCCTTCATGAATTGGGAGGGTTCTTCAGCCCGTGTCGCGATGGAAGAAGCGTATCATTTTTCTTTTTTGGGTATATATTCTGCAACTGGCATGATTCTCATTTTCTTCGCGGTTGGTCTTTGGTATTTTTAACTGGCCATCTCGCCAGAGAAAATTGCTGTAGTGCAGAAACCCGAAATGATTGCTTCTCCCAGGCTAACTGAAAGGCTGGAGATAGGGGAGGAGGAAATATAAATGATGCATACCTCGAAGGAGTTGTGCAGATCGTTGTCCTGAAAAAGGAGAGATGTCGGCTGGTTCAGATTGATGAAGTTCTTCTAACCAATTTTTGGTGTGCGCACGTTCCCAGGGCTTCTTATCCAGAACCCTTATCTTATCTATAACACGTGATTCACTCCAAATCGTCAACGCTCCATGTTGGCATCGAAGTTGGTTTCTGGCTACTATCGTCGTCTAACTTTTCAAAATCCAGTATTACATCGGACCTAGGCACTCGTGTCTATACAAAACGCTCTGTTTATGTGTTTACTCCGTACATGGAATTGACTTTTTTTCCGACTTCACCAACATCATTTCTGTCTAGAACATTCAATTACATTTGGAAAGGATGAGGTTTCGGGTGAAAACACAACTTCGTATCAACGGTACTTTCTTCAATAGGCTTACATGACTTCTTGGGCATACATGAAGGGGATAGGCTATCAAAATGCGGGGTCTTTGTCTAATTAGAAAACAGATAGAACAAAAAAAAAAAAAAAAAAAAAAAAAACAAGATAATAATAGTAAGGGAGAAAGGAACATAAAGGGTAAGGAAAGGGGGAGGGGGAAATGCATGTGAAGGATGTGTGATGGCATCTATTCGGGGAAGGGGAATGTAACAGAACACATGCCCGAAAACTAGGGGAAGGTATACCTAGAGAATGCCAGTCGGGTAAGCGGGAATGTTGGGTGAGTCTTCGGGAAGTCGGGGGACGGGGAAAGGCTTCAGTCGTGCAATTTTCGAGTGACGAGAATTGACAGCAAAGGGTTAGCGTGGAGCATCCAACTCTGTGTACCGGTATGTAATGTTCGGTGAGGGCACAGGCAAAGGATGGACTCTGCTGGGGGGTTGGTTTGTCTGGCGACGGCATGTCCTTGCAATCGATGTAAGGAGGTACAATTTCAGCAAATAGCGGAAATAACGGCCTCACGTCCCTCGGTACACCCAGGGGAGTCATCTCGGGACCGAGATCAGCGTCTTAAGAACGGAGACATTATTGTCTTTTAAGCCATGGCAGCGGTAGCCAGGCTGATTTGACGCTTGACTTGCTCACGGGTCCAACGAGCGGTATCGATTGTACGCTGGCTGTACTCCCTGTTCAACCTGGTCTCTTTTACCAGCTCACCGACCCATTCGTTTCGGAAGTAAGCGGCAAACTCGCCATTTGGGAAGGTATCCGCCAGGTCCCTGCAACAGTTAGCATGAGAATCCTAGATGAAATAGTGGCAAAAGAAACTGCACATACCCAAGAACACCCATGGACGCTCTCATCAACGCCTCACTCCGGCTCGCATCTTGGGAGATGAGGTGAAGGAGTTGGAAAATCGACTCGACGAAAGGTTGCAGCATTGAGACTAAAAGAGTCAGAACACTATAAAAGAACAAACAAAAGGCAATGTGAATCGCTACTGACCATGAGGTGTGCCCTTGTAAGAAAGAAAGATACCACCCCAAGCATCCATGATGCCTTCGCGGAGCGAGGTTATGTATTCCAGCATTTCAAAGGAAACATCAGTGCTTGTAGTGACATTCGAGGCTGTCTGGAGGACCTGGCCAACTACGGGCAGGTAAGTGTTGAACTGTGTCCCGATAGCCTGAGCGATGTCACCGAATGTTTCCAGGATTGCGGGCTTCAGCTGATTGGAAGCGCTCTGGGAAAAATCGTCAGTTCAATATTTCATTTATTCGCAAATAGTAGTTCGACGCCTACCCTCAGGTCGTTCAACAAATAATTCATGAAGTCATCACAGTACGGCTGAACCTTCTCATTCAATGCCCTCGCAATGTCGCTGACCAGACCAATGGCCATAGAGCAGAGCCCTGGCTCCTCTAGGTTGCCCAGTGCATTATACAAGAATGGGGTGAACGAGTCCATGTACTTGGTAAATTCCTCCTCCAACGCGGTAGCGATGGCACCGGCGGTAGCGAATACAATATCAGGTACACTTGACTTAGGAGGCACAGTTCCCAAGATCTGGAGCAGTACGTGCATGATATTATCGGCTTGCGGCTTGATGTCTGTCTCCAGACGTTGGACAATAGCCTGGATTGGAGTCAGTACCCAAGTTGCCTAGAAAATGACTGCGATTATACGCAATGCCAAAAAAAGGAAATGGGACAGTGGTTGCTCACAAGTAGCACGCTAGTCAAGCTAGTCTGCATCTCTTCCAAAGTAATACGATCCTCTACGCTTACAACCTGTTGTTGCATGGGAACAGTCTGTTGCAGACGCTCAATGACGACGTTTGACAGGGTTGCCACAGTGGGAAGATTGTCATTTGCAGCATTTGTGACGAAGGAGTTGATAACCTCATATCCCGCGGTGCGGAGCTGGTTATCGGCATCTTGTCTAATCGAGGGGATTAGTCAAACATGAAGCAGTTGTAAATGCAACCAATACTTGATCCTCACCTCTCGGTAACCGCAAGAAGAGACTTCAGGCTTTCCTCAAAGTGTTTCGATAGTGGGTTTGTCTGGGCACCGGGCTCACCAGCAAACCGGTCGGCAACGTTCATGAGTGCCCAGCAGCAGGAGCTGGCGATCTTGGGAGTACTGGCAAGGCCATTGAACAGGCAAGAAATAAGAGGTTGCAGGTGGACGTCGGGGTCGAGGGTCTCGGAACAGAAGTCACACACGCGACCCAAGGCATAGGCAGTAGAATCGCGGACTTGGATGGAAGGATCTTGCATCATGCCAATCAGGACAGGGAGAGCCTGTTTGACCAATGGTTCCAAGACCTTAGGGTCTGGACCGTCCATAATGGCGCCGAAGGAGGCGACAGCCGCATCGCGACAACGCCAGTCCTGACTGCGAATGTTATCCTCAACAAAAGTCAAGACGGGCTGGATGACATCGCCCTGAACACATTGGGCATAAAGCTGCAAAGCCTGGTATGCCGCGCGCGACACATTATACTCATCCTCGGTAGCATCTTCGTCCTGCTTGCACATGTCCAATAGGAGGACCGGAACGACCTCTCTACATGCAACATGTGCAAAACCGAAGAAGGGACGAATGTCGGTAGAGCCCTCTGCTTGAGCCTAGTAGAAAGCACGTCAGCCGACACAAGTCCAACAGTTTACAACAGACCAAAAAGAAAAAGGAAAAAAAAAACGTACAGCAGCATTATCATCTTCAATGGCGATCTCTTCTTCGCAAATAGTGCACCAAAATTCAATAGCAAGCTTGGCAACGTCTTCCTCTTCGCTCTTCATGCCAATGATGCTCAGGCCAAATAAGGCCTTTTCCATGTAGAAGCGCATCTTATCATAGTAGGAGCCCATGATACGATTCAGGCAACCGAAAGCGCCAGCCTGGATGCGGACATCTTCGGCCTGCGTAGCCTCACAGACGACCTGCATGATATAATTCCGCTCTCCTTCATTATCCATGTTGGATCGCACGAAATCAATCGAGTCGCTGAGAGCAGTGATAGCAGCATTACGGACATCCATATTCGGCTCCTCACGCCGAGCACCTTGAACGACTGCAGTCAAGATGGCATTTGAGTGTGCTGACAGACTCTCCCGGAGTTCGGGATCCTGTGACTCGCAGATAAAACCGATAGTGACCAAGGAGGACTGCTTCAAGACATCACTCCCAGTCGCAACATTTTGGACTAGAATGCCCATCAACTCCGGCCATTCATTACGAGGAAGCTCGATAGCGGCTATGGAGACAATGAACTGGGCGGCAGAGTGGCTAGCGCGAGCATCCTTCGAATCCAGCGTCTGGATCGCGAGCCCCTTCACCTGATTTTTAATATCTTGGTTAATCTGTTGGATCCATCTTCCCTGAACTTCGCGCAGCCTCGTAACATCTCGGAAGGTGAATGTGTTCTTTAGCGCCAGACCGGCAGCGGTTCGGACATGGGATGGTGCATTCTCATTTGCAAGCTCTCGAGCAAGTGTTGTGAGATATCCAGTCTAAACCATGGAAAGTGAGAGAAGTCAGCAAACAAGATAATAACGATATTAAGATCCCGGCGGTTCCAAAGCCCAACTTGACAGCGAGATGGTAGCGATGAGGGGAGGGGTAACGTACGAAGTCTACCTCCGCCGCATGGAGGAGCTGCTGTTCGGAGTTCTGACGAGTCGCGGCATCTATAGAGTAGGAAAAATAGATACTTTCAGCAAAAAATTCCTAAAGATTTCTATTGATGTAGGATTTACCTGCCCATCCGCGATTCTTCGGATGGAACGGGGGGGGGGGAAAAGGCCTTACCTGGAGACAGTGTGCCCTCCAGAACATGGGTGACATCCATATTGCCTCAAAGTGGAAAACAGGTAGATGATCGAAAAAAAAAAAAAAAATTCAAGGGAGGAGAAAAGGGGAAAAGATGAAAAAAAGGAAGAAGAAAGAGAACTAGTTGGCCAAGATTGATATTTCCGATGGCAAGAAGACACAGGGTCAGGCAGTCCAGATGAAAAAAGAGTGTTGTTGTGTGGACAGATGAATAATTTTCCTTAGTGAGCAGAGCACAAGACTGCAGGGGCTTCAGGTGGAGGAGGTCCGTCCTGGGGAGGGTAAATTGGGGAGGGATTATTTTTGTGGACGGACTGGTGAGGTTGAGGCTTCTGCACCGGATTCTTTGGGGGGAAGCAGGAAGTCAGAGAATGGAAGAAGAAAAGGTAGAGAGACGATGAGCCTTGGTCTCGCGATGCCAGGAACAAGAAAGCGACGAAAGAATCGAGTAGGGAAGAGGGAGTCTACCTATCATCGACTAGATTTGCAGCAGTGCTTGCCGGGCTAAAGCTCTAGCGGCAAAGCGCTCAGCTGAGGACGGGCCACACAGCAAGCCGTGACTCCCGCTGCCCCACGTGACTCATGCATGCCCAGCTCCCCCAGCGCTCTCGGGCTGCCCTGCGCTTACAGGTCAACTGTTGTTGCTATTGTCTGCTTGAGATCTCATATTGTTATTTATGGTGTGGGTTGTTGCTCTGGACAGTGGCAAATACAGACAGCATCTCGTCGTCTTCATATCGGAGGATGTCGTATATGCGGCAGAATACAGCTGGTGCCCCGCCTTTCTGTTTGTTTTGCTTTGTTTTGTTTTGGTTTTGCTCCTTGGGGAACCCGGTTCGCCTGCTCTTTGTGGCCTAGGCGACAAAGACGCCAAAAACAAACACCTGCCAAACTCCTCAGACCGAACTAATTACAGAGTAGACTGCCTGGTATCTAGTACTCCGCGTAGATGTATTTATTCTGCAACTTCTTGGACAAATCGGAATCTACCAATGATAACTCAAGGGTATTTTCTTCAAAGGAACTGAAGAGAACCACTAATCAGTCGTGGGGGCAAGAAAGAAAGAGATGCAATGCATGCCGCATCAATAGTCATACCAGGCGCCCATTTGACAATGAGAATACAGCACCGATGCCACGTATACCATCCTATGCGAAAATGCAAATGTTACATGTAGCGATTCTCACCCTTCCTCGACCTCATCCTCCATTTCAGTATCCAAATCAAACACCTCATACCTCAGCCCTTCTGCATACAGAACGCACACTGCCCTGCGACTCTTGTGTCCATTAACTTCAATCCGTACGGGCCTCGACTTGGGACCGGACTGCGGGAAAGTATGCTTGATTAGATCCGCTCGCAAGGATTCCGCAGAAGGTGACACAAGGTCTAACGTTGTGAGCACTGCAGCAGATTGCGGAGATGTTAGGAGGCAAGATTCATTGGGAAGACTATTGATAGAAATCGGCGGCGAGAGGTGCGAAACTGTCGTCTCTGACTGGAATATTGGGATATTGATAAGGTGAAAGAATCCTTCTGCTCACAGAGCAAAAAAAGAAATACAGGTCAGCAAGAACGAATATCTTGATATCTCAGCATGCAGGGGCGCCACGTACTGTTGTCCGACCAAAGAACCATGAGCGTACTGTCGGCGACAAACTGCACCTGGTGGATCTCCCCCTCCTGAAATGAGACGGGGGCAATGGACGCTTGCCTCGTTGAACTGACGCCGTTCACTATATCAAAGGTCGCGCGATAGATAAATACTATTAGATCTTATTAGTCCGAATCCCTTCTGCTCATCTTGCGAAAAAGGGCCATCTTTGCCGTACAAATTTCCTTTGACTTTATGGATCTTGTAGCAATGTAGACCGAACAGGGCTTGTCGTTATCCTAGTTATCTATTGTCAGCGGCCATTTCTAACACGGATAAAGAGTTGCCAATACCTCGTAACACATAGTGATATCAATAACATCCTTGTCACAGTCTGGATGGAGTGTAAGTGCCGACCGATGAAGTATGCCCCGGCGTTGCGTTAATGCAATCTGTTCAAACACACTTTCAAACTGCAACCCTAGATGCCTAATCAACTCGTGAAGTTTAGGAAGCTCTGAATGGGCAATATCATCGGGCGTGGCCTGGTCCTTTTCGCCTTGTTTGTTCTGCTGAGCAAGCAGCTTGCTGAACATGTCAAAAAACGAACGATCCTGACCGATAAGCGCCCATTTCTCTATAATAGACGGCGGAGCAGGAGACGGCCTTCCAAAGCCCATCATGGGTAGCTGCTGGATGAAATTCCGCAGGGCACTTTTGGTCAGTGCACCGCGTATGTATTTCAAGGTCGGGGGATACTCTATCGTATCGGTCTTTTCCATTAACTCCTCTAGGGTCTGGGACATAGGCTCCGCGCTCTGCACCTCAATTTCATGGCGAAGCCATCGTGAGAAGGCAAGGAACTGGCCGAGCTCTTCGTTGGCATGAATCAAGATATTATGCCCCAGGAGATAAAGGCAATCCAGCGTTTCAACCACTGCATTCAAGCTAGAAGTTTCCAGCCCCAGGACATCACTGAGTTTCTGGAACTTAGAGAGACCGGTGAGCCGACTGAGCAGGACTTGAGACCTTTCCAACGCCGGAAGAAGGCACTCATGTGCCAATCGACGAATATTCTCATAACCGGCTGAAACGGCCTTCTCCCACCGCTTATGCCCCTGTTGTTCTTCCCAGTCAGTGTTCTTCTGTGACAAACCCCATTAGGTGCAGTGGGAAGGATTGGTATCATACTCTTTCCCCAACGATGTCCACAAGAAACTCCTTGAGAGGCTCGAAGCAGTCGCCGGTGACAACTAGATGATATAATGCAGTGACAAAATCACAATTGCACTTTTCTTGAAGGTCTTCATTTATGTTACGCATGTACCTTGTTGGCAGTTCCTGTGTGTTCTTCCATTCGAGCTCGATCTGCCTCTGTACCTGACCAATGTACCTGAGCAAATTCTGCAGTTGTGTCGTCTTGGAAGCGAGAAGTGACAGGTACCGGCCCGAATTCGTGATAAAACGGAGGTCAAGAGTAAGTAGATGTAAGATGTCCTGGCCGCCATCTTGAGATGGTGCTGCTGCGAGCAACGCATGCGTGGAGCTTAGAGGATGCGAGGCGTGTAAAAGAATCCGGCGCGACAGCGGAATAGGAGTCCCAATTTGAACAGATCCGATCTCGAAGCAGTCAAAAATACGCAGGTGCACCGTTCCGTCGTCAAACCCTACCACAAGGACATCTACAGAGTCGCTAGTGTTTTTTGTTGAATGGAAAATAGCATCGATGGACGCCCGGGAGCTAAACACATCATCGCTAAATTTGAGTTGTCAGAGATATAATTCTTATGAAAAAGAAGAGCAAATAACAAAACTCACTCGCTCCCCGTTCCAGGCAAAGTGCTCAATTTCGGTAATGAGCTCGTTATGTCCAGCAATGCCAACTCTCTGGGCAGATCAGCTTTAAGGTAAGCGGTAGCCTTGGAGATATGAGTGTCCGGTGACAGTAAATCCTCGATTGTAATTCGTCCAGAGGCATCATGCAAGTGGCGCTGTGCAGCCTCGCCGTCCGTGAAGTTGACGCCCCATCCCAAACAGTTGACCTTGGCGCGCTGTCTAGTAGGCTGAGCAGAAGCATCATCATCATCATCATCATCATGTAGCTGGTATGCAGGATAGTGATGGACCGTCTTTCCACTATAAGAACTGAGGATACGGATTGTGCCATCCCCGCAAGCAACAGCAAGTAGATGACCTGACCAATTGGGTTAGAAAAGTCACCAAGGATCATGGCAGGAAAATCTGGAGAACAAGACAAAAAAAAAAAAAAAACACTCACCATCACCCTTCCATACCAACCCCCTAATTTCACCACTATCATCTTTCTCATCCTCATCCTCATCTCCGCCAAAGTACAACTCCCCACCAGAAAAGGACCCCCCAAAGACTCGCTGCCCATTCAATCTGAGAACACGCAGCTCCTCATCCAGAGTTGCCAACGCAATCAGATCCATGGTAGGACAGTATGTCAACGTCCTGGCTTTGCATTTTGCCGGGAGCAGTTGCTCCCCGACGGGTATAAGCTGCCGCCGACGGTCATGGTGTGATGATAGCTGTGCAGCAGCGTTCTGGACCATGTTCTAATTTTTATAGTATCGTTTTCATAAATTCCATTTGGTGTCAGAAAAACGATTCGTATCCCATAATTGAGGGTGGTTGGAGTGTTTGGCGTTGGGTTTTTTCTTTTTCTTTTGGAGCTTGTTTCTGTTTCTGGACTGTATCCGTATTTGCTGGTTGCGGATACACGCGACTCTTTGTCTTGGCACGTGTCTTGGTGTGATACTTGATGGACATTACTCTAGAGTTTGACGGATTACAGAAGCCGGAATTTTATGAAGTAGGGAGTAAGAGGGGAAAGACTGCGTTTGAAAACTGTCAGTAGATTCTCTAGATTGTCTCATATCCATATATTTGCTAGTTAGTATCCACAAATGCTAATTAACACAAAACACCTTCAACGCCCAGAGTATTGCAGTAGCTCTCTATATGATAACAAATCCTCAAAGTATAACATATTTAAATGTCACACATTTTATACAGTAAATTAATGATGGCGACGGACCTCGCCGGTTACAAGATCAAAATCCATCAATCCCAGATTCAATCATACTTCTCAAGTAACCTAATTCATCCATCATTTCCTGGATCATTGAAGTCTGCCGAGGAAACTGGGTCTCCTCCGAGCCCCCGCACGACTGGCGAGTGGCAGTAATGTTCCGTGACATATCCAAGTTATTCCGTTGTCCGGCATTATCTGGTAAAACGAAGGTGGAAGAGGAATCGGGACTGCATGGCAAATCCAGGATCGCCCAAGACTCCATCGCTTCGAAAAGAGCTGCGTGACGTTTGGGATTGGTCTCTATACAATCAAATTCCACATCATTGGTGGAGAGCCAAGGTAGATCAAGAGTTGGCGAGGAAAGCGTGAGTGAAAGACGAGGAAGAGATAGGTAAGAGAATTTAGAGTCATCAGGGACAGAGACGGAAGAAAGTTCAGAATCTGCTGTCAAGCGGGGAGTAGCCGGTTGGGACATTCCAACAAAGGCGGGAGAATTTTGCTTGTCGTTATTCAATGTCGAGGATGATACCATAGAGTCTGGGGAGAGGGCTTCTGTATCCGTGCTCCATTCGGAAAACCGACTTACTTCGCATGGAGCTTCGTTGAAGACCGGTTTAGCTGTCGTAGTAAAGCTAGAGAAGCGGCTGCATAGAGATTCTATGTCAATCGCCCTATATTGAGCCTCGATGGCATTCAAGGCCTCTTCCATGACCGAGGATGGGCTGTTGGGCAGCGTAGGAAGCCTCTTGAACTTGAAATCAGGCGGCTTTGGGGTTGTTTCTTCCCTCGAAATAATTGACTGCTCGGCATGAGCGGGCGATATTTGCGGATTCTGCATTGGAAGCGTAGGGTCCTCCAACTTAAGACCGGACAGGCCGCTTTTCGGGGACCTATCCAGAGTCAGGTATTTCTTTTCTGGAGAGGAATCCCGCGACTTTGTAGCAGCTCGACGATCCTGTATTGGGATAGACACGGATCGATCCTCTGAACCGCATACTGGCCGATGGAGAACGTGTCCATTTCCATCTCGACTGTCTGCTTCTGGCACGGGCATCTCGAATACTACGTTCTCGGTCGAATGAGGCATAGAACTGCACCCTTCTTGCTGAGTCCCCATCTGTCGCGTTTTAGATTCACCATGTACCATAGTGCCTCCACCTTTGCGACCAACAGCACCGCGTTCAGGGGAATTACCATTCAAATACCTAAATGCGGCTCTTAGACCTCTAGACCTGGGAGGCGAAGCAGAGCGGGCAGTTTTGAAACCCCTCCTCCCTCTTTTAGAACGGCCTGTCGCATTTGAAGACTGTGAAATGCTGCTGTGGGCAAACTCTTCCGACGAGTAGATATCGCCATTAAATGGCCACGAGGGATTGGGATGATTGAACAGCGAAGGAGAAGTCTTCACACGAAGTATGGGTTTCGGCTTGGGTGGTTGCCTAGGGTTCATATACTTGTCTTCGGGCTTCATAGTCCGGTAGTCCTCCCACTTCTCGGAACTAGCACTGCTCCCACGGCGATGACATCTGTTATCCGGGAGGACGATGGGGACATGGAGAACGTTCACCGGTTGACCCGGCAGAAGGGGGCACATGGTGGTCACCGGCTCCGCTTCGTTATAGAACTCCCTGTCGTCATCTAATATATACTATTCATTTACCACGCCCGAGTTAGAAGAAGTAACCAATTGACAACAGTCAGTGAAGAAATACTAACATAGTACCAATAAGTCCCCCCCATTTTTAGGCCGCCATCCCGCCCTTGTGACAAGTTGCTGGGTGATCCGTCGCATATGATGTTTGTGAAAGTATGGCATCCTCTCCAGTGGCCGGGACCGACTCTCCGGTCCCTCTCCATTGTATACGGCCGAGAGAAATTATCCCACGAGCCCAGTAATTTTACTGATTTTGTACTCGGTGGAGTATAACTAGGAGGAAGATGTTAGCAACCTTGAGTATTGTCATTTGTCATTTATCAAATAGACCATCACTCACAGAAGAAACGTCATCAGAGTAGTTGACGCCATATTCAGATATAACGTATCAAATCAAGATAATAATAAAGCAAGTTGTAGAGAGGAACAACAATGACGAAAATTTCAATCCAAAAGATAGTCAGACGTTCTAAAAGAAATATAACCAGTCAACGCCGAAGTGATACACAAAAGTTGTCTTATCCCAACTAAATGAGAGGAAGGGCCGCAGTATGTGTAGACACGGAGGCCCAACAGCAATATTATATTCCAAAGGAATGGAAAAGATCCCTTCAAGGCCAGCCTGGAAGAACGATGATAAAAGAAACAAAGAGAGAGAAACAAAAAAAAATAAAAAATAAAATAAAAAGAAAGAAAGAAAAAAAAAAAAAGGAATGAATGAACGATTTTTATAATTACGACGACAAAAAGAAAGAAAAAAGCTGGTAAGGCCTGACCGTTGAATAGACCCGCTGGACAGGTCACCGTTGGGACTGACAGGCTATTAATATGATTTAGAAAAAAAGGTGACAATCCAGAAGATCAAGCTGGACAATAGTTCTCAAGCTGGGCCCTTGATTCATTAGCCGCGGCCGGTGCCCGTCACAACGGGTGTGCCTGCAGCGTGTTATATCGGGAGGATGTCACCACCAATGACACTGGCGGACAGCGTTCAGGAAGCGCCGGTAGACGCAAGGGGGCTATCAAGAACCCCCACGACGAAATGTGAAATGGTTTCAGCTTTTGGTCGAGAACTTCGGTAGACAGTCACCCTGAAACAGCGGCAGGTAGACCACAATGAGCATGTAGGAAGCAGGATAGCACGGAGGAAAGATGTCGTAGATAACCTGAGTCACTGACTGCCCTCCAAGCTAAATACTCTTCTGGGGATATGCACGTAAAGTAGCCCTTATGGCGATCCATGACGCCAGCCAGGCGATCGCACCGAAGTGGGCCTGCAGACTCTTGACGGGGAAGCCACCCAGAAACCTGAAAGAGAACCTGGTGTCGGGAGTGAGCTGAAGCAAGTTTGGTTGCCTCTGGCTACCCCGTCTGCAGGTGGAATTCTCCCTGCGATTGGCGTGTCTGGCTTTAGTGAGATCCAGTCCGTAATCTCCGTATGCTGCGCCAGATGCTAGCGGAACTTAATTCTCGCCAGAGGCCAGGTTTCGAGCTGAAGACGAGCTGTGCCACCGTGAAACTGGATGCCAGTTGATTGATTTATTTCCATACAAACGAGCGCAATTGGGGGTTTGGCCTGTGAGAAAGCACGCATCGTACGATACTGCGTTGGTTGCCCCTGAAATTGAATGCAAGGTTCGACCGGATCTTTTAATTTGTGCATCCCATGGTTCGGCGGCAAGTTGGCGCTCGTGGCCTTGGTTGGAGGGAAATGCCCGCGCTTCACTGCATGACGCAGGACGCGCGGATATGATCGTGTCCTACTCCCTAGCAGTATAGAAATAGCAATAAACCAATAGTCTGCTAAGTGCCCGGGCCAGGCGTTCTGTGAATTAGATTGTATTCTTCTCATCTCTTGGGGAGGAGTAACAAAGACAACAAAGAGACAAAGAGGCAAAGAGACAGCCATTCAGAACAGATCATAATGCTAGGAAAGAAGAGAAGCAATCGGTGTCAGTAAGTTCCTTGGCAATTATCATACTTATGCACTGCATCCAGTACGCAATTCAGAATACCATCCGCAGTCAATGTATGGCCGGCCTCCCCTTTCCAAGGCACAGTATCGACGATGTCACGGAGGTTCTCACCCCGAACTCTTTTCTCAAGATCATCGTCCAACTCCTGAAGATGCTGCGTTGCCGCTCTATCATTCCCAATCTGGAAAAGCTGAATCCCAACCTGCCATGGCACGGCCTTGCATTTGGGACCATCTAGTTTCCTAGCAGCTCAACGATGACAGTCTCAATGTCGTCCGTAAAAGCTCCGTCTGTGATGGCGATTATGTTCAGCGGCTTCACGTGAAGCGTAGGGCCCGTCAGATTTCCATCCGCGTCGGTGGCGGAAGCCATCTCCTCGACGCGACGGAGATACGGGTTGAGAATCTGCAGCAATCGGTTTCCAAAGGGCGTGGCACCGCGGGGGTAAACACTGTTGAAGATCTCCCGGACATCATCGGCTGATTTGATCCTCATATATGCCGTGTTGGATGCAATGGATGTCCTGCGATGGTTCAAGAAGTAAATGTCTATCCCATGTTGGCCATATTGAGTGCAGATGGGAGCGATGGCAGTTATTATGGCAGCTTCTGCTTCTCTCCATCACTGTCCCAGCATACTTGAACTATCGTCCACCACGAATATGGTATCGAATTCGCGCAGGAAAGCATATGGTGAGTCTCCGTTTGCATCCGTGGTTGGTGGATCCGATCGCTGAGCAGAGTAGGGCGGAGGAGACCAGGGGCTCTCTATTTCCACTGTAGTGTGCTCGGGGGCTTGCTCCGAATGCTGTCGTTCGTATTGTCTCTGATGCTCTTCCAGATATTCGGTTTTGGAATATTTCTTTCCCATGGCAATACTAATCTTGGTATTTTTTTGGGCTTTCGATCGAGTTGGTGTAGTTCCAACTGTTGCACTATGTGTAGATACTTTGGAGTAGTCTGGGGGAGAGCTGGACTTTATGACATGATGTCGGGATCTTGTCCACCTAACTAATAAGGGCACCATGGTAGTCACTGCTTGGAGTAAATGGCCAGGGCATAGAGAAATAAAGAAGATTCACTAGATGAAAATTGTCCAACCCGGAATCCATGGGTTCTTTGCAGACACTCTTATATACTCATAGCCAGCATGATGCATAAACGAAGGCATATATACATATAAGCCCATGGCCAAACGGACAACTTCAGATTCATCAAAGAACAGAATAACGGATGATGACCAGGTTGGTGGTTACTCGTGATGTTATACGGGCACAGAGGCTGTAATTGCCCCAGGCTGAGAGAGATATGCACATGTTGGTTGGCGTGACAAGACATTGGAAGGTTGTATCACTGCATTATTATCGTAACCATATCAATGGCAGACAAGGACGTGAAGGAAATAAGCCTGTGACTATGGCTTCCAGTCACAACTTCAGCACGGCCCCGTAAGGCTGCATCTTTGCAGCAGATATAACCTACATGATATTTCTATGGTTTGCTTTAATTACGCCTTGGGCAGTGCTACCAAGTCTGCCTCGATGGTTCGTAGAAATATTTTGAATCGGGCAATTTCTATAATGGTTGATTGGATGAATTTAGGGGCATGAGGGAAAATAGCCCAAGAGCAAAAGAAGAAAAGACAAAAGAAACGAAAACCAGAGACCAATCCACCCTTATCTATTTCTATCGCCTTCGAGCATTTAACAGCGCTGTCCACCATCTGGCGAATCATATCTCAGCCCTTGGACCCGTTGGTATTCACGTGTTGGAGCTCCTTGAGACGGCTTGAAGTCCGGGCATCGCTGCTCCTCCACAGCCACTGGTTCTTGAACATGCAACGTCAACCCTATAACTAGGCAGACAATGGTGATGGCGAACTCCGGCATGACAGACATAATGAGCATTGCAGTGTTGTTTCCATTATACAAATTGAAAACAGAGCTCGTCGCGAACCAAATGAGTATTGCGTAAATGAGGCGCACAAGGATAAAAGCCGCCGAGAGTCCCACAGCAAGCAGTATGCGGCGTTCGCCTGCCTGGATCACTGAGACATGTCGAGTGAGAATGGCTAGGGCAAGCAGGAGTAATACCCATGCCACAATGAAGAGGATCATGGCAATTTTGATCAACGAGCCGGGGTGCTTCAGGGCTTCCATGGACATATTTTCCGTGAAGGCTACAATGCTGAGGATTGCTCCAGCAATGGAGACAAGTCTCAGAAGACGGAGAAGAAGGCTAGTATTAAAGAGTCCAGATCGTTCAGGGATAAAAGTGTTCCTGATGGAGGCAAGCAAAAATAAGGTCAGTTATTTGAACAGGTAGTTGTTCCACGCTGCTTCAAGACTCACACTCGGGATAGGAGCCCGCTGCAAAGCATAATCAGCGGTGAAAGCGCAATTGAACTGCACACAGCTGACGTGATGTACAAGCCCGTCGAGGATGGGTCACTGATAGTCACCAGATCACATATTGCACCGACAATGCGTAGCAGACAGAATATGACCAAAAAAAGGAAGCCCGCGTTTCTCGAGAACCCATGCCGCCATATAAAGATGAGTGAAGGCAACAAGGAGGGAATAAAAATAATCAATTGAACCACGGAAATGGCATGGCGATAGGTGAAGCCCATGACTTTGGATTGATCTAACGAAGGGGGTTATGGCAAAGCCAACAGTCAAATGTGAAAAATAGCTGTGTAGGTTCCGTATTGATTTCCTTCCGATAAAGAAAGAACAAAACGGAATTGGTTCTGATTGTTAAATTATCATGAGACGCATAAATGTTCGAAACAGCACGGTTTAAATAGCCTCCATGGCTGGAATCTCCTTCGACTCAGCCGTGGCAGTGTGTGTCGTCCATCCATCCTCTGTGATGTTCTTATCTAGGAAAGGAGTGCGAAGTTGAAAGACGGAGTAGCTTGAGGGGCTAGCTCTCAGCTGGGCTGTGCATAACAGTACACCAAGTGAGACTCTTTCGCCGTCAATGGCGTCGGAACTTGGAAGGACGTCCATGTACTTTGAGGATACCCAAAACGGACAAACAGGTGGCAGTTAGCACGTGACATATATCTTATCACCGAGGACCCACAGTCGCAGTGCATACCGCATCCGGACTAGTGCTGATGCTTCTGGGAAATGATATCCCTGCCAACGCCATAAGCCCATGGCTACGCAGATAAAAGTGCGCTGCCATATTCGCAGCCTTGACTAGAAAAGCCCCCTAAATAAGCCTTTCTGTTTGCACAGCTTACTATTCATGAAGACGACGACCCCGCTGAGTGAGGGGCTTCAGGCAGGTGCCTGTCGTACTTAGTCGTTCCCAACCGTGGGCAGCAACGATCATGGTCTACTGTGGAAAGCCAAGTAAAAGCTGCGGCGAATGCCGGTCAAGGAAAATCAGAGTAAGCTGGCTGTTGTTTCTCTCTGTGAACTATGGTTTACTCACCTTCTATGCAGTGTGACCAAGCTAGACCACACTGTTCCCAGTGTATCCGTGCAAACCGTAGCTGCCCGGGGTATAGAGACCATCTTTCTCTGCTATTTCGAGACCAGAGCCAAGATGTTATCCGAAAAGCCACTGCTGTAACTGCCACCGAATCGAGGAAAACCAAGAAGACCCGGGCACAGGGGCCCGCTCGCACAGGTTTCCCAAGTGGGAGTAGTGAATCCTTGGCAAATGGAACAGTCACTCTGATGGATACAAATTTCAGCAGCAATGAATGCCGACAGCAAGGCCTCTTTCAGCTTACGAAGCAAGCGACACGGTCACTGTCTCCGAGTATGTTGCGGCCTAACCCAACAACGAACGAGGCCGTATCCTTTCTTATACATAGTGGTTTATTACGGCACTTCTCCTGGACTAGAGAAGATGAGATAAGGTTAGGGGCTCCACAAGGATCGCCTAGTCACCAGGCTATGATGGCAAGCATGGCTGCTGTCGGTATGGCTATGCTTTCGAGTGTTAGAAAGTCTTCCACTATGAAAGTGACAGCAGCACGCGAGTTTGGTTCAGCTTTAACGCTCGTCAATACCGCTCTTTCAGATAAGGTGCAAGCCAAAAGTCATTTCACTCTTGCTGCGGTTCTCTTGCTCTCAATATTCGAAGTAAGGGGTGAAATCCTACTCGCTATATGTGTGCGGAAGTTGACATATGGGATTCTAGATTGTTACGTCAAGGAGGCAGGAAGATCTCGATGCTTGGACCAATCATGCTTATGGCGCAGCGGCGTTGCTAGAATTGAGAGAAGCAGACCAATTTCAGGATGAACTCGGGCTTGGGCTATTTTACCAAACGAGATTTCAAATTGTACGTTTTTCATCTCGTCGCGGAGTCCCACCAGAATCTGCTTGTAGAAAGCATGCTGACAGCATGTCCAGATCGTTTGCTGCCTGCAAACAATTTCCTATTTTCCGCCGTCGGTCACAAAACTCCTGAAATCAGCAACGTTTTTGCCATCCGGCATATCTCCATATTCGGAGAATATAATGGATATCAACACCAAACTTACAAACCTCCGTGCAGATATTAAGCGCGCGAAAATCACGAGTGACGCCGAAATTTTATCAGCTGCTTATGAGATTGATGCCGAACTGACCATGTGGTTGGCATCGCTGCCCCTTAACTTCGCCTTCATCACAGCCTGCGCAGATTCCCGGCTAGAAAATCACTGCTGCGGGGTATCTGCATACAGTAATTGGTACCATATCTACCCAGATCTCTGGATATGTTCTATTTGGAACCATTACCGCTGCGCCCGTATTCTTGTCGGGGAGATCATCGCTAGCGAACTGAAGCGGCTCCGTAAGAGGACGCCTGCCGTCAGTTTGTCGAAAGACTTCCAGATCCAGGAACAAAGCATCTACGATAGGGTCCGGGAATGCGCAACGGATATCTGCTATAGCATCCCGTACTACTTCGGTGCCGCTGACATAGGAAAAGCAGAAGGGCCATCAGGGTATTCTTCTGTGCATAGTATCTCCGGAAGGTACGCAGGGAGTCTTGTAGTGCTCTGGTTCTTGACTATGGCAGGGACGACAGACGAGGTCGGTTCTCCGCTCCGGAACTACGCTATCGATGTGCTGAGGATTATTGGGAATGAATTCGGCATTGGTCAGGCGTTGATGTTGGTGGGTAGCTTGGACAATGGCTCTTTCTATTTTGGTTATGAGCGTGACGACGATGATAGCGATATCTCCGGTCAAGATTTCAATAGGGGCATCTTAATGAATGGTAGCTGATTCTCGCCCAATCTCATCATTGGAAAAGATTCTTTTTCCTCCTCAATCTCGACATAAGCGGTTCCGATGTACACAGCACTACCTGGTGATAACCTCTCGTTTTCCGCTTCAATATGGTACATGTATTCGTACAGTAGCCTTCCAGAACCAATAATATACGTCTGCAAACCAGGTGGGTACAACATTTCCTCTCGTTCGGTCACAGGACAGGTCATCCGCCAGCAAACAGCAAGGACAATAACTCGTCTATGTATTTGTTTCGCTTGATTCCCTGAAAGTCATGAGAAGAAGAAAAGAAGACGAAGCCAGGTAGTACTCCGTAAAAAAAGCCAGAATTCAATCAAACAACGGTCCCCAAGCCAAGCAAGAATATCACAAGCAAAGGCCAGTACTTTTAGTCATGAAATCATTTTCTCTCAAGTTTTTGCCCGGGTGGTGTACGAATTGAGTTCAGTTCAGCCCGAGTCTTGGCCCTAGCCGTTATTACTACCAGGAATGGATAGAGCGATATTGCTCTGCGGAACAAATTCAGGTGCATCTGCTCGGAGAATAGCGGGAGCAGTTTTGGAGAATGTCGGTGTAGTTATGATCAAAGGACCAGCGAAGGATTTGTGCTTCTGTTCCATTTCCCCTCCCCTTCCCTCTTGCTCTTTCTGGTCTTTTTGTCCTTCTTCCTCTACTACACCAGTACCAACGTCGGTGTGGTCTGTACCAAGCAGATTCTCGCGCGATACGTTATTGATGTTGCAATAAGGAGGCTGGTATTCCTGTACAAGATACTGTCAGTTGGACCATCATCTGTTCGATCCGATCTATCCCTTCTTCCCTACGAGGGAAATCAATCGGGAATGCGGAGCACATCCACAAAATGTGCTATCCTTACCTGTTGCACTCCGGCATAGCGAAATTGCTCCAAAAAGAGATCATTGTGGTTTTCCACCCTTTCACTAGGACCGACCAGCTGGGCCGGACACCGCACAAATGCTAGTCTCTCATTACCATTGACACTGGGAACATAGTAGTGTTCCGTATAGCCAGAGGTGGAGAATGGGAATAAGGTGGTGGTATTGGTGTAGGAGAACTGGGGAGGATGGTAGTTTTGGTTGTGGAAAGGTGAAAGCACAGACTGATGGTTGCTGCTGCTGCTGCTGTCATTATCTCCGTTTGGCATGTTGCCATGATGGCGTGGCTGATACTATACATTCTTGTTAGCGGCTTGGTCTGATCCTTCTTGTCTATACAAGCTAGCCGTATATATGTTAGGATGAAGGGCCAACGCCATCAGGAAACGAACTGACTCGGTACTTTTGGTATTTTCGATACCTTCCCATGGCTGCGGATTGGGGGAAGGTGTTTAGACAGACACGAGAGGTCGAAATACCAAAAGAGCAACAGGCTGACTAGATATCAACAGCCTCAGCTGTAAAGGAGCCAACAAGCTTGAGGGATGAAGAGATGAGAGAGTAAACAAAGTATCAGAGGGCTAGTCCTCTCTATTATGGGGAGAAAGTCCACCTTCTCGTGTCGTGTTGTGTCGTTTCTAGTCTGGAGTGAATTTCAAAGAGTGAATGAATCGCTCTCTTCTTTCTTTCTTTACATGGAATCTTCGTTCTCTTTCAAAGCGTTGATTGCATTCGTGCTGGGACATTGTAGAACTCTTTAGTATCTTGCAGGAATCTAATGTATCCTCATATGCAGGTGGTAGGTAAAATGAAACCTTCCACCTCAGCCGATCCTGCCTCTCAGAGAAAGAAGGAAGATACCGCACTGGAGGAATTCCTTCCCTTGCCATGTGTCAGAATGTATGGATATATGCTCTATTGAGTGATGGTTGAAGGAGCATCCATTGTCATTGATTTTTCTGGTAATGTTGGATTTATAATGTAAGACAGATATAGGACTCAGACATTATCAATTTTTTCTGGGACATGGGGTTTTCAATTTTTTTTTATTAAGGGTTTGAAATGATTCATCCGAGACAATCGCTCGGCACCATACTAAAGTACAGGCAGTGTAAGGAAAACAACAATATCATGAGATCGTGAATCGTAGACTCGACATTCGCAACGTGAACCTTTTTGGGGGTTTCCACCAAGTTTCTGGGACAAGTAACAAAAAGCCATGGGGAAAAGGCCATGAGGGAAACGGATAGAAAAGCGAAAAGCAAAGGAAAGAGATTGAACGATCAACAGGAGCCAGATTAGTTGTTAGACATTAAGGTTGTAGGACGAAGACGACCGTATGAAATCAGAGTTCTTCTTTTTCTTTTTTTTTTCCCCTTTTTTTTTTTTTTTTTTTTTTTTTTTTTTGAGATCGAAATGAACAAAGGAACGTCTTTGATATCGAACAAGGTTGCATGAGGGAAGGCACAACCCCGATTCCCGAGACAGTTAAATTCCGCAGGTGCCACCGATGATCCGGAAATCGAACGAGACGAATCGCCCTTCTACTCTTCTTCGCTCAATAGAGCCTGCACCTGCTCGAAGAATTCAAAGAGAGTGTTACGTCCGATATCGCGACTGAGTTTCTTCTTGAAGTACAGCTGTTCGATTTCTTTAAATTCTTTTTCTTTATTAATGTAGTCGGCTAGGGTTTGCTGGAGTGAAAGCACGACCTGCATAGGCGTGTCAGCTGCTGGCAATGATAAAATCTTAATGAGAGACGACTTACCCGAAGGTGTTTCTCACGCTGATCGGCAGTGTTACCATCGCGAACTTGGTTGCAGATGTCGTCAATACAACTGCGAATCTGGTCCACTCTCTCCATGTCTTCAATTGCCGTGCCTCCCCCATTCGGAATATTAGGGACTTTCTTATGGAAGGATGATGTTATACTCATGCTACGGTGCTGGTTGCGATTCGCGCTTTGCGGACTTCCATTCGCGGTAACAGTAATGGGAAGTCTGCGTCCGCGGACATCTCGTGTTGCAGAAGTAGCTAGCTGCCCACTAGACACTCTGGACAAGCCGGCAGCCTTGGTGATCGTCGATTGGGTCGGCCTAGCGAACGACGGGACATGATTCTCTGACTGTTTTCTCAGAGCTGGCTGAGAGGAGCTTGTGGGCGTATTGCTAGCGTTCATCTTTGTCGATGGGGGAACAGGCGTAAGCTCTGCTATCGTTTTGGAGTTATGCAGATAAGTAGCTCCCTCGGACAACCTGGGCTGCTGCTTGCTCGCCTTTGAAATTTGTCTGCCCAATTTAGGAGTCCCCTCGACATTTTTGTCGGGTTTGATCACGTCGGGTGCTCGCCCTTTGCTAGCAGGGGTAGCCGTTTCGCCGCTGCCCTCTAGCTTTTTCGGCCTGGTTTTCTCGCTAATAGACTTGCGCTTCGAGAAAATGGTCCTGAAACCAACCAGCATGCGTGAGCTTTTAGACTCTGGGAGTCTGGCTCGGCCGGGAACGTTCTCAGTTTCGTTGCTTTGATTTCCGTCAGAACTACCTTGCAGGCCGATCTCTTTGGAAGTCGTGTTCGCCTTCGCAATGTTAGATGATCCTGCGTTGTGGGCTGCCTCTAAATCATTTTGAGCATTATGCTTTCCGTTCTTTTCCGTCAAAGTTGAAGAATCAACGGCTACGGGTGGTGCATCTCTCATCGGGGACCGTGGTACTGCCGTCATCGGTGAATCTATATCCGAGTCTGATACAGCTTCAGCCACAGGAGATTGCATAGATGCTGCTGCATCCTTTGTCGGTGTCTTTGGCTCTAAGCTCTCTGCTTGTGCAGTCGATAGGCGGCGTTCTTGCCGATACTCCGGGTTGATCTTAGGAACGGGTGGCACCCCAGACACGAGACTCTTCAGACCCCTCAGCTGAGGACTGGAAATACTACGTTTGAATATTGGTCTCTTTGGGGAGCCCATGTCAATAGAGCCCATTCCAACATCGCGCGAATTTCCTTTGGTATCCTGGGGAAGGTCACCATTCCCGCTTTCACTGTGACTGGGAGTGTCTTCTTGAAGTTCGGAAAGGTTACCGTCTCCCACTACGTATCGAACACGAGGAGGGGACCGCTGTGTCACAATAGATGTTTTGATCGCCGGATCTTCGGCTCCCATGATGATATACTCAGCCGAAGGCGTTATTCTCAAAGTTGGTCCTCGGGGAAGCCTTCTAGTCCGGTATTCACCAGTGAAGATGATAGGCGGTCGCTCCAAAGGCTCATTATCGTCGTCATCGAAGTCCCAACTGCTGACTTCGTCGTTATCCCCTTCACCATCTGGGTACTCCTCGTTTTCCCCATCTGCATCCATAGATCCTATGGATAACGCAGGACTTTTATGATCAACTGACTTGCCGGCAGCTTTGTCTTCAGCGTAGACAGATTCTTTTACCGTTACTCCTTGTGTGTTCATTGCTCGTACAGCTTGTACAAGTCGACTCGGAACCGGTATTGAGCTACGAACCTCTGAGCTGATGAAGGCTGGCACAGGGCTCTGGTTCTCTGCAGCAGAAATTTTGGGTTTAGAGACGACCACACGTGGGATCCGTGACTGAGCCAGGACTTCGCAGATCCTATGTTTTGGGAGCTGCTTACTATTACCCTTGGTAGAGATTGCAGTATCAATATGCATCCCTCTCTCGGCAGTGGATCCAGCATGAGATGTCTCGGAGTGTACGACTTGGCTATGGGACATTTCCCCCTTCGACGACATCTCAGCAAGTGACGCGTTTTCAAGCTTTGGCGTGTCTTCCATATCGCTCTCACCCCGCCAGTCAAAGTTTTCTATAGAAGATGCATTAGCTTTGCTTTCTAGACAAGCTGAAGAACATCGTCTTTCCTAGTGTCCTGATGGAGGGATAGCGTCGGAAGGAAAACCAGCAATTGCATCTAAGTCGCGCCCTGAGACTGAGAGGAGACCTTCGCGTCGCTATGAGATAAATTTGGGTAGTTTGAAGAGTGGCTTTGAAGGCTAGGAAAAGTGCTTCTGGAATTTAGGAGAGGGATGAGACGTACCTGTGATAGAGAAGACGCGGTTCGCGTGTCCTTCAGGCTCTTGTTGCACTTCGTCGCTACAGCAGGACTCAGGATCACTGAAAGAATACCAAGATGATCTGACCGTGGATGCGGTACGAGCGTCAAGTATGTGACGCCTCACTGTGCCTGCAGAAGAAGATGGAGAGGAGCTAGCAAAAGAACTGTCTCCTACAGTGTCGAAATTTTGGCTAGTTTGCAGATCGTGGTGAATAGAAGCGCGTAAATATTCCAGCTGCGAGTGGAGAGCGGTGGTGTCTGGGGCTTCGGATGGGGCCTCAGATGGAGTGGAAACCTGCCCTAGTCCTTCTGTTGCTTCTAGTGACCGCATTATCACAGGCCAATCTCCTATGGAAATACGAAGGGAACGATGGTCGTCTCTCGGATTTCCTGATTCAGAAGTGGAAGGCTGGTCCAGCTCAACATTCTGGAAAGTTTGAGGAGAGGGTCCCTGGTGACTTTGAGTCGAATCCAGGGCTTCACGTATTGTCGATGCTTCGGAACTGTTTACTCCATCGCTGTAGGTCTGTTTTTTTTTTCCGCTGTGAATGCAAGCTCACACATTCTTCCCAGAATTGGACTTACACTAAAGACAGATGATGGCCTAAATACAGATCTCGGCGTGCCGACCATGACTGATGCTCTTCTCACTTCCTTGAGTCGATATGCCGGCTTGTACTATTTTAAGAGAAGCATTGTTAGCCTCCATCTTATGTTAAAAGCGCCTTTAATATGACTGTTTACTGACCTCAATCGTCCTCAAAGCCTGGCCATGATGGCCGATACGCATTGCCTTGGCGTATTTACTGATCCTGTGTATCGATATTGTTTTACGGAGACATTTTGCAGCAGATTCCCATTTTGCTATCTTCATTTCAGGTCTTCTTAGAACCTTCTTTAGTCTGTCCTTCGGATCTGAGCATTGTGACCCCTTCTGCACGGCGAACCTGCTTGAGGTAATACCTCCTATCGTGGGATATGGCGGTCTTTTTCGTTCCACTCGGGGGCGGTATGAGGGCAATTGGATCCCTTCAGCATGTTCAAAGGACATGAATCTTGGACAACTGAATTCCGAATAACGTGAGGAACCTCTTCTTCTTGCTGAGATTGTCCTAGAAGTTGCCGACACATGGGATGACGAAGTTACCAGAGAGGGTCTTTGATCTGTATGCGTTGAACTGATGCTATTGCCGTTCTCTGAGTGAGCCATGGCAGCATTATTCTCCATCCTGTAGATAGGGCTAGTTTCAAGAGCTTCTTCAAGAATAGACACCAATGCCAAAAGGAGAGCAGAACACACCAAGTGTCCAATCAGCCCTGGATGACAACAGAGTCTAAGGATCTGGGCATCTCAGCAATTGGTTCAGATTCTCCTGTATCACTGAGCCTGGACACAGTGCACAGGATGAGGATACAAACAAATAACTTACTTCGAAAAGGGCTAGGAAAGGTGATATGCAGATATTGATTGCATAAACTCCGTTAAGGGATACATCTGTTTATGTGAGGTTTACCATATATCAAAACATTTCTTTCACAGGATGGTGAGGCAATTCATACAGATTATGAGGATGGGAAAATAACAAGAAGAGTACAGAACAAGGTATCTTGTTAGAGAAGGAAGTCAGACAAAGAGAGGTTTGTTCTAGGTATTGCTTTTCTAAGTGTGTGGTGTTTCTTGCTTTACTTCACTACCTGAACATTGCTAAGCGAGGGCAGGTCCCCATCAAGGGCTCAAGGCTTGTTTAGACATACACACATACATACACACATTGGAGTATGGTCTTCTGAGGGATATTAGTTGCTCCATGGACTCTTGAATCGACCTTCTCTATTGCCAGATTCCCATCAATATACTGATATCTACAGCCGAATTTCCCTTACCCTACGAGGTTGTGAGATGCCTGAGGCTGTCCGACTCAGGTCTATCAGAAAGAATAAAAGACCACACCAATTGGCATGCCCTGATTAGATTATAAATACCACGCATCCAGGACATGGTATTTCGCAGGAAAACATGTTCGGATCGAATCGTGAAGGGGAATGTTTGAACAATAACCAGCTTGGATAGAGCTAAACATGACATCTAAGTAGGGCGTAGAAGCAAAATCCAAATAGTCTGCTCTGACTCTCGCTGATTGAGTTCTTTGGACTAGCAATCCGTTTGCTGTATGCAGGTTCGAGGACCTCTAGATTAGGTGAAATAAGAAACCGCCACGAGTGACGGCAGATATTTAGCTGTCAGAAGGAAGTGGAGCAAGGTTAAGCCAACCTTGACAGATTGGTGTGCATTTTATGTCTATATAAAAGGCTAATAAACGACGTACTCCGTATTTGTGCAAATATGTAGCGCGTACACGGGCCAGTGGGACTGTTGATTGGAAAGGCTAACAGCTCTATCAGAGATGGGGAACGATACTACTACCTAGGTACTGTATACAGTACCGAAGGAATCCATTTATCGTTCATAATATTTATATCCGTGTATTTTTATCCCCTAAATAGATGAATCTAAATTGCTCCCCGGTCACATGATACATGATATGCGTGCCCCCGCATGGACTTCAAAGACAAGGCCGGCGGAACTGCAAGAATACGACTCGGACGTGTGCGGGATGGGGCTATTAACCGTCGATAGGCTGGATGCAGGTCAACCAATACGTAAATAGAATGAGAACGTCATAGTGATATGCAACAGCAACAGGAGACGGGCATTACCAGAGGGATTAATCAAGGGACTGCAGCTGGAGGATTGCGGGGGGATGGAGCGCATGGTCCAGCCGGACTAGCGCTGCGCTATGCCAGCTAGCTCCGAATACTCCGCACTCCTCCTTCTTGGAACTTGTTCTCCGGATTGCCTTCTCGCGGCTTACCCCAGGCCATGCCGTTCCTTTGCAAATCATATTAATCCCGGCACTCGTTTGATATATAATTAATATCCTAGCTCTCCTTCGTCTGTTCCTGCACTGCCCAATGCTCTCTTTCTGGCATCCCACCCTCTCTCTTTTCCACCCCACCGTCTATACCTGACTTCTCGCTAAGAATCGGATCGAATCCATAGAGTCCGATCATTTCGCAGATTTTCTTTTCTTCCCCCTTGGCTTTCCCTCCATCCTCTTTTCCCGTATTTCCCGTCTTCCCCGGTCGATACGTCTGTTATCCACCTATTGCCGCCTCCTTCCAGAATCATCAAGGGAAAGCCGACTAGGCGCTACGTTTCACCGGTGTCACTCTACCACAGGATAAAAAAAAATTTTTTTATATTAAAAAATAAAAAGAAGAAAGAAAAAAGAAAGCAAAATATGCCTTCTGCACATCGTCCTGCCTCTCTCACATCTGGAAGCTCGTCGGAGTCCCCATTTTCTCCACTACTACCTGTCGAAGCGATGAACACAGACGACCGCGACGACCGCTCTTCATCAACTCCGACCAACGCGTCGTCCACAAAGCCCCTTGGATCCAACGGGTCCGTGGACCGAGAGAAACCACGCCTCACAGAGCAAGAAAAGAAGAATAACCACATCGCTTCCGAACAGAAACGACGAGCCGCGATTCGGGAAGGCTTCGATCGTCTGACCGAGCTGGTACCCGGTCTCGAGGGCCAGGGTCGGAGTGAGAGCATCGTGCTGAGGAAGACGGTCGACTTTATCCGTCTGCAGTTGCAGGAGAGGCAGCAGCTTATTGCTGAGATAGAGAGCAGGGGGGGACGAATCGATGAGAGCTTTCAGGCATGATTCTTTGTTTCCTTTCCTGCCGAGTCGTTCGTTTTACTGCGGAGGGCTAGATGTCACGACGAATTCATGCCTTTCTTTCTTTTTACTTTACTGCTCACAGACTTGCTACTTGGTGGTTGTGCTTTTCGGACCTGGTTGTCTTTGAACGGTCACATCTAAGTATGAAGTCTCAGTGGGTTGATGTGTCTGGATGGTTATTTTCGAATTTTTCCCTCCCTTTCCCGGTGCCTGAAGCGTGTTCTACTATAGCCTTTCTTTTTACTTGGGAAGATGGAGTTATGGCGTTTTCAATTCTAATTTCATGGAAAGGCAGGGACAGCTTGGATATCCAAAATATGGCTATATTATATTGACGATATCTATTTTCTCTTTTTGTGAACCTCTGCTTTTTGATGCGCACTCGCCCTTGTAGGCCAGATCGATATGGATATATTAGTGCAGGCGAATTGCCGGGACTTACCGCCTTGTATATCATGGCTGCGGTTGAACAAGCGGGATAAGCACTCATACAGTCAGACACCGTCTGGGAATATTGCCAATTGACAGTCTGAGCATTGTATCAAGATTGTTCTTGCGAGGGAGAATTATTCTGTCCCTTTTTGTCAAATATTATGAATCTGTGCATCCACTGAACGGAGCAATAACCACAAATCCTCTGCATAGGGGGGAAAGCGGCGAGAACATTGAACCCTTGGAAAACACCTGGAAAGAAAAGACAGAGAATGTCCGACTCAAAAGAAGCCTTACTGGCAACAATGAACGACTCAAACACCATCGACCCTCCCCCAGCCTACGACCCCATCACCACATCAGCCGTGACAATGACGACGACAACAACGACAAAACTCCTCCCACGCCCTCCGCCTCTCAATCTCCCTGTCCTTGTCAACCTGCGCAACAAGCGCGTGATCCTAGCATCCTCCTCCCCACGCCGCCGCCAAATCCTCTCCCAACTCCACCTCCCAAAACTCGAGATAATCCCATCCACAGCCCCTGAGAACTTCCCTAAGACAATGGCACCATTCGAATATGTCCTAGCAACAGCAACACAAAAGGCGCAAACGGTCTACGAACAGGAAATAAACAACGAGAACCGCGGTGAACCAGGCCTGATCATCGCCGCGGATACGGTAGTCGTCGACATATCCACAGGCTCAATACTAGAGAAGCCACGGTCCGAGGCGCACCATCTCTCCATGCTAAAGAAATTGAGGGATGCGAGGGATCATAAAGTCTACACTGCTATCGCTGTTATGGCGCCGTTGCAGTCCGCGCGGGATCCTGGGTATGCGCTTGAGACGGCTGTTGAGGAGACGCTTGTCCGGTTTGATGGGGAGGTTACGGATGAATTGATTCTGGCGTATGTTAGGACCAGGGAGGGAGCGGATAAGGCGGGGGGTTATGGGTTGCAGGGGCTTGGGTCGATTCTTGTTGAGAGGATCGTTGGAAGTTATGATAATGTTGTTGGGTTGCCGTTGAAGACGACATTGAAGTTATTTGAGAAGGTTGTTGTTAAGGCGGAGGATGAGGATAAGTATATTATTGGGGATGAGGAGGCTGAAGATGAGGAAGACTAGTTTTTTTTTTTTTTGTGTATAGTTCATGTTGCTTTGTCATTTTCATTATCGGTGCGACTGGTTCTTTTCTTGTGTTTTCTGACGCTGGCGTCTTATTATAGAGGATAGGATAGAAAATAAAAACGCTTTGCCATTTGAAATCCATGTTTTAATTCCACCACTTCCGTACCGGGTATGAAGTACATCTCACTAAGAGTACATAACCACGGACCTACAACCAAAATGCAGAAACCAAGACTATGTCAAGAGATTCAGACAAGGAAAGCTTATATTTATAATCATGTAGACTGGGAACAAATGGAAGAAGAAACCAGAAAATGAGCGGGAAAGAAGGCTATTGATGATGAACAGCTTTGTCCCAGAAATCAAGCCTCCCAAACCCTCTTAATAGCCCCCGTCAAGCCAATGTCGTTCGTCTCAAACTCATACAGACCAACTGCGGTTCCCAGTGTGGCACCACGCAGGACCCATGTGAGGAACTTCCGGGTCTTAGGAACACGGCGGAGAGGGAAGTAATCGGTGATCGAGGCCCTGGTGATGGTGAGACATGGTTAGTCACGATCAATAATAAAAGCAGGCATGGGTAAAGTCTCCGCGTACTGGAACCCAATGTGGGAGTGGATGATCAAGAGCGAACAAAGGACAGCATCCAAGACAGGGTTCAGAGACCCGCCAGCGAAGGGCGCAATGGTGAGCGGCACCAGACCGGCCGATATGAGTCTAATTTCATCCCATGTTAGCATACCCATTGCTATATGAAATCCCAGAAAACGTGGACAGAAACAATCAATGGTAGAATATACCTCTCGAAGGTCCAGTGGTAGCTACCCTCAGAAGGATGAGGCTTGGGAACAGGCGCAGCATCATTCACTAAACGTGAGAAAAAGAAAAATATGTCAACCGTCAATCACTGCCTCTGCGATATTTCAAATCTCCGGAATGCCCGCCTTGTAACATCTCGATATAGTATCTCTCGGCGGTAACGAAGGAAGAGGGGTCGGGTCAAACGGAAACCACTTAAATGAGCATACCTGTTCCCTGGATAGTCTCTGTACAATTTGTCTTAGTTAGCAATCACGGTAATGATAAAAAAACAGAGAGAGAGAACGCATCATAGAACGTTATCGATGTCATCGCAGCACCGAGCGGGAAATCTGGCAAGCACTCACGAGGCAGCGGAGGAAGAATGTTCTTCTTAGTCGACGCATGGAAAGCGACGATCTGCGAAATCCCAGGAGCAGTCGTCCTGGGCAGGGACGATCTGGAGATGGAGACGCAGGTCTGTCTCAGAGTGAACGGGCGCGCGAGGGAAGCCATTTTGTCTTGGGTTGTGCTGCTGGAAAAATGCGGAAACGTAGCAACGCACAAAAAGACAAGATCAAGTTCACTGAGACGTCAAAAAGAGAGGAGATTCTTTAACCGGTGAGCGTAAGTCTCAGGATACAGAGATCAGCCTTGTCGGAGCGTTGCTGAGGTTCAGTTTGTACTTTGTAGTACCAGTAACCTCGGGAGGCCGGGGATGCGGTCATCACATTGCGGGTCATGTGATTGGTCCATGTTTCCTCCGGCCAGCCGAAAATGGCCGACGCGGAAACAAGGGCTTCTCAGTATTTAGCAGCATGTACACTATAGCTACTGCTAAATTCCTACTCTTCAAATACAATTTGGTGGTGTAATTACAGTCCATTATCTCTCATGCATATTGACATCACAGTAACAGAATATTTAGAACTTCAGAATCGCCTTGCCCAAGTTCTTTCCGTAATAAAGGCCAACCAAACCCTCCGCAGCATTGTCAATCCCAACTGTCTCATAAGTGAGCGGCTTGAAGGAGCCCTCCTTGATCCACTCCTGTACATTCTTCTGGTGCTCTTCGGCATAGACTGGGCCCGTGTCAGCATCTCCCACAATGAATCCCTGCATCGTAAGACGTTTAACCAAGACGTTGTGAATGTTCCTAATCGGATACGGTTCAGAATTGTACTGAGAAATCAAGCCGCATACAACGACACGTCCAAAATTTTTCATCGCATCCAGTGCAGCCTCGAGGTGCTCTCCACCGACATTCTCGTAGTAGATGTCGAGGCCCTCGGGCGCAAGGCGGGCGAGAGCATCCGCGGGCTTCTCCTTCTTGTAGTTGAATCCAGCATCAAAGCCAAGCTCCTTCATGATATATTCCAACTTCGCATCGGAGCCGACGCTACCGATGACCTTCAGGCCTTCATGCTTGGCAATCTGACCTACCAGTTGGCCAACGGCACCGCTAGCAGCGGAGACGAAAATGGTTTCGCCCTTCTTGGGCTTGCCGATCTTGTACAGGGAGGAGTATGCAGTGAGACCCGGCATACCGAGAGCACCCAGGAAGACTCTGAGATCCTCAATTCCTAGCGGATTATTGAGAGGGCCGATCGTCTTAACCGCATCACCATCCAGCACCACGTACTGCTGGATCGGCAGTTGGCCGATGACAATGTCACCCTCCTTGTATTTCGGGTTGTTCGAGCGGAGAACCTTGGCGATGCTTCTGCTGTCGATCGTTTTGCCAAGGGTGAAAGCAGGTGCATAGGACTTGATATCCGCTGGGCGCATGCGCCCACGCATGTACGGGTCGAAACTAGTGTACAGCGATTGTAGAGTCACTCCATTCTCAGGGGCTGGAGTGTTGGCATCGTAGGGTACAGTTTCAATGGTCAGGTGTTCCCCAGGGACAGGGTAGCCTTCGGGGATCTTTTTGAAGACGAGTGCCTTGTTGCTCATGGTGGCAGCTATATTTTGTGAAGAGAGGCAGCAAGAGCAAAGAGGAGTTACTTTGAAGAAGTCCTGTATACGTCAGTGCAAGAGCTACTTTATATAATACAACAATAATGTAACTAGCAACTAAAACAATCAACTGATTATAAATCAGTAATATATGATAAAGATCAACGGAGAAGTTTCCTGCTTTAGTAGAGAAAACCGGGAGACCGAAGCTTCTCGATGAATGCCAACTCAATTGCCTCCAGTAGTAAAGAGGGATGGATTATAGCGGACCCATACCTTAGTAACTGAGGACATTATTAATGTGTGGTGGCGGGGTTGATGGACTCCTGAGCCGAGGACTTGTCGCGTAGCAGGTTAAACATCTTTGAAGAACAAGTATTAAATGACGTCCGTTTCTGGATGTCGAGTATAATCAAAGACAAGGGTATTATACTTACGACTGGTGATGAACTCTGATAGAGCTTAATCTTACGTCCATGCTGACCTGCTACAATTGGATTCCAGCTCCGACCAATCCTTGTAAATAGGCCCTGGCCAATACATACCTGGATTACATACAATTATGGACTACTTAGATTCTCGATACCCAGTAGGTAAACAAAGGAAAGGGAAATGGAAGTAAAAGGGAACTGTTTTGAGTGTATCGGTGAACAGTTATATACTGTACAAAATTTGCTACGGACACGCTACTTCGGCAACGACCACATCATCTATCAATTAACCACCAACGAAACAAACGAGAAGGCGGAATCCCCGGATTGACACAGAAACACGAGTATTGAAGATTGGACGCTTGCGAGAGAGTTTACAAGCTGGTTCGGGTCATGTCATTGCGAACTCTGCATAGTCAAAAGTCATTAGCACCATGTTTTGCAAAGCAAAGCAAAGACTACTCGCAATGTTATTATCATATACGATAAACGTACCTGTTGTAGTCAAGGAGACCCTCAATGCTGCCAAGGGCACTGATGGCGACGTCCTGATCCCACAATTTCCGCGAGGCGAAGTCCATGACGTCCTTCTCGGTGATCCGTCCAATGGCTTGTTCAATGTCCTGGGGGCTCAGGCGGCGGCCAGTGGTGATGATCTGGCGGCCAATATCCTCAGCAACAGCAGTGGTGCCGTCGAGAGAGAGAAGAATAGAAGCCTTGAGCTGAGCCTTGGCACGCTCGACCTCGGCGGAGGTGACATTGAAGGTCAGGCGAGTCCACTCGCGCAGTGTGAAGTGAACGAGGTCATCAACGTTGGTCAAGTTCTCAGTGACGAGGTAGATACCCCAGAGACTGAAGGTTTGCCCCCACAAGTCAGTCATACATGGAATTACAAAAAAGAGCATTAGTGTATAAGAATAGAAACTCACCCAGTGTCGCTGTAGCTTGTCGAGAAGCTCATGAAGCTGTTGGCAAGGTTGTGGTGGCTGACAAAGCTGCTGAGCTTGCTTCCGAGGTAGGGGGAGTTACCCATGGCACGATCCCAGTTGCCGACAATGGCCTGCGTAACCAGGGCAGTGAAGTAGTCATCATCCTTCCAGCTGACACCCTCAACAGCAAGAGCAATGTGGGCAGAAGGAATCGTATCATCACGAAGTCTGACTTCGGATCCAATAAATTCCGGAGTCTTCTTCTGTGCAGCAACGAGGCTGGGGGGCTGGCTGGGGAGATGACCAAAGTGCTCCTCACCCAGCTTGACGAGTTGCTCGTGAGAGACACCACCAGCACCGACCAGAACCATACGGTCAGCAGTGTAGTTGGTCTTGATGTAGTCAACCAGGTTGTCGCGGGAGATGGTCTGGATGTTCTCCTTGGGGCCGAGGATTGTGCGGCCAAGAGGCTGGTTCTGGAAAGCGGTAGCATGCAGGTGGTCAAAGACAACCTCTTCGAGCTGCTTGTCAACCTCCTCTTGCTCACGCAGGATCACATCTCTCTCCCGCTCGATGGCAGCGGGCTCCAGTTTGGAGTTCTGAAGGATGTCGGCGAGGATGTCGACAGCCTTGGGAACATCGGAATTGAAAGACTTGGCATAGTAAACGGTGTTCTCCCTCTATATTTAAATTAGCAACGTACAAAGACTCTTTGTTGTATGACGTTTCCCGGGTCGTACCGAAGTGTAGGCATTGAGGTGAGCGCCAAGGTTTTCGATCTCAAGTTCCAATTGGTGTTGGGTCCTCTTGTTTGTACCCTGACGAGCAATCAATCAGCGATGCTCGTTTTTCAGTTATTTATACCACGTTTATATACCTTGAAGGCAAGATGTTCCAGGAAGTGCGCTGTTCCATTTGTTTTGTCGGTCTCGGCTCTGCTGCCAGCATCGATCCACACGCCAACGGTGGAGGTCTGGGCGTATGGAGAGTGCTCAGTTGCAATCTAATGGTCCTTAGCAAGTCTTCTAATGTAATTGAGTCATCTTTCCATACCGTGAACCCGTTGGACAGGGTAGTGCTCTGGGTAGTAGATGGCAGGGTAATCGGGGACGCGAAGCCTCGCTTCATCGGCTGGACGGACTTCAAGGCAGCGCGGCTCCGGAGAGCCTGGTTAAGATTGAAAGCCAAGCGCCGAGAAGCCATTGTGACTAGAATAAAATGAGAACTGAGGGGGGAGGAGGGAGAGGGGATGGGAGAGAGCAATGGCTGTTGGAGATGATCAGCCCTGGAAGTCGAGGTTGAAGTTCGGAAGTTCAAATTGTTCGAGCGGTCGCCAGCCAATCACATGACCCGCTTTTCCAAACCGCCCAAGACAGGATCCCGACTGTTCCCTACGGCTACAAAGGCGAAATACTGGCCACGAGGACCGGCGGGTGAAGAGATATGCCTTCCTGTTGGCGAGTTGTGAGTGTGTATAGTGCCTGGATGTGCAATTGCTGACGTCTGTTTGTTGCCTGTGTAGCAAAATAGATCTTGGTCTACGTGTTGCGAAATAAGTACAGCGCGAAGTCTTCTACTCTATTGACTATATCTTTACTGAGAAGATGTATTTACATGAAAATAACAAAGGCGGTCCATGAAGGTGCATCATGCGAAGCGGCTGGCGTATTGCTTGATGTTCTCTACCATGGGAATATCCCCCGAGAATCCCAACGCGAACGCGCGAGCCGTATCGAAATTCGGAGCCCACGACTGCACGATCTTGTCAATAGCCGCGTCGTATTTTTCCTCGACCAGTACACGTCTTTCCTTGCCACCGACCGACTCTAGAGCATCCAGCATTTCCTGGACGCTAACCTTCAACCCAGGGAGGTTGACGGTCCTGGATTCCCCGAACGCTTCCTTGGGAATGTCCTTGGCGTGGATAAGATTCTTGATGACCGTGTACGGCGAGCAGACCCACATCTCAGTTTCCTTGCCCACGGGAAGGATAGCTTTCTCCCCGTTAAATGGCTCTCTGATAATGCCACTCGCGAAGCTGCTCGCTGCCTGCGTCGGCTTTCCAGCTCTCACAGTCACAGTTGGCAAGCGGACGGCTCGGCCGTCCAAAAATCCTCGTCTCGAATAATCATTCAACAGTATCTCCGACATGAGCTTCTCCGATCCGTATGACGATGAAGGCACAGGGGGGAAGTTTGTTTCTGTGATCACGAAGCCCTTGGGCGCAGGTCCGTAGACCGCCAGGGACGAAGTGAAGATGACCTTCACCCCCGGCATCGTGGTGCGTAGTTTATCCAGTATGCTCCGGGTTGCATCGAGGTTGACACGAAGTCCGAGCTCGAAATTGGCTTCTGCGCCACTGGACATGATACCGTGGAGCAAGTAGACAACATCATAGGGACTGGACGAGCTGACCAGCTCGTCCAGTCCCTGTGGCGATGTAAGATCGGCTTGGACGCTCTTCACTCGAGATGTATGCTGAGCAGCAGATTCCGTGATGGTAGGCTTAATGATATCCGTAAGGGTAACTGTAATGTCTGGTGAACTCGCAAGAAGACCAGCCGCCAATTCCTGTCCGACGTAGCCACTGGCACCGGTGATGAGTATGGAGGGCATATTCAAGGTGAGGTTGTTGCAGGCAGCCTTCCTTTGAAGAACAGAGAGGGTAAAAGAGGAATCAGAGAGATGAGATGTGGGAAGAAAGAGTATCACGATTTGGAAATGGGAGAAGCATCTCATCTATATACTTCCCGCCCACGGAGTGCCTCCATCCCTCTGCACCCATCATATGCGGTCATTCCTTGTCCAACTGCGGGGTTGAGCGAATATCGAAAGTGAGCCACCACATGCAGCGCAGTCAGTATCTGCAAACTATGGAGAACAATACCTTGTAACTGCACACCATGCCATATCCACCCCCATTTCTCGGTGGAAGTCCGACCGAGGTCTTTCACTTTTGTTGCAAGAGATTGTTATTCCGAACGTAGCATTCTCGAGGGGGACGGGGAATGTCCGAGACTCGCAGCTCTGCCGACCAACACCAAATGGAATCTTAGGGGTAATGATAATGGAACGAAGATACCTCGTGAGAAATTGCTTTTATATTGTGTGATTGTAGCAAATACTACCCTCATCGGCCTCAGCAGTGCATTCGTAGGGTACATGCCATCGTCGCAAGCGAGGCATCGGCAATGACGAGTCCTCAAACAAGGACGTCCCATGCTCCAAATGACCAGAAGCCGCCAATCTGAAGGAATTTTCGCGCTGAAATAAGAAAAAGGTTACATGCGCATAAATCTTGAGTTGAAACGGAACATAAGAACATCCTTCGAAATATCACAGAACACACAACACTCGACGCCAGATATAGAAACATCAATGACCCGATATGACAACATTAGGAAAAACAAGAAAGCCAAAAGATTACTCCTCTCTCACCGCCTATGCAGAACGCTTATAGACACCAGCCACTATACAGTGGTCACGCTCGAAGGGCTCGAGAGTCAACTGTTCCTTGGGCTTTATTCTCTCATCTCTCATCTTCTGGACTTCCCTGGCGAAGACGACCTCGGGCTTGGCTGTGCTGTCGATACAGTTTGCCTTGATACTAACAATGACACCACCCTCAGATTTGAGGAACATATGCGCATTGAGACCAACAATTCGGGCCTGGTCCGGTTGAGCAACATCAGCGAAAATAACGTCGACCATGGGCACGAGCATGCGGTAGCGGAGAGGGTGTCTGGCGTCCTCGACAATGGGGATAACATTGGTACGGTGGGTGGCCATGCCAATCAAGTCACGACCGGAACGGTGAGAGAATTCGACGGCGTAGACATTGCCAGTGGGGCCAACGATATCGGCAACATGGCTGACGGATGTACCGCTGGCAGCACCAAGATACAGAACCTTGGAGCCAGGACGGATGTAAATCTCATCGAGACCACCGAGGACACCTGCAGCAAGCTTGCTACGGAAAGGATTCCAAACACGGTATTCAACCTTTGTAACAGTGCCATCCTCTCCAGCGGGGGAGTCCACAGAGATACGCTTCTCGCCGTAGACAGCCTCTCCAGGGGTCAAGTTCTTAGTAACGAGCAAATCTTCCTTTCCGCCGCGGGCGACAAAAATGCCGGCGTGACGGTGAGGTTCCTAGACATGAAAATGCAAGTTAACAACCGGAAATCATTACACACGCCGCCAGGATCACAGAAAATGCATACAATGATGACCTTGGCACCACCCTTGATGCCAGCTTTACCACCACGGCCACCACCGCGGCCACCACCACGTCCACCACGGGGACCTCCACGGCCTCCACGACCTCCGCCACGAGCACCACCGCGGCCGCGAGCTGCGCTACCAAGTCCACCTTCAAAGCGAAACAATATGAATCAGCGATTCTGCCCCCAAGAAAGACACCACAATAATTCACGCCTGACCAATATCGGCTCTCCTAAATGGGGCGCCAATGGTGCTAGTTCAAATTTGGCTAGGAAAGTACCAACCTCTGCCACCACCGCGACCTCCACCACGACCACCACGGCCACCACCACCACCACCACGACCTCTAGGACCAGAAAATGCCATTGCAGTTGTATGAATTTAAGTCGATTTCTCTTTAGAGTGGATTCTGATTGTCGTTGCGATGAAATGTGCGATTCCCAAACTGGAGCAACTCAAGAAAAAATTTGAGAATTTTTGGCGGGAAAAGAGAAGGGTTGAAAGCCAACCGTATATTCGACTCAAACAGAGTATGAGTCTCCAAATATAACGGTTTGAAAGTAATAAACGGACTGATCGCGAAATTCGCTCCCCCCTCTGGGCTTTTCGTTGTCCGGTCGAAGCTTGTGGTCGAGATTTTTTTTTTCTCAACCTTTCGAAAATTATAATACGCTAGTCCTAAAGTTGCCTAGTCTGTAATTCACTGTGGGCACATTAAATACACGTGACTTTTTGTTACTCGAGATCACCTGACGGGTTACAACCCTTCGAAGGCTTTGATACAGTATGCACCCATCCTGTCTATTTTAACAATCATACTACCAAATTACCAATTGTCAATCTGTTCGTTTGATGCACACGAGCCACCGCTATCTCCTTGCGGTTGAGGGGCCTAGACCCATAATAAGGCAAAGCAATCTGGATTGCATTGAGAGACTTTTCAAGACGCAATTACCATCACCCGACACCTGTGCGCGAGGCTCGGGTTCGCTACATATGGATTAACTCACTTCTGTGAAGGATTAAAATTATGAAAACTGCGCAAATAAGCAGAGGATATGCGAACACTCGGTTCAGCTAAAAGCATTTCAAAGCAACCAGGAGGGCTATGTTGAAAGTCAAAACACTGCACCTGTCCGCCCATGCAAACTGAAAGCAACGTGGATATCTTGGACCCCTCTCCATGGAGAAACGGCGCTGTTGTTGAAATATCTGAGATTGAGTGGTCTGCAAAAGGCATTTATAATCGCATATCCTCCACTCCTACATTGTGCAGACCAGATAGACTGAGAATGTCTTGAGGTTAATGCCGCGGGTCTTTCCCAGCCAAGTGCTGAGCGGATAGGGGAGCGTCCGCCCTTTGAATTTGCAATGAGACCGTGGAGGACTTATGGGAGTATAAAGTGGAGAGGATGCGGCTTATATGTTGATGGAGGTCGAACTCGCTGAGTTGGTTGATCTAGCTAGGGAGCCGGAGTCGGGCGGACTATGTACACTTACGCTGACTAATATGAGCCAGGCCTAACTAGGAAGGAGCTGAACCATGGGAACTATTGGAGGTATGTCGTGTATTGTATTGGTCAACTATCTAGGTGCCAGAACCAGCTCTACTAGGCCAGGTGAGGGCGGTCTGACTGGGCATAACCCACGTGACCTCCAACAGGAACCACCAACATTATTGATGTGGATCAGGGGTGCGGCGTCTGGATACCAGATACTAAAAGGATACTGTAGGATTTATAGGGATCGTGGTGAACGCTCTATATCGATATACTGCGGTCTCTAGTACATCTTGAAGCTCTAAAATGATGCGCTTCCTCTTGTCTGCTTGTCTATTACACCTTGTGTTGTCCCAACATCCGTATGTTGGTCCTTCCTCCGGAACATACATACTCCGTATCCGGGACCGGATTATCAGATAATCCACCTGTCCGAAATAGTTAGTTAGTTATTATTATTTAACGTCGCTTGGCGGTCACGTGGCGGGTGACCGCGGCCTCCCGAAGGGCAACCGGACGTGCCTCCCAAGCGTATACTATCTAAAAGGATCTAAGTACGTGCGCAACGATCTAAATACATGCTTAAAGGAGACAAATTTGAGCACTATGTGCTGTAGAGTTGGGGAAGTTCCCAGCACTGCCCTGGCTGGGGCTTCAAGCGGTAGAAAACCCTGTTTTGCCTCCCTATAGGTGAGAGGGGGAGCCAGTCCCTCTTTCCCAGGAAGATATGTGTTGACTGTACACTACTCTGTGTTTAGGTGGGCCCAGTTTGGGCATATATCCGTAAAGAAGGATGTGTTTTGCACGATGCGGCTGAATTCCTCAGCCCCAGCAGCAGTCCCTAGGAGCCAGTCAATGGTTTTTGCTGGCCCAGCTAGTGTGTGTTTCCGTCTCTCCTTCCAGCGCTTCCTAGTATGTGGGCAGAAGAAGAAATGTACTGGAGTCTTTAGCTTCTTGCAGGAGCAGGTTGCTAGGTAGTCTGTGTGATGGAAGCGTTCATGGTATGCTGCGAAGTCCCCATGTCCAGTGCGGGCTGCAATGGGCCTACCTAGTACCCAACGCGGTAGTTTGTGTTCCTGGGCCCGGCTGCCCTTCGTATGGGGGCAGATGCCCAGGTCTTGGTATGCCTGGGGTGCGTTGCGCATATACGCTGCCTGGGTGGCAGTACGGAGTTGTTGTTTCGCCTCTCGTCTTAGATATGCCGGAGAGGGGGGATGTGGGAGCCATCCATGGCTGCTCCCTGCTTTGCCAGCCTGTCTGCCAGCTCGTTCCCTGCAATTCCAGTGTGCCCTGGAACCCAGGAGACTCGTACGGGCCTGCGGGGAGAGGCTAGGATATATGGCAGGCTGAGCCACCGTGTGGAGAGCTGGTGGAAGGTGTCCGTGAGATGGCGTCTGTGTGGCGCGGGCCTGCCATCTGCTAGTAGGCTGGCTGCTGCCAGGTTGTCTAGGAAGATGTTCAGCTGGTTGGCGTATGTGGTGCATGGCAAACCAACTGCTGCCCGGAGACCTTCCACAGCGCCCATGATCTCCGCGTCATAGACCTCTGTCCGGGGGCCTGATGGGCCCTGTCCCTGGGTGACTAGGATGGAGCCGTAGTATATGGCGTATCCGTATCCAGCGCCTTGGCCCGTGTGGGAGCCATCTGAGTAGACTGATATGGCTAGTGGTGAGGAGATGTGCCCTTCCCGGTGGGTTGGCAGCATGCGTAGTGGTGGGAGCTGTGGCTCTACCCACCTGCGTTCTGGTGCTGGTGTGGGGATGCGTTGCAGGATCCTGGTGAGCCTTGTGTTGTACCCATAGTTTGGGGCTGCATGGATGCGTGCTATGGGGTGCTTTGCATCTAGGCCTGCGTATCTAGCAGCTGCCCTCTGGAGGGTGTCCCTGTCCGAAATAGTATATCCTCATCAATTATATACAGCCTGGTAACATCACGGGACCGCCAATCCAAAAGCAGTAATAATCTCGGCATGTCAACAAGTCACATGGAAGGGCAATCAATCGCTGACGATCTCCAGAAGTGATACTACCTCCATCCTTGACCTATCCAGTATCTACTGGGTCAGATACCAACATGGACAATGTTGCGATTGGCATACGAAATGGTAGAAATAGTATACCTTTTTTGAAGCCATTGACTCTGAGTGATGAAATCATATATCAACTGGCTCATTGATTCTCAAAAATCTTTAAAGAACTTGCTGCGACTTCCTTGGATCAGTTTTTCCCAATACCAGTTACCCGTCTTCCAACTGGTATGGAGACGGGGCATTATTTAGCTGCATATGTTGGGCTGTCCTACCTCCGCGTTGCGTTTATCGACCTTCTCGGCGAGTCGGCCCCGGCGACCAGTTGGGGGAGGCAGCGTGTGAGACGAACCCTGGAGAAAGCATGGCCTATTGAGGAAAGTGTTAAAAAAGGCAACCCGAAGAACTTCTTTGCGTGGATTGGAGATTGTATCGCAGAAGTCGTGGCAGACAGCTTGGATCCGCTGGGGAATACGAGTAGTCCAGCCACAGTGGACATGGGAATTTCCTTCTGCTTTCCGATGAAGTTCGTTGACTAAATATCCGGTTTTCTTTGGATGGAATACAAATTGACGGTTTTTCCCTCAGGCAAAACAACCTACATGAGGCAATTTTGATGCCAACTGGTAAAGGCTTCGCGTTGAATTCTGACCTCGATCTCCGGCAGGCTTTGCTGGAGGGTTACGAGCGACATACACGTCGCCCTAACAATGATTTTGAACCAACAGTTACAAAACGGCGGAGAAGACGCGCACTTCCTGCATTAAGAATAGCAGCAATAACAAATGACACGGTTGCAACACTGGCATCTCTTGCATATTCAGTCAAATCGCTTCCCAACAGTCGTGTTGTTATGGGCCTCATCGTTGGTGCAGGCTGTAATGCGACAGTTCCGATGCAACTGAATGATCTGCATGAATCGAAAACTCGCCCAGTCCTCATGAATACCCCTGAAGCAGTAGAGGCACTCGTGAATACAGAGTGGACGCTCAGTGCTGCCTCCCCCCCTCTAAGAGAGCTCGATATCATCACAAAATGGGATAGAGCACTTGAATCTTCATCTGATCGGCCAGGGTTCCAGCCTCTTGAATATATGGTTGGTGGCCGGTATATTGGTGAACTGGTTCGAATCATCACCTATGACTATCTGCACAACCTACTACACATCCCACAGGAGGCACTCCCTTTGAATCTCACCAACCCCTACCGTCTCACAACAGATTTCCTTTCCCTTGTCGTTGCGGCCCCGTCTACTGTCGAAACCCTGACAAATGAACTTTCCGAAAAACTCCCTCCGCCCTCGTCTAGCAATTGGCAATGGTCTCCGGCATCCGCAGGCATTCTGAGAGCCATTGCATCCACCGTCCAAAGTCGTTCTGCTGCTTTAATTGCTGCCGCAATCGTCGGCCTACTGAATTGCACAGACCAAATCCACCTCACTAGTCCTGAGAACCTATCTTCTACGAATAAAACCTTCACAAACATAACAGGTTCTCCCAAAATAGAGCACCTCCGCAGCCCAGAAGAACTCGTCGTGGCCTTTTCGGGCGGTGTCATACAGCACTATCCAAAATACAAAGAGATGGTTCAAAGATACATTGATAGAATTCTTCTACGGAGCGGCCCGCAAGATGGCGGGAAGAGCATTTTTCTCAGGGAAGCAAGCGATGGAGGGATTATTGGTGTGGGAGTCTTGGCTGGGACGACAGCTGGTAAAGAGATTGAAAGAATTATCGGTTCGACCCTGCCAGGTCGGCAATTGTCCATTTAACAATGATTTCTGGCTGTCTCGAGGTCGGTAAAGACATAATTGCTTATATAAGGGAGGTTAAAAGCAATAGTTAACTAAACAATTGTTCCGACACGATTTCATTCCAAGGTATCTCCAGTCTGTATACAAATCCAGCTATGCAAGGGAGTCAACCAAGTCCCAAGTTTACTAAATCAGACAATCAAACCACCCATTTCTCACAGAGAACATCTAAGCGCAAAAGAAGAAAACGTTAAAAAAAGAACGAATCATCCGATCATTCATTTCCCATAGAAATAATAATTGGCCGCATATTGCACCGTGAAATTAGAAGGCAGATTCTCACAAGTCTTCGGCGGCTGACCACCGGCCGTTTCGACGCGATATACACTCCTATAATCACCCATCGTACCATTGATGGTCGTGAGATACAGCCACGGAACGGCGCCATTAGCACCTTGAAGCGAGTTCGAGGGTGCGCCGAACGAGCCGATCTTCTTTGTAATCGCGATGCCATACTGTCGTGAGGAGGTCGTGTCGAGGTTGAAGACCGGGGTGGTTGCGTCTCGGAAGAAATGGTGGCCGATCAAGCCCATATTAGCTGGGGGCAGGGGAGATAATTCGTCACCTGGAAGGGGAACGGAGTAGGCGACTTTGGGGAGCGTAGGCATCAAGTCTGGGTAGTTTGCGGCGATGCAGGTGGCGTCGTACAGGTTTGCTATGGCACCGGCGGCTACGGGTGCAATGTCTGGAGATGAGGAGGTGCATGTGTAGTTCTGTTGTGGGTTTCGGTCAGTTGGTTATTTTATAAAAATAAAAATAAGATAGCAAGGTTGACGAAACTTACCTGTGTACCACGGCCGACTGCTACGTATCGGATCTTGAGGTTTGTAGGGATAGGCAGTGTAGAAGACGGTAGGGAGATATTGGATGCGTCGCATATTGGCTTGCGATTTCCATTGGCAGCGTCGATGTGTCTGCTCACTCTCGAAAAATACTGAGCCAGGTCTTCTGAATAATTGTATGCATCGTTAAGGACACCTCTCATTGGTGCCGCAAAGGAAGACGCTGTCAAAGAGACAACGAGCAAGACGATGACGGAGAGCATTCCAGATGCCTTTTTTCCTTCCTTTCTCTCGTCCAGCTGCAGCAGACAATGGAACTGACCACAATGGGAAAGAAACCAGACAAATAAAATACGGTAAAGGAAAGAAAGAAAGACAAAGAGAGGAGAGGGTCTATGAGAAATACCTCCACAAGGCGAAGCCCGAAGACAAATCTCCGGGCTCATGGTATCTACTATATACCATCTATATATGATAGCGCCATGTGCGCAAGAAGCAAAGAGATCAAGCATGCATGTTCTATTGATAGTAACAACTAGCTTTCGGGATAACGCAATCGGACAGTGAGCCGTCCACCTTTCACCCCCGATTTACAAGGCTCTTTAAAACATTATTAAAAAATAATACTTCTTGCCATATTAAAATTAATGAAGCTATACAGATCATTTCTTATGGTTATTACATGTTGGGGGTCTACAAGGGGCTGCTATTATATTTCCTTCCTGAAGATAGTCTTTCAAGGTTGAAGGAGGGACATCATGAACTAGTGCTGCCTTTTATAAGCTTCAAGTGTGAGCTGCCGCCATTTACTGCTTTGATAATGGATTCATAGTGTTGTAGTGTACTCTGCAGTCATGCTCCGAACGGTTCGCTGTCTGATTACGTTATGCATGCTGGCTGACAGCCAGAGAGATCATCATCGGCACCCTACGCGCCGAGCAATAGACCCTGCCATCCTGGTTGGATTCCACAGCGCTTCCGTGCTAAATAAAACAATCCATCAAGTGCCTAAGGTGCATCTGGCGAATGCAGAAAGAGCTTGAGGGGCTAATATTGATGAGAAGGTAGTGTGCTGCAGTAGGATGCGTCAGGCACACTGTTTCAAACACCAGCCACATACTGCTGCATATTCCCGGAACAGACTTCTGCTTCTAGCTAATGATAGTTGGTCAGAGTAAGGGCGGCAATGGAAGAACACATTTTCTAAGCTGCAAGTTACATGCGGATGACAGCAGATGGCTCGTTCTATGTTCAGCCCATATCTAATTTTGCAACAGGCTTGATTGCTGGGCGGTTCGTTGAATCTTATAGCTAACAGGGATTATGGGAGATGGTTGTACCTGATAACCAAGAATGAGCCTAGGAGGGTTACATCCAAAGGTAAGTACAGAAAAGGAAAAGGAAAATTTTGATGATTATTCGCTGCACATAACTAGTAGAATTACGAACTCGATCCGCGCTATATAGACTCGCTGGCTAATTGCCAAAGATCCCACGGCGAAAGTCGACGGGTTACACCAGGGTGTTCTAGGAGTATGTTGGAAGATCATGGCGTCCAAAGCGTCAAGTGCTTGGATGGATGGCGCTGGGACAACGGGCGTGATTTCTCTTTAGACAAACCATGCAAAATGAGCGATATAAGCTGGAGCTGAGGCCCTTATCAAAGCGGGGTTGTGATGGCTTCCATTTCACAGGTTGTCGCAAACAGTGAGGGAAATGTGTTCAACGGGTTGCCTAGCAGTATGGTTATCCGCTGGCACGAATAATCCAGTACACGCGACGCTGCAACTAGCGTACAAGTAGAACAACCACCCGGCGCTAAATATTTCTAAGCGATTGGCTATGGCCGCTCCACGGAGCCTCTGCACTTATTCTGGGCATGCTAGCCCCTGTAAGAGATCCCTTATCTCTAATTATTGCTTCACTCACCATACTTAAGCTTCCCAAATCCTTTATTAAATCCTCCACAGTAATATACTCACAACTTGATAAAGTCCACTGATGATATCATTGGCCTACAATATGTAGGGTAGGTTATTGAGGGCAAGGCTTTTTGTATCTGATCTTCCAGATGGCTCTATATAGCAGTTAAGCTTGTATAGATCTGCTGAAGTGCCAAAGGTCAGTTAGGACAATGTTATGGCAGGTCCAGGCTCATAACCTAATGATGTGGATCAGGGGTGCAGCATCTGGATACCAGATACTAAAAGGATACCGTAGGATTCATAGGAATCGTGGTGAATGCTCTATATATATATACTGCTGTCTCTAGTATATCTTGAAGCTCTAAACGATGCGCTTCCTCTCTACAACTCCAGGATATACGTATGTTGGTCCTTCCTCCGGAACATACATACTCCGTATCCGGGACCGGATTATCAGATAATCCACCTGTCCGAAATAGTATATCCTCATCATAGGCAAGAGCTTTCCCTGCAGGTTGCTTGCTATCACAGAGTATGAAGTCACCATTGTACCTCAATATGACAAGGAGCGCAGAATTCCACTAAGGCCACTGTACTCAAGTACCGCAGTACCGCAATAGGAGAGAGTCAAGAAAAGGAATAACATAGTCTCCTAGATTTCAGGTCAACCTGAGCTACAGCCTTAAGGAAATGAGGTACAAATAAGTGATCAGGAAGAGGTGAAAAAGAGATAGAACTAAGCTTCCTGTAAGGAAACAGTAGATGCACGGTGAAACGACAGCCTATGGAAGGAAGCCACCAGCAGTCCCTGAGAAGAGCATGTGACCAATAAAACACTTAAACCGAGAACTTCCAAGTATTGTTCAGTACTACTATTATTTAGTCGTAGTTTGATGCCTAACCTTCACCAGGCCGAAAGTGGCAGCACTTGACGCCATTTTGCGAGTTGCTATAACCAATATCCATCTTGCCACCGCGTGAATCAACTTACTCGGCCATAAGCTCAGTTCCCACACAGGACTACACTTTTTAGGTTCCTGGTGCTGATCTAGCTATTTACATTTCTCATCCTTAGTGTCCTTCCTCTACGCAATCGTCAGCACAGCCCGTCGATGATCGATCACCAAGGAGGATCAGAACTTATGAACGCCGCGCGGAAGGCCATTTGAGGAATCCTGCATACCAGTCATGGATGTGGAACGACGCGATATGTGACGCAACTTGGGCTTAGATGGTTTGGGGGCCGGCATTGTCATCGTCGTCATCTGGTGGTCTTGTCAACATCAATATCTGGATATATTTGATTCATCCACGGATATATGCAGTAGGCATACTTATCCTTGGGAGGGTCATCTGCCTTTGCATTGTTCATATCCCTGGGCCTCTCGGCTAGTTTGCCATCATCGGCCTTGGATGTCTCAGTGCCCATCAGGTTCGCATCCTTGGACGGCTAGGCGGACTTTGGCCCCTTTAACTGCTCGGTGGGTCGAAAATCCGTCTTCGACTGGCCATTTAACTGGTCTTGATCAGGCTTCTTCGCCAACGATTTCTTGATGTCTGGCAACGTCTACACCACGAGCTTCGAAAGTTGGGATCATCGCAATTGGTGTATGTATGTCGATCATCCACAAGCTGTGAGAATAGCTGTCCCTGACCACGGTCAAGAATCCAGATTAGTAAACATGCATTTAACCATGATCAATAATTCAATTGGGAAAGCTGAGCACTTCCTGGTGGCTCTGGGAGCAGGTTCCGTCTGCGCACGCTTTGGGTCACTGCCCGTCGAGCCCTGTTACCACTTCCTGGGAGTGATTGGCTCCAGTTGCGGTTCCTTGTTCATGATTTCTTTGATATCGTGGAAGGGAAGCGGGAACGCGGCTGTCCCAGGAGTGCTGGAGCAGCTACCTGCCAATTTGCAGTAACGAAGATTGGTCATGGTCCGTACATACCGTTGTTCAGCATCTGCAGGACAGATAGCTACTGCAGTACAATGTTTTCAGAGCAACCGTCAAATAGATCGTTCAGCTTCAGGACCATGTAGCATTGGTTGCCTTGAAAAGCAATGGCTTATTAAGAAAACTATCAAGTAAGGATAATTGTTGACCAACTAACAAGAACATGGGTCAAGCAAGTTTATGCCCCATTCTCACTACTTCTGTCTGTTTCAGTCACTTCAGACTCTGTAGCTTCCAAAAACGACCAATTATCTCTGAGCAACGAATGAGGCTTGGTTTACCATATAGTCTCCCGCATAATCAGTCTCTTCGATTGCGGAAGCAAAGTTCCAAAACCTCCGATCAAACTCTGTGGTACTTTTGTACTTTGATGCGACAGTTGTTGCATGCAAATTGAGGGCTCTAATAGTTGTGCATAGTCTAAATTAAATGTATATATTAGCCAACTTGTTTTAAAAGAAATGCAGAAGTGGGAAAATGCTTACTGATTCAATGGATTGCTGCTGGATCAACACCATATAAAAGGCGAAATGCGTGGAAGTCATTCCTTGCAGAGTGTCCAGGGTAAAGCTCAGCATCCAACTGACAATTTCCACCATGTGCACAAGTATTCCCACTCCGAATCAGTCGTAGATCTTCCGGTGTTGCTGTTTGTAGCTTCTCCCGTTTAAACGCCGAGATAAAACGGTGTCGAAAGTGTCGGTACTCAGTCATACTTGACTCCAGATCACGAACTCTATGTATCAAGTCGTCTATCTTTGATGTCTGATCGCGTGTACCATTGACGTGTGAGCTTGGACTTGTTCTTCAAGCCTGGCGGCCCGTAAGGACCTTTGGTAAACGTCGTTGCCCTCGGCGTTACCGATGAAATTCTCGCCTTGAAAGTTATCTTCATACAGCTGGTCTTCTTCAAGTGCAGTCTGAAGCGTCATCCTCGCTTCTTTAGATGGTTTCCTTCAATTTGGGTCATACTCGATACTATCGCACGGATCTTCTCACCAGAAGGGCTCGAGGCTTGGGGTTGCGAAACTGATCCGTTTCCGTTAGTTCCATTAGACATCTTATGCTTTTTCTTCCGGCGAGGTATGGTGAGAGGGGAGCAGTGGCTTGAAAAGGTAGAGCTTTGAAAGGTCTGTTGCAAGATATTCTTCGAAACAGAGAGCTTGGAGAGAAGTGAGTTGACTTACCTAGCAATATTATCCAGGAGATGTTTAGTCATGGCAGGCAAGGGTTGTTCGGCCCTGAGGTAAAACGCAGCTTCTTGAACTGGTAGTTGGAATGCTGGAATTGACCTGGTGACTATAACGTGATTCTTACAGTTGAAATGAAAGGTGAGAACCACCAGAAGATATGACAAAAGGAAAGTGAAGAAAACGACAACTGCTCAGGTTACCTACCTAGGTAGCGATGTGAGGAGGAAGGGTTCCAAGGTGAGGAGCTACGGCCATACCACTGGTATGGCCGTGGCCTGAGCCTGACTCATGTATTGAAGGACTAGATGTCCCCAATTCTAGAATAATTCTTAGAGAATCAAGCAAGTTCTTCGTTTAGCTTTGTTTCATACTAATGCTTTTGTTTTCCACTATGAACATCATTGTCGAGTCCTTACCATTCAATGAGTCAGCTTCCCCGTTGATCTAGAGGATCGTTGAAGCACAAAGGTAGGGGACTTGTATAGATGCAGCGGCGGGTTAAGGCAGTAGGAGAAGCCGGCAAAAAGTCGCAAGAAGGCAATGCTATAAGTTACATCCTCATCAATGAGTGCTCGGGTGAGTGCTCACCCGGGATACAAAATACTCAGTGAGCATTCCTCCGAGCGCCCTCATGAAAGCACAGGCATCCAGAAGGGGAAGGTCAATGTGGTTTTGGAAATTCCAGCTTATATAGTGACATATATCGTAGGAACCGCACCTAACGCCCACTATGGAGTACAAGACACACGCTCCAAGAAAAAAGAAAAAGAAAAAGAAAGATGCAGTATATGCAATTATCCCACATGGTTGAAGCCTTCTTGCTGCCAATCATCACCATGCCCTTGTCCGGAACCACTTCCGCCTGCACCAGTTGCCATTCTAGCAGCAGCACCGCCGACAGCGTTGAGGGTCGCGCTGCTATGCTTTTCTATCTCCATTGTGCTCATTGTATATAGCATGGCAAGAAGCAGAATGTGAAGTGCAAAGCAATAACCTGCAAATAGATTTCTGCTCGTTCGGTTGGCAAGAATGATGCGCGTTAGAGAAAAGACAATACGCTCCGGGAGCGTCATGCGTTTATACGCACGTGCAGATTCGCGGCCTCGGAAAGCGGCGAAAGGTGAAATTTGTGCCTCATAGGCAGATTGATACCGGTCGAGAGAGAGCCCCGAAGGCGTATCTGCTGAATAATGGACCGACGTTGCTCCCGGCTTATTCGCATACGCAGATGCGGATGAAGACGCCCCCTGGCCACGGTTATATGAGGACACGTACCGTGTCTTTTCGTAAAGACCGAGGTTGTCTTTTTGAAGAGAAGCCACTTCCTGTCTGAGGGACTTTACTGTGTTGTACATCTTCGAAAGATCTTCTTCAAGTTCCGCATTCTTCTTCTTGAAACGGTCTCTCTGCGCTTGCACCATGGGCAAGATACCAGAACCACCTCCCACTGCTTCTCCGGCACGGATAGCATCCATGTTATTGACGGATGTTGCTGATTGGTCAAAGCCAGATATGATCGATGATGTTGGTGATGCTGCTCCCCTTCGTGATGGGGCATGGTATTTCGAACTGTATGTTCCCGCAACAGACATAGCAGATGATGGGAAAGCATTTGCCGCTTCCTGTTGCACTCTGAGAAGATCGTTCTCGAGCGTAGCGGAGAGGTTCTGAGACTTCTCAAGTTCCTCCTTTGTCTGCGAGAGCTCTTCGCGTAGTGTCTCAAGCTGACCCTGAAGATCTCGGTGAGATACGCGTAGGATGGTAAGTTCATCGGTTAACTTCTTGTTCCTAGACAAAAGCAATCGCTCTAAATTGTTCTCCTTGGATTTTGATGCCGCACCATTTGTAGCAGCTGTAGGGATATCGTCCGCAATATCTCCAGCATCATCATCATCTCCGGCAGAAAATTCAATGGACTTTAAAAGAGTTAACACCTACACTCCAAATCAAACAGTAAGTGTACTCACCTTGATCACCTCCAATTCCCGGCGAATGTCCTCATAATCTGCAAACTTCTCCAGCTTCGACCGCAGTTCATCCCGCTCGGCAGCGAGATTAGCACTTTGTCTTTCAGATTGGTGAATTTTAGCTTCCCATGAATGCTTATCAGAGTCCCTATCAAACCGCAATGCATCAAGCTTCCGAAGCAATGAAGAATTCTCGGACTGCAAACGAAGATATGCGGGATCATCTTCGACGGACGTCGTTTGCCCTGACTGTGATTGTGATACGGCTTGAGCAAGCTCAAGCCTCAGTCGTTCATTATGTGCCTCCACTTCTGCTAGCCTCAAGCTGGTCTTTTCAAGATCTGCAGAGACAAGGTCGAACTCTGCGGCAGTAGCGTGTCGGGAGCTATCGGCCTCGTCATTTTGGTCCAAGCGCTGGGATACTTCATAACTCGCTTTGAGTTCCTTCAATAGACGATCCTGATTCTCTACCTTCTCTTCAAAACTTTTCTCTTTGGCGGTCCAGTTATCCGACTTCTCCGTTAGCACTGCAGACCAGGAAGCTTCGATTTCCTTGATTTTGGCATCTTGATTCTCCTCTAACTTCCGCCGGACAGAGCGCTCTTCTTGTAATCGTCTTTCCGTGTTTTCTAGTTGACTTGTGAGGCTGTCAACCGACTTTTGTAAGTGCTGTTTCTCGGAAGTCAACTTAGGGACTGTATCTTCTGAAACTACAAGCGAATCGACCGAAGCTTCAAGAAGCGGGTACGGATCAGGGGCCTCTGACAATGATGAATATAGTTGTAGAAACGCAGATGACGATGCCTTTCCTTGGTTCGTTAGGAGATCGATGAACGCTTGGTAGGCTGTGGGAAAAAAAGCATCTCAGCAAACTAGCACATCCAGGAGTTGATGGAGAGCATCACCAACCCTTTAGAAGGCCCTTGTATTCTGCAAGTTTCGAAGTATCATCCAGTTTTCGGAAATCTTTGGTTTTCTGTGCTAGGTCCTTCCTTTGGACGAGGGCGTCGCGCTGTTGAGCAACGATGTCCGAAGCGGTGGCATCTAGTTTCGTGATAGTGTTGGCAAAATCAATGCCTATGAAAGCCAAGTTTATGAGTCAGTAAGTATTTTGGACGCCACAGCTTCATCCCAGGCTTGTTACCTCTCCAAGCTGCAATCGCGCGCTGGAACTTCTGAGCACCCTCAGGCAGGTTTCCGGAGCTGCGATAGTCCTGCTGGTTCTGCTCCGGAACGATGCCTTCGGTCAGAGCGAAAGTGTCCATTTTACCCGCTGTTTCAAATGAGCGGAACTAAACTAGCATCGCATTCTTTTCAGAGTGGTCATGCAGGCAGCATCTGGATGCGGCTTGGTCGTAGCGGAGTAGTACATTGTAGTCCCTGAGACGGATGGCCCACGTAAGCTCCCGAATGCCTTACGTAATCCAGATTGTCCACTGAGAAGCTCCGAAGCTCTGGCCTGGAAGTTGGAACATCGTCGTCTCCCAGCGGTTTCAATGCAGACACCGCACGTCTCTCTGTTTACATGAGGCTCTATCTGGGACCTGCCTAGGCTGAAAGCCGATGCCGGGTTCATTATGGGCGCAGAAGATGGCGGCCTCACACCCAACAAGCGGAGGAAAGCCAGTCCGCCCAAACCCTCTCCTTACGTCCTCCGTCTTCTTCTCGATCGAATACCCTTGACAGCGGACGACACCAATGCAGGGTCATATATTACCTGTGTAGAGTATTGGAACGAGAATCTTTATATCGGCACATCCACCGCGGAGATCTTGCACTACGTCTGTCTTCCATCAGAGCCCTCCGATGAGTCAAGTGACCCGACCTTCATCTTTGCCTCTAGGCTGTCCCTCCCGTCCTCAACCAACTCACGGTCCACGAACCAGCGTGGAGTCCAGCAGATCCTTCTGCTACCGACGGTAAAGAAAGCATGCATCCTTTGCAATGGCGTCGTCACCTTCTACATGCTGCCGGAACTCAGCCCTGCTTTTCAGAGTACGAATGTCAACAAGTGTTGCTGGATTGGTGGGCTCGATCTGGACAGGACCCCAGACGATCAAAAGGACCCAGTGATCATGGTTGCCTTCCACAGCAGGATAATGTTAGTAAGGATCGGACATGAAGTGCGACCGATGAGGCATGTCGAATTTCCAGGCTGTTTAATAGCTTCTCGGAGGGGTACTATTGCTTGCGTGGCCGATGCGCTTTCATACTCATTACTTGACGTGGAGCATAAACAGAAGATCTATCTGTTTCCCATATCTTCCTCCAGTGAGATCTTTGACACTGGGGATGTAGACGACGTTGCATCGGCATCATCACATAACACACTTGACAGGTCACCCTCCGCAGCTCACCAAAGCTCGCCCACCCGGGACGGACGCAGCCATAGCCGAAGTAGCAGTCTGAATGCTTTTTCTGGAAGGTTACACTCAAATGTCAGCCAGTCGGATAGGCCAGGCTCTGCGACTCCCGACTCTTTGGCCACGTCGGGGACAGCAGGGCATCCAGGCTCTCAGAGGCAAGAAAGGAGCGTTTCTCCCACAAAGGATGCCGACAACCCAGTCGGCAACGATCATAAACCACTCCCTGCTCTATCGAAGCAGAATTTACCTCAGCTGAAGCCCCACATTGTATCCCCAACATCGTCAGAGTTTCTACTTCTTACGGGGACTGGAAAGGAAGATCCGGGTGTTGGAATGTTTGTCAACACAGATGGTGAAGTAGTCCCTGGTAGCACGATGAATTTTACCAGATACCCAGAGTCTATTGTTGTCGATGGGGGAGAGGAGGATAGCCGAATGCGGGTCCAAAATGAGACTCCAGAAAACTTTGTCCTTGCTGTTGTTGAGGTGGAGCAAAATGGAAAGCCATGTAAACGCCTGGAAATCCAGCAGTGGGGTATCAATCCAGGGGAGGAGGAGAGAGAAAAGATATGGGTGAAAATGCCTTCAATGGAAAATATGCCATCTGCCCCGGTTGGACTTCGACATACAACCAGTCCAAGCCCCATTGAATTTCGTGAAATGGGGAAACTGCTGCAAATGGTGCGACTTCAGACGCCTTCATTGGCTCCCCATACTCCCCCCACAGATCCAAGAACCCAGGCCTCTATAGCCCAGGTTCAGGAGGAAAATGAATTGTTTGAGTCGCAGGAATTGACCGACGACGGTGCAAAGAAGGGTAGTGATACATCAGGGCAGGGCTGGGAAGCGGAACGAAATACTGAAGAAGCTAAAATTGCTCGTGGACTTGGAAACACCCAGAGCAGCCTCATTATGTGGTCGGGCAATCGAATCTGGCGGGTCCCCAGGAACCCCTTGACAATTCAACTTGACAACAGGATCCGAATAGCGGAGAAGACGGATGATTCTGATAACACCATGTTACAGCGGGATGTCATGATGGATATAATACAATCTATTCAGAGCATGGAACCTGGGTCCGAAGCGGAATTCCTTGGCCTAAACTATGTGAAGCAAAAGGCGAGCCTGTTGCTGTTTGGAGACCTCTTGTTCATGGACTCGGTGGCTAGAGATGAGGCAGCGATTGGAGCTACCGAACAGGCACTCGTGAGTGCAAATCTTGACCCTCGTGTGGTCTTGCTGCTACTCCCTCTATTACGAGAAGACGTTCTGCAGGGCCCACAGGGGATTTGGATACACGCTGGTCTCGCAGCTGTCACGAAAGATTACATCCAGCGATCTGAAGAGCAGGAATTCGATGCTAGCGATGGGGTCATATTGAACGTGGTTAAGCGCTTCTTGTTCTCGTGGCAACAGAAGAGAGGATATCCTAGCATCACCGATGAGACATATGTCTTTGACAGCGTGGACGCTGCGCTTTTACATCTACTTCTGGAGCAGGACTCCAAGCTAACAGTCGAACAGCGCCGTTCTTCGTCAACTCGGCTGGAGCTAAACCGGTTGGTCGACAACTGGAAGGGTAATTTTGATGGGGCCGTGGTCCTTCTAGAAAACTATAGCAGACTATACGTTCTGAGCCGTCTTTACCAGAGCCGAAAGATGTCAGGGAACGTTCTCAAAACGTGGCGGAGGATACTCGATGGCGAGAAAGACGCTGGGGGTGAGATTACGCCCCGAGGGGTGGAAGTACAGATGCGCAAGTACCTTGTCAAAATCAAGGACGCGCAACTTGTTGAAGAATACGGTTCATGGCTTGCGCGTCGTAACCCCGATCTTGGAGTGCAGGTATTTGCGGATAATACAAGCAGGGTGAAGCTGGAACCGCCAGATGTCGTTAATCTACTCAAAGAGCGGGCCCCAAATGCTGCTCAGGTCTACTTGGAGCACCTAGTTTTCTCAAAGAATGTGAGCTTTTAATGTTTCCTTGTCACTGTTGTGTATTTTGACGGCTTGCTGACTTACTACAGTATACCCAATATGCAGATGACCTCATTTCGTACTACTTGGATACCGTTCTTTCTGTGCTTCATTCTTCCCCTGAAGCTCGAGAATCACTCTCACACTCATATTCCACATATCGTGCACTTCGGCCGCCAAAACCGACATATATGAATTTCATTACGGAGAACGCCCCGCCGGAGCCATGGTGGCAGTCGAGGATGCGACTACTCCAGTTGCTCGGCGGTAGATCCAGCACTCAGTTCACGTCTACGCCAACTCCATCCCACCTACCATATTCCATCCCTGCAGTCCTTGAACGTATCGAACCGTTCCAGAACGAACTAGTATCGGAGTGCATCATTCTCGATGGACTCCAGGGCCGTCACCGAGAAGCTCTTCGCCTTCTCACTCATGGACTGGGCGACTATGACTCGGCCATTCGATATTGTCTCTTCGGAGGACCCCGGCATACCACAGCGGCGGGATCAACAGCCGAGTTTGCGGAGCCGGCATACCAATCCGAACTCTTCAAGCACCTTCTCGACGAATTCCTGCAAATCCAGGACCCCTCTGATCGGATCGAACGAACAAGCGATCTCCTCGCGCGGTTCGCGTCATCTTTCGACGTGCGCGACGTTCTCACTCTCGTCCCCGACGACTGGAGCGTAGATATCCTCAGCGGATTCCTCGTACATGTTTTCAGGACCCTACTTTCGCAGACGAGAGAGGCAAGAGTCCAGCGGGCTCTCAGTGCCAGTCTGAATCTGCGCGCTAGCTCGGAGTATATCGACGGGGTTGAGAAGGCCGGTGGTTGGATTGAGAATGCTGATGGTCTGAAACGATTGAAGGAGAGCGATGACGAACGACAGCATACGTCGGCGGATGGTGGGAGCGAATTCGGTGATATAGTTGAGGCTACTACGGAGTAGTAGACCTGTCGACCAGACAATATAGCGTGCAAGCAGTCATGAAATACCCTGGTTTATTTATATGTTATCTCCTGTCCTGTACATGTGTTATGACCGATACCTTATTGTTCGTTTTAATGCATTCTGTACGGCTATAAAGTGTGTCATCTCGTATTCATATACTGCGTATGTAGTTATTCTATTGGACAGGATATTCAATTTTGATAAACCCCTATATTTCTCTTCTTCTTCTTCTTCTTCTTCTTCTTCTTCTTCTTCTTCTTCTTCTTCTTCTTCATCATAGCCTTCACAAATTATTCTCAGCCCAATAATCCGCACAATTTCAATTTAATCTTCAACCAAGCCACTCAGGTCCAGCCGCTCCACCAAGTCCTCAACGCTCAATTCCCCTTCCACATCGTCAACCCAGTCACCTTCACCCATATCCACATGGGCATCCTGTTTCGGTGGAATCAGCACGCGCCGAACAACCTGCAGGACCCCGTCAGAAGCAATGCCGTCCTCAAACGTCACGTGTTGGAACCCATTGATCCTGATGCCAGCCCAAGGACCGAATCGGACGATATCGATAGCTAGATGGCGCGGCTGTAGGAGCGTTGGGAGATCGATATGCGCGAAGTCGCGGGGTCCGAATGGTTTGATCTTGCCATCTTCCATGTACAGGACGTCTGAGTAGAGGGTCTGGTTCTGCGAGAGGTGATACTTCAGGAGGGCGCGGAGGTACTTCTTGCCATGTTGTGAGAATAGGAAGGCGTTTACGCGGGGGCCTAGCTTCCTGAAGGCTGAGTTTAAGGGAGCGAATATTGTTCCGCCCTTGTGGCTGGGGAAGGGGAGGAGGTCCGTCTTTGTGAGGCCTAGTGTGAATGTACTGAATTCGGTAGGGAGGAGGTTGAGGATGATTGAGGTTCGAGGGGGTGGGAGGAGAATGGTGTCTATGCCGTGGACTATGCCATTTACTGCTGGCTATTTGACAAGGTTAGACACGGGAGGAAGAAAGTCATGACGAGCAAGAGAATGATATATGGCTCACAATATTAGAGGCTACAATCCGGCTGTGGAAATTCACTTTCAATCCTCGAAGACCGGCACGAACGACCACTCTCTGAGGCAGGTCTTTTCCCAGGGATGACTCATTGAAGAGTGTCGGCAGAGTGTGACTGTGGAAGATACGTGCAGTAGGGTAGAGACCAGGGGCTATGTGGTAAAGTAACACGTGCCGGATAAGCTCCTTTGAGGGCTTCGGTGCATGTCTAGGGATCTTGGAGAACGCATAATCCGTAGGTGCGAAGACGGTGTAATTAGCATTAGTGCTGTTGAGCAGCTCAACCAGTGCTTCGTCCTCGTCGACGAGTTTGGCTAGCTTAGTTGTATGCTTGCTGCGTTCAATGAGCTGGTAGATGGTCAGATTCGAGGGGGCGTGACGCGGCGGAGAAGGATGAGGAGGCTGATGTGGACGTTTTCCATGCCCATCATCAGAGATATTATCTTCAATATCGAACTCGAAATCATCAATGACCCATCTATCATCAGCATCGTCAAAGGTACTTGTGTAGACCTCGCGGAGGTCGGAACTCGCAGCATCCGGGTCAATCCCAGAGGATAGAGCATCATGTATGCCGTCCTCAAACAGGGAAAGAAGGTTAACAAAGGGAGAGGCATCCTCGTCACTGTCAATAGCAGGATCGCTAAGAACCTGTTCATTGGGCACGACAATGGCGGATGCAATAGAGACTCCGGCCAGCAGGAAATGGTAGACCTTCATGATGGTAGCGTATCTCGAATCGCCACTAGAAATATTATGAAAAAGAGGTGCAAGTAATAGTTCTCAGATCGACGGCGGAGCAGACCTCCAGAAAGTAAAGCAACAAGCCCAAGGCGAGCTCCAAGTCTTCGCCATGATTGTCCTCACACCACACGCAGTATTATATCTTGGGGGCAAACGGAACGAACATTCAGGGCCTAGAAAGACTGGATGAGCAGGCGAATGGGAATACTGGGAGGTTGCGTGTCTGACACTGCATGACGACAGCGGGGGACTCGGCCACAGCCAGTAGTCCTTATTTGTGCAAGGCGCAGAAATCACGGAACCGGGGAGCATGATGCAATCGCGAATGCCTGGACGAAATGGGCTGATGCGACAAACACGGGGCTTTGGGAGGAGCTGGGAGGACGACGAATAATTGAGGGTAGAGGACTGAGGAACGCTGACGCAGCAGCTCGTCGATTAATAATCGTGTCCATGGTCTCTCACACCTACACGTTCTGCTGTTGTCTCTACGGGGCAGGAAGAATCCCTGCCATTTCGTCCCAGTCTCTTTGCTAAATGTACAGCGCGGTAAGCTTCATGTCTGTCTGAACGCCAAAGGATGAGCATGTCACCCGGTGCTTCCATTCCATACACCTGTGGGAGCAATGATATCATCGTACAAGATGGAGAAGCTATGAATATATCCCACATACATGACATACTGCTCACAAATACATGACAAGAGAGCATCTCACTTGTCATTGTTTTCATTCGCTGAAGGCTGCTGGGCCCCTTGCTACCTACTGCCGGGGCCAACGGGGCTTCCGGAGATCAGAATCCCATCGCTTGACAGCGGAGCAACAGCCACGTTGACCAAGAGTTAGCCCCTGTACAGGGGATCTCCAAGTTTGTGGGAGTTGCGCGGAAGCTCAGGGAGCACATCGTCTTTTGTCCCATGTCGTCAAGTTGATTGGCCTTCCTTCCCAGTTCGAAGGGACAAAGTAGACAAGTGAACGTTTCCAAATTATGTTTATTCCTCCGCTTGCAAGAACGGATTGGCAATCTCTTCGCTACCCTCAGCAGGCGATATGAGCACGATCAGGGTGCCACGCGCGACAATCAAGCCAAGAGGGCGGGTTGTTTCGTTGCCCTCATCATCTGGAATCCGGATAGATAACAGTTAGGAGGACGAGACATTCGGCCAGTTGAAACGGATTCGGGTACAGCTTACCGCGCATGACCTCCTTAACATCATCGAGGACCAGGTTCATGAGCTGATCATAACCCTTCAATGTACCGGAGACTAACCCTGTTAGCTAGATAGATTCAAGGGGCGTAGAGTGGGGTCAACTTGTTCATAGTATACTTACCCTCCCTACCACCATTGAACTTGACATGGACTTCCTTATCCATGTACTTGCTGAGGTCGAGGATATTCTCCTTCTTGGGCTTCTCGGTTTGATGCTGTGATGCACCGCCACCAGATGCGCCACCTCTGCCATGGTGGGGTGCGCCACGGCCGGTTCGGTCGTAGCCTCCGCCGCGGCCACGCGTGCCTCGTTGTCCTCGATCGGACATGGGGGGTTCTGGGGGGACTGGGATATGTGTGGATGGCACTTGTACCGACAGAACCGGTATTATCAGATCAGGCGGAAGGAGGACGTGGATTCCGACTGCGTAAGGTCGTCGTATCTACTATGAGGGATTTTCGCCGGGAAGCGGGGAGGAGAAGAAGTGCAGTCGCTGCAAGGAGACGCAGGCAGAATTATGTGTGCAAGACGGGATACGCGGTAATGGCTGACCGTATCTTACCGTCCTGTACACGTGGACGGCCACCGGAGGCGCGATTAGTGGACCGGGCCGCCTTCATACGGCGCCATTACCGCCATGTACCGTCATGACCCGGTATGGTACCACCACAGGGCTGCGCAGGAGCCCGATCCTACCTAACTGTACAGAGTATCATATCATATTTGGCAGGCTGCAGTGACTTGTCAATGCTGTAATTGCAATCTGTATCTCAATCGTCTTCGGAATCCATTGCATTGGATTGCATTGGATCGACTGCCTTCCAAGTTAGTTGGGATTGCTCTGTGTACCTGCCCCGTATTGCTGTAAGGTTACATACCGTACCATACCAGCGGAAAAGGCCGGGCGGAAGGGCTCCGCCGCAGCCGCAATCAAATGCATTCTTCCTGTTCTTCTGCCTTACAGAAAGCATCGCCAATTATCAACATCTCCATCTCCCGGTGGACGGACGCTGCTATGTCCGGCGACGCCTCCACCTGCTGTCATATCCTCTCCCCCTCTTTCCAGTGCCTTTTCCTCTCCTCCTTTCTCTCTCTGACTCGCCTCTCCGTCGGAGTCGGATTCCTGTTTTTCTGTAGCTGTGTATCTGTATCTTCGCGTGGCTGAAACACGTCGCTCCGACCGCCTCAAAGCTAAGCCTCCATCTATGTTCCCGCCGTCGGCGACACATCCGGCCTCCCGACGACAACCTTGAACCCATTGGCGTCTCCTCCACTCAACGAGAACACTCTCTTTCCCCGTCTGGCGACTCCATTGACATTTTCATCCATCCCATAGTCGCTGACCTGACTGCGGACACTCCCCGCCATGGAGTCGAGGACCACGACGGCGGAACCGTCCAACAAACGACCGAGGTCGCCTACTGGCGATTTCACCCCCATTGCCTCCAAAGTCCCGAAAACTCATCCAAACCATCTTCAGATTAACTATCTAGCTCGCCAGTATTCTGAAAATCTCCCTCTCGTCTCCGTGGATGATACCATGCCCGGCATCCTACGCCTGATTGGCGACTACGACGGCGTCCTCCATCGCCATGAGAGCATCGCGGGAAACCTCGGCGCCTGTCCTCTGGGTCCCATCTTGGTCAAGCGCTTCGAGCGTCTCTTCGATGGACCTCCCCGCGTTCTCAAGTCTCATGGGAAGGACCCCCCGGTCGTAACTTGGCTGGATGTAGTTGAGTTCGCCAAGAACAAGCCAGAGCAGTTCAACCTGGAAAAGACTCGCAATGGGGTGCGGGTCTGCCAATTCTACACGAAACAATGCCGGGTGGAAATCAGCGAGGAGGATTTCGTTCTGATCGCTTCCGGGATGCCGCAGAAGATGATCCCTCCGCAGCCCATTGTCGAGGACGAAGAGAAGGAATTGGGCGCGTTGGAGATTCTGGAGAAGAACTTGCAGCAGATCATCCAGATGGCGGATCAAGGTGAGTCGCTTGTAACAAGCCATCAAGCCATTTTGCCCCGCGGTTGCCTTCACGCTGACATATTGATCTGCCCTGCAGTGTCCGCTCGAGCCAGGCAACTCAACCATCGTCTGAAGAATCGCAGAACCGCCATCATCAGTCGTCGCGAAAATGATGCAACTCTCCGATCGCAGCAAGCCCGCTCTATAAGCCCAGCCTGGCGAGACTTAAATGGAAATGGTCAAACGTCTTCTACTCCTAACGTGCACTCCCGCCCTCACTCCCCGCCGTCTGGTTTCGTTGCCGTTAACACTAACAAACCGGGTCCCATTGAACCTCTGCCGGATGAGAATCCTTTATCCTCTCAATTCATGTTCTCCCACTCCAACGCAGAAAACATTACAATCATCAATGGGACGTCCATCAAGGGCGCGTCTCCGACAACTCGCGCCGAACTGATGAAGAAATTCTTCACCACCGCTGATCGTCAGGCGCGCGGTTATGAGGAGGCACCTAGTTCAGCGTTGAATCGGCCATTGTCACGGCCCAGGCCTAGGGGCTCTGACCCCGTAGAGTACTCCATATTTCCTGGCGCCCCGGGAACCGTCGCGATCCCTAACACGCCATCATCTTTGCTTCCTCCGCCCAAGTCCAACCATTATGAGAGGGATGATGGTGGCCCATTTAAACTGGAGATGGTTGCCCGGATGGAAGAGCTGCAGCGTGGGGAGCGTATCTTACCACCATGCGACCGTTGTCGCCGCCTGCATATGGACTGTCTCAAGAATCTAACCGCATGCATGGGCTGCACCAAGAAGCATGCCAAATGTTCCTGGAAGGATGTCAAGGAAGAGGAATTGCAAGAAATCCGGCTGGGAGGCCATTCTTCGGAACGTATGGAAGCCACTCAAGTAAAAGATACCTCAGTCGCCTCCTCTGCATCCACACCAGCCTCAGCGCCTGCATTTATCCCACCTCCCTCTTCAGGCTATGAACAGCGACCAGAACCAGAACCAGAACGTGGTCCAGATCACAACTTCCGGAGCGACTCTGCACCCGGTTCGGCTCAACCTTCCGAATACCAGAATGTTCATTCTCCGATACCACGGAGACGTGCCGTAAGCGATGCTCAAGATGTTCCAACATCAAGGCACGACAGACGGATCAGTTTCAACCGCGACAGTGATGCAACAGCACAGGATGATGATGATCCCGGCGCCAACCAAAGACTGATGCAAGCCATCATGGACACTGTTGACCACCATACAAAAGTGGCGACTGCAGTCAAAGAGAGAGAGGGTGATTTGAATGATCGAGAGCGGGAGCGGAAAATGGTGAAGGCTTGAGGGATTGAGGTTGACCACTCAGAGCCTGCAATGTTCGCTATTGCAAACCTTCATGTCCCGTATTTCTTTTTCTTCCCCTAGATAAATCTCCCACAGTCTTGTTTTCGTTTTCCTTATCCCTCCTCCCCCATCACGATGGCGTTACTCATAGCCTTTATGCTGTTCCTGTTTTTTCATTTCCTCCCGAGTTTTAGCGCTGATATCCCTGGATGTCTGGTTCTGATTGACGTTTTGTTGGATTAATATGGTCATTCTGCATACTGGCCGTGTACGTAGCACAGCTATAGCTGTTGTACATATAGTACATGTACAGAGCACCAAGTAAATTCTAGTAACCTATAGGGATCAGATTTAATCTTCTATCACACTGTTAAGACTTTATCCCTTGCCAAGAAAGGATATATCTGAACCAGCCGAACAGACGTCATCTCCAGGACAGGGGTATTTCCGGGCGTTCATCTCGATCTTTCTTCAACGCGAATCAGGAGCATCTGAGTTACCTATTGGAATTGCAGTTTAGCCTCCCCGGCTGCATCGGGGAGGATAGCAAAATGATTACGGATCATTCTCTTCTGGTTTTATAATGCGGGGATACGGGGTGAATGCATGGGGTATATATAATATATAGGATGGATGCTGGAACGAGAATAATGGCCGTATATCATATATATTGAAACCAAATAAATACAGACGAAAGAAAGCATTGACACAAAAGGAATTTTACAAGAAAGGAATATCATATCAATTGCAGAAAAGAAAAAGAAAAGAAAAATGGACCCCTCCCAGGTCAAGATCCCTTCCATGAAGGACCTAACGGTGGACAACATCACCGAGAACGTGATACGGATCAATTCCCTCTGCCAGGACGCAAGGCTGAAATATATCCTCGAGCGTCTCGTTACGCATCTCCACGATTTTGCACGGGAGACTCGACTGAGCACCGCGGAATGGATGACAGGATTGCAATTCCTGACGGAGGTAGGCCAGATCTGTAGTGATGTTCGACAGGTATCCCCTCCGCCCTATTCCTTTCTTCTTTTCTTTTTCGTGACAAGAGAAAACTAAAATAATAAAGGAATTCATCCTCCTCTCCGACATCCTGGGCCTCTCCATCCTAGTCGACTCAATGGACCACCCCAAACCCCCAAATTCCACAGAAGGCACCGTCCTCGGCCCCTTTCACGCCCACAACCCTCCAAATCTAGAGCAAGGTGAGACGATCTCGCACGACGAGCAAGGCGAACCCCTCCTCGTCCTCTGCACTCTAAGGGATACGCAAGGCAACCCCATCGTTAACGCGAAGATTGATATCTGGGAGACCGACTCAACGGGCCACTATGACGTGCAGTACGCGGATCGCGGGCTGGACGGCCGGTGCATCATGCGGAGTGCATCCGATGGCACATTTTGGTTCAAGGCTATCACGCCCGTTTCGTATCCTATTCCGCACGATGGACCTGTGGGGAAACTTTTAAGGCGGGTGGGGAGGCATCCGTATCGGCCGGCTCATATGCATTTTATGTTTGAGAAGGAGGGGTATGATCGCCTTATCACGTATGTATTCCCTTCTCGTTTGTCGTTTGCTTTGACTGGGAACAACTGTCTAATACCACTGGCGTAAAAAGAGCCCTCTACATCCGCAACGACCCCTACGAAACCTCTGACGCCGTCTTCGGCGTCAAGGATTCCCTTGTCGTCGACATATCCAGAGCAGACGCCGAGATCACCAAGAAATACAACGTCCCCGAGGGCCATGCGGTTCTGAAGTATAATTTTGTGCTTATCTCCGATCGAGAGACGAAGTCCTTGCGGGAGAAAAAAGCTGTCGAGGCACTTGACAAGCTGGGGAGGAAGGTTAAAATTGTGAATGGGTTGCCTGTGCCGGATTTGGACTGATTTTTTCTTTTCCTTTTTCTTGGTTTTGCTATGGGAGAGATCAACCCGCCTACCTAATAGCTATCTGCATAGGTATATGGTAGTATACTAGGGAAGGAACATGTAATTATAAAGGCCTCAAGATTGCTAGGGACCTTAGAATTTACGAGGAATCCTTCATATCTGCATAGCACTAGTTCTACCTATATTACAGCATCACGTGAAATAATCAATTTGATGAGGATATACTATTTCGGACAGGTGGATAATCAGATAATCCGGTCCCGGATACGGAGTATGTATGTTCCGGAGGAAGGACCAACATACGGATGTTGGGACAACACAAGGTGTAATAGACAAGCAGACAAGAGGAAGCGCATCGTTTTAGAGCTTCAAGATGTACTAGAGACCGCAGTATATCGATATAGAGCGTTCACCACGATCCCTATAAATCCTACAGTATCCTTTTAGTATCTGGTATCCAGACGCCGCACCCCTGATCCACATCACAATTATAATAACAGAAGGCGGTGAGCCAAGTAACATAAGGATTTTCGCCCTAAGCCGTTGGATGGCTTAGTGCGTGCATGTGGCTGGGAATGCATGTATATGGCCTAGAAAAAGCAGCTATTCTAAGCCATCCGGTCATTTCCTTGGATACATATGTCTAAAGATGTGTTCTACATTTGTGTATATCAAGGCTAGCATTCCTTTCTAATTGAATCAATTCCTCTAATCCACCGTCCCCCATGAAGAGCTAACTGTAATATACGCATGATTCTGCAGAATTAAGTGTGCTATCAACAGGGATCCTGTCTCCTCCACTCAACCAGGCCCCTCTGCCTTGTTCTTTCAAATACCTCCTACAGGATTCAATGAGAACATCATGCACATTGCACCTGTCCGTACTCAGCTGTCGACTTCAGCGTGCAGCGTCCGTATATAGTCCCTTGCAATTCCAAATTTAATCTCACCATAAAGTTCGACGGTCTTAACCCCGGCTAAGTATTCAACAAGACGAATACTGTTTTCAAGGAAGTCTCCTCGTAGGCTTCAGTAATGCCTGGAATGAAGACTCAAGAGCCTTCTTCAGTTCCTTATAACTGACAATAAAGCAATTTTGTTCATCCCGGCTGACCAAGGTAATTTTCTCGTCCGTCCCTGCATCAAGCTTGTTTAGACACGCCAGGATATGTCCCATATCCACAACGGGTTCGCCTTGCGTATCCACCTGGTGAAAGACATAATCACGGAAAATCTTCAAGAAGTATCGTTCTCCATTCTCGGACCACTGCTTGTCATGTTCGTACTCGGGGCGCTCATTAATAAAGTTAAGCTTCGTCATCAACCGTACAAGGCGGCCATTTTCAAGCTCGCGACCCAAATCGAAAGTAAGCTGGTCATCCAGGTGAAGAGCAGAATCAAATGTAGACATCAGTTGTGAGGAGATGCCAGCAATAAAGATATCGATGTTCCGATCCTGGTCCTTCTGCATCCCATTGAGCAACCAGAAGACCGAGTTCTTCAACTGCGGGCTATATGCACGAGAAAAGTGTTCCATCGCCTTGGTATGATTGTGCAAGGTATTTGGCGAATTGGAGCCCAGAGTAACAATCACCTGGCCAAAGTTCACTAGGTCTTGACGTTGCAAATCTGCAACCGACTTCTGAGTGTCATATTGGACCACATCCATGATGGCGCACGCATTCAAACGTATGCGATTCTTCCCAGTAAGAAGGATCTTGCTGGGCTCAATGACCCTTGCTGCGAGACCATTACTATGAATAGCTTTGAGGGAGTTCGCGATTTGCGTCATATAGCCCCAGAGCACCTGTTCGGGGACATGCCCATTATGACGGGTCTGAAATCTATTACCAGTAGAAAGATGTTGCTCGGCTAGGGTTTTAGAGAATGGGTGGTAATCTGTAACGAGGATCAAGGAGCTGTCCTGAAAACTTCTACTGGTAAACGCATCGTGAACCGTAACGACGCTGCCATTGCATACCCGTTTCCAGGCCTGGACGGATCGTATGGCTTTTTCATTTGTCAAACGGAAACCTAGCAAAGTACGTTAGAACCGTATTATTTACCCTTGTCTTTCCAAAGAATATTTTCAGTAATTTATACCTTCTAATCTCCGGAGAGCGTAATAATTCCCGTCTTTGCTTGACTGGGCTTTGTAAACCCAACTGGGAAATCCAAAAACAGCCGCATTTTTCTGATGGTTCAGATCAAGAGGCACCAGAGAGTGGAAATAATCGACCTGGGCTGGCAACTGGGTATCTGCCTCGTAGTCAGCGTCAAATATCCGTGGGACGAAACACCACAACGTACTGGGTAAGACCTGCAAGGTGGCTGCCGCCTTCTTTTGGAGTTCTTCTCGGAAGTCATTTGGAAGGAAAAAATCATGCACGTTTCGCTGGTAGCCCAACAGATTTTGACTATGAGGCCCAATTGGTGCGTATAGATGATATTGAGCCTGCAAAATGTCAGAATTATGAATAGATGAGATAAAGAAAGAGCTGGGAACAGATGTCGTACAGGTGGTTGAAAGCCGCCGTGACTTGCAAAGAAAGTAGCTCCGCCAAGCCCAGCAGCAGCGTCATGCGAATAAGGATTTGCTGAAACCGGACAGACAGCCGTGGCAGCGGAGAGTGGCGCAGAAACTGCTGCGAAAGGATCGAACGTGGTGGTCGAGGCAAGCCCAGCACCGCCGTTCGCTTGAAGAGATGCCTGAAGGGTTAAATTATTGTTAGCATGGCGAGTTCTGGGGCTGTGTCTCCTTGAAGAGTGCCAAGAAGGAATAGGAGACAATTCATTTTCTCCGAGTAGCGAGGGAGATAGCTTGGCATGGTGTGAAGATGAAGGATCAAAATTATCAGCAAGGGCATTCAGGCTGCGAACAGAGCGCGGACGCCATCGATTGGACATTGTGGAAGGAACACCGTAGAGTAGCGCTCCGAGACCCGATCGAACCAGTCCTTCCTTGTTGTCCTCCTTCTTGCTGCGCCCAGATAGAAGGGAACGTGTTCAGATAGGTGAGGTTGTAAATTCCATGCAATCCCCAAACGTCAGAGTTCAGGGTGGAGCAAACTGGGATGAGTAAATGAAAGGAAGGAGACACTATGCCCCGTTATACAGAAGGATCAATAGGGTAACGACGATCAAGCATATCCTGGGCCATATTCACTGGTAGAAAAAGAGAACAAGCTTACCACGTGAGTTGTATCAAAGGCCTGAGGGATGAATTCTTGGGCTTCGGCTACAGTAGTCCAGTCGGGAGACGTCACTTCTTGCCGGATTGAAGGGGAGGAAGTACTGGTGCTAGAGCCTTTTACCCAGTAAGCAAACGGACTGCAGGAGAGTTATGATTAATACAAGGGCATCATACGTGATACGATGCTTTTAGGTTGAAATGGTGCCGCGCTTACGGCTTTCGGAGATATCGTTGTCGTTTTCTTTGGCGTGGACGAGCCGTTTGCAGGCAGCGAAGATGGGGTGAAGCTGGGAGACTCGACGTTTAGGCGCTTCTTACTGCTGCCACTGCTGCTGGCAATTTCTTGTAAGCCACTATCCAACCTACAATATCAAGCTGCCTTCTTAATCGAGATGCGAGAGGCCAGACGCTCGGGTACCCTAACCTGTCCGATTGATTCCCTGAATGAACTTTGAGCGGATCGTGGTTGAAGGCACAACCTGGACGTGATGTATCCACGGTTAGAACGAGTCCGAGTTTCAGATATGGCAATACGTAGACGGGCGAGAGTTGCGGTACCTTTGTCCTCATATCGGCATCGACCGTAGATGGTAATGTTTCGGCATAAGGTGTCTTTGGAATTTTCTGTAAGGGCTATACTGTTAGCTGGCTTGCCGCTGATCACTGAATGCGAATCGATTAAGCCGCATGCATCGCGCATACGAAATCTCCACTCGACATGCGCCACTTGCAAGCAAATAGAACCATCGAATGGAAAATAACACTGCTAACCTCGTGCCTTCAGTTTTGGCGACCCCGTAGTGCGCCGGGAGTCGTCCAGATTGGGCTTCCCCGCGGAAGCCATAATGAATACCCACAAGGCACAGCGGATCAGCGCAGAGATATCCCCATCGAATCAAAAAGATGAGAGATATGTCGGTCAAATGTATCGAGAGGAAACGACATTCCTCTGTTAAAGGGCTGAGAGAACAAGTATCCAAGAAAGAAAGTGGTGAGGCGTTCGGTGTGGTAGACGAAACCAAAGATCCAAGATGAATAGGCGAGACTTCAGTTCCAAAAAGAAAGACGCAGGAAGGAACAGGCAAATGGTGTCTAACACAATGAAATCTCCTCCGACAAGGGACAATAAAAATAAGACCGACAGGGAATGCCAGGGGAGACTGAGGATAACTGCTGGACGCGAAGATCAGATAAATGCTTTATGTTGCCTGTCGACTACCGTACTCCGAAGACGTCTAAGGCACGTGCACGGGCCCATTAGAGCCATCGTCACTGCAACGATTGAAGATCATTGAGCTACAGTGTCTTCTACACGAGGTTCTTTCATAGCTTCCCTCTGTCACTTGGACCCTTATTCAAGCTCTTATTTTTCTATTTAGTTATCTGGCCGGACTATTACCCCTTCTAGAGCTTGTCTCACTGAACACGAACTAATCCCGCATTCCGCCGCCACTACGACGTATATTCATGGAGTTGGCTTAGTCGCACACCGCAGCTCATCTTTGCCCTGCTTTACCTCCTTTACCTCCTTTTTTCTGAGTCTGGTCCTGTTTTTGATGGAAAGGCACCTAATTGACGATGTCCTCCCCTGAGCTTGATGTTGCACAACTGTCTGATGGTGAGAGATCTGCTCTCGATACCTACACAGCAGTGACTGGCCAGGAACTGTCGCAAGCTATTCCCTTGCTACGCCGGTCACAATGGAACGTTCAGGTCGGTTCTAGAAAATTGTTTTATCCTCTAAGTTATAGGCGGTACTTGCTGATGGATGTTCCGATAGATTGCCGTCTCCAAATTTTTCGACGGTGAAGGCCCAGATCCCGTCGAAGAAGCTCGCGCTGCGCTTCACAGCCCCCCACAACCTACCCGTCGGACGCAGAATCTAATGACGGAAGACATCTCTGCTAATATTCTCCGAGCTACGCATGCTATCGAGCCTGCCCCCCGAATCGTTACGCAACCGGAAGACCAACCTGTTTTTCGTCCTCCTTTCCTATTAGCCCTATTTTTCACACCGTTGAACTTCCTATACAAACTGTTATGTAGCTCCTTTCGACTGTTCGGAGCGTTATTCCCATTTCTCCCACGCTTATTTAGTGTGACTGCAAACCCGGCTCTCCGAGGCGCACGCCGCAATACCAATGGACGGAGGCCTCTTGCTCCCAAAGATACGGCAGCTAGATTCATCAGGGAATTTGAGGAGGAGTACGGTGCCCACTCGCTACCGTTTCTCGAAAATGGATATAATATGGCATTGGAAAAAGCACATCGGGAGCTCAAATTTCTACTGGTAGTTCTTTTATCTCCCGAGCATGACGATACGGGGTGTTGGGTCCGAGACACTCTGCTTTCACAGGAGGTGGTTGATTTCATCAATAATCAACAGAACAATATCCTTATTTGGGGAGGAAACGTTCAAGATTCAGAGGCATACCAAGTTGCCAACTCTTTGCGATGTACCAAATTACCCTTTGCATCTGTCATAGTACACACCCCCAACGTATCTTCTACCGCAATGTCTGTCGTTGCGAGAATTGCAGGAAACACGGCGCCCCTGGAGTTCGTTGACAAGCTCCGGGCGGCCACCACTCAGAACACGGAGGCCTTGGACCGGATCCGGACAACGCGTGCAGAGCAACAGGCTTCGCGCAGCATCAGGGAACAGCAGGACTCTGCATATGAAAGGTCTCTGGCCATCGACCGTGAGAGGGCTCGACAAAGACGAGAAGCCGAGGCAGCTAGACAGCGTGCAGAGCAGGAGGAACGGGAACGGAGAGCAGCGAATGAGAAGCGGGCAGAAGATCTGCAGCAATGGAAGCAGTGGCGTGCACAGACACTGCGTGACGAACCAGGAACAGACGTCAAGGATGCAGTCCGCGTCAGCATTCGACTACCGTCGGGGGAACGTGTCATCCGCAGATTTGCACCGGATACCGACATCGAACAACTTTATGCCTTTGTGGAATGCTACGACGTCTTGCAAGAATCACAAGGTGCATCCGGTGTGTCAAAACCGGGGGGCTTTGAACACCAGTATGGTTTCCGACTGGTATCACCGATGCCTAGGGCAGTATATGAGATAGAACCTGGCGTAACCATCCGGGAGAAGATCGGCCGCGGGGGTAACCTTCTGGTCGAACCGATTGATGATGATGAGGAAGAAGATGCTTAGTTTCTAATATTATTACTGTCACCGCTGTTGTTGTCTGTGCGGGTTCATGATATACGCTGTAACTTAGGCACCTGAATAGTGTCTGTTAGCCGGTAAGGAGTGAGGTGATATGAAAAATATGATATAAAGAGTATGATGCATATCGTCTATCGATTGTGAATCTCGGAGTGCTCGATAAGGAAAAAGAGAGGGAGCAGCCCGGGCATAAATCCCGAGTACAGCTGCTCCGCGTTATTTACGCTGTAAAGGGAATCGACAGGGCGAGACACGCGGCAATGCAGCGATAATCATGACAAACGAAAGATTCTCCGGATTTCTACGAGGAGAAGAAAACATATTATCACTTCGGGACCGTGGCGACCACCGCGTACGATGACGAATATCAATCAAAGGAACGCTGTCGTGCCGACCAGACGAACCTGATGCTGTTGCTATCGGACATAAAAACGCGGGACGTCGGTTTAAAGCCGAAATTGTGCAAAATATGCAAACGGCGCCTCGGATGGTTGGACGTGAAGAAGCCGGAGGACGGGCGGCGTTTTACGAGCGTAATACGGTTACCAGGCGTCACGCCGGAAGCGGGAACTCTGGGGTCCGGCCCACTTTTGCAGCGCCAGCATTGGGTTAGCCTCATGAGGCTAACCAGGTTTAGCAATACGACAGCTAAAGCGAATACGATGCTGGATACGAGTGGCAAAGCAAAGGTTTCGAAGCGGGCTGGAACTTGGTTCCTTAACCGGAACGGGACTAACGTGGTCGATGTGGTTTCGGCACCAGGCAGCAAGTCAGCAGCCAACGACAACAGCCAGCGGGAGACGGCAGCGTCGAGGAACATCCCGTTGTCTGGTTGCTCTTCTTGGCCTTGCTGGTCAGGTTTTTCATCTGGTGTATGGTTTTTGTCAGTGAATACAGAAAATTAATCATATGAGATGCCGACTTTCCTCTTGCGCCTTTACCCGCCAAGTGCTAGCACGGAGCATCTCGGGGCTGGTGTCTCCCGGATTGTGACAATCTGTTTGATCTGCATGTTCACAGACATGCATATCATAATTTGCAAAGAATAGTGAATGAGTCGATTACTGTCATAATGATTAATGCGATTGTGCTATTATTAATCTAGACAAAGGGATGCAGAAACTTGGCTCGGGTCGATTGCGCTGCCGAAGCAAGCTGTGTATAATACGGAGTGCTCCGTACTGGTAGATAGATCCCTCAGGATCATTGGCCCACCCATAATAATCCTAATCAAATAAATAGTAAATAATGTATGGAGTAATTATAATAAATAGTAAGAGATCTTTAAATATAATTACCTCCGGCTCGCCCCCCTCTGGAGTGATCTTCTTGTTACCCTACTTTCCCCTCATATCTTTTAACTACCCTTACTCTTTGGTCGAGGCAGGACCACTATCACCTTTGGACATCTACATATCTGCGTGGTCGTATCTACGTGGTGGTAGTCCGTTTCTGTCCGACCGGCCATCGTTGAAGGGCGTAGTACGCCTTTCACCCTCTTCTTGCCACCATGTCGCTGATCGGGAATTTCAATCAAAACTTGAATCCTCGCCGCGGAGTCGAGAGCCAAGGGCGTCCGGTTTCCGACTTCAACCCGCATCCAGAACCCGGACACGATCGCTCCGAAAGTGTGGAAACAGACGAGACCGTGTTGGAAAAGGGCCATTCAGACGACATCGGTAATGAGGAGAAGGTCGAGCGGCGCGTCTCGCGCCTGGCTCGTATTCTGACGCGTCAGTCCACGAGGCATTCCATCGGTCCTGGAGAAAACACCTTCCTCGAAGTGAAGAATGAGCTTCTGGACCCTAATAGCCCAAACTTCAGCTCTAAAGCTTGGATTAAGAATTTGCTGGCTCTGCAATCGCGCGACCCAGAAAGATATCCCGAACGGACGGCTGGTGTGCTGTTTAAGGACCTCAGCGTCCATGGATACGGCACTCCAACGGATTACCAGAAAGATGTTGCCAACGTGCTCCTAGAAGTTGGCACCATTTTCCGCTGGATCATGGGCACTGGCAAACAGAAGATTCAAATTCTGCGGAATTTTGATGGTTTGGTAAAGAGTGGCGAGATGTTGGTCGTTCTCGGCCGCCCAGGAAGGTATGCGCGATCCGTACCTCTTAGTGCCTCGGTCAAGAAATCGTGCTAACACGTTCACCTACTAGTGGCTGTACAACCCTACTGAAGACCATTGCGGGTGAAATGAATGGAATTTACATGGATGAAGGCTCTCACATGAATTATGAAGGTACGTACCACTTGCATCACATGCTCAACCTACTGCTTGCTGATCAGTTTTCCAAGGTATCCCCGCCAAGCAAATGTATAGTCAATTCCGTGGCGAAGCCATCTACACAGCCGAGACGGACGTACATTTCCCCCAATTGTCTGTTGGTGACACGCTTACTTTCGCCGCTCTTGCTCGTTCCCCAAGGAATCGGATCCCCGGCGTCAGCAGAGAACAGTATGCGCAACATATGAGTGATGTCGTAATGGCAATGTTGGGTCTGTCCCATACCATTAATACGCGGGTCGGTAATGATTTCATTCGCGGCGTCAGTGGTGGTGAAAGGAAGCGTGTCAGTATTGCAGAAGCTACACTGAGTGGCGCCCCAATCCAGTGCTGGGACAACAGCACGCGAGGATTGGACAGTGCAAATGCTCTGGAATTCTGCAAAACTTTGAGATTGATGTCCCAATATACCGGCACGGTGGCCAATGTAGCTATCTACCAGGCTTCTCAAAGCGCCTACGATGTAAGGAATCTTGGGCACCCGGTACTACATCCACCTTGACTGACAGGGATATCTCTTACAGGTTTTTGACAAGGTGACCGTCCTATATGAAGGACGACAGATCTACTTCGGCCCCACAAACGAGGCGAGAGAGTTTTTCGTGAACATGGGCTTCGAATGCCCTGAACGCCAGACCACGGCTGATTTCCTCACCTCTCTCACCAGCCCCGCCGAGCGTGTTGTGAGGCCCGGTTACGAGATGGTGGTTCCCAGGACGCCGGACGAATTTGCGGCTGCTTGGAAACAGAGCGAGAGTTACGCGAAGCTGCGCGCAGAGATGGAAGAGTACGAACAGGCACACCCGGTTGGTGGTGCATCTGTCGAGAAGTTTGCCGAATCTCGCGCAGCAATGAAGTCAAAGACACAGTAAGGCGATATTCGAGACCCCTCTTTTGTTTTGAGTTTGCAGACACTGATAAGCTGAAGGCGCGCGAAATCCCCCTACACAATTTCTGTTAATCAGCAAGTTAAGCTCTGCACAATCCGAGGATTCCAGCGCCTAAAGGGTGATGCTAGTTTGACACTGAGTCAGCTAATTGGAAATTTCATCATGTCCTTAATTATCTCCAGTATTTTCTACAATATGCCTGAGACCACCAGCAGTTTCTTCCAACGGGGTGCCTTGCTTTTCTTTGCTGTCCTGCTCAACGCTTTTAGCAGTGCTCTTGAGGTATACTCGCTTTAAGCTTTCTAATGTGGCGCTTAATGCTAATCTTTAATACCAGATCTTAACTCTCTATGCCCAACGCCCGATCGTGGAAAAGCACGCGCGTTATGCCTTCTACCACCCATTTTCAGAAGCAGTAGCTTCAATGCTGTGCGATGTTCCGTACAAGTTTCTGAATTCTATCACCTTCAACATCCCACTTTACTTCATGACGAATCTCCGTCGCGAGCCTGGGGCCTACTTTACCTTCTGGCTCTTTTCTCTTGTGACCACCTTCACAATGTCCATGCTCTTCCGTACGATAGCTGCAGCATCTCGAACGCTGTCTCAGGCCCTGGTTCCCGCGGCTGTCCTTATCCTGGCTTTGGTCATTTACACGGGGTTTGCACTTCCTATTCGGAGTATGCTGGGCTGGTCACGATGGATTAATTATCTTGACCCGATCGCGTATGCTTTCGAAAGTTTTATGGTGAACGAATTCCACGGCAGGCGCTTTAATTGCACAGATCAGGTTTTCCCCCGAGGCAACGGCTATACAAACCCAGACTACCAGGTCTGTACAGCGGTGGGCTCAAAACAAGGTCATTCATATGTCAATGGTACCGAATATCTGAACCAGAGCTTCCAGTATGAACACGGCCATAAATGGAGAAATCTGGGTATCATGTTTGGTTTCATGGCCTTCTTCTGCTTCACATACCTTGCGGCTACCGAATACATCTCCGAGGCTAAGTCAAAGGGTGAAGTGCTACTTTTCCGCCGCGGCCATACTCCTCCAGCTAGTGGAAATGCGTCTGATGAGGAGACAGGTGGCCAGACAACCGTCGCGGATAAGGGACATGATTCTGGGGTGGTTGAGGCGCCCGTGGCTAATATTCACAGGCAGACGGCTATTTTCCATTGGCAGGATGTTTGCTATGATATTAAGATTAAGAACGAACACCGGCGTATCCTCGATCATGTTGATGGTTGGGTCAAACCTGGAACGTGCACTGCTTTGATGGTTAGCAGTCTCTTTGTTGTTTTATATGTGGATTTGCTCGCTGACTCTAACTGCAGGGTGTTTCCGGTGCTGGAAAAACAACTCTTCTTGATGTCCTTGCCACCCGTGTAACTATGGGTGTCGTGACTGGTGAGATGTTGGTAGATGGCCGACCGCGCGATCAGTCCTTTCAACGGAAAACAGGTTATGTTCAGCAGCAGGATCTTCACCTCCACACTACGACAGTTCGGGAAGCCCTCCGCTTCAGCGCCATGCTTCGTCAACCCGCCCATGTGAGTCGCAAGGAGAAATACGAATATGTCGAGGAGGTGATCAAGCTCCTGGGAATGGAAGCATATGCGGGTGCTGTTGTCGGTGTGCCTGGCGAAGGTGAGCCACTTTTTCAGCACTGTGGTAACTAGAGTCACTTACTGACATCTCAATAGGTCTCAATGTTGAGCAGCGCAAGCGTCTTACCATCGGCGTTGAACTCGCAGCGAAGCCACAATTGCTACTCTTTTTGGATGAGCCTACGTCCGGTCTTGACAGCCAAACTTCTTGGTCTATCCTCAACTTGATTGATACCCTTACTGCCCATGGTCAAGCGATTCTCTGCACCATTCATCAGCCGTCTGCTATGTTATTCCAGCGGTTTGACCGTCTACTGTTCCTCGCTAAAGGAGGCAAGACCGTCTATTTTGGAGACATCGGAGAACGGTCATCTATCCTTGCCAATTATTTTGAAAGGAATGGTGCTCCAAAGCTTCCAGAGGATGCAAACCCCGCTGAATGGATGCTAGAAGTTATTGGTGCCGCACCCGGGTCCCATAGCGAGATTGACTGGCCTGCAGTTTGGCGAGATAGTCCTGAACACAAAGCGGTGCTTGATCATTTGGCCGAATTGAAACAGACGCTTTCACAGAAACCCGTCGAGGAATCTGGTCCCTCTAGTTATCAAGAGTTTGCCGCCCCATTTGGTTTGCAGCTGTACGAGTGCACAGTTCGTGTGTTCTCTCAATATTGGCGGTCCCCCACGTATATCTACTCCAAGGCGGCCCTGTGCATTTTCTCGGCACTCTTCATCGGTTTCACCTTGTTCAAAGCGCATAACAGCCAACAGGGTCTCCAAAATCAAATGTTTGGTGTCTTCATGTTATTCACTATCTTCGGCAACTTGGTCCAGCAAATCATGCCTCACTTTGTGACGCAGCGTGCCCTGTACGAAGTACGTGAGCGACCTTCGAAGGCTTATTCATGGAAGGCCTTTATGATCGCGAACATCGTCGTTGAGATCCCTTGGAACACTCTCATGGCTGTCATTGTGTACTTCTGCTGGTATTACCCCATTGGTCTCTACCGGAACGCAGAGCCCACGAACGCTGTTCACGAACGAGGGGCATTGATGTTCCTTTTCGTCTGGACCTTCCTTCTCTTCGCATGCACGTTTTCGCATGTGTGCATTGCAGGAATTGAGCTAGCGGAAACTGGTGGTAACATTGCCCAGCTGCTCTTTTCCCTTTGCCTGATTTTCTGCGGGTGAGTACTTCTATCTTCTGCTATGGTGATCGTCGTTAGGAATTACTGACGTCCAATAGTGTCCTCGCCCAACCAAATACTATGCCGGGTTTCTGGATTTTCATGTACCGAGTCTCTCCATTTACCTACCTTGTAGGTGGCATGCTTCCTGCCGGCGTCGCAAACGCGGCAGTTTCCTGCGAGGATTACGAATTATTGAAGCTAGTTCCACCGCCAGGCGAGACTTGTGACAGCTATCTGAAAGATTACTTCAACAGCATGGCCGCCCTCATTGGTGATCCTGGCACACTGGTGCCTACGAATTCAAATGAGACTTGCTTCTACTGCCCCATGTCAAAAACCAACACGTACTTGTCGATGCTCCAGATTTCTTACTCGGATGCCTGGCGCAATTTCGGTATCATGTGGGCATACCTGGTTTTCAATGTTGCCGGAGCTGTCTTTATCTACTGGCTTGCTCGCGTTCCCAAGGGCAAGAATGCCAAGGGAACAACCTAAAACGCAAATACGGTCTTTTCTTTCTATCACACACTCTTTTCAAATGCAGTGTTTGTCTCTCTTTATTGTCTCCTATTTCGTTTCCCGACCAACTCTACTCTGAAACCGCACTTAACACATACCCTACATATTACATGTCTCATCACCTCTCGTTTATTCCTCAATGTTGTCGGGTACGGCATGGGAAAAAAGACAGGGAGACTCTGACCTTTTTTATGTTTTTTTTATTTATTTTTCCTTCCTTCCCTTTCCTTCTTTTCTTTCTATCCCCGTTTTAATTTTCCTTTTTTTTCCTTTTTCTATATTTTCTTCTTGACTTATCTTATTCATCTTGCCTACCTTCATAAGGTATGGGGAAATAATACTGTTAACTAGGTTTGCAATCTTAATAGATCACAATAGACCGGTGTATTGATTGATTATTAGTTCTGTATGAAGTAGCCCCCATAGTAATATTTTCCCGTGGGATCCTAGTTCTATTTCTATTTATGTGACATAATATATAGAGTGTCCACCCGCGGAAGCGTAACTTAGTTCCCAAAGTACCGTGTGGAACACGTTGAGCGGATCTTCGCCCTATATTCTCTTCAATTGAAAACAATCACAATCACATCTCCACAATACAATGGATACGTACAGGAATGGCCCCCAATGTTGCAATACAATATTTAATTTTTGTGAAGGCAGAAAAAAAAAAATATAAAAATATCTCCCAGTTAGCATTAGCACTCAATTTAATTCTGCAGTGGTGTCCCACCACATGATCCTTGTGATGTATACGATTTATTCTGCACAGGGTATACCAGTAACGGGGTAATATATGCAGGATGCTAAAGAACCAGTTTTATGCAAGGGGTGTAGTTGGTTTTACGTCAGAACATTTGCTTATTTTGGAATGTAGGTTCTAGGGTTCCAGTTACCTGTTATTTGTTATCTTGCGATGTCTGTGTCTTTGTATCTTGGCTGAAACTTGACTCTGGTGGATCTATGGATCGATCTTTGAGTGTTGAGATCATGCAGTAGATCTAGATGCATGTATGTATTATTTTTTCTTGTAGATATCAGGGCTGATAATGGGTATTCGTATTCAGGTATTAGTATGATAGACCTATCGTGGACAGGCTCATTGAGAGAGAGAATGAGGAGATGATATATTCATATTCTAGATTATGCCATGGCTGATGTTTCACTGAAAAGAGTGGACTGTCTCATTTTGCTACCTAGGAAGCCAAAACTCTTTGATACATTCCCGTAGGAATCCGACAAACGAAGGGGAATAAAATAAAGTGAAAAGCAGAATAAAAAGTACAAATCTATCCCATACTACCAACTGAATGCCTCTTCGACGAAATCAACCATCGTCCCCCTCCCAGTTCGTTCTCTAGTCGCGGCACGGACTTCATCCGCGAAGCTGCCAGGTCCGCACACGGAAACCGCCGTTGCCCCAACCCGTCCCGGGAGGATCTCATCCAGGATGATACCAGGATGGCAGCGGCCTGGTGTCATCGTGACCGTCTCGCTGGGGGAAGAGATCAGCCGGTCATTCACCAACGGTTTGGAGACGAAAAGTCTGATCTTAAGAATCTCGCGACGATTAGGGAGTTGAAGGATCTGGTTCATAAAGTCCTTGGCCCAGGTGAGATGAGCAGTGGTCCTGACAGACCATATCAGATGGATTTGATGGGTGGCAGCGCTGTCCGAGGAAGCGAGGACGAGCAATTCCTTCATATGTAAGAGGTGGTGGGTTATGCCAGCTCCTGCAGCGAAAAGAACAGCTGTGCCGTAGCTGTGTAAGACGGTTGGGTCACCCGTGAGGTAGGGGCCTTCGACGAAGCCGGTTGCCTGGAATGTGCCGTCTGGGGAGGCCATGGCCTTGTCGTAGAGACGTCTGGTGGCGCCTTGGCGAGCAGCGATGATAAGCGAGACAGATGTGGTGAAGTGGCGCTGCATTTCCTCCTCTATATACGTGGAGAAGTTCTGCTTTTCGAGATCCAAGCCCTTTGGCGGATGGTGGATTGTTTCTGCGGCATTATTATTGTTTTCAGCCCAGGCCACGGAGAATGGATGGGACATCCACCAGGAGACACAGGGGATATAGGCATAAACGTGGCATCCGGGAGGCATGGACACGCGTCTAGGCAATTCAAAAGTGACACAGCACGCTTCACCAGCTAGTGCTTTCACCTTGAGTTTCGTGGTGTGCTTCCCAATATTGAGATAGAGAAGTCTCAGGAGTCTAAAGCTGTGCTCGAGAGCCCATATGCAGAAAATGGCTTTGAGCCAGGGTCTCTGAGGCAGGCTGTCAATATCCAAATGGATATAGACGCCTATCAGGGTTGCCAAGGCAGCGAGCCGATGGAAGTGCAGAAAGGTCTCGTAAAAGGCATGTCGAAGTGGCGATGGAGAGTGTAGACAAAGGAAGACCATGGCAACCGTACCAACGAGACCCCATGTAAAAAAAGGAGTGTCGCGGAGGCGCTGCAACATATGATGGACATTTTGTTCATCGCAGGCATTGACTGCCCAAGCGACAGTGTGGACTAGAGATTCGATCACGATGATTCGGCCCAGCCATCGGTGGATGAGGTTGTATGTATCGAAGCTGATCCGTAAGAGGGGAATGAGCGGGTTGTTGCGTGCCGCGAGGAGGAAGAGAGGAACCATGTTGAGGACGGCCAGAGTCCCAGATCGTCCTCGCAACTCCGCAACCAGAGCTGCCTTGACATTCACACTGTAATCCAAATAGGCGCAGTATGCGACTTGGCTTGCAATGTACAATGTGATCAGGATAGTCTGAAACCGCGAGGGCACAGTACCAACATTGACAGCAGATGATAGCTGGATTTCTCGGTTATGTCTCTTTCTTCCGAGCGGCGCATATAGGACATGCTTCTTCACTCTTGCCCATAGTCGTGAGCTTTCAATGCTCCAGAAAGCTTGTCGTCTTCTATCCGCCGCTAGAGAGGTGAGAAGACGAAGTTGGGCGTGCGCTATCTGAGCAACGCGTCCGCAGAAGATGCAAAAAGCGAGGACGGTGAGCGAAGCATAAATTATTCGGGTAAATAGGACATCCCTAGGAACGTCCACGCCTCCCAGTCCTCGAGAGTATTCATAGATGTAACTGGCGTTTGTCCCATACGAACGCGGTACGAGTAGAATGTCGGAGGACGCCATCAAAGAGAAGAACCTGCTTCGAGCGCCCTGCATACGGTGATCAGTATGGACGTCTTGGCGCTTGGTAAACAGCAATAAAATGAAGTAGATCTGAATCTTACCGGTTGGCAGTGTAGGCTGAGCTTGAATTGTGATGGATATCGAACGCGTGGTCCAGAAGCAAGGGGAATCGCGAAAGAGGGAAGTTAACTGGCGTATTATCTGATCGAATCACAAAGCAGTTTGCAAATATCAAACACTGTCCTTTGCGTGTCGCATAATGAAAGAGGCGACGCAGACAAAAAAGCACTGTTTCTGAGAACGGCGAAGGTTATTGAACCAAAATATCGTTCCTAGTATCCAGAAAAACGCCGTATTTGAGGTGTGTCAAGAGGTCCAAACTACAACAGTGAAAATGCCAAGGTCATGGACTACATTCAACGAATGTCGAAGTGAAGTAAAGATCGGAAGCTGACTTAGCAGTTTCGAGTGAATGGAAGTATGTCAGGGCCAGCTGGACAGAATCAACAAGCAAAAAAAAAAAACGAACGAGGGAATTCCCGATCGAGGGAACAAAACCACAGAGAAACGCCAAAGGAGAGAAGGGGACACTGGATGAGATAGATAGAAATACAGTTCACTGTGCTGTATGCGACATGTCAGGTCAGCCGGGAAGACAAGGCCTGCACGGAACCGGCCACCACGGCTGGTATTCGATGTTGGACGAGTCATAGAGACGCAGGGCGCATCAAACGGTGGGCTTCCAGGCGCATCTCGAGATTTCTCCAGCGCTCCAGTTCAATCATCATGAACTCTGCCAGCTTGCGAGTGGCAAAGCGCCAAGCGCTGGCAAGTGGATCAACCTATTAAGACGGCAGAGGCCTGTCGTAGTTTGTTTCCGATAGAATCAGGGGGTTCGTTTTCCAGCAAACTGTTGTCTCAGAACTGGCGGGCCTTTCAGCCTCGAATGTTTCAGCAGCCCCTTGCAGGTTAGCATACTGATTGGCGTCGCAATGCGTGGCACCCGCTGTAACTTACTGGAAATCGAACCAATTGCTGGTTGATTGACAGCGATTATGGCGTTGTTCCTTTTTCTTTTTCTGGTTTGTTTCAAACATCCCACTCACTGTGATGGTCTAGAATGCAGATTGGACGTTGAGAGAGAGAGATGGAGATAGAGACGTTGGCTAAGTTTTGAACCCGTGATCCGAGCGCATCTTGTGGACTCGCGAAGATGGTGATGGGTTTTCTAACTCTAGTCTACACACATCGATCCATCACATCCCCATACCCTTCATGCATCTGATCTGGTCCCTCTATACTTTGTACTGGCTCTTCCATTTCATGCGAAATCATACGTTTCTCCTGGTTCCCTTTCCTCACCGTCCCATCCAGCCTCCATCCACACAAATGACCTCTCCCGATACGTAGCTGCTTGCCTGGCTGGCTAGGAACACAACAATTCCCTTGAAGTCATCTGGTTTTCCCCATCTACCGGCTGGGATTCTAGCCAGGATGCCGGCATTTCGGTTGGAGTCATTTATCAGAGCAACATTCATGTCTGTGTCAATATACCCTGGCGCAATCGCATTGACATTGATCCCCTTGGAAATCCACTCATTGGATAACGCTTTTGTTAGCTGTGCTACACCTCCTTTGGATGCTGCGTAGGCTGGCACCGTGATGCCCCCCTGAAAAGAGAGGAGAGAGGCCACATTGATGATGGAGCCACGGCGTCCGAAAGGGAATTCAGACGCATCTCGCGCCAGGAGGTAGGCGCCGAATTCCCGGCACAATGCAAAGACAGATGTCAGGTTAACTTGTAACACCTGCATAGTGGGTTGCCGCGTCAGTGCTGGTTGATAGGATACACGAAGGGAAAAGAGGAGATGGAACCCACCTCGTCCCAATCCTCGTCAGGGAACTTCTCGCTTGGATGTCTCCTTTGTATACCAGCACAGTTAAGCAGTATTTCTGGTTTCAAACCTTGTTTGGTTATGGCCGGGATGATGCCCTTCACTGCTTCTCGATTTGACAGTTCTGCCACATGGATCCAAGCCTTTCGCCCAATGAGGTTGATTTTATCTCGTGTGGATGTGTTGGACTCGTCTCTCTGAGTGCGTACCAGGATCAGCTCAGTTGTTATCTAAATCTCTTCCCAGTGGCATACGTACCTGGATCAAAACAATATCAGCCCCAGCCTCTGCGAGAGCAATGGCCATTGCCTGTCCAATTCCTCTTGTCCCCCCTGTCACGATTGCAACCTTGCCACTCAACGAGAATAATGATAAAACTGGTGCTGACATGGTGCAATGTTTCTCTGTTCGTATAAACCCTGGAGGAACTCCGATAGATTTCTCTTGAAGGATGCGGAGGTCGCGTTGCAAAGCCCCCCTCTCTCTCTATATAGACACACCTGTCTAATTGTATCTGGGTCGATTATCTCAAAACCTCTACTGAATTAAGAGGAATATATTACAGGAATAGCAGTTCTCATACGACGCAATATTGCGTGTTATCGCCGTGCCACTCCATGCAGTCTGGCGGGGATATCCCCAAAATGGAAAATTCCGTTACCGACATCCCACGTCGCAATAGCCGCCGGTGGGGTGTTTGGTTGGTTTGCAACAGAGCCCGTCTTGGCCCGACGCTTCTCCATCTTCATTAGGCTCAATGCCAGGTTGCAGCTTTGCTGGTCAGGATTGAGGATTTGACTCATTGAGAAATTCATAGATCTGAGCTATGGTTATTTGGCGTCTGAGCTATGAACATTTGTGCATACCCAAACATGTGCAGCTACCATTGCATGGCTGGTGACGGCAAAGATATCCTTCATGTCCATAGCAAAATATATCTAATTACTCTGTTCAACAGGCAACACTCTGTTCATTAGGATATCAAGGTGCGGGGGAAATGCTGGGCATTTAGCATCAAGAAGCTGCAGTTAAGTGGACATGCAGGGCACTGAGAAACTGTCTCCACAAGGTTTGTCTGATATCGATATCATTGGCGAGGGCTTGATTATCGTTCAGAATGGACTGGGAGAAATTTAACGAACAATTCAACGATGCTTGGACTCAATTTCGAATAAAAATAAGTGCAGGATGGTCATTGACGCACACAATCTCCGGGAGTATCTATAGCCAAGATTGTTAGTTACTACTCTTCTGAATTCCAAGGCACGAGTAGTATTTAATACCTCTCTCATAGTGAACCTTCTCCAGTTTCTGTTAATATTACGTAGTAGAGGTAAGTCCAGGCTCATCTCTGATCATACCTGTTCATGCTAACCTGCCGTGACATATTAAGACGCGGGGTATACAGTGGGGTAGTCGAGATAATATCACACCGGCGTTGCTCCGAAGCATTTACTAAGATATGTTCACCCGGCTGCAGCACAGTAATAATAGTGCTTGCTCATGGACAATCTCTGATACTAATTTTTAAAGGTGTTATTTAAGGTCATTGCAGACGGGTTATAAGGAATACCTGACCATGGCAGAGCTTAACGAAATCCGCGGCCGGCTGGCTTTGGTCACAGGAGCATCTGGAGGGTGAGTTTCGTCCTTCATCTCCAAACACCGTCATCTACCTCCATAGCTCAGCTAATGCTGATAATGACTCCGGGATATATACAGTATCGGAGCAGCCTGCTCATGCCGACTCGCAGAAAATGGCGTCCATCTTGCCCTGACATACTCCTCAAACGTGAGATCGATGAACGAACTGGCGGAAGAGCTTAAATCGAAACACAAGGATCTTCGGATCTCAATCCACGAGGTCGATGTTGCCTCTGCAGATGAGATCCAAGAGATGTTCGTGCAGATCGACAAAGAACATGGACAGAGACCGGATATCCTTATCTCCAATGCAGGATACGGGAAGAGGATACCTCAGGTGTGGGATATCAGTCTCGAGGATTTCGATTATATGATAAATGTCAACTTGCGGGCTTCGTTTATCCTTGTGAAGGGGGTGGTTGAACATATGAGGGACCAGAGATGGGGGAGGATTGTGTTCATGTCTTCGATTGCTGCTTATGGGGGTGGGATTAGTGGATGTAGTAAGTTGCAATGTTTCTTTTTTGCCATTTACTTTTCTCCTTTGTCTTTTTTGAAACAGCCAGTTCGTCTAACTGCTGTAATAGACTACGCGGCTTCCAAAGGTGGATTGACCGGCATGATGAAGAATCTCGCCACGCGTCTCGCGCAGTACAATATCAGCGTCAATGACGTCGCCCCGGCCCTGATTGGTGAGACTGGTATGATTCCCAATTCACAGGCTATACCCGAGGCTGCGGCTGGTATTCCATTGCAGAGACTGGGAACAACGGACGAAGTGGCCAACGTGGTTTTAATGCTGGTCACAACGGGTTACATGACGGGCCAGAGCCTCCTGTTAGCCGGAGGGTTGAGATAGAGAGGAGTTGTATATGGAGTATTGTTGTATAACCAAATACAATCTTGAAGGCTTTTCAAACCCCACGACACTGTACGGCGTAGACTTTATCCACCATCGGTCACTGGAAAGCGTGGGGGAAGAAAACCGCGATAGCTTTTACTTCCATACCGGACATCTTCCGGCCATCGGGAATTGACTGAATAGCCGTTCAATTGCCTTCGACCATAGCAACTCGGCCTGGAAACAACCAAAGAGCTTCGCATGAGCATCATATCGTAGAGTGTAGTACACCGAATACTCAATGCTCCTGGTCCGGTGTATTCTATTGGGAAGCGATACAATTCAATTCAGTCCGTCTAAAGAGGGGAAGGTGAAGGTGCTGAAGGAAGAGGGGAAGAAAGGAAGAAAATGAATGCTACAGAACGCAAGTCGAGGAGCCGGCAATAGAATACCCAGACCAATAAAAATAAGAATGAAGGCAAATGATCATTGATTGCTATGACTACGCTTGTAGATCGATGGTTGTATTCCCATGAATGTTGTTCCTACTTCACCTTTCTCCCCTCTTTATTCCGTACAACCACGCTCCATACACAAGGAACATACCCTGCTTTTCATAAATTCGCTATTCAAATAAATATTCAATTCTGTTATCTTCACTTGCGTATAATATATATCTCTCTCGTCATGTTCGTCTCAAGTCCATCTCTTTTCGCACCTCACCTAGTTGCTGACATCATTCGTAGACCGAACTGCTGCAATATGCCCGCCCAAGCTGCTCTCTTGATTGGGAAGATCGACCACGCACGCAAAGCATGGGAGGATTTATCGTCAATTTTGACACTCAAGGTACGGTTGACTGTAATTGCAAACTGCGGAGCAGTATCGGGCTGATCATATTCTCATCTTAGGAATTTCCCAACGGCACGCGCAGCGAGTTTCTCCAAAATTGCAAGGATGGGAAATATGACGACGTCGTCGCGATCTACAGGTCGAATACATCTAATAAGGTAAAGGAAAATTGCATACAAGTCCAGTCAGCCTGGAAAAGAAAAAGAACTATACTGATGTTTCCGTTTGGTTAGATAACCGGTAACTTCAATGAAGAGCTGATCTCTATTCTTCCAAAGTCGTTGAAGTACATCTGTCATAACGGAGCTGGTTACGACAACATTAACGTGACTGCTTGCTCGGAGAGAGGTGCGATATCTGTTGCCTACAATACCTGGATCACACGCGTCTGACCGCAATGCAGGAATCTCAGTGTCTAGCACACCTGTCGCCGTCAATAATGCTACTGCTGACGTGGGAATTTTCTTGATGATCGGCGCTTTGAGACAGGCCTATATACCATTGACTGCCATTAGAGCGGGTAAGCTGTGCTCCCTATATGCCTCTTTATCCTACCCACATCTGATCCGAACGGACCTGCAGGCACATGGCAAGGGAAGGACACTCGACTAGGTCATGACCCCCAGCGGAAGACCCTTGGAATTCTTGGCATGGGTGGTATTGGAAGAGTATGTGATCCAATCAGTAATTGCGAAGGAGAATTGATACTGACGGAAACAACTTAAGGAAATAGCTGTCCGTGCAAGAGCTTTTGGAATGAAGATCCAATACCACAACCGTTCCCGTCTGCCCGCTGAATTGGAGGGTGATGCTAAATATGTATCATTTGACGAATTGCTCGCCAGCTCTGATGTACTCAGCCTAAACCTTTCCCTGAACGCATCGACACGTCACATCATTGGTGAGCGCGAGTTCAAAAAGATGAAGGATGGGATCGTGATTGTCAATACAGCTCGTGGGGCGCTTATCGATGAGAAAGCACTGGTCGACGCATTGGAGTCCGGAAAGGTGAGAATCAAACGACCCTCGTTTTTCTGTAAGGAATTCTAACACCGTTGAAACTAGGTCCGTTCAGCAGGTCTTGATGTCTATGAGAATGAGCCTGAGGTGGAGCCGGGTCTCCTTAAAAATCCCCGAGTGATGTTGTTGCCGCATATTGGAACCATGACGTTTGAGACGCAAAAGGATATGGAAATTCTGGTGTTGGATAACTTGCGCTCCGCCGTTGAGAAGGGAGAACTACTCACGCAGGTGCCGGAGCAGAAGAAAGCGAAGAATAGCAGCAATTTGTAGATCTCAGAGATATAGCATTGAGAGCCATCGTTGTACCTATTTCATTATCATAGACCAATTTAATTTAGACATCAGAATATTCATCGCAACGGTCAGTCTTGAATGCGCGAAACATGGAAGTGTTACGCCAGACAAATTATTAGTCTCGGGATTTTGCCAGGCGGTGAACACATGGATTTGCCAAAACGAGACTAACGCTAGGGTTCGCTTAGGGCACGGACCGCCAAGACCAGGAAAGCGCACCATAACGACGGACCAACATCGAGATCTCAGCGGCCGACGAAAACATCGCGACAACTTCTCACCCGACATCCCAGGGCCATCTTTCATCCTCTTCGGCAACCTCTCCCAAGATGGTGAGTTTCATCCCACGTCATTAATCTGCATCTGAATCTACAACGGAACCTATATCGCGCACCGATTCCAGACCCCCGAAAAAAATTCCCGATACAAGATGCCTGGAACACCCTGGTCACAGGAATCACGATCCATTGCTGACGATACGCTCTTCTCCTATATCTTCAGGTCCGTTACGCTGCTCAGGAAATTTCGTCCGCCAAGAGCGCCCGCGCCCGGGGCTCTTACCTGCGTGTTAGCTTCAAGAACACCCGCGAGACCGCTCAGGCTATCAATGGCATGAAGCTCGAGCGCGCTCTTACTTTCCTCGAGAACGTCACCAACAAGGCTGAGGCCGTCCCTATGAGGAGGTATGCTGGTAGCACTGGTCGCACTGCTCAGGGTGAGTGGATTTGGTTTTCACTGTCGATTTTTTCAAGTTGGGAAACGGGGAGTTTGATCATTCGCTTTTCGCCTTGATATTGGAGCCGGATAGGTGTTTATTGGAAGGAAGGGAGCAAAGAAGCGAAGAAAAGAACGTTGATTGGAGTTGTTGATATTGGGGTTCAAAAATCCTTCACAGAAGAATAAAAGATGAAGTGGTTTCGCCTCGATGGCTGACGACTTTTCTCACCTACAGGAAAGCAGTGGGGTGTCAGCAAGGCCCGCTGGCCCGTTAAGTCTGCCAACTTCCTCATTGACCTCCTCAAGAACGCCGAGTCCAACGCCGACAGCAAGGGTCTCGACACCGCCAACCTCATTGTCAAGCACATCCAGGTCAACCAGGCTCCTAAGGGACGGAGACGCACCTACCGTGCCCATGGTCGTGTACGTTTTTGAATCACCGAATTACTACGGGCGTCTTTACCAGACAATTCCGGGGGAGGATGGATAAAGTGCTAACGTAGTTCCTTTTCAGATTAACCCTTACATGACCAACCCCTGCCACATCGAGCTCATCCTTACCGAGGGTAACGAGGAGGTCAAGAAGGGCCCCGTTGTCGCCAAGCGCGAGACTGCCCACCTTACCTCCAGGCAGCGTGGCACTCAGATCCGCCGTGCTATCACCGAAGCATAAGCAGATCGCAGTTGTCGGGGTAGGGGCTGTTAGGAAGATGGGAGGCTGGAGTTTCTACATTTATTTTTTTGCAGCTGTATGCAACAAATACCTGGTCACGGAAGGCAGATACACTGAAATGAAAAAATACCACTCGGGAAGACAAGTGGTCGAATTATGATGGATAATAACTAGTGGTCCCCAAAACCTTCTACTTTAATTCGGTTCAGATTCCGGGAAATTTCCCATTTACTCTATGAATCCAAAGCGCAGCACCAGGGAGAAAAAAGAAGTAGAAGAACGGCCGGGCCAAGGAAGAGGGCGGGGGTCCCCCTGGGGATCGAGAGCCATCGTGACGCCGGGCCTGACGGTCGCCCTCCCACGTTTCCTCCCTGCCAGATGGCTATAAATGAAATTCTTGAATGAGCGTTACAACTGTGCACGGCAAATGACATGGTATTTGTCGGCCATTTGAAAAGATCTATCGGTAGAATTAAGCGTCTCGTAAGAATGGCACTGGCTAGGATCAGGCAGGCTCCTTGCTGAATGTAAGAGCCATGCAATATGAATGTCTGATGTACCTCGCACAAGTTCAAAGTCATGGTCGGGCCGCTGGGATGCTTATTTGCCCTGGAGTGTTAGCAGACCTGTTTGACACACCTATTTACCGTTCCACGAGTGCGACTGTGGACATTCAAGACCAGCGCTTGCCTCGACGCAACCTTGGAACAGGTTCACTTCGACGCATCCGTCTGCGGGGAGAAACCCAGAAACTCAAAAAGCGGAGCGCGGGCCGAACGTTAGACTCGAGGCCCGCAGATCATCCGCGTCGTCCTGCTCTCGGCGACCTTCCTGTGGCTGCAATCTCCCGGAGGCAGCAGTGATAGCAGCTGTCGCTACCTACTCTGCTTTACGGCCATCGGCACCATGAAGCGCATCATAGGTTCTTTGAAGAGACCATCGAGTGAGTCATCCGATGCTCTTGCTGCCGGTGATCGTTTACTCGGCTGCCCCCTATTTCGCAGGTCGTTAACACAAGGTCGTCCAGGATCATCAAAGCTCGATAGCGCGCCCATCTATCCAGAAGATTCACCAGAGGGCATCGTTGCTAGAGAAGTAGTGAGCACATATTGCCTGCGCAGCCCTTGTCATTGACTGATCCGGCCATCGTCGACTAACGTGTGAATCTACTTATCTATAGGATGCCTTCTGTCGTTCGGGTGGTGGTCCTGTAAATGACTCTAGTGGAGTATGTGCTTGCGTTTCAAATACGAGATATTTCCTTATTCCCTGCCTACTTTCTAACAGTTGTCTTGTACCCATATCTAGGGGTCCGACTTCGCCCGCCTTCCCACCATCGTCGAGAATGCAGAGTGCAGTCCGAGTGCCGCCAAAGCGGCCGCCACGCACATTCGCAAGATGTTATCATCAGATACTCCCTTGGAGCAAAGTTACCTGCAGTATAATGCGATTATGTTAATTCGAATTCTCGTTGATAATCCCGGGTTGACCTTTACACGGAATATCGATTCACGGTTTGTGAGCGCTGTCAAAGGCCTGCTGCGCAACGGCAAGGACGGGCACGTGCAGAACTTCCTTTGTGAAACGTTGGACTCTCTAGAGGCTACTCGGTCATGGGATGAGCATCTCGCGGACCTTCTGCAGATGTGGAAGAAGGAGAAGGGCAGGTTCCCGACCGGGAAAACGAAGGGGGTAAGTACGGTCGAAAGCCGAAAGGAAGGCCAGGATAGGAAGTTCTGTTGCTGATTAACCGTGGCTATGCATAGCCATCACTATCGCCATATCCAGTCCAGCCAGAGCCGACTTTTCAATTCCAGCCTCAAACGTCCACCCTCCCCCCGCCGGATGAACTGTCATCTCGCATCTTGGAAGCCCAGTCATCCGCGAAGCTTCTTTTGCAATTTATACAGAATACACCCTCTTCAGAGATCCAGGGTAATGAGCTTATCAAGGAATTTTCAGACCGATGTCGGTCCGCCTCTCAGTCAATTCAGAGTTACATCGAATCCACTAACCCAGCTCCGGACGAACGTACTCTTGTGGCATTGATAGAAACGAACGACGAACTATCTGTGTCGTTATCAAAATACTCACATGCCATCCTTGACGCTCGCAAAGCCTCTGGGAATAACACAGATAGCAGTAATGGCAACGCATCTCCATCTGCGTCTGCATCCGCATCCGCGTCGACATCTCCCGTTCGAGCGCCCATTCTGACGTCCTCTCCCTTACCTTTCACCTCTGCCCTAGCATCATCGTCATCACCTGTCCCAGAAACCGGGACCTCGCGGGTCGCACAACCCGCCCTACAGCAGCGACAAGACATATTTCAAAACCGGAGTCCATCCCGCTATCCTGCTTCTCGCCAACAGACACCAGACTTTGCATCGTCCTCATCAGCGAGTCCGCCTGCGGCAAGTGTAAGTGTACCGAATTCTACTAGTTCTGCGTATGCCAGTACGGGACGGTACCAGTACAATTCAGAGGATTTCCAAATCCAGAACCCGTTTGCCGATTATCACTTGGGTGAAAGCCAGAAGACTAATGTCTAAGAGCTATTAAGTCTTCAGCAGATGGAAGGTATATACAGCCTTTCCTTCTCTGGGAAGGGCTAGTCCTAAAGGCTGGCAACTTGTCTCGACGTCCAGCTGGATATCTGAAATGGGCCATTGATTTCTTGGAATAAGAAATGGACACTCCCTAGGCCTGGCATTTTGTCAAGAGCTTAATCGTGCAGCTTTACTTTTCAGCCAAGTCATATATGTATTATGGGTCTTTGAGACAGTCTCTTTTTGAACCGCTTGGAGTACATACCGCCCGGTTGACTTTTTTTCTTTTTTGTCTTATATCCTTCATTGTCTATGGGTTTGGACCTTTTCAATACCGTGTTACCCTTCTCTCTTTGGGATTACTAGGAATACACATTTGATTAAATCTGAATCTTTCTCTGGCATACCGGCGTACAGCTCATTGGGTTTCAGCACATTTTTCTCACTGCCGAAGGTGGACCAGTTTTACGTCAAATCGTCATGCAGTGTTAATAGAGGGCATTGATTGGAAATTTACTTGAAAATTTTCATGCATCTAATGTGAATATACAAGACAACTGTGTATAGTAGTATATGATTGCAAGCTTGAAGGGAATGGTGGGAGAGCCTTCTGACTGGCGCCTAATTGCTTGGCGTAAGGACCCAGCAGCAGTGTCAGGCGACTTACATAACGTAATCCACGGGCGAGTAGCGCGTTTTCTCCGCGACCACCACAATCTTGAAGTCTGCTTCATACTATATTAAGCTGTTGAACACGCTCCTGTTAAAAGCTGTTTAACAAGGACTTCTTCTTGGATAGATGATGATATATAACCTTTGCGCGTGTTCCAAGCGTGGTTTTCTTCCTTTGAGACGTCCACAGAGAGTGGTTTCCGATACCTCAAAACGCCTTGGCAGCTTGCTTTATAGGTTTGATTTTTTTTTTTTTATTTATATGCAGAGATGGCCAATTGAATGTAGCTTCTTGAGATATAAGCATTTTGAATTGAAATGATGAAAATATAATATGTTGAAGGAGTAGATAGTTGAATATTCGATGGTCGCGGAGAAAACGCGCCACTCGCCCATGGATTACGTTAGGGTCCTTATCGCCGACTTCGCTACGATAAGTGCTACGTACACGTGATCCTATGTGGCCTAAGGCTGCTGGATTTGCGGCCTTACAGCTAACCCACGCAAAATAGATTGATGTTGGAATGGCGACAAGCGATGAGGATGGTTGTGTATATTATTTTCACAAGGCTGAACGAAGAGGGAGGGCTCTATTATTCTCAGTCTGTACTGTGTAATGCTGGAGTTTGCAATGCTACTACTATGTAACACCGGCGGCAAATAATACTGCGACAGCCAAGCTTCGACCCGACAATCACAACCTTCTTCCTCCCATGGCGGAGCGCACACGGGCAGGTAAAGCCTGTGATCAATGTCGACGACGCAAAGTGCGCTGCAACGGCCGGCCCAGCTGCCAGCAGTGCACGCACGTTGGCTTAAGCTGCACGTATGCTGCCGTTGCGCAGGATCGGTCGAGAAAGCATGCCGCCAAGCGTGGGCAAGTCATCGCCGGCTGTCGCCAACAGCAGCGGTCGCTGACGGCTTCGATTCTTCTCCCCCAGCCGGCCAATTCGCGTGTAAACGCATCCTTCTTCTTGGGGCTGCTGCCACAATATGATGCCGTTGTCTATCCAATGAACCCGGTGATCGAGGGATCAGAAGTCCGCACACTCGTGTCCCAGATGGACGAGCGACCCGACGCGGCTGCTTTTGTCTACAGCTACGCGGCCGTCACTCTTTTCCTGGCGCGGACGGTGCCGGTCGACCAAACGCCGACGGATCGCGAGCGCATTGCAGCCTTCGTGGCGCGTTCGGTAGAGCATCACCGGTCTCCGGGCATGGACTCGCAGCCGTCCATCGTCGATGTCATGACGGACATCTTCATCCAGATCTGTTTCATTGGGCTACGGCGGCTTGAACTCGGATTTCTCTACTTACGTCAGGCAATTTCCCTTCTGTACCTGCTCAAGGTCGATTCCGAGGATGCGATGAACGCCCTGGACCCCCGCGAGCGGGCTCGCTACCACCGCGCCTACTGGGAATGCTTCATCCACGAGCGGTTCACGTCCGTGACATGCTACAAGCCAACCTGTCTGCAGCCGCTGCCCGAGTTGCCCGAGCACGACGCGTCGGTGCCGCACCACGTCGAGGACGGCTTCAACTGCACGATCCAGAACTTCCTCCTCATCAACCGCGCGTTCCTGGACTTCTGGCTCGGCGACCGATCGGCCGTCACGCTCGGCTGGGTCGAGCAGAAGCAGCAGCAGCTGGAAGACCCGGAGTGGCACCGCAAAGTCATGCAGCTGCCTCTGATCCAGCAGGCGGATCTCATCGTCACGCGACACTGGATCCAGACGCTGACCTGGCAGATCGCGCTGTCGAACTTTCTGCTGTCGTCGTCTGCGCCGTTCCCGCTATTGTCTGTCTCGTTCCCGCTGCGTCTCTCGAACGAGCTCCAGTCGTTTCTGGCGCATCTGCCCGGGAATTACATCGTTGGCTTTCACGGGTCCGGCATCCTCGAAAAGCTGCTGGAGATCGCTAATACCATTGCCGACGTGGTGCTGCAGCTGGACGATGTGTTTCGGGACGACACCGTCTCGAGGATCAACGACGTTGTCTTTCTCAAGAAGCTGCTGCTTTCGTTTCCGGGGTTCGCGGACCTACAGACTTCTATCTTAACGGCCAAGTTGGAGGCGATTAGTGGGAAATACCCGGTTATGGAGTTAGGCTGAGAATTAATAAATAAATAAAGCCAAAAGGGTACAAAACTAAAATCTATTGAACTAGGTATATACGCCCTTCATACGGCTGCAGAGCATCCAACGGCTCCTCCTCATAGTTCTTCAACAGCGTCTTATATGTACCACCAAGGCTCGCAGCCAGATCGACAACCTGCCGGTCAGCGGTGAAATTGAGCGCAATGACGAGCTTCTGCTGCACAGCCTTCTTTTCAAAGACAAAAACGGCCTCATTCGACGTATCTGTGTCAGCAAAGACACCCTCCGCAAAGATGGCAGCATTGGCACGACGTACACGCAGCAGCTCCCGCCAGAAAGCGAGCACAGACGCGGGCCGATGCACCTGCCGCTTCACATTGAGCGTGGGGTAGTTGTCGTGCACGCGCATCCACGGCTTGGCGGAGGCAGTGGTGAAGCCTGCGTTGGGCGTGGCGTCCCACTGCATGGGCATACGGCCGTGGTCGCGCGCGAGATGGGCCAGCGCAGCCTTGGCCCTTGCGAGCGCGTCGGGGTCATCGCGCCGGTGCTCCTTGACATAGTTGTAGTAGTTCAGGCTGTCGAGGTCCTTGTACTCCTCTATATCCCAATCGGCGGGGGCGTTGGCCATGCCGATCTCCTGGCCCTGGTACACGAACAGCGTGCCGGACAGGCTGGCGACGAACATGGCGAGCATCTTGGCGCTGCACTCCCACAGCTCCAGGTGGGTAACGGCGTCGTCGCAGCCGAAGCGGGAGACGGAGCGCGCCTGGTCGTGGTTCTCGAGGAAGGTCGTGCTCCAGCCGTCCGTGGAGCCGTCGACGAGGGCCTGCGTGCGGGCGACGCGCGCGCGCAGGTCCGACAACGTCCAGTTACGCGGGGAGGTGTCGTATGGCAGGCCAGCGCCGAAGCCGATGCCAATGACGTCGAACTGGAAGACCATACTCAGTTGCTTCTGCTTGGCGGAGACGTAGTCGAGGACGTCGACCATGCGCGGCGTATGCGGCAGCTCGCCGACGGTCATGGCGTTGTACCTTTGCAGAATATGGCCCAGATCGCGCAGGAACTCGTGGATGCGCGGCCCGTTGCAGTACAACGAGTAGGCCGGCTGGCAGTCGAGCGTTGGGTCGATGACGGGTGCATCGGGAAAATCCAGCGGCTTGCTGTACATGTTGACGGTGTCGACGCGGAAGCCGTCGATGCCCTTGCGCAGCCAGAACTCGACGGCAGACTCATAGATAGCGGCGCGCGTCTCGGGCAGCTCCCAGTTGAGGTCGGGCTGCTGCACCGCGAACAGATGCAGGTAGTACTCCTGCGTTTCTTCATCCCACTCCCACGCACTGCCACCAAAGGTGCCTCGCCAGTTATTGGGCGGACGGCGCGTCCCGTCGGCATCGTACCTCGCTGGCCGCCAGATGTACCAGTTGCGTTTTGGGTTGGTCTTGGACGAGCGAGACTCCTTGAACCACGCATGCTGGTCGGAGGTGTGGTTGATGACCAGGTCGAGCAGAATGCGCATGCCGCGCTCGTGGCAGGCGGCGATCAGCGTCTCGACGTCGGTGACGGTGCCGTAGGGCGCATAGACGGCCTCGTAGTCGGAGATGTCGTAGCCCATGTCATGCTGTGGGCTGTCGTACATGGGGCACAGCCAGATGGCGTCGACGCCCAGCGACTGGATGTAGTCCAGCTTGCTGATGATGCCGGGCAGGTCGCCGATGCCATCGCCATTGGAGTCCTTGAAGCTGGCTGGGTAGATCTGGTAGATGGCGGCTGTTTTCCACCAGGGTGTTGATGATGATGTTGATGTTGGCTGGGACATGGTGAGTACGGGGCTTAGTCAGGAGATGAGAATAGAGGCAACAAAAGATGAAAAGAATGAAGAGGGTATCTCGACAATGCCGCTCTTACATATACACCTCGAGCGATGCACTCTTCATCAACGTGAACACACTCTACTAGTTATTGGCCTCTTGTCGGCCCGACATGTTCACGGCCCACAGCTTGGCACGACGGTTTCTGTACATTTGTACATTCTGGAGTATTGAGTATTTACAACATACTTCTGCTGCATAATTACAGTTTGTTCACATTCTCCACAGTCTCCACAGTCTCAGCTTTCCCCTCCTGCATTTCTCGCTTCTCGGCGCAATCGGAGGAGGCCTGGAAAGGATCGACCACTGTCGACACGAACTTGCGCGCGGGAACCCGCTGCTCAAACAGCATATCCAGCTCAGCGTAGGTGCGGCCCTTGGGCTCCGGCAGCCGGAAATACGTCCACACGAGACAGAGGAAGCAGCTGCCGGCCCAGAAGAAGCCGGCCTTGGCCCCCCAATCCCAGGCAGACGGGTTCAACATGCGCGGGGTCAGAATGTTGGCGATAATGCCGATGATGTTGAGCACGTTGCGCGCGAGCACGACCGTCTTGGTGCGCAGGCGGGATGAGCTCAGCTCCGAGACGAGCGCGTAGCAGACGGGGCCGACGGTGGCGTCGTAGAAGAAGGCGAAGACCAGGAGCAGGCTTCCAATGACCCAAGAGACGCGGGTGCTGTCCAGCACGCAGCCCAGGGCGCCGATGACGACCAGCAGAACGCTCTGTACCGTCTGCCCGGCCAGGTAGAGCGTGCGCCGGCCGAACCAGTTGATGAGAAACCACGAGGTGATAGTGCCGACGGCGCCGAGAGCATACTGGACCAGCGACATAGTGAAGGCGTTGCTCGGCGCCAGACCGGCCTGCTCGTAGAAGTAGGTCGAGTAGCCCATGAAGGTGCTGCCGCACAGGTTCTGGATGGCCCAGGTGAGACAAACGATCTCTGTGCGGCGCAGATTCTCGCCGCGGAAGCAGTCGACGTACGAGGTGCCGATCTGGCGCTCGAGCTCGTTCGTGCGTCTGATCATGGCGATGGTCTTGTCCGGTTCGAAGTCCGGGTCTGCGCGCGACGTCAGGCGAGCCAGCGACTTTCTGGCATCCGCGATGCGTCCCTTGCGGACCAGCCACCAGGGGGACTCGGGCGCCAGAGCCACACCCAGCATAATCGGCAGCGGCCAGGCCCACTGGCAGGCAAAGGGGATCTTGTATGCCCACTTGTCCTGGAGGGGCTGCACGCCCTTGAGCACGCCCGAGACGATAAACTGGCCCAGCACCCAGCACAGGTTGACGTAGGTGGTCAGATACGGGCGCAGCACTACAGGACACACCTCGGAGGCGTAGGTGGTGGTGAGCGTCTGGAACACGCCCCACGGGATGCCGAGCAGGATCTCGCCGACCAGCAGCACGGACAGGCTGCTGGCGAAGAAAACGATGAAGATGAAACAGGCCACGAGGGCCAGCGGCCCCATGATGGTCTTGCGGTAGCCGAAGCGGTCGCAGACGATGCCGTTGACGAACAGGCCCAGGATCTCGCCGACGAGCGCTGCGTTGGACAGGCCGGCCTGCCAGGCGGCCGTCAGCTGGTAGCTGCCGTCGGGGAGCTGGCCGCCAAAGTCCTTCTGGAACGGGCCCATGGCGTACAGGCTGCCGATCAAGACGACGTCGAAGCCTTCCATGACGATGGCGGTGGAAAATAGGACGGACCATCCCACAGCATAGGGGTACCTGCGGAAGCCCTGCCACAGGGTCATGGTGTGCTCTGTCTCGACGCCATGCCGGGCCTCGTTGTCGTCGTCGGCGTGGCCGTCCTTGGGGTTGGGAGTTTGAGGAAGGTCCGACATTGTAAAGGCGAATACATGAAGATAACCATTGGGATCTGGGGACAACAGGGATAGCCGCTATCCCCAGCTTTTATAGATCTGTTTCCCCAGATTCTCCCCGTCTACCGGGTATTGATAGACTGGGACTGCTCACGAAAGTGGACGACTTCGGGCCAACATGGGACCAATCACGCGGCAGCCTCTGTCTTCACGATGGAATGCGATGTCGGGCCGACAATGCTCCAATGGGGAGAGCAAGGAGGCTTTGTGGAGGCTGGAGAGCATGACGAGAAAATGGTTGAATCAGTCACCAGCTTAGCATACGTACGGACTCCGGATCATGCCATGGTCTGCAGAGATCAGTATTCAGTGCAGCGAAGCAAACAAAGCAAACTGAGTACAGTGCTCCATGCCGGGTTTGAGATGAAGAATTGAGTCTGTTGAGTTGGAGTTGGAGAGGACGCAGTTCACATGACATACCTGTCACATGACGTTGTTTCATGTTTGCAGGCAGTGCAAACAGCAGACAGCAGATGCTTCATGTTTAGCCCTAGTCGGAATTACCCGCTGAGCTTCCGATCATGCACTATGTGCTTTGCTTGTGCTTGTGCTTCGTGCTCTACTACTCAACACAACAGAAACAGATATAGACACAGATTTGGCTGTTAAACTTAGTACTCCGTGCTATGTACATGCTTCTAGAAGCCCCTTCTTCCCCACCGACCAAGACTGGATAAGCTGATCAATGTCTTCGATGTCAAGGACAGTAGACATCGGTTCAACATCATGCAGACCCAAGCCCTGTACGGCACCCCGTCGAGATCCTTGACGTCGACTCCTGCAACAACGGCTGGTTCCAGGTTGCCGCATATGCCCACAACTCATACCCCAGGCAACCGCCGGAATATCCCCCCCTCAATCCTCATCAGTGCCGCCGGCGTGTCAAACTCCACGGCCCTCTCCTCGTCCAGCACGAGAATCTGGTCGAAATCCGCCACCGTTGACACCCGGTGCGCGATCACCACCAACGTGCACCCCTGCATCTCCGCCCGGATCGTCCGCTGGATGCGCGCGTCCGACTCCATTTCCACCGACGCCGTCGCCTCGTCCATGATCATGATCCGTGGTCGCCGCACCATCGCCCGCGCCAGACAGAGCAACTGTCGCTGGCCCTGCAAGAGGTTCCACCCTCCTTCCGAGATCCGTGAGGAAAGCCGCAGGAAGCTTTCCCCTTCCCCTTCCCCGACTGCCTTGTTCAGCGCGTCCTGCAGCTCGCCCTCGTCGTACTCATCGAATGGGTCCAGCACCTCGCGTACCGTGCCCAAGAATACCACCGGATCCTGTGGGATGATCATCACTTGCGAACGCAGATCGTGCAGTCGCATCTTGCTAATGTCTACCCCGTCCATCCAGATTGTCCCGGACTGCGGCTCGATCAGCCGCAAAAGTGCCAGTGCCAGTGACGACTTCCCAGCTCCCGTTTGTCCGACTATGCCGATCCTTTCATTTGCCCTCACCATAAAGCTGACGCCATTTAGGACGGGGGGCAGATCTGCTGCGTAGCTGACTGTCAGGTTGTCAATTTCAATACTTCCCTTGTCTGGCCAGCGAGCTGGGACATCAACTCCACTCTGCGGTTCCTGTTGCAACTCTGTGTATTCGACAATGCGCTCCGCCGCGTTAAAATCAAGTTCGAGATGCGTGTACTGATGCAGGAACCAGGACATGTTCCCGGACAGTTCAAGCGCAAATCCAAGAGTAAACCCAGCAATGGGTGCGTCAAAACTTTTGACAGCAACAAAGACTACCGCAATGGCAGTGACAAACTAGTAAACAACCACAGTCAGTAGCAGGAAACGGAACTAGGGATACGAGGATACAAGAGAAAGACTTTAGACGCACGCTGGCGCCAACCATGCTAAGCCAAAATGGCATCCAACATCCGTACAGATCCTGATGCCAACGCGCTTGACAATGCTCGTCAATCAATGCATACAGCCGTTGCAGATACCTCTCCTCCATCCTGAATGCGCGTACGGTCGGCAGCCCGGAAAGCAGCGAGTCAACCTGTTCATAGAGAGGAGACCGCGCGGTTCTTTCAAGCCTCTTCGCCTCTCGGACCCCAGCAATATAGAACCATGAAACGCTACATGACGCCACCAGGGACAGAAAACCAGGCCCCATGATCAATGGCGAGCTCACCAGTGCTGCTCCAATGGAGCTCAGAACGAGAACACCACTCTGCAAGAGAAATGCCAGCCCATCTGCGACATCTGAATCCAGCGTGCCAAAGTCAGAGGTGAAGCGATTGAGGATTCTTCCAGCCGGTGTTGTGTCGAAGAAATGGAACGGCATCCGTGTGACGGTGTTGGTGAACCTTTCAAAGAGAACCCTTGACGCACCAATCGAGCCCCTGTAGATGAATTGGTAACGCGCGATTTCCAAGACGAATGATAGCAATGACAATCCCACCAAGACAGACACGTAGAACACGAGTCTGTTGCCAGCATGTGCGGGTGAGCTTTGGTATCCCCTGGTCCAGATGGATATCCAGAACGGTACTGCAACACTGAGTGCGACGTGAGGCATGATACCAAGAGAACAAATATCCAGTGGACGTAACCACCACATGCCTTCATATACGTCTTATACACTTCACCCTTTACGCTTCCTGTTGCACATTTCTCTTCCTCATAGAATCTTCTCGGGGCGGGGGCCGTCGTACCCTTGAAACTTTTTGTCGACTGGTCGACCTTCTGGATCTCTGCCATCTGCATCTTGGCATTTCCATGTAGCTGTTCCGATGTGTTCTGTACAGTGTCAAAGCCTTTGAGTGAGAGCCAGGGGGTGGCCGGCTTCTAACACACGGCCATTAGCAAGCACCACTAAATACTCTGTCCCATCCAAGCATAGCTGAACATGGTGGGTAACGAGAATTCGGGTTCGCTCATGACATATCTTCCCTGTCAACGCCTTTTCGTAAAGATGGCGGCCAACGTGCGCATCAACGGTGCTAAAGATATCATCAGGATCAAGATCCCAGCACGGCTATACAAAGCCCGCGCAAAGGCCACACGCCACTTCTGTCCACCACTGAGATTAATACCATTTGTTCCCACAGTCATGCCTCCGTCTGTGAGCGTTTTCAGATCGTCCCTTGGTGCACACGCGTTGAGTACCTCGCTATACCGCTCTGCATCGAATGGAAGCCCAAACAGAATACTTTCCCTGATTGTCGCATTCTCAATCCAGGGATCTTGGGAGACGTACGCGATAAGCCCGCTATCTATCCAATCCTGCCGGTTGAAATTGGTGTTCAATTCGTCGTCTGCTCTGCGCGGGACTGTAAGGCTTCCCTCGACAACTTTGGCTTCTCCTATGATGGACTGAAGAAGCAGGGTTTTGCCTGAGCCAGTTCTGCCTGACACGACGCTGAGTTTCCCGGTTGGGAAATCAAGGCAGAGGACTTTCAAGCAGAATGTGTCCTCCTCTTCCTCTGACTCCCCCTTCGACTTCTCTGTCGGCCAGGTTATCGTAGCTTTCCTGAACGAGATCTTATCACCGGGCAGTCTATCATCACCGCGTTCTTGCAACTCCAGGAATTTCTCCACCTGATGAGCGCTCACTGCTGCATCAGACAATTCTGTCAGCAGTTCTGGCAAGATTGATAGCGTAAGCTGCAGGCCCTGGAAAATTGAGACAGCTGTGAATGCTGTGGAGGCTGTGATCTTGTGGTTGACGAGCACATATACTAGCAAAGACATAATGCTCATACAAACAGGTCCAAATGACCAGATGGCTACCATGGCGAGACTGAAGCAGAAAACCGCATGTTGATGGGTAAGCTCGATCTGACGCAGCTTGATGATTTTATCAGACCACTGCCTCTCTGTTGAGCTGAATTTAATCTGTCGGATACCTCGCACCGCTTCTGTAAGCACGGCAAACTTTCTATCGCGTGACTTCATCAGTGTTTCCTCGGTTTCGGTATATCGTTTCATGATATAATAGCAGACCGGCGACAGCAAGATTGGAATGCCACAGCCAGCTAATACTGGTCTCCACCCCAATATCTTTGTCAAAAATAGTATCCCCAGAGTCAAGTCAAGTGCAGTCCAGCATGGTATGGCTAGAGTCCGCGAAGTTGGAGATCTTATCAGCATCAACACCAAGAAGATTGAGAATCGAATTCCTTGTCCTTGGAGGACCACCACCATCATCATCATTATCATTATCCTTGTCTCCTTCTCCTCCTTCAGGGTCCATGGTCTTGTCATTGGTGTTTGAGCCCACCACCACTGTATCCTTTAACCGCAATATCTTACTGGTGACCACTGCAAACAGCTGCTGGTGGATCGGAAGAGACAGTTTTAGATCGGAGATCCCGTCTACTAATGATGTAAGCCGTGAGGACAAAACCATGGAACCCCCAAGGGTCGCTGCCATCAACCATAGCTGAAGCTGATTACTGGCTCCGGCATCACGCTGTTCAAAGAGACGCAGGAAATTGAAGAGCAGCACCTGGGGAAGGAAACGGCAAGCACAGTTGAATACCTGGAGAACAAAGACAAATAGAAGACGGGATGAATATATTTGCAGGAACTTCCTCAGGACTTTAGTGGCGGGGCTAGATGCAAAATGATCATAAAGAGTCTGAGCACGCTCTTCATGGCCAACAACAGGGAGATCATCTGCATTTAGTTGTTTTGTTTTTACAGCCTGGACCATGGTTTCTGCAGCCCATCAGAAGGTATATCGGCTGAGAAAGCATACACTTTCGCGCCGATCAACTAACTTTCCATCCCGGTAAGCATTTGGTGCCCGGGGAATTGACAGATTGGTTAGTGTCAGGATGAATGCTGCCGATATCTGGACCCAGGTCAAAATTCCATCCAGCTTGGAGGGCCCTGCATCTCCCCGTATCCAGCCCAGAGCATCTATAAAACCGACTACAGCTCCTTCCACTAGACACGCTACCGCGCTATAATCCCAAAAGGTATCTGCCTTGACATCTGCTGCGGGCGACAAGAATGCATTCTTGAAAGAAAATGACACTCTTTCTCTAATTAGCCACTGCTTTCTCTAGCTGGGATTCTTGTGTTGTCACTTACCCAAGCAGCCAGTTGTAGAATCTGGGATGTCATCCATGCTGTACCAGCCAGCACAGAGAGAGTGGCAATGGCAGCAACAACAGCGAGAACAATCCTTTGGTGCACAGCTTTTGATGAATAGGTCAAGAAATATTCATCGGACGAGTTGGTGCTGGTAACACCAACCCTCGATATCCTTTCCCCGGTTGAGCCACGATGAGTTGGCGCACATGAGGGATAGACAATAAGACTATAAATGCCAACCCAGCGGTGAGAATGCTCTCCGGGCGCTGGGAGATTGTCTCTAAAAGGCCCATGGTTGGATATGTTGTCAAGGGCATCCGAAGGGAATGGAAGGCAGGCTCCATTGCGTCTTTTATAGAAAGGAATAAGCAATAAAAAATAAAATAAAGGAAAAAGGACAGACATTTTACTTGACGTTGATTAGCGAAGGTCGCAGCAGCCTAGAAGAAAGTGAGTCAATATGGCTCTGCTTTGGGGCATTGGACATGTAAGCAAAAAATATGGACCCTTCTTTCTCCTGGCTCTTATCTTGAGATACTGCCTACCGAGTTGGACGCTGGGTAGTTTCGAAGAATCGGACATACTTTTCATTTTCAAGTTGCTTCACTAATATCGTTATTTTCATATAGTTACAGAGCTCAGCTCTATTCTTGTTGCATCCTTCCCTTTGTTACATTGTTTCTTCGCTAAGCTGTTCCGCGCCGTGTTGTATCGCGGCATCATTTCAGTACGTACATTCATCCCCGAAATCCCTCGATCGCAACCCGGTTCCTTTCGCAGGGAACAAGGTACGTACGCCCCCCTTTACGCCAGCTAGCCCTCAGCTGGTGGGGTACTGAGGTTTAAGCACCCTTCTGAAACTAGATAGGAAGCAAATGGTGTTGCAGATGATGAAACCCACAATGCTGCCTAAGGATTGTTAATCTAGCTCAGAGACATGCCAGCACACACAGGAAAGAGAAGAGAATCTAGTTCCAAGGACAAGCGTTAGTTAGTTAGTTAGTTATTATTATTTAACGTCGCTTGGCGGTCACGTGGCGGGTGACCGCGGCCTCCCGAAGGGCAACCGGACGTGCCTCCCAAGCGTATACTATCTAAAAGGATCTAAATACGTGTGCAACGATCTAAATACATGCTTAAAGGAGACAAATTTGAGCACTATGTGCCGTAGAGTTGGGGGAAGTTCCCAGCACTGCCCTGGCTGGGGCTTCAAGCGGTAGAAAACCCTGTCTTGCCTCCCTATAGGTGAGAGGGGGAGCCAGTCCCTCTTTCCCAGGAAGATATGTGTTGACTGTACACTACTCTGTGTTTAGGTGGGCCCAGTTTGGGCATATATCCGTAAAGAAGGATGTGTTTTGCACGATGCGGCTGAATTCCTCAGCCCCGGCAGCAGTCCCTAGGAGCCAGTCAATGGTTTTTGCCGGCCCAGCTAGTGTGTGTTTCCATCTCTCCTTCCAGCGCTTCCTAGTATGTGGGCAGAAGAAGAAATGTACTGGGGTCTTTAGCTTCTTGCAGGAGCAGGTTGCTAGGTAGTCTGTGTGGTGGAAGCGTTCATGATATGCTGCGAAGTCCCCATGCCCAGTGCGGGCTGCAATGAGCCTGCCTAGTACCCAGCGTGGCAATTTATGTTCCTGGGCCCGGCTGCTCTTCGTATGGAGGCGGATGCCTAGGTCTTGGTATGCCTGGGGTGCGTTGCGCGTATACGCTGCCTGGGTAGCAGTATGGAGTTGTTGTTTCGCCTCTCGTCTCAAGTATGCCGGGGAGGAGGGGATGTGGGAGCCATCCATGGCTGCTCCCTGCTTTGCTAGCCTGTCTGCCAGCTCGTTGCCTGCGATTCCAGTGTGCCCTGGTACCCAAGAGACCCGTACGGGCCTGCGGGGGGAGGCTAGGATGTACGGCAGGCTGAGCCACTGCTTGGAGAGCTGGTGGAAGGTGTCTGTGAGATGGCGTCTGTGTGGCGCGGGCCTGCCATCTGCTAGTAGACTGGCTGCTGCCAGGTTGTCTAGGAAGATGTTCAGCTGGTTGGCGTATGCGGTGCAGGACAAACCAACTGCTGCCTGGAGACCTTCCACAGCGCCCATGATCTCCGCGTCATAGACCTCTGTCCGGGGGCCTGATGGGCCCTGTCCCTGGGTGACTAGGGTGGAGCCGTAGTATATGGCGTATCCATATCCAGCGCCTTGGCCCGTGTGGGAGCCATCTGAGTAGACTGATATGGCTAGTGGTGAGGAGATGTGCCCTTCCCGGTGGGTTGGCAGCATGCGTAGTGGTGGGAGCTGTGGCTCTACCCACCTGCGTTCTGGTGCTGGTGTGGGGATGCGTTGCAGGATCCTGGTGAGCCTTGTGTTGTACCCATAGTTTGGGGCTGCATGGATGCGTGCTATGGGGTGCTTTGCATCTAGGCCTGCGTATCTAGCGGCTGCCCTCTGGAGGGTGCTCCCCAAAAGGGCTTTTGGGTCTGGCAGGTCTGCCTCTCGGAGGAGTGCTGCTGTGGGTGTTGTCTTGTAGGCTGGGAGGATTGCTAGTGCGGCAATGCGGAGCAGGGACTGAAGGGAGTTAGCCACCTGCTGTTGTCCAGTATAGAAGACCTCCACTCCATATAATGCTGTTGGTAGTGCGCACTGTAGTACAGCTGCTCGCATAGAGGCTACTGGGCACCCACGCTGGGTGTTGCTCAGTCTTTGTAGGTGTTGTGCCAGCTGCTTACCACGGCTGAACACCCAGTTGATATGTGGTTTAAAGGTAAGTTTTGTATCCAAGAGGACCCCTAGCCAGCGGGTGTATGATGTGGGAGAGATCTCACCCACATCAGGCAGCCTAACCACTGGGGGTGGATGCTTGCGTTTCCTAGAGAAGTGTTGTATCTCTGTCTTCTCCACAGAAAAAGGGAGACCTACCTCTGTTCCCAGGGCTGTTACTGCCTTGTATGTTTCCACTAGCTGTTGAGATGTCTCCTGGAGAGAGTCCCCTACAAAGAGGATTCCTAGGTCATCCGCGTAGCAGAAGGAGGCCTTATAGGCAGCTACCACCATTGCTGCATAGAGTAGGAAAAGGATTGGGGAGAGGGGGGATCCTTGTGGGAGTCCTCCCTTTATTGAGGCTTTGGCATTTGCCTCTCCAATCTGGACACATGCTGAGCGACTGGAGAGCCAGTCCTGGATCCATTGGAGCAGGCGTTCATCCCATCCCTGAAGGCGTAGGTGTGAAAGAAGCCTTTGGTGGTCCACTGCGTCAAAGGCTCCCTTTACATCCATTAAAAGTAGTGAGGCTACCTTTCCTTGTTGGAAGGCTTTCTCCACTCTGTGAACTAGTACTTGGACGAGGTCAATAGCAGAGCGGCCTGGGAGAGCACCAAAGTGGCATGGTGTGAGTAGTTTTCCCTGGATTGCTTGTACAGCCATCCATTTTGCAATGAGACGTTCTAGGCCTTTGCCTAGGGTGGATAGAAGGCTGATAGGTCGCCATGAGCCAAGTTGGGTGAGGTCTCTCTTTCCTGGCTTTGGCAGCATGATGATTTTTGCTGCTTTAAAGATCTGTGGGAAAAGGCCTTTCTCTAGGCTTTGGTGGTATAATGCTGTAACTGCATCTCCTATAACAGGCCATAGTTCTCTCCATACAGATGTGGTAAGGCTGTCCTCCCCAGGGGCAGATGGGGTAGGGGAGCAAAGGGTATTCCAGCATTCTTCCTTTGTTGGTAAAGGCATAGGATCCAGAGGTCTGTTTGGTGGTCCCTCTTCAAGCTGGTTTGGGAGGGAGACTCCCTTTTTCAGGAGGTAGGTGAGGAACGCGTCTGCTTTGCCCTGTAGGGTGGTGATTTGGTTGCCTTGTACAAGTAGGGGGGTGAAGCTAGTTGGTTGGAGGGCTTCTGCCATTTTGCTAGTGTAAAGGCTTTAGTAGGAGTTGTTGCCTGCTCAATCTGTTCCTTCCAGTAATTGGCTTTTGCCTTTGAAATTGCTTTCTGAAGAGGTTGGAGGTCTGGTGGATGTTGTCTTGCTTGCCGGAGTAGGTTTGTGAGCTCTGGTGTCCACCATGGGGTGTGTGGGAGCCTGCGGGTGTTATATTCTGATGCTCCCTGGATGGCTAGCTGTACCCGGCTGACCAGTTCCTCCGCCAGAGTATCTGTTGGTAGGTTAGCGTCTGGGGGACCAGGAGTTCTCGAGCCTTTTCCCAGTTAGTGGAGCCTAGTTTGTGTTGTGGCTGTGGCTCCCTCCATTTTAGCTGTGCTAGGATAGTTTTATGGTCACTAAAGGTGCTAAGGTGGTCCTCCACTGTAGCCACCACTGGGAGGTTGGCAAAGACTAGGTCCAAGGTGTTGGGTCCGCGGGTTGGAGTGCCTGGTTCCATGCAGAGCACTAGTCCTTGGGTTTCTAACCATTCTACAAGAGCTGTAGCTCCTGCAGAGAGGGCATGTAGTTGGGTTTCTGGTTGCCATAGCGGGTGGTGGGTGTTGAAGTCTCCTGCAATGATGGTGTTCCGTGGGACAGGGTATTGGAGTAGGGTGTGGAGTGTAGATCTGGTGGGTGAAGAGGGAGCCACTGGGTCATTTGGGGGCGGTAGACATTGATAATTGTGAGGCCATCTACCTCTACTGCCGTGATGTCTGGGGAGGATGGTTGTGGAAGTGCGTGAGCTGGAAGGTCTTTGCGTACGTATGTTAGAGTTCGGGGCCTGATTTCCCAGCGGGTGGTTGGGCTGAAGAGTTGATATCTTGGGTGTGTTTTTGTGAGGTGTTTTGCCATTTTTGTCCAAGGCTCTTGGACCAGGATGATGTCTGCTGTGAAGGATAGCAGCAGGTCATGGGAGGGGCCACCCCTCCCTACATTGGCCTGTATGATTTTCATAGTTCTTCTGGAGAGGTCTGACTGGCTAGCTCTTGGGAGAGCTGCCTTGATGGCTGATCTATGGCCTGATTTAGAGTGTGTGGGCTTGCCTGTGCAGCCTGCACCTTTCTAGCTTGTTGCTGGAAAGCTAGTCTCCCAGCTTTGCGTATTGCCGCTAGTGCTTCTTTAGAAAGGTGAGTGATGGTCCCTTTACGGGAGATAGGCCGGGCTGGGCACTTTGGGTAGTCTGCTGCATGGGGGCCATGGCAGTTAATGCATTGTACACGGCAGGTATGCTCTATTTTGGTGGAGCCACAAGAGATGCAGCGAGTGTTAGAGCGGCAAGCTCGTGTGTCATGGAAATGGTGGCAGCGGGAGCATTGTAGTGGTCTTTGTTTGGGGCATGTAGGTCTAGATAGGCCAGATATGCCAAATAATTGTATTGCAAATTTGGGCTTCTTTGGGAAGGCAATGACTGCAGTGATTGAGCCTGCCTCTGTAGGGTGATTTGAGAGCTTGATATGACATGGTTTAATGCCTGTGATACGCTCCGCTTCAGTGCTAATATCTTCTAGTGTGGTTTCTGTCCATCCCTCTAGGGACCAGAGCCTCTGGGGAATCCGGGGAACAACAAATTGGTGGTATTCTATTGGCATTTCAAAATGTCCATCTGCAGCTAGCTCTTTGGCTTGTGCAGAGAGTAAAAAGGCTTTGCCTTCATCTGTGGTTGTGATGGCATAGCCTGTGGGGATTATCTGTACACGAGAGATCCCTCCAGGGACCCTTCCTGTAAGGGCTATGCGGATTCCATGGGGGCCTATTTCCCGCAGGTTGGAGGGTTCTGGGAGGCGGAGGAAGATGCGGTCGTCCATCCTCCTTGCCTGCTGGGGCTGCTGGGGCTGCTGGGGCTGCTTGGCAGGCTTGGGTCTGGTGGCTTGCCATCCCTTTTGGTCTGGTCCAGGGGCCACTACTGAGGACCAAGATGGTGCTTGGGTTGTCTGTCCAGCTGGAGTGGCTTGTTTGGCCTGTACAGGCTCTGGAGTTGGTTTGGGGAGAGCTATGGGAGGTTTCTCTGGTCCCAGCTGGGGTGTACTGCCTTTGGCCAGAGTCAGGAACCTGGCTGCCAGTCCTTTGGCAAGTTCTTTGGGCCGGCCGTGGAGGGAGGAGACAGTCGAGTCGAGCGCGTCTGCAAGAGAGGTTAGTGCCTGCCTCCAATCATTCAGGAGGAGGAGCTGGTCTTCAGCAACTGCATTTATCTGCTGGCGAATTGACAGCATGTTTGGCCTGCTAAGTATTGGGCCTGAGAGAGTGCCAGGCATCTTGTCCGGGGAGGAGAGGGCTCTCCGTTTGTGGGTGTTGCGGTGGAGGGGGGTGGTGGGTTCCAAAGGAGGATCCGGCTTTTCATCCCAAGAAGCGGTTCTTGGGTAGGGGACGACCGCAGGGGGGTCGTCCACCTCCATCAGGTGGAGGGTGGGCGCTATCGTGTAGGTAGTGTCTTTCGATGTTGGTATGTTGGGGAGACAGCGACGACGCGCTGTCGATTTCGAAGTGTTTCCCCCAAGGACAAGCGTCAGCATACTGTAACGGGCCAGAGCCCGTCTGGGATCATGTGCAACCACGTGCCCAGCAGTCTATGATGTGGATCAGGGGTGCGGCGTCTGGATATCAGATACTAAAAGGATACCATAGGATTCGTAGGGATCGTGGTGAACGCTCTATATCGAAAGCCATGTGCTTCGTTGCTTCTTCGTATACAACTTCCAGGATAGACGTATGGTGGTCCTTCTTCCCGGAACATATATACTCCGTATACCGGGACCGTATTATTAGATAATCCACCTGATTCATCCCTGCAGGTCCGATTATACTTAAAGATACAGCCCCTCCAAGCCAAATAGAATTGAAAAGCCGTGGCATCCTCCTCCAGTATTCCAGTTATTGATCTCTCACTTACCACCTCCCCAATTGGCTGCGCAGGCCCTCTGCGGGAATCCCACAACACCATCACACCCACCAGCTTCCCGTATGCCTCCAACCACCGCATCCTGGTCAAAATGATCACAGACTGTGTAGACATCCTCACCGCTCTCTTTGCGCTGCCACGCAAGACTAAGAGGTGGCGTTAAGCATTTCCCGGCATCTTCTGGGGTGTAGGAAGGCGTGCGAGGAGGCAATTAGACAACAATTTGAGTTTGCAGCTGAATTACACGCCCGTGATGGGCCGGGTATGAGAATTTGAAGGGCCTAACAAAGCAGGCGTGTGGGTTGACACACCCGCCATTTCGGACATGGTCGAAGTATTATAATGAGGGGTCCACTCTGACTTGCGACTCTTCATCTGAAAAGCAGGGGCGTACCGACTGATGGCATCATGGGAGGTGAACTGAGGACCGAGGATGAAGGAAGGTACGAAATTAGAAGAATCTTGTGAATGACAACCAGGCAAATCCTGGGTGCTCCCCGTTGTGGGAGAATCAAGAAGGTTGTTCATGGTCATCACCGGCGACAGTCTCACGGTAATCTCAGGACTCTGCACCTGGGGATCAGGGCGGGAGTAGAGAGACTGTAGCACGCGCAGATCCGAAAGAACATCTTTAGGGAACTTTTCAACTCTCATTGTTCCTGTTGCCTGGATCCCACGACGGATTGCAGCCATTGGCTCACCATGCCAGAATTTGAATTGTACACCGTTATTAGTAGCAAGGAGCTCGTTAGCATTCCAAAGATAGATTATCTGATATAGGCCGCCATTTGAACTTTCAGGGATGAGGTTATTTTTTTTTTGGTACTCGCAGTACTCTCTTGCTGATGGGCAGATCCTTGATGATTGGAAACCTTGCTGTGATTCTCTTATTCTCCTTTCATAATCGCTGATCTCAAATTCGATAAAAAAAAGAAGTTGTGAGGGGACAAATACAAATCCAGGATCACTCAGAGAGTCGAACGCGGTGTGGCAATTAGGGCACAGAGATATCGCGTTTTCGATGCCCGACAGGGAAAACTCTAGCAAGCCTCGCTGCCGGAGCACACGCTCCTAAAATATTAAATAGTTATTAGAAAATGAATGAAGTTCTAAGAGCTCTCATGCTTCGCGGATACTAACCAACATCCACTCTGCCTTAGGGAAAACATGGCACCCTTGATAGAGTAACACGCCACAAAGCCAGCAGCCCCCGTACAGTCTGAGTAACTCAGCCCTGACTGTGTCTGAAAAATTCCCATTCGAACTCTGTCTACTTGAAGTAGATGATCTCATTTGTCTTCGTCTGTTGGGATTCGATCTCCAAGTTGCGTCAGCCATCATGTCCCGACGAACTATCTGATAAAATAGGAAGAAACGGAGAGAAAATGGAGGGATTCACTAACCTTTGGATACACAACGCAGTACGCACCTTCTTCGCGTGAAGAAGGTGGAAACTACAAAGTAGTAAGGCCTAGCAGATCTCGGTTTCCTTTGCACCATAGGTACGGCAGTCCATAGCCGCCATAAGTTCAATTTAACTCTCAACGCTAAGAAGCCTTATCCACCTCCTGTAAAAAAAAGAGACCAGTTAAATATAGAATAGCACGAGTCAGTTCGATGGTGATAAATTCTGATGAGACAGGAATCCGAATACGTAGACGAAAGTGATGTTCTTTGCTGTCAGCAAGGATATGGCTCAATGCCAAGGACATAGATGAGGTCGACATTTAAAGTGGGATCCACCACAACCGCATTATCTATTGTTCCCCGCCGAATGCGGCGGACCCGCTTTGAATGTCGGCTTCACATTATTCCGTATATCCTCGCTTAATGTTTGGTTGGAACTGAGCTGAGAACTTAGTAAGTGCAGCACCTGTCTTAGGTGACATTCAAAAGGGGAAAGTCTCCCTGATGGTAGTATCAAAATCCTGTATAGTAGCTGGCATATGCAAGTGAAATAAAGACCAGTGACTCTGATCAGATCTGCGTGTCTGTGCGCTGCTTGCTATGGCTGAGGATCACACTCTTCACGATGGTTCGAACCATCTACATCCCATACACCACTACCATCATCAAGTGCGGACGGACAGAATGACCCCGCTTTCTTTCAACGAAGCCACCAGCACGGCGGTCGAAGCGATTGAATTGAGACACCAACAGTCACACAGCTATGTCGGCAGTGATGAGGAATCCCAGCCACCCCCTCGGTACACGCGGGAGAATGACCCATTGCTGCTGTCGTCCAAATTGAAGTCACCTGAGGAGATCAACCAGATCCAGGCCAACACTTCTCGAAAGCGAAGCAGTATCACCCGGTCCATCATCAAGGATAACCAGACTGGCTGTTCGAAGAGACTTCAAGGGTTCTACCATGAGCAGAATGAGAACATCCACCGCATGCTGAAACCTGTGGAAGAGCACGTCCGCGCAGCTAAGGAACTCAACGATAACAACCAGCTCAAGTACAAGATTGCAGTATATGGCAGCTTCGCCGCCAATGTGATCCTGGCCGTTCTACAGATCTACGGTGCCATCTCCTCCGGATCTCTCTCCCTGTTCACCACCATGGCAGACGCCATCTTTGACCCCATGTCCAACTTGACCCTCCTCCTGTGCAATAAGGCCGTCAACCGCGTTGACCCCCGCAAGTTCCCCGCGGGGAAGGCCCGAATCGAAACAGCCGGCAACATCTGCTTCTGTTTCCTCATGACCTCCGTCTCGTTCATCCTCATCGCCTTCTCGGCCAGAGAGCTAGTCGACGGCAGTGACTCCGAGACCAACAAGTTCCACGTCCCCTCGATCATAGCCGTGGTCATCGCGTTCTGTACCAAATTAGCTCTCTTCATCTACTGCTTCGCTATGAGGAACCAGGTCTCCCAGATCCGTATCCTCTGGGAGGACCACCGCAATGACCTCCTCATCAATGGATTCGGTATCCTAACTTCCGTCGGCGGCAGTAAGCTCCGCTGGTGGATCGATCCCATGGGCGCCATTATCCTGTCTGTTCTTATAAGTTGTCTGTGGCTTTATACGGCCTACAAAGAATTCCATCTGCTTATTGGCGTCACGGCAGATATCAAGATGCAACAACTCATTACGTACATTTGTGAGTCACCCTCCCCCTAACATACACCAATAAAGTAGTAAACATAAAGCTAATAAAACAAGCGATGACCCATTCCCCATTCATAACAGCCATCGACACCGTCCGCGCCTACACCTCCGGTCCCCGTCTCGTAGTCGAGGTCGACATCGTCATGGACCGCAATGACTCCCTGCAGGCCACCCACGACGTTGCCGAGGAGCTGCAGATGAAACTTGAGTCCCTGCCGGATGTGGAACGGGCCTACGTGCATGTTGATTATGAGACGACACATAAGCCGGAGCATTTTTTGAAGAAGGAGTTGTGATTTTCCCTTCTTCCCCATTGTTTGGTTGTGGTTTTCAGGGAATCAATTTACTGCTGATATTATACATGGGCGGCTGTAGTAAGGTAACTCGATTGCTTAAAAGTCAGAATGTCTTTGGTTTACTCGATATTGCTGCGTTGAGGATAGTAAGTAGAGGAGGATGAAATAGAATAAATGAACTATTGTAAATAGATGTTCTTGCAATTGAATGATACAAAACTACCACTACCTCCAACATAGGCTGCAATTGTAGACTTGTAGTAGCAGCGAGACGTGATTCTTATTTCAAAATGGAGCTAGTCTATCTAACTGGGCCATAGTTATTTCATTTCACAGTACATGCATATAATATCATATTTCCCTTAATTTCCCTTATGGTCTACAGGCTCATGCCCATGCTCATACTTTTAATTCATCACTGCTGAAACAACCCGATGGTAGCACAAAAATTGCTCTCGTTATCACTCTGCAGCACAAGACTCTTCCCCTCTGAAGAGGTAACCATGTTCATGCTCGCCTTGGTGCTGAGACCGTAGATTTTGACATCAGAGCAGTCCACTTCAACCATGTTTTCCTGGCACGACTCCGTGTCAAGACAGGTCTGTGAGTAATTGTCAAAGAAGCTATACAGACCCGCTCCGTAGATGTACACATCCGACGATTCGAGGACACGCAGACCCCATGATTTCTTGCACGCGTTGGTGGTACATGCGGAAAAGTCCGGGTCATTCCAGGCCTCCTTTTGAGGGGTGAAAGGGACCATGGCGTTGGGGTTTGACTGGTAGTAGGGTGTTTCAGATTGGATGAAGCCCATGAAGACGTTCTGAGCGTTCGCGACTTGGTAATTGTATAACTGGTTGTGTTCGGAGGAGGTTCCATACAGCCAGACGGGGCCTTTGCTTTCAACGAAGATGCCGCGGCCGGTATAGATGTCGATTTGACTATGGTCCTGGAGGTCTAGTTCGTGGTCTGCTGTCCAGGCCCAGATGTTTTCCAGGTATACGCTTGCTTTCTCGGTGATGTGGAGGAGCATGAAGGCCCCGATACATTTAGGGTTGGGGGTGTTGGTTTTCTTGGGGTCTTTCTTGCAGGTGTCGCTTTGTAGCTCAGTGCCCGCAGATCCGCCCACACGGAAATGTACATCCCACATTCCTGCGGATCCTTGAGAGGATTGTGCGAGGTTCCACTCCATGAGAATGGCGCCAGGAGCTGGGCCTTTAGTCTCCAGCATCAGATCTGACAGCTCTACAGACCCGCTGTCACCCGTCTGGCCGATTTGAAGCATAGGGATGGGGTTTGATTCGTCCGCGAAGGCAGACCCAGATGCCATGAGAAGCGGCCAGACTTCGCCGGTGATCTTGATGTTCTTGGGCACTTTGAGGGTGGATGTGATGATATAGGCTCCGTGGTCGAAGTAGACAATCTGGTCTTGAGTGACACTGTCGAGCACTTTCTGGATCGCTTCCGTGTCATCCGTCACGCCATCTCCCTTCGCTCCGGCAGATTTGACGCTCACAAAGGCAGAAGCAGGGTAATCTTCATACAGAGGCTTCGATCGTTCAAAGATTTTATCACCGCCGTCCAAAAGCACACCAGGTAGTTTCTGAGCAGCCACCGTGCCCTGAAGGCGGGTGTTAGTGATTGGTTTGCTCGCACAGGTGCTAGGAGTGTTGGAGGGTGAGGCGGATGTCTCTGTGGACGCCATTGGGCGTACGGTTTCCGAGCTGCTCGGAGTGAGAGACGACGGGGTACCGGGTGTGAGAGAAAGGGAAGATTTCTGAGTAGACATGCCGGTTGGAACAGAGGAACCCGTCGATGCCAAAGATGGTGCACTGCGTTCGGTAGAAGCCTCAGCAGGCGAGGGACTGGAGACGGACTGGGCCGCTGAAGCAGGGCCTGCAGCTCCAGAAGGAACAGGACAGGAGGATCCAATGACTTTCACAACTTCAACCCTCTGGACCACGCGGGTCTCAGAATCTTCTGACCGTTTTTTCTGGGCGTTGCTGGAGGTGTACGCGTGGCCCTGCACCCAGTTGGAGACAACAGAGCCACCATGGAGGATCGTGTTGCCTTGAATGCTGGCGATGGCAACCTTGGAGCCTGTGAAGTCCACGTTGTCAAGGACCAATGTACCACCGCTGACAGGAACGTTGTTGGTCGAGTAAGCTGTGACAATGCCAGTAGGTGTATTCGTCAGCTTGGCATCGAGGAGCATGACGGAACCGACGGTCTGATTCTGGGGTGAATTGGACATGTTGAGGCCAACTCCGCAGTTATTGATATCCACCGACTTGAAGGTCCAAGCCCAGTTCCAGTTCATGAAGACGGCGGTGTTGCAGTTGTTGAACGTCAGGTTCCTAGTAGTGAACTGCTGATTGCCCACAAACATTCCATAGTTTCCTCCATTGAACGTAAGATCAGACATGAAGCCGCCGGAACCATTGTCCATGAAAACCCCAATCTGCTTGTTGGCATCACCGCCACCCTTAACCATCTCGAAGCGGATATTCTGCAAGCTCGTGGCCTGTGCGACTTGCCAATGAATACCAGCTCCAGAGCTCTGGGGCATGGCTGTCAGATCAATGACAAAATTGCGAATTGCACGGAAAAAGTTATTCTGATTGGTATACCAGTTGTCTCCAGAGTCGGTGTATGGATCAGAATCGATCACAGCCATTCCACTAAAACTGGATGCGGCCTTCAGAACAGGGGGGTTGAGAGCATCGCCAACCATCTGGGTATAGTAGTATTGGATAATAGGCTTTGAGACCACATAGGTGCCTGGAGGGAAGTAGACTAAGGCTGGAGTAGTGGTAGAAGAGTCGCAGCCATAGCCACAGCGATCTCCCGAGGAGATAGCCTGGTTGATGGCATTCGTATCGTCGGTTGAACTGTCACCTGAATGTTGTCAGCGAGAGCAGGAGAAACTATGGGTCCAGAGAGACATACCCTTTGCACCGAAATCCTTCACATTCCTAAACAGGTTATAGCCAGTGTTATTCCCAAAGGCAGCAGTTCCCTGACGCTTGATATTGGCGACCCAGTATCCTGACACGGCAGCAGCAGAATCCCGAGCCTCGCGTAAGGGGATGGCTTGGACGAGGCACAAAGGAAGCCCGAGTAGAAGAAGATGTATGAAAAACATAACAGGCGAATGGAAGGCCATCCTGGACATGGAATCCAGAGAGAACGAGGGGAAGTGACTTAGCCAAAAGGCAAAGTCCACATGAAAACACTGGACCAGCAGGGATAGGTATCTGCTTGCACTGAAGGTGCAAAGATGCGTTCAGTAGAAGCAGGTAACCTAGAGCAACTGAAGAGAATGCCAATTGGGGATTTTTTCTAAGGAAGAAAGAGAGAAGAGAAAGAAAGTGAAGATTGGAAGGAAGATGAGAAGAAATACAGAGAGGGAAGTGAGTGAAGGGACAGCAGACAGTCACTTGATGGACCAGCTCAGCAAGACAACTATCACTGGGAACACAATGAGTGAACGACACTGTGCTTGCAGTTGCCAAACAGAAAGAAAGAAAGAAAAGAAAGAAAAGAAAGAAAAGAAAGAAAAGAAAGGATGGATTAGTTCAAGTCAATTGAACAACCAGCCGTGAGAAAAAAAGAAAGGAAAAGAAGTACAACACTGAAGAATGCCAGCCTTTAAAAAAGAGTGTTTGAAGGAGTCCTGCAGAAAGAAACAATGCATTATCTTTACATATCTCCACCACCAGCGACCAAAACCCCCTTGCTACCTGACCACCCTGTGTGATCTGTACTGGAAGCACAAGCAGCACTGGACAGCCATCAAACATAGTTTGATCAGGGCAAGACAACGCTGAAACACCCGTCGCCAGCCTGCAGAAGGCATCCATTGGCCCATCGCAGCCGCCCAAGCGCTTAGTGAGACGCTCATCATAACCCAGGGATTCAGGAAAATGCGGATCTCATCTCCTTCAGAAAGGGTCACATCAGACCCCTTTCTTGTCCTTCCGATCCATCGACTCACTGGTGGAGACTGCTGCAAGGGACATCCTACCCGTCACATATTCAGACGGCGGTGTCATATATAATATCGAGGACATGCCCCGCATCCTGTAGTATCTTCACATCGTCGATTAACCGTGAGTGGATCATTTATATGTCAGGCACATATGCCGTGAAGTGGGTAAGAGAGAGCATATTGCCCATTATCCCCATCGCGACGGCGGTTAAGCTGGCTGGAGGTGCCGGCTGCACGAAATGGGGAATAATAATAGCACGACCCGATCCATCCACAGGCAGCTAACTGGATGATAGAATATATAGGAGGATTCGAATTGAAGCCAATCCAGGGGCTGATGGGTGGCAGAAACTGCGAGAAGACGCTTCAGCGCCGATGCTGCCTTGGAGATAAGGCATTGAGGCAGCGGTTTCAGCCTATCTGATTCTATCGGCCGTTAAAACAATATTCCGTTTTGCCAAGCTGCATATCTGCAGACAAGCCGGTAGAACAGCCATGGCGTCCGTCGGCATATTGACTCGTTAAGGAGCATGATGATACTTCCAGGATGACTGGTTTTGAGCCCTCAGAAGCAAGATGGTATATATGATATTTACTGCATGGATAGTTACTGCATCGAATGCATTCCCAGGCCGAGCAACCGACTACTGATCCAAATGCCGGATCGCCCGTCCAACAAGAACCCGACTGGACCGGCGTGCTGCGTATCCATTTTCTAGGTTTCTAGTGGGATTTGCGGACGTCGTCGTACTCGGCCGCGTATTCCAATGCATGTCTTACTTTAGCTCCGGAACGGGACCAAGTATATTATATTGACGTAGGACGTAGGCGAGGTGCAGCGCAAGGTACTCGTAATCTAGGCACTGGATATTATTGAGTCTAATGTCTATATTCTATAGTTCTATTTTAATACATGGCTGAAGACCCGTCGGACCTCCAGCTAGCGCGGACTATCGCGACAGGGCACGCTCAACTACGCGCGCAAGTCTACGGATGCCTTCAGCCAACTTCCCCGCCTCCTCCCAAGCAAAACAGAGCCGCAGGCAGCGCTCAAAGCTCGGGGGATTTTCAGCAGGGTCGTCTTGGACGTGGAAGAGCTCTCCCTCAGCCAGGGTGAGATTCTCCTCATCGAGGGCACGTTGCGCGATATCATGGGCGCGCAGTGGCAGTGGTAGGCTGATCCATATGAAATACCCTCCCGCGATCTCCCCAGTTTTCGATGGAAGAGCCACGCCCAGCGGCAGGAGATAATGCTGAATCGCGGACATGAGGCAGTGGTAACGATCCGAATAGGCGGGCTGCAGGACGTTAACGATGTGATTCTGTAGAAGCGAAGTGGGCAGCAGTTGGTCGATGAAAGTGGCCGTCAGTTGGGATGGCGCTCCGCCGGATCGTGAAGAACCCCTACATGTTCGCGAGATTAGCATCAAACTTCGAGTAGCGACGTTTACTTATCAATCGGGACGCGCATCACCCCTGGCAGCGGCGTTATCGCTATGATGACATCCTGTGGCTGGGGGAAGTGTGGGGTGCTTTGCATAATCGTACGTTTGTGAAAGGCCATATGCGAACTTCTCGGTACCTTCGGCCCAGCCTGTACGCACACCAGGCCCGACCAGCTTGCTGAAGCTGCCGTTACTCACCACATTCCCCCATTCATCTTTCGGACCGCCATCCAGGTAGCGATCCACGTCTACGAGCCGTGGGATGGACGCCTTCGCTGGTTCAGGGAGTGTGGTATTTGGAGTGGACGACCATTGTAGAAAGTCGTAGACGTCGTCAGTTACGATCAGGGCGTCGTACTTTCGTGCCAGGCGGATAAGACTTTCGCGGCGACGGAGAGACATGATCTTCATGGACGGGTTCGAGAAGGTGGGGGTTGCGTAGACGACATGCCTGTACGTTTTCTTCCATGGCCTTGAACCCTTGAGCTTCTGCATGCAGGGCGCCGTTAGCAGAGATATTACGACAGCTGTCTCTGGATATATATATATATATATTTTTTTTTAAAAAAAAGTATTGGATACAGACATACTGGTTCGAAATTCTTTTCCACGGCGGCCCTGGCTTCGGCAGCCTCCAACTCGCGTGTCAGAAACGCAATGTCGATGCCCTCGTCATCCTCCGGGACGCCCCTAAGACGACCAGCAAAACCTGCGTCATCCATGATGCGACATGCCAGGTAATAGGTCGGAGCAATCATCCAGACATTACGAGTGTAGACAGGATCGGTGAAGACCTGTAGAACGCATGCCAGGTTCTGACTGGCACCGCCGGTGATGCAGATGCGCTGTTCGGAGATAGGATGCGCCGGACGATAGAAGGAGGTCAGCCACTCGGCAACATGGCGACGCAGAGGATGGTAGCCTTCGTCGGGACCGTAGAACAGACCGGGTTCGTAAATGGAGGGCGTTGTCAGGGCTGTCTCTGAGGCAGTGAGCAGGTCGGCGACAGGCAGCAGGGCGGGGTTGGGCCAGCCTCGAAAGAGATTGACAGGATCATCGGGAGGAGACATCTGGATTCTGATATAATTAATTAATAACAGTTCGTAGGATGCAGACGGAGATACAGGAACTCCCGTCGGACGGCGTTCTGGTTCAGGAACAGCAGCGTAGGCAATGCTGGGAGTTAGTTGGCAGTGGAGGGGCGCAACGTGCTAATAATAGCCCATACTATGCGCACGCAATGCCATAACGCTATGCCATATGACGGATTGCACAATGCCAGCATGAATCTAAGAATAACCTCTGCATCGCTCTGCATCGCCCCAGCTGGACGATACTATGTGGATGCAGCATCCGTGGTGCCGTGGAATGCTCCATCCTGGAAGCTTCGGATGCTCGAGGACCAAACGATCTCATCCCCTTCTCTTCCCTTTTCCTCCCCGTCATAAATCGCAGTATCGTTGGGAAATTCAGCCTTGCAGCCTTCTAAATCCCTGCAATCCTCCTGTTAACCGTTCCCTGATCATCAAACTGTTCTAATACTCTCTAAGCCTTGTTGTCCGGTTGCCTCCAACTCGTCCTCTGCCAAACTCTTTTTCCCCACAGCTAAGACGCTAAACAGGGGGAAAAGAAATAAGAGAAACGGGAAAAAAAATATGAAATCTGAAGATCAGAAAAAATAAAAAAAATTTACAGCACGCAAAGACCTCGTGGGGACCGTCCTCGTTGCCAAATCATAAAAGATCCACGCTTTCCTCCTGCTCTGACCTCCTTTTCTTCTCTCGCTTCTTCCGTCCAGCCCACCTGTCGATTCTCAACAACGCCTGCCTCTCTTGACACTTTCTTCTCCCGCAAATCCCTCATCGCACCGGTCTCTTGGCCCTCTAACCGGTCGAATCACAGGCCGCAGCCACTGCCACACCGCAGGACCTGGAGAGACGGCCGGAGTTTTTAGAAAAAGAGAAATCTATAAATAAAAAAGCATAGAACGGCGAAGGACGAAAGAGCAAAGGACAGCTCCTGCACCCGTCTTTCTTTCCTCATGCTACGTCTGGTCTGACTTTGGTTTCACTCGTCTGCTGTCCGCTGTTGGGTTTCTCTCCCACTGTGGCCGTCAAAATGTTGTCTGCTCCGATGAAATCAGCAAAGCGCATATCCTCACTTTTCTCCTTGGGGTCGAAGGATCACCATTCCTCTCAACAACAAAAACAACAAAAACAACAACAGCCTCCACATCTGGCGAGACCCCCGCCAGAGCAAGCGCCGGCGGAACAATCCCCTGGCATCCAACCTCGCCATGTTAGCAGTCCTGCTTTTCGAACCAGCCCGATTGATCCCACCAGGACCGGATCGGTGACTCCCGGCTCGATCGACCAGTTCGACCTGGACAGCCCTCTTCCACCTCCTCCATCGCTGCTGGAAGTCAACCAGGACCTGGCAAACTCTACCCCGGGCTCTCCAGACTCCAGACCCCGCAGCAGAAGTCGCGCTCAAAGTGGGAGTCGACCATCTAGCCCAGGCGGCTTGTCTGTGCGCGATCAATCGCGACCCGGGACACCTACCTCCCATAGGCGGAAGAGCTGGATGCCGGGTTGGCCACGACCTGGCTCGGTGGATGTCAAACCCGCTTCACCTACACTTTCTGCCGGCGCGCCCGCTGCATGGATTGCAGGGCTAGAACAGAAAGTGGTGTACGATCTGGATCTATTGTCAAGAGGTGAACAGGTATGTGAACTCTGCACTCCAGCTGGCCTCGCATGGGCGGGGCGGATCGAACCAGAAGGCAAGTGTAACTAAGATTTCTTTTGGAAAAAAAAAAAGATTCCTGAGTTGTGGAATGAGCATGGCGACACTTTTATTTACCTATTCCCCGAAAGCACGGGCCGGCCGCCCTCTTTCAAGGTGGACTCTTCCATCTTTGCTTCATCCCCGACGTTGACGTACCTGGCCCGCGGAACGGATACCAGAGTCGACAATCTGGAGCAACAGACACGCACCATTTCGCTTGGCAGCCAGGCTGCCACTCCGGTTTCCCCTTCGCCGGACCACCTTCCGGATAATGACTTCGACAGTACCGCCAGTGGGCGAATGCACCTCGTTGAGGAGGGACTTGATGAATTTCAGGAGCTTCATCTGTATCTGCCAATTCCATTCCGCGGCGACGTCTCCCGCCCGCAGTTCAGTGCCGCGCAGGAGGACCTCGAGGCACTGGTGTCATACCGCAATCTTTTTGCTTTTCTGGTGGGTCAGTCGCTGATTGCGACCCCGCGATCACCATCGCTCTTTTCTATTTTCATGGATATCGCGGGGCTCCTTACTCGATTCGAATTTTCAAACCTCGATGGCTCGAATTTTGGAGAGACCGCAACCACCAGCTTTGGAAACTACTGCGACGAGTTGCGGTTGGATGACGTTCGGAACAGCCGAGAGAAGACAATCGAAGCCATAATCTTGGGGGAGCGCTTACGCTTCTACCCTCTCTATCTCGAGGGATTTGTCCACGCCGTCGGGAGATTTGAGGAGATCCGGCAGCTGCGGAGTCCTAAGTACTCCCTCATTCATCCCACCACCCAAAAGCGATTGGAGCGCGGTTACATAGATCTGGACAATCGTCTCCGGGTTCTCTACAGCAAGCTGGAAGATTTTGACTTCCCGTCCATCTTCTCCGGATCTGCTAACTCGACCACTTCGGAAGAGAGTAAAGTCGTGCGGTTCAAGGCGTGGAAGGCGGCCTTTATGGAATTCAGGAAGTTCACCGTGCATTACTACCGCCAGAAATACGGCTCTTGGCCTCCCAAGGCCAGCTCGAAGAAGAACAACTTCCAAGAAAGTGGTCTCAATCGACTACTTCTGCTAGACCTGTACAATGATTTTGCTGACTTGTACGATCTGCTGGTGGATCGAACTGCGCTTACGACGAGAACGGTGGACTCCGCTGGGGATACATCAGCCACGTCTGACCCAGTAGAGATATACGTTCGGGCGCTTCGACAAGTGATGAGCGAGTACGACCGGAGTACGCCGCCTGTGCAGCCCCCGATCCCCTTCGATGTTCCTCAATTACCGAAACTGTCCGCCCTGTACCGTGAGCCACTGGATCCCAAGAAGGAGCCAAAGCAGAGAATAAGAAAGCTCAAAGACTCAGACATCAATACTGTTCTTATGTCGGCATATACGTGGGAAGGCGTCCAAGCCACGTCGTTCATCGAAAGTTTCATGCAGTTCGAACGCCGCCAGGCGCACCGAAAGTCCCTTGATGAATTAATCGATCTTCGATGTGGCCAGTGGATTTTCTTGTATGCCGTGATCCAGTCTCTCCCTCTTCTTGTGGTAGACGTCTGTGACATGAAATACACTGAGGGGGTAGAATATTTCCTCTGCATCGCCCCCCGCGGCGGTGCACCATGGATCCACTCAGACGGCAAGGTTTCACGGAGCTGGTTTGGTGTTGCCGGGGGAGGTGGAGTCGTCAGCATGCCTTCGGACGTTGTGGTAAACGGTGTTGAAGGCGTCTATCGACGCAGTCACTGCTGGCAGGTGGCTGAGCAATGGGCCGACAATGGGCAACTGCCGGAGATACCGCCGATAGAAGATGGCTACGACAATGAGTCTTCCTGGTCGTCGGCCTACCCGGCTCAGCAGTCATCTGCTGGGTCATCGTCGGAACCAACATCTGCCGGTCTGGTACCTCCTGGAGGGCTTACAGCGCCTCCGGCCATTCCACGAAACGTTTCTCCCGGTGCGAGTTCGAGGGCTGACAATCGCTATTCCATATATAACGGACTGGAGGCTTTACCTCTACCTGCGGGTGTGGCACCAGTCGAACCTCCAGCACGACCCGTCAGTCGCTTAAATCCTAACATGAGCTTTGACGATATTCTGAAAGACATTCCCCAGAAGCCAAAGAAATGAGACTCGGATAATACGGTTTTGACCGAGAGCCTTCCTGCTTGAAGTGTTCTTTGACACACTCTAATCCCCTCTTTTTCTTAACCCTGGCATCGCCGTTTAATATATTTAATTTTCCCCTTCCTTCTTTTTTTTTTTTTTTTTCGTTTCATTGTTTATCTATGTGTCTATTGGCGCTATTATTCAACGGACTTCCGAAAAGAACTATTGGGACTCAAGGTAATGACATCTCTCCCGGAAATGCGGCCGACCCAACAACACAAAATGGAGGCACGTCTTTGTCGAGCATGCATGGAGGGAAGAAAACATGACAGCAGGGCGCTTAGTTTGAGGTTCCTTTGCTTCTCTTGGGCGACTGGTATTTTTCACATATGCGTATCACAGCACTTGCTGGGGGGTTTACATGCCAAAGCATAAGAAAGGATGTTTTATAATCTTGTATACGGTACATACTACTGTACAGAGCAGAAGGAGAGCAGAGGCAATGAATATTGTATAATGCAGCAAAGTCACAAATGTGCCAGCTTCGAACACACAAAAGTTGGGTACTGTCAAATTAAAGACTGCTGCAGGGTTATTTTATTCTGTCTTTCAGAGCAGGCCACATGTTATCATGAGTTCCTGCCATCCAACTTTCCATTGCATTTCTCTCATATCAGCCTTTCTTTCTTTCTTTCAATGATGGTTTACTCCACTCTCACTGAAATGATACCTTAATCCTAATCAGCATGATTGAGGCTCAACGGCTATTCCAGACAGACCCAGTGGGGTGAACCTGCATGTCGTGCTCAAGCCCCAGCAGTGGGTGTACTGTACAGCGTACTACTGCAAGTCCTACATCCATTCAGTCGACACTAGCATCTCTCATAGGGAGATTATACACTTCAGCTCGTATTCAAACATTGTTGACACGGGAAGGGGGGGCAGTCCGAATTACGATAGCCGCCCATGTTACAGCGGTGCTGCAAACATGGCTCGGCGCATGCACGAGTTTCCCACCTCAGCTCCCTCCCCCTTTCGTTTCATGCTGCGGGACAAGGCTGGCGATTTTCAGAATTACCTTTGCACTTACTAAATCAATCTTTGATTCAAGGCTGCGTTGGTTGCAGATGCAGTGCCATGGAGCCGTGGCGGCGCCGGACTCGGCGCTAGGCTGCTAGTACGTTCGCTGTGCGCGACACATTTACTCTCCTCGGCAGGATCAACAGCGCTTCGTATGCAGCGACATTTTTTTTCCTCCTTATCTAACGCGAAATCGTACGGGGAGAAGGCTTAAACAGAGGTTCGGAGATTTTTTTTTTTTTTAAGTTCGTTTACCCTCATTACCTGCTCACCTTGTTTTTGCAGTCAATACGATGAAACAAGCAATGGGCTTTTGCTTGGAAACGTTCACTATGTGATTTCTTGGTGCAATCTTATAGCCATTGTCCCATACCCGATCGATCATGTCAAATAGGACCAGCGTGGGAAGCGACAGCCATGAGCGATTAGAACCCAGGCTGCTGAGAGCAGTGGAACACGATCGCGTGGATACGCTACAACTCATTGTCCAACAGGCTCGCGGTAATGGGCAGCTCAATGACAATCTCTTGCACATCAGCCTTATGAGGGCCGCACAGCGTGGTTGTACCAATGCGACAGAGTATCTACTGAGTATAGGCGCGAATACCAACGTACCGTCGAACCGTGTCTCGCCGTTACTGAAAGCCACTGAGCGCAACCATGTGCGCATTGTGCAACTTCTACTTGATTATGGAGCGTCGCCGGATACGACCGTAGATAAGGAGGGACGGACGGTATTGATGACAGCGGCTTGGAAGAACCATTGGCATGTGCTTCAGCTTCTCATTACGCGGGGAGCGGACGTGAATGTGAAGGATGCGAGAAAGAGGAATGTGCTGCATAACTTGGCTGCGGACAAGTACTGTGACTGGGGGCAAGATGTCGTGGAGCTGCTTTTGAAAACAGATTGCAAGATCGATGGTGACGAGGGACGCGATGAGCTTGGCCGGACTCCCCTGCACTGGGCATGCGCAACGAGGAAGATACGGCTGGCAGAAATGCTTTTGACCAGGCCCCTTGGTCCTAAAGCTGATGTTGATGCGGTGGAGTCGAGGAATAAGACGTCACTCCATATTGCTGCTGCTCATGGCTGGCCGGATATCGTGGACTTGTTGCTCCGGCACAATGCAGATGTTAATGCCAGGAGCGACGGTGGATGGACTCCGCTGCACAACGCCTGCCAGCAGGGTAACGAACAAATGGTGCGTTCGCTACTGCGCAGCGGGTCTAATGTCAACAGCCAGCTGTTAAACGGCGCAACGCCTTTGCACCTTGCTGCGGAATCTGGCCATACAGAGGTGGTCGAATGCCTCCTAGAGCAGCCGAATCTGAAACGAAGAGTCAGAGACAATTTCGGCAGCACGGCATTCTTAAGAGCCGCGCAGTTCCGGCGAAAGGACGTCGTGCAACTTCTCGCACCATTCAACAATGTCGATGCGCTTTCAGCAGACGCCAAAGGTGCCTGTGAGGGATTCGAAGCGACGATCGTCGACTTTGGTAACTTTCATAACTGTAATCGGGTACAGAAAACATCTGTGTTCAACTTGCTTTATGGAAAAGATGAGGTCAATCCTAACAGGCAAGCCTGGAGCACCATCCTTGACGACGGAATTTATTTCCGATGGATCCACCTGCCTGCGAACAATATGGCATGGGTGGAGGCCTTGCTCACGAAAGCCTTCATCGAAGAAGGTGCAAATGATGTCGAGGGTTTCAAGGGTCTGGAATGGTCCTTGACTTGCCAACACCGGGGACGCAAGGTTCATTCGCATTTCATGAGACCCCTTTGTCAGAACACTCCGCGAGCAACCCGGTCCCCAAAGCCAGGGCTCGCACTGGAAAGAAGAAAATCGGATGAAGTTCCTGGTCCTCAGCGGGTAAACTCTACTGCGGAATCTTTTGAATCCAAAGCTTCAAAGAACAATAAGACCTCCAAGAAACAAACCCAGTCCGGGAAGAAGTTGCAGCGGGCAAAATCTGTTTCTCAATTCGAAGACAACAATAACCAAGCAAAGAATGGAAAAAATGCCCTGAAGCATGGCAAGTCCAAAGGTGGTCCAGGGACGCCGCGACTGTCCGAGGCAAAAACTAAACCACCCACTGCTGCTGATCGGTATCCGTCACCGGGTTTCTCACCCAAGGATAATACTGGCGACTTGCAAACCTGTAACGTCTGCCTCTTCATGCCATATCTACATTTTGAGTCAGCGGAGGGGCGACGGAAAATGCAACAGGCAATTCAAGCGGCCACCCTATTTAGTATGGACCCTGGTAGAAAGCCGGTATGTTGTACGCAAGACGAAATGCTGATCAGGGCGCACCTTGCTTCTTCGACGATATCGCTCCATGTACGACGGACGCTGGACCAATTCTTTTATCCCAACATTGATACACAGAGCCGTGATCAAGACCAGGTGGTATACCGCTACCAGACCCAAAATCAGGGAAGCCAGTGGTGCGCGAAAGATCCCAAGATCTTTATGGTCGACCAGCTGTGGATGTGGATCCTGGGCAAGAACCTCATTGTGACGAGCTTCCCGCAGCGGTGGGATCAACCCAAGAATGATCCGCTGAATGTACTGGACGGAATCATTGAAGATATCAACTCCAAGACCAGGGAGCGAGTTCAGTCTGTTCATGAACTTGCCACGATCATTACTAACCGCTGCTCGGGAATCTTTGACCGTCATCGGATGGGTGACGAGGAGTATCAATTCCTGGACATGTTTGAGTCTTCGATCGGGACTGCCACCGACCGCGAGACGAAACTGTTCGAGGTATTCAATGCGGCCTCAGTACAAGCGTCGTATTGGCTCAAGTCCCACCACAGGACCGGTGGTCGACTGGGACCCCATCGGCTGAAGTACACAGACGAGAACGGGATGAAATGGCTTCTCCAAGAGGAAGACGGCCAGCCCCGATTCATTGACAAACTGCTAGACATTGGCCATGAGACGAATCTTCTTGCCGAAGCAAGGGACATCCGCGATGAGCTTAACATGATTCGCACCGTACTTCAGCATCAACAGCATGTCCTAGCCGACTTCCAGGAAGTCCTGTGGGAGATCCACTACGGCCGTCATCGCTTGCAGCATGAATCAAAGAAAAGGTTTAAGGATCAGCAGCGAACGATCGATATGCATCTGAAAGACATCGACCGGATGGACAAGCAAGCTGAGCGGATTTATTCCAGCATAACGGATCTGCTCGATTTGAAACAGAAATATGCCAACGCCCTGGAGGCGCGGTTCGCTCGCGATCAAGCCGTCGATACCACACGCCAGGGAAAGACTATTATGATGTTTACCATCGTCACCATAATCTTCCTTCCCCTGTCCTTTATCATGTCCATTTTCACAGTTAATATTTCCGAGTTTCCCCATGCGTCTGATGGCTCCCAGGACCTTCATCTGTCATACGTGGCAAAGTACACCTTCGGCATTGGCTTTGCCATTTCTATTCCACTTATCATCCTCGCTCTTACAATCGACGATATTGGCCTTGGTTTCCAACAAGGCATCAGACGGCTTTGGAAATGGACGACTCGCAGACGACAGGAAGATATACATCACCAGCACCTCCATGGCCTTTCTTCTTCATCCGCCTCGACAACAGCAACAGGTCCACAACTCTCGGAAGTTGAATTTACCTCCACAAGATCCTGGAGGGGAAATAGAAGAACGGAGAAAGGACCCACCGATACTGGTTTCCTAGGCAATTCGCATTCGCATTCCTGTTCCAGTTCCGACTTTGGTCCTAGTCTATTGCCTGTTTCTACGGCTGATACGCCGCGTCGTGATGGGCTCCGGCAGGGGTTTGCTCTTTGGCGAAGTCGTAATGTTTAACTAGTATTTTTTTAATATTAATGTTGTAATGACTGTTATGATGATGATATTGTTGTATTTATATGAAATATGCGCATTTTTATTGATCCTCTCTGAGTGTTAACTTACTAAATTTCACGCTCTGGCGAGTAAAGGAACACAGATGGCCCCTTGGGGTGGTACATTATTGTCTAATGTAAGAGCCCTCTACCTCGAACTGTCTTCCAATTGTGTCTGTTACAACCATAGAGGACCATGCATATGGAATCACTCTCTTTTTTAATACATCTATGCAAACAAGGAGCAACTGCCAACAAGGACCGCAGCTATTTCATTCCTCTCGGCAAACACGATTATGGTTATACCGTTCACAGCTTCGCACTCGTCGGCTTCTTCAGATCCAATGCTTGATGATCCCGTATGGCTCGGTCAATGATTTGCATTGACTGAAAGAGATCATAATCGTGCAACTTGGGTGTGACAACCTGGATGCTGAGTGGAGAATCAAGGTAGACCCTGCGGTCTACTGATTTTTCATTCCCTAGTCAAGGTTTAGTTTTCTTCCTTCGACCCTAAAACTGAATAGAATGTCATGGGGCTCCATCCATATACTTACACAACTCCCTATTAGCCTTATCCCAGCTCCCAATAGTAGGAGTCGCCATCTCCTTGCCCAGCTCCAGATCCGATTCCCCGAATCTCCGCACGGGAATCACGCCGGATGGGTAGTCGAGAAGGACGAAACTGGACGTGTACCCGACTGCATTGTACCGGTCGATTTCTGGAACGGGGTGCGGTGCCACTGGGAGGATAACGGCATCGATCCTCCTCCTTGAGCCGTTCCCTGTGTTAGGGTTAGAGGGTTCATAGCACCACATTTTGAGCATCTCCTTCTCTATAGCTGTTCTCTGAGCTTGTAGAGCTGCGAGCTGTGCCACCGTCAACGGTTTCCGGGGCTTCAGACTCATCCTTCCTCGCAGCCAGGGGGTTAACGGTTCCCCCGTGGCTTGGAGGAGATTTGACATAGTCGAGCCATCGTCAACGCCCATCAGTTTACCTGCCAGGGACTGGCATTTGGCTAGTGCCGGTGGTGAGGGGAGGTCGATCACATCGATACCGGGAGTTTGTCGAAGAATATGTGCTACCTCGTCTAGGATTTTGGCGATGGGTGGTAAGGGCTCAACGAGGCCGTCGGAGCGAAGGATACCAACTGTGAAGTTTTTATGTTCACTTCCAGATTGAGATGCCGTCGTCTCACTCTCCCAGCGACCAGGGATGCAATCCTCGCCGAACAGTTCAGCCCGGGGAACGATCTCCTGCAGAACAGCACCCAGGTCGTCCACGGATCGAGCCAGCGGTCCCGCAACAGCTTGTAATGTCATCCTACTCTTCCCAGGCGCCTGGCCATCCTCTTGCCCGCCGAACGGAACACGTCCCGCACTAGGCTTAAACCCGTATATCCCATTGCACATGGCGGGAATGCGAATACTCCCACCGATGTCCGTGCCGAAACCCACCATGGAACCGCGCATGGAGATCAGAACCCCTTCGCCGCCGGTACTTCCACCGGCGGTGAGCCGATGATCCAGCGGGTTCAGCGTCCGCCCGAATAGGTGGTTGCAGCTGTCTAGTGCGCCGAGGGTTTGCGGGACGTTGGTTTTGGCAATCACCACCGCGCCTAGAAACGTGAGCAGGTCGACCAGTGCTGCGTTCTCCGTGGCAGGACGGAATGCCAATGCGGCAATGCCGATGCTGGAGTCGACGCCTTTGACGTTGAACGTGTCCTTGACTGATACGGGGAGGCCATGTAGAGGTCCCACGGTGGTCCCAGTACGTTGGAAATGGTCATCTAGTTCCTTTGCGCGTTGGAGAGCGCTGTGGAAGAGAGGCTCCGTTAGACAGCGGGTGAGTTGGTGGATGATTGTTGCTCGCTATTTGCATTCAGCCAATCCATCGTTTTCAACGCAGGACTTGAACAAAAATTACCTTCAAAAAAGACGTCACGACCTCCTCAACCTTCAATTCCCCCCGTCTCATCACATCCAGCAATCCCTTCACGTCCCATTTCTCTGTAATTTCTAACTCCCGAGAACTCAGCAATCCACACGTCCGGGGCACATCGATCACAGACACTCGACCATGCAGCTTGGCGCTCGCGTGAAAGACCGAGTCTGGAATCGACAAATGCATACCAGGTGGGAGGATCTGGGGAGGAAGCTGGAGCTTATCCTTCCATGATGGTTGCAGATAGAGGGCGTCGTTGAGCTGGGATTGTTTCTTGTGGGAGATTGATATGTAGGGTGGTTCCGGGTCGTTTCCTTTTTGGTCTTTTGAGTGTGCCATTTCTTTTCTTTTTTTTATTTTATTTTTTATATTTTTTCTTTTGTTTTATTAAGCCACGGCCGAGGATGGTATACACTGGAGATAGTTGTAGCGGAGTAAGTGTTGCGAAGGAGGTTGAGTATGCGGAGAAGACTTGGTGCTACTGCACTCCGCACGCTTTGAGACCTAGGTAAATTGAGCAAAATTAATTGCCTTCAACAAATCACGCTTCTTTTGACGGCTAGATGACAACGGATACAAAGGCCCTTGTTTGAAAAGGAATTGGCTGCAAATTCGAAGACCCAAAATGTTCCATGGAAACTCTACCGAGGGTAGGATCCACCGCAGACCTCGGCACGGAAAGGAGATGGAGAGACCTGTCAAGATATAATATTAAACTATTAAACACGTCAATTCGAATCCTACATCTACTCTGAAATTCACTCTATCTGGAAGGAAACGTCAAACGTAGCTCTCAATCGCTGACTACGCCCACCGTATTAGACTGGTGCTAGTCCCTCATACACCAGACGCAAGGAATACCCATATCCATAGGCTTACTGCTAGTATCTCCTTATCGAGGACACTGAGGGTGAAGAATGATCGGAAACTGTCGTCGGTGTATGGATTCGATCATTGCTTCATGCCTTCTGCCTGGATAAATTGAGGGGTTGCAGAGATCCTTCGGCTGGAGTGGCTATTTGGGCCTCGCCCAATGTGGTCAGATCTGGGCTGAAACAGCCACATACTTGGCTGCGAAAGATATAATGATGATGCAGACGGGTTACCCCATTTGGCTCAAGGCATGATTGCGGGTGGGAGATTGGTCCCTCCCCCCCCCCCTCCCATACTCCCATACCTGCAGGTGGGCAGTTAGTTAAATCGCTGTTGACAGATGACAGGAGGTAGTACAATAGAAGAGGGATCCTTCTTGCTCTTTTCTCCCTTGCCTAATCCATGAAAACGACTCTCCTGTTTCGATACAACTACTGTAAAATTCTCTACACGCCGATTTGGTTCTTCTATCTTCCGGCGGAATAGCACAACTCGCAGTGCTAGCCTTGTACGCGGCGGATTGCGCATTCTCGGGCCTCAGGTGTCGGCTTTCCCGAGAGAGGTATGGAGGTGGAAAAGAACAGCTTTGGAGCGGATGACTTCAAGAAAGGTATGGAAGGAGGAGAGGAGGAGGGGGGGGGGGGGGGTGAAGTAAGAAGGTCGCGAATACTAACGGCAACATCTTTCTTGCCACGCAAGGCCTCGAAGCTCTCGACGATGAGATGGGCAAAGATGAATGGCTCTTCGCATTCTCACCTATCACTCTGCTGTCGGCAGGAGGCTTCCTCGCCGTCAACCTTTTCAGAAACCGAGAGAGCACAGAGGACCTTGACTACCTTATCGAACCCAAGTGGACGCATGATGACGACATTAAGGGGCCACTGCGAAGTGCCATGGTAAGGACGGCACGGCATCTGGGCTTCGCCGAAGACTGGGCAAATGATGAAATGGCATTGTTCGTCCCCGATATATCCAAGCAACGCTTATTCGAAGCAGCTCAGAAACAGAACATTGTCCTGTGGGAAGGTACAAATTTACGCGTCCTTGCTGTCCCACTGAAGTGGGCACTGGAACGGAAGCTGCGGCGGATTCACGACGAAACGCACAATAGTAAGCGGGAGTCAGATATGGATGATTCTCTCGCGCTGCTGAAGTATTTGAGGGCGCAGAATGGAGGCCCGCTGAACATGGAGCAGATTCGGACGTTGAATTTCTCCTCCATTGAAATGCCGCCTGACCATGCAACTATGATGACAGTTGCTGCGGCTTATCGAAAAAGGTACAACGAGGAGGCTTTTGCTTAGACTGCAAGAAGGATCATCCAACCTGTGTTAGATCGTGTAAAAGTGGCCGGTGTTGGTTACGATATTTCTCTCTGCAAAGACAAGACTTGTTCCACCTGCTTCAAGCACTAATCTTCCCGATGGATCCAGCATGTCATCTGGGAAGTCCGCGATCAGCTTGACGTCAAAAGCGGGTACGTTCTTAGCCCAGGCAGGCGCAGTCTCTGCCGTGTAAGGTGGAAGTATGTCATCGACTGTCTTACGGTAAATATGCTTCCTTTTATCACGCCGCATCCCAAGACTCAGCCGCCAGTTGAATGCTTTGGCAAGCTCCTCCGCAATACAGGCAAGGATAGCGTACCGAACAGGATCTGGATCGCACGGGTCCGGAATGGAACGCACTGCCCATGACGTCCGCGCCTGATACCAGAAGTACTCCACCTCCGGGCCTATGGCATTGCACTCGCGTGCGGCCATAGCCTCATAGATCCGATACAGGGACCGAACAGGGGTATCCCTTGCGCGCCATAGAGGAATGGAACGCATGTTGGTGAGGTCTGCAGCGGTCATTCGGGAAACGAGAAGCGGGGTGTTATTCAGTATGGTTCTCAGAGGCACTGGGTTTGGGATAGGTAAGTGCCATGTCGGTAGTGGCAGGACAAGACGGAGGAGAGCGAGAAAAGGATGTTTATTTCGGTGGCTAAGACGGATGAGGGTGCCACGGAGACAGAGTGGTGTCTCGAAGGTGTAGATGAGTCGGTGAAGGCGCATGCGAAAGCGTATCCACCTGGTTATCCGGGGTCGGGGGTGTTTAGGAGGCGCCATCCTGCTGATCAGATTGCTCTGAAGGTCCACAATGCAGTTTCATGCTGGGAGTTAACATGGGACAGCTTGAGCCAGTACGGAGTGAAACGGCTTCATGGGAAGTTGCTTCTTAAGTTGCTGGCTGGAAGTTAGCCTTCTACTCTGGGTTTAGCCCAGGATCCCTAGCCCTAATTTCGGTCCTAAGATGTTCCTTTTAAGAGCCCTAAGCCCTAACTACATGGCGGCTTGTTAGGGCTGGACCTCTGGGCCTGGCGCCAGCAACCCTTTTGACAGCGTAAGTTGTAAGTTGTAGATGGAGGCTCTTCATTCAGATGCAGTGCCCTACACAGCGCGGGCAGTGGTTCCTAGTTAGTAATTCAGTAATGGAATGGTGACAGATGAGATCCACAAGAAATAATATCGGACAGTCTATTTATTTACAACCAGAAGAAAAAAAGAAAAAGAAAGGGCATATACGCCTCAAACGCTCTCTATATGCTAGGTAGGATCCAGACACCTTCAACAAAGCACAAAGGAAATAGGGCAAACGAATGAAATCAAAACCTCGATACATCCCTGCCGAACAAACGATTGAGCGTCCACCGGAAAATCAGACGAAGCTTGTTCCTCCAGCTGATACTCATACCAATATAGGCTGAGTTCCACACCATCCATGCGGTTCGGCCCTTCAAATTGGCTGGGAGAACCTTGCTACGCTGTCCTCCCTCCTGCGGCAATTGCATCAGGCCCCGTTGGGCTCCAAGGTACGCCAGCATACCCATGTTCTGGAAGGTAAAGCCCGGGATGGTTGCGAAATCGCGCTGGTTGAAGCGTGTCGCGAGCCACTTTGCCTCTTGTCGAGTAGCCTGGGCGGTCGCGGGGACTGGTGCGCCCTCTGGCACAGCATTGTCACCGATAGCAAAGACATCCTGGAGGACAGCCACATCGCCCTTGTCGTTTTCGAGTTGCACGCGGAGGTGGCTGTCAACCTGCAATGCACCACCACGTGGGGACTTCTTGACCTGCCACTCGGACTTGGTGACGCTGTCAGGCGGTCGTTGACCGTCCTTCATCAAGACGGAATTGAGAGGGAAAGTATCCACGGACTGGAGACTGTCACGGACGAGTTTCCTCATGGCGTTTCCAGTCGCCCAGACGCATACACCGATGCCGACTTCGCCCTCCTCCTTGGTTGTGATGGTGAGAGGGCCCTTGGGATCCATCGGGTGAGGGCCCTCGGTATGGGGCGCTCCCCAACGGAGGCTTTGGATGTGATGAGAAGTCTTAACGGCGATACCTTCCTTGCGCATATGGTCCATGGCATATTTCGAGAGCGATTCATCGAACATTGACAGGACCTTGGGGGCGACATCGTACACCGTGATCTTCGGCACACCCGCCAAGGATGGGTAGAGTTTTATGATATCACCGAAGATGAAGTCTCGAAGCGAACCGGCAAGCTCAGTTCCCGTCGGGCCTCCTCCAACAATGGCAAAATGCAGCAGCCACTTCCGCATCTCCGGGGTCGTTGTGGGCAGCGCTGCCAGCTCGAAGCATTCTCTCACACGGCGCTTCACCCGTCTCGCATCCCCAATGTCCTTGAAGAACATGGCGTTATCCTTGATACCGGGGGTGTTGAAAGTCCTGGCCACAGCACCGACCGAAATGACCAACTTGTCATACGGGATCTCGAACATGTCTCCTCTCTCCCATTGTTGCTTATATGCGGCCGGACTGAGGGCACCATACTCCCCGCCGCGGTCCTCATCCGTCCTCTCCTCCAGAACTGCTCGCGGCGTTTCAGTGACGTCTTTCTTGATCACGGTCGACTCGCAAACGACTGTCTTGTTCTTGAAATCTATCCACCGGGCAGCGGCTTGAATGTAATCGGCCTTGCACGATCGGTCTCGGATCGGCTCTGTGATGTTCGAGAAATCGATCGAACCGCCAGCGGCATCGGTAAGAAGCGGCGTAAAGACGAAGTATGTCCGCGGGGAAATGACAATGGGTGAGTATAGTTTGGGAGATACTTCGCGGGAGAAGGTGTATCCTCCCCAACCGGATCCGAGGATGACCACTCTCTCTCGGTGAGGATCTGTCTCGAGATGTGCTGCTGAATTTCGTACAGTGGCAAGCGCCCGTTTGCCTGTGGTGTGGCTATTTATGCTCTGGACGTCAGTGGCATTGCTGCTAGCTTTGCGAGAAGACACTAGCTGAACAACAGCAAACTTCGACGGCGGGCTACATGACGATATCCTGGATAGAGGAATCTGTGATGTCCGCTTACCCAGTCGTCGGGCAACAGTCAACGGAAGAGGCTGTGGCATAGTGATTTAGATGGCGATTTGGGAATGAAAAAGAGAACTGTATGAGAAACCGACACCGACGCAGCAAGTTTTTCCTTTTCTTTTCTTTTTCCTTTTTTTTTTATAAAAAAAAAATCAAAACAAGGAGTGGAGAGTGTTCATAATATATTTTCAAAAAAAAAAATTTCAGCAAGAACAAGTGAACAACATTTGGAATGACTGGTGTTCATATATATAGGAGTCTATGCTATAACTCCGTCTTTGAACGAAGTATGACGTCCCCCCTCGGCGATGATTCGGAGAATGTAAGATGTGATAGTTCGGTCTCAGAGACGTTCCTGGGCACATAAACATCGCATAAACATCTAGCCCCCCTCTGCGTTTCTTTCTGTCGCGTCCATGGGCCGTGTCCGCTTCTACCGATAGATCCAAACCGACTACCTAGAAGTTGACGGGCATTCCTGCGTCCCTTTGCGGGAGCTCGAAGAGAGGCATCTGCATCACCACATCTTTTTCATGTAGAAGATTACGGGCGACAAACCATGGCTCGACAGCTACTAGAACTCCTATTATCCAGGTTTATGCACTAAGGGCCGATCCTCAGGGAAAGTGTCCATGCTCCCCGATGGGGCGCATATTTCGGTGATTGCTAATCTTGGAAATGTAGATAGAAAATTCCTGCATGGATCCCCTTCAAAGTTTCAAGACAACGCATAATCTAGAGCCAATATAGACTCGATGGGCAATCCGACATCTCCACCGTGGAAGATACAGAAGAAAGCTTCGTAACCACAGCCCAATAGACGAGCCCGCCTTCCTAACTCCGTGAAGACTATTTGTCCTATTTCCTCCTTACTCCGAGACTTCCCGCTGTGGACCGCACGAACTAAAGCCATCCAGCCTGAGAATTGAGGATATGCAATACGCAGGGTGCGTTTTCCAAACGGTGAGAAGGAAGAATAATGCTCGATTTACAAGCGTGCCCTACCCTAAGCCCTTATCACACGTGCCAGTCTTATCGATACGGATAGCGGCGTTCGTGACATCATTGCAAAGCCTTTTTTGCCTCCTGAAGAATTCTATCCTGCTTCTTACAGGTCTCTCGGCAGGTCCCAGGGTACAGGACAGCAAGCAGTGATTGAGAAGAAGTCGAGTCATAAGCGTCCTTCGGCCTTGGACCGGAGCAGGTCGGAAGTCAAGTCAAATATCCGCGAATGCATGGGCCATTATCTGCAACCTGCGCGGACCCAGTAGTTCCTGGAAACGAAACAGACATTATTAATTAGTATCTAGATCGTTCTGTCCGTGGAACAGCACGAGCGACCATTGTCCCGGATTGGAAATGAGAGGGCCCTACAGCTCCATCGGGGTGCCGAAGGGAGTGAATCGGCGCTCGGCATACGGGAGTTGTTACTGTGGTTGTTGCATCCGTTCAGCCGGTGGAAGGAAGAAAAGCTTTGAAGTGCCGAGTTTCATCCTATGCCGCTTATCTCAATTTACTCATTTACTTGTTTAATAAAAGGTAATTACTAGTAGGTAAACCGAAGCCGAAGATCCGTCGTCTATCTTTCTTTATAAATGGCAGCTCGGCGTTTCGACGCGAGTCAACGACCCAACTGGACAGGTGGATAACAGGATTTTAAAACCGCTCATCTTGCAAGAGCACGGATAATTCGACAGATATTACTATTTCCGGTCAGGCATCAATGTTTGGAGGCGAAACTTAAAAGGGTACTCTTGCCATTTGTCCGTCCTTTGACAGGTCGCCATCGCGGTTAGGTCGATAGATCTCCCTCCTGCACTGTCGAACACTATGCAAAGACTCTATTAATAGTTAGTAAATGGAAACTATGACTCCGTACTGTCTTCATAATTGCTCAATAACCATCCCTAGCTGATCCTTCTTGCTGCAGTGTCTTCTAGCGGTGACAAGTTCTCTGCAGGATCCTTTCTTCCACCTCTTTGTTGTTCAAACCAAGTCTTTCGTTCCCAGATTGAATGGAATGGATTGTTCTCTCTTTATCGAGTCTACCGGTTCTTGATGACAGCAGAGAGCGGAATGCAGCCAAATGCCGTTATGAATATTATTACGAGGTGGCCACGGAGTACCTAGAATCTAGCTGCCTACCACTAATCGTCATGACTGGCTGCATTCACCCTCCATTCATGCTCGAGTCAAGTCTATACCAATATGTTTCTGCCTTCCCAGATATCGACTCTACTGGAACCTCCGGTCAGGATGTCGTTGATTGGCATTCACAGCCGACAAGGATGTACAGCGCTGTAGACCGAGGCAGCATGCGCCACCGCCGAATGGCGAGCATACGATGTTTTGAGCGAAAACAAAGACTTCGATCCTTGAACTGCATACATAGATTATGAATATAGGCAGCAGTATTTATCCTCTTCAGTTTCCGGTCCCCGACTTTCTCTACCCGCGTTCAACTTTCACTCCTTTCTGACGTGGCATTTAGGGTTCGCTGCTATCCCGCATGACAACAACTTGCAAGGGTCTTTCATTTGACATGCGAACAAGCACATGCCATTAATAATTGGATTATCTGGCTTGTTGTAGGGGCTTCCTCTGCATTCTACAGAGGACTGCCAATTGTATTTATACGCCGTTGGATGCCAGGTGGTTGGAATCTTGTCTTGTACTATAGTTACTTCCCCAGATATCTATTATCCATCCATATCTATTCTCAATCCTTCGAATATATTCAAGCTGATTTCGTGAAAATGCCCGCCTCTTTCCCCCAACCCAGTATTAACCCTATGTGGAGTGTCCATCTTGGACTGGATCAAAATCCCTTCCTCGCATTCGACTATCCTCCCCGCTACTCATTCCACGACAGTTCCGCATCTCAGGAAAATGTGAACACCAACAACGATAACGATAACGGCAATGACCAGACTCGCACTGAGGATGAGACTCCCGGACGCAGCCGCAGGCACCGGGACCATGCCTCGAGGACCCGACACAGACGCGGACACAGAAACAGACAGCAGACATCTGCTGGGCCGGGCACCGGAGAAGGAAGACCTCCCAGAGTGGGACTTCCATTTAGCGGTAAGAGGAATAGCTGTTCCTCATCAGTACCAGAGCTACTAGAGCCAAAAACTAACACCAGCCAACATAGACCTTCTAAACCCCTCTTCACTGGCAGCATCACTCTTCCAACGACTAACCTCCCAAGCCGTACCGGGAGCAGTAAATAACCGCCTCCTCGAACAATTCTGGCACAACTACCAACGCACCTGGAACTCATACCAAAACCAAGTCGACTTCACCCCACGCGTCGACGTCTTCTCCACCCCCGAGAAATACACCGTGCACATCTCCCTCCCCGGCGCGAAAAAGGAGAATATCAATGTCCACTATGAGCCGTCCGAGTCCACATTACAGGTGCATGGGGTGGTGCTCAGGCCTGGTAGTGACGAGGGATTGAACTCGGCGCTTGTCCTGGATGAGAGGAGGGAGGAGGCGGGTGCATTCGAGAGGGAGATTCGGCTGGGGGAGAAGGAGCCGGCGAATGTTGATGTTGGGAGTATCACGGCGCGGTTAGCGGATGGGGTGTTGGTTGTTACTCTTCCACGGGTGCCGGGGGAGAAGAAGAAGGTTGTTGTTGAGGATGGAGGGAAGGGGAAGGACGATGGTAATGCTGCTTCTGCTTCTGCTTCTTCTTCTGATGCTGCTGTTGCTGCTGTTGCCGCAACCCCTGGCGTCCCTGGAAACACACCCGCTGCGACTGTGGCTGCGGCTGCACCTCCATATTCGGCGAGCGTGCAGAGTGAGACGGAGAAAGGGGATGCAGAGGAGAAAAAGAAACTTGATCCTGCTCAGGACCGCGGGGATCTGACTCCGGTTGACTCTGAAGAGAGTGATGCGGATACAGTTTCAGAATCAGATGATGGCGATGATGGCGGTCGGGAATTTGTCAAGGTTAATATTGAGAAGGCTGATTGATTGATTGGGTTTTCTCGATTATTATCAGCAGTATAATAGCGGCTTGATCTCAACTCATTATGTTTGTTTCAGTTCAAGGCATCAAAGGATCATCTTTCATCAATAACCATGGATTATGACCCAGCAGGCCTGTGGTACCACTGCTGTAAAACATGCTGAAATTCCTTTTGTAGATCACAACCTCCAGAGTTGCTCCTCTACCACCGGTGATATTTTCACCAAGATCTTGAATTGGATTAATAGGAAAGACTGTAAAGACTGCCTTTTCATATCAAGAATGTCGCCGCACTGAGTTCATCGGATGCCACAAGCATTTCAACAGCATTAGAGCCCAAATCCACCGAACAAGTGGGTTTTCATAATCATCCCCTAGCCTTTAGTGTGAGGACGGCTTTCTCCAGATGTTCACCAGGTTCGGGAGACTCCACAGAGCTATTCAATAGCTCCAGAAGGCATATAATATCAAAGTCCGCCTTGTGCAAGACACAATATATCCTGGGGGATCGGGAATACAACGAGAAATAGATTCTCCTACTGATAGTCAGTGATATCACAAAAAGATTGGGGTGAAATCCATACTCCGAGAGGTACAGTGGCTGCTAGGATGGGTGTCGCATAATTTATACTCTCTGGCTTTCTAATCTATGTTCGGATTAGTGTCATCCGCTGTTATTTTATGCGTGTACAGCGCTGCACTACTGTGGAAATTATAGATACTACCTGTGTTGTTCATACTGAAAGTTCCACAAGACAAACAAGCCCAGGGCCCTACAGCGAGATCGGTGAAGGTGGCCTTGCACATATTCCTGATAATATTCGTCGATGCGTGGTTCTGGAAACCCAGGCAAGGAGAAAATCCAAGAAGACGGACAACGTGCCAACGATGGGGGTACGTACTCAATCAACATAAATGTGGTGTCCACTGAAACGCCACAGGATCCGACCGATTCTGGGCCTATTCAGCGCGAATGGCGGAACATGCCTTTGCTGACCAGCTTAATACCTGCCCTCGCAAGCATATATAAACCCCGAGAATATCACCCGCACATGCACCCCCAACAGCAGATTCTCATATTTTTGGCGCGCACGTAGATGGAGCATGACTAGGAGAGCCCTAGATATCGATTTGCGCCGCGGTAATGGAGGAGCATGCGGATTCTTTGGGCCTGAGCCGCCGAATCGGCAGAGAAGTGCGAACGAGGCAAAGCATCTCCAACGAAAACCTTGTAATTCACACTTAAGAAATTCGGCGCATTAGTTGTAAAGCCATGCTAACTTCATGGTCGGCAACATCCTCTCGCTCACACAGGTTGAATGCCACTTGCAATTTCTTTAGCCAAGTTTCCTGGATCATAGCGAGTCATGAGCTGAAGACTCCGTGGGCTGAGGGTTGATACTGCCCGAATCCCCGATGTTGAATGAGTTTTCAGAGAATGCTTCGCTCATACTTGTAAAGTGCCTTGACCCATTGTTGCGAAGAACTGTGCTCTCTGGCTGGCTTGCAATTGTCGAAAGACAATATTAACATCATCTTCCATGATTTTCGCACACGGCTTGTGAATAATAAAGAGTGGCTTTTCACTCAAAATCAGTGATCCTCGATCAATGAATCTTGTGGCGAAAGCACCCCATCCTTTGCCTGGCGAGGCTCTCAGCTCAAATAATGCATCATTGGGCACTTGAAGGCAAAGATTCTAGAGCAGATAGTAAGCCATGCATGCTCTTACATTCTCAACTATCAAACAGAGCAACATACGATGGCTTGTAGACATGCTAGTATGCAGTTGATGTGAAGGTAGATATACTGGTGGATGTTGGGCAGTTGAGGCAGAGTGGGGATATTCAGACCCCACACTCTAGTTTGTCTTGTTTGCAATGAAGTTTCTTGATAGGGAAGGAATATACATGAAATGGGCCTTGAAATCCTATCTAATCCGTATTTGGTAAAGTATTCTTTATTATTATTGGCTGAAAATAACTTAGTTAACTGACAGCCAGAATGTATTGGAGGGGTAATTTATGAAGCCATGTGCTGACTAACTATGCATGTGACAGGCCTGGATTTATATCGTCTGCCTCAGGCACTACTTGTCTGTGGAATATGTGGCAACTATTTTTCTAGAAGAATAATCACCAAGATCACTCCATACACTTGCAGGTTCTCATCCTATGCAGAATTCACTGCTACAATATCGCCTCTAAGACTGATATCAAGCTGCTGGCTGGGACCAGCATTGGGAGCGGAAATAGTTCACAAATCGAGTCACAAATTCCGCCGTGAGCCCGCCCACCTGGCGTAACACGGGTGCCCCAGCCTGGGCCTTCTTGGTGTCGTAAAGAAGTACACGACTAGGATTCTCATTGTCGTACTTATTAGTAAAGAACTCGATTAGCTTGATAGGCGGATTCACACTGGGATCCGGATTGGAGTTCCGTAGTCGGCGCAACCATTCTCGTCCCGGCACCTCCTCAAAGTCCAACCCTGCTTCTCTCAAAAGGGGAAGAAGGCTTCGAGTCCAATGGTCCAGCGTTGGGTTTGTGACATTCATGATATCGCTCGCGACGAGGGCAAGGCTGAGGTCGATGATACTGGTAGCCATCACGTCAACCGGGGTCCAGGAGAGAATGTCGTCCAGCTGAGGAAGGGTCTTGATTGTCTCTGCGGTCTGGAGAATCATGGATATGGCCTCTGTGGAGTTCCAGATGCCGTGGACAGTATCTGCGACAACCTGGCCTACTCGCAAAACACGAGCTGTCATGCCGGTTTGGCGAGATGCACAATCGACAATGTGCTCCGTTACCAGCTTGGATTGCGCATATCCCATTCCTTGCGCGTAGCTCAGAGACTCCGGCAGTGCTTCCGGGATCCAGTTCCCAGGCGTCCGCGCGACAGAGCTTACGGATGAACAGAATGAGAACCTGGCTGGATGGGGTTGTTTGACTCGCAGACAGAGGTCGAGTAAATTCCGTGTGCCCGCGATACAGCTCTCCTCGAAGCTCTCTAGGGTCCAGTTGAAATTTACCGCCCAGGCACAGTGGATGACTGCTGTCACAGACTGGAGCAGACGTTCGTAGGTGGATTCATCCAGCCCTAGACGGACGGGGTTCGAGAGATCGGCCTGTAGAGCAACAATCTTACCCTCCGCGTCTGAGCTGAGGTTAGATGAAAGACGACGAGCTTGCAGACTTTGGCGTACTCGACGCACAGCTGAACCAGGGGATTCAGCGCGAACTATACAGTAGATTGTACGCACTCGGTCCATCCGCGCGAGTTGGGCTACGATATGAGCACCCAACGAGCCCGTGGCGCCTGTCACCAGAATATGTTCACCATCAGAGTCATCTCGGGGAGGAACTGGTACATGAGTCCTGAAGGAGCTACCGTATTTCTCAATAAGCCTTTCCATACGCTCTTCCACTGGAATTTCCTCCTGGCGATCCTGCGCGAGACGTAAACGCGTCAGTTCCTCAGCCATGGCGCGGAGAGACGGATTCTCGAAGGCGAAATTCTGTGAGAGTTTCCGACCACCCAGGTCGAGGTTCTTCAATATAATCGTCCGGAGACGAATAGACTGGAGACTATCAACGCCTAAACCGAAGATATCACTGGAGTCCTTGAGGATAGAAGGATCAATGGGAGCCACGGCAAGAAGGCTCTTACGCAGGAAGGCTGCCAGCTCGGCTCCCTCTAGAACCAGATCCTCTCCATTGGTGTTGTTTTCGGTATCATATATCTTATTGATCTGCTCCTCGAAATCACGGTAAAAGGCAGCACGGATGACGGTTCCCTTATCCGTTGCCCGGTAGGTTGTATCCGACGGCAAGACACGAATCATGTCCCTGGAGATGTAAGCGTATGCAGGCGAAACAGCATTACACTGTTCAATGGCTGGAAGAACATAATCAATTATTTCGCCGTCCGTCGCGCAGGCACTGGCCGCAGCGCGAATCAAGAACAATCCCAGACGGGGCCTGTTGGCGCCGAAAGCAACCGCCTCACGCACGTTGGGATTATTGCGCGCCTCTCCCTCGACTATCAGCGGATTGGCCTTTTCACCGTTTTCCAGGACAATTGTATCATCCAGTCGTGCGTAGTAGCGCCAGGCATTCGGCCTGGTGGGATGTTTCTCGAACAGGTCCTTCGTGGCATAAGACCCATCGGGACGATTGCTCGCAACCTTCGACGGCCAGCCGTCCAGGACACACAATTCATATATCCCCGGCGCTCGCTCCTCCCATTGTAGGTAGGGCAAGAGACTCGTCCCGGGACGAACGTAGTCCCAGTCCAGATCCGAACGGTCACGGAACGAAGTCATCAACTGGCCCGTCTCGGTGGTTCCGTAGTGAGAGACCAGACGCACCCCGTTCTGCACCAATGTATCCCCAATGGGTTTCGGACACGAGGAACCGCCGAACATAACCAGATCCAGGTCTGCTAGTATCTCTAGGCCCTTTTGAGACTCGGATAGTAATTTCAACGCGTAGGGCACGGCGTAGAGGATCTCTATCTCCCGATGTTCCCGTAGAACCGTGAGGAGGTACGGGGCCGTCAAGGGGAGATTTGCATTGTACAAATAGATCAACTTCCGCGAATGGATTGCCCGGAACAAACAGCTGACGCCATGAGCATGGAACAGAGGCAAGGTGATAAACCCCCGTAGACCGACGTTATGGGCGTAGTTATGCAACGCCCCGGAATGAGTCTGGAAGATGGGCTTAGGGTTTCCCGTCGACCCGCTCGAGTGGATGATCCAACAGATATGCTTTGCCTCTGTCTGGCCGTCTAGCTGAGTCGGTGGCAATGAAGCCATACCTGTTGAAGAATTTTCATAATCCTCCCGCTCCAGGATGGACTGCACCGCGACCCCGGTGCGCTCACCCGCGCTCTCGGCCACTTTTCGAAAAGCAGGATGAGCGATCAGAAACGATGCATGTGTATTCTCGATTAAACTGACATAGGCGTCTTTCGCAATGCGCGTCGAAAGAAAGAGAACCGTATGTCCTAACCGGGAGATGGCCAAGAGGGTAATCAGATATTCGAGGTCCGAGGGACCCAGTAAACCCACTACCTGTACGGGGTCTTCAGGTGAGCGTCTTTGCGGGATTACGCTGGCGTAATGGATGGACGCTGCTTCGACGAAGACATCCAACTGTACCAATGTCAGTATGCGCTTGTGGTCAATCTCTCACTGCGGCATTCATAGACTGACCTGAAGAGGCGTATAATACGTATAATTCGTACCGGACGAGGGGTAAGCCACGATCGGATCACGGCCTTTTTCATCTTTTGCTCTGGCTCGTAGAAGGTCATTGATAGTGTAGATGGCATGTTGCTCGACAGCCTGGGGTTTGATCGGGGCGTTGGCGCTGGTGGTATTCTTCAGTGCAGACGTGGCCTCTGCGGTGACCTGTGAGAATGGCACTGGTAACGATGCTGATGTTGAAGATGCCATGATGGTTCTGTGGGAATTCTTGGTAGAAGGTTCAGAGATTCATTGACTTGGTAAAGGCAGTAGTGGTAGTAGTTAGGGCTTGAAATCCCCAGGTATATGATCGGACTTGGATACTCGTAGGTACCGCTGTTCTGTCAACACCGGTTACTGATTTCGAAAACTGATTTTCAATAGGCATTGCACCCTCGGCTCTCCTGATCCTTCATGAGATTATAAATTAGGAGATACTATTGGCATTCGCGATGTTGTGCTTTACACATCTGCGGGGGTTGCTTTTCCGCTAATTCTCCGACAGTCCCGCTCCGACGAAGCGGAAATGCCCAGGGGATAAATAAAAAAATAAAATAAATAAAATAAAATAAATAAAATAAAATAAATAAAATAAATAAATAAAAATAAATAAATAAAAAATAAGAAAAAAGAAAAAAGAAATAAAAGAACATTTCAGAGTTTGTGTCTTGTAATACGTGTTTAGGGTCTGAAACAACGAACGTATGCCGACGTGATGAGTTGCTATTGAAACTATTGGAATAGCAGTTTGTAGCAACTAAGTATCTAGCAGACATAATGATATTGTTTCCATACACTACAGCTACAACCATCTAAACAGTAAACCTGGTCTTGTTGATCGGCGCAGCATCCAAGGCAGCCTTCCGCACGGCTTCCTCACCCACCTCCTCGAAAATATCATACCCCCAAAACACAGGAAAGTTGAACCTCTTATGCCGCTCCAACGACGTAAGCCGAGCATACGCATCATCAGGAAGCCGCTGGACCCGAAAATTCGCCTGAATCCTCGCACGAGTGACACTCTTCGACAAAACCACCGTCCCACGCTGGACTGCCCAGCTAGCAAGAAGCGGGCCGGGGTCCATCCCCAGGTCCGCAGCGACAGCGTGCACAAGGGGATCATCGACCGTACGCGGCTCACCGGTTTGGTTGTTACCCAGCGGCGAGTACGCTTCGACGACGATGCCCTTGCTTTGGCAGAATCGTAGCAGATCCGGTTGCTGGAGGTACGGGTGTGCTTCGACCTGGTTCACGGCTGGAATGACGGCAACTTGGGCTAGGAGTTCTTCCAGGCGGCGGACGGTGAAATTGGAGACGCCGATTGCGCGGACTTTGCCGGTTTTCAGGAGCTTCTCCATTGCTTTGTAGGTTGTGATGTAGTCTGTGGGTGATAGCTCGAAGATGCCGTCTTTGTTTATTGGGAACCATTTATCGCCTGGTTTGAAGGCGCTATATTGACTCCTATTAGACCGCAGAAGGCGGAGTAGCACGAGCATCTTCTCCTCACCACGGCCAATGCATCAGGTACAGATCGAGATAGTCCACCCCCAAATCCTTCAGCGTCTTGTCCAGCGCGGGCTCGACGTCCTCGGGGTTGTGCTTGGTATTCCACAGCTTGCCGGTGATGAAGAGCTCCTCTCGAGGAATGCCGGATTTGCGCATCCCATTACCGACTTCCGCCTCATTTCGATAGATCGCAGCACAGTCGAGATGTCGGTATCCCTGCTTCAGGGCGAATTCGACGGCGTTTTCTACCTCCATGGGCTTCGCCTGCCATGTTCCAAAGCCGACTGCAGGGATCTCGGCGCCGGTGTTGAGCGTGAAGTGTGAAGGGAGCGTCATGACGGGAATGATTCTTGCCGCAGACGAGGCAGAGTAGATATTGACTGCTTGTCCAACTGCTTATCAAGGGGGTAAATGCCCTCCTTTTAGCCCGTCAAGCTGGATACGCATTGTTCATGTACTATGCCCCTGCACCCCACGGCGTGCTCGGGCCCGACATACCCATATTCATTCTAAACAGCAATGACAACCCCACGCAGAGCTCAAGTCCGCGCTGTTCAAACAGAAGATAGCATATTTGTGACTACCGACTGGTTCGGTGCATCTCCGAAGCCTGTTCCTGCCCCACCGGTTACTATTTAATCTCTCGTGGGATGGCGATAGTCCTGCGCGGGGGAGATACACAACGGTAACAACTCTACCTTTCTGTCGGAATTCCCTTCTTGTTAGTTGTATACATCTCCAGACGGTCCAATATCGGAAAAAGAATGCCATTCGCCAAACCCGCATTCGACGAGCTACCCCTCCGCAAGGACGGCCCCCGCGGAAATGCCTGGGGCCTCTTCGGCAAGGATGACCCATGCGGCATGTTAAACCTGTTAACACCAGAGCGGGTAAAAGCTGCGGCACAGGAGATCCAGGACGGAGTACGCGTTTCCACAGATTGGCCCCTGGACTTTCTTTCCCGGCCGCTGTTCGACCGGCCTGCGTTCAGCCATACAGTGCTACATAAGGCTCCGCGGACCGTGAACGATGATGTTCTCACGTTTAATACGCAGAGTGGGACGCAGTGGGATGGGTTTAGGCATTATGGATATCAGGATGCGAAGATTTTCTTCAATGGGCATAGTCTGGATGATTTGCTCCGGAGTAATGTGAATGGGATCCACGGTGCGTTGTAGTTGCAGCCAGGGGGGACACTCCGATCTCTTTACTATAGACAGCATTACTGACTGACTGACGAACCTGTTCGCACAGCATGGGTGGAAAGGGGTGGCATTATAGGGCGCGGAGTCCTGCTAGACTACGCTGCATGGGCAGAGGCTAACAATGTCGAGGTCAAGCACTTCACCTCGCAATCCATCCCGGTCCAGGTCCTAAAGGACATTGCCACAAGCCAGAACCTAGCACTGAAAGAAGGAGATATCCTCTTTATCCGCACGGGATGGGGCCGTGCCCTTACACAGCTATCCGACACTGAAGCGAACGCCATTGCGGATATCCCCGTACCACCCGCTATTGGAGTCGAGTCTTCCGAGGAGACGCTGCGCTGGCTTTGGGAAACCGGATTCGCCGCAGTAGCGGGAGACATGCCCGCCTTCGAGGCGTGGCCGTGCCAGAATACCCAGTTTTGGCTCCATGAATGGTTACTTGCCGGCTGGGGTGTCCCGATTGGAGAGCTTTTTGACCTCGAGGAGCTCAGTCGGGAGTGTCAGAAGCGGCAACGGTGGTCGTTCTTTTTCAGCAGCGTGCCGTTGAAGGTTAGTAGTCTTTCTCGTCACTGGATATGCTGAAGCAGACTCACTGACAATGTTGTTAGGTTCCCGGAGGCGTAGCTAGTCCTCCAAATGGAGTGGCCATTTTCTAGTTGGAGCGTTGTCTACAGAGTACACAGTATCATATGATAATGCATGTATGGAGTTGATATGCGACCTGATTGAAAGAAATCGAAAGGAAGAAGAGAATAGTAAATCACTAGGAACACGGCGTAAATAGCCTCAATGCCATCAATCAGAGCGGAAATGCCAATATCCGCACATCTCCGCAAACCCTGAGCCTCGCAGAGCGGGTTCTCGCCTTCTCCGCGCCCAAAACGCAAGCTGGACAGACTGAATCATGCAATCAATGGGACTGTCAAAGCTCGGCGGCTTAAAGCTTAATCTCTTGCCATGTTGTCAGTCGCCAAGTCATAATTCCCAGAGTCGGCATGCTCCAAGCCTAGTCTCTCCATGTTCCGCTATGGACTCATATTCGGGCGGAAAAGAGAGAAGAGAGAGATTTCATCTTTCCCCAGGTTACCGGCAGAGTCACCCCGCTTTTCCCCGGATCTCCTTTGGTCGTGTCATGTCATAGTCTTTGTGTGTTTTCCTGGGGTAGTCCTAAGACGCATGCTCCTTGTAGCTCGCGCGGAGATGGGGGGATCTACTATTTATTTCAGTCTCCGGTCCGGGATGAAAAGCATCGTCTTTCGGTTTGTTTTTCTTTTCCTTTCTCGTCACTTTGCTTTGAACAATAGAAGTTCTATAACACTCTCCCCCCTCCCCACCAAGCAAAGAGTCGTGGAGCAAGATGCTTGAAATAGCGGATTCTAAGCCCACCTCTACTCATCTTGAGTCCGATCCAGAACTAGACTTGCAGGATGTTTCCTTCGACGGCTTGTCAGACGCGGGGACTCGTGCCCTGGAAAAGCGCCGTATGTGCCATGTCATCCACGTCTAGAAAAAGTAGATATGGGCAGACGTAAAGCTGACTTTGATATTGACATAGTCGTGCGCAAGATTGATCTCCATCTGATTAGTTCTCTGTTTTTGCTGTTTATTTTCAACATCTTGGACCGGTCGAATATTGCCAATGCCCGTCTGGGCGGGTTGCAAGAGGACCTGAAACTCTCAGACTCTCAGTATCAAACTGCAGTAGCAATCATGGTACGTTAGAGAACAGGCAGAACCCAGGCGTGAAAGGAGCGGTCCTGGACGAAGACACTAACCAAACCGTTTGCTGTCTTCCAGTTTGTGGGATATCTTCTGGGCCAAGTTCCCAGTAACATCCTCTTGACCCGCGTGAAACCGTCCACTTATATCCCAATCGCGATCTTCGTGTGGGGTGCGCTGTCGATGTGCATGGCAGCGACCAAGAACTATGGAGGTATCATTTGTGTGCGCATTCTCCTTGGGTTCGCGGAATCGCCGTTCTTTCCAGGGGCCTTGTATGTTCAGACCGAGCTTCGTTGATTATCAATACTCCTGCGGAAAGCTAATTTCCCTCCTGGGCAGACTCCTGATCAGTTCCTGGTACAAACCATCAGAAATCGCAGTCCGAGTTGCAATTGTATACTGTGGAAACACAGTTGCTAATGGCTTCGGCGGCATTCTCGCCGCAGGCATCCTGAGTGGACTGGACGGCAAAGGGGGCCTGGAAGGCTGGAGGTAGGTTTGCATTGGAACTCCACCTGAGAAATGAGGAAGAAACAATGCACATGAGTAACTGTGTCTCTGTTCTCTAGATGGCTTTTCATCATTGAAGGTGCTGGAACCATGGTTGCCGGTGCACTGGCAGTGGTTCTCCTGCCGGATTTCCCTCGCTCGGGTCAGCATAAATGGTTGAACGAGCAAGAGCAGCGTTTCGCAGAATGGCGTCTGGCTCGTGCTGTCAACGATGAAGTTGACGAGAATGGGCCGATCAAGGAGGGACTGAGGGATGCCGTGTTAGATCCCAAGGCCTGGCTATTGATTTTGATTCAGATTTGCCAGCTCTCCTCTCAGACCTGGACGTACTTCTTTCCGGTGAGGTTTCCTGCCCCATGTGCATCAGAGGCGTTTCACTGAGTGGGAACTATAACCCAGACTATCGCCAGCACTCTAGGCTTTAGCAACATCATCACTCTTCTGATCATCGCGCCGGTGTATATCTTCGGGTTCTTCACATCCCTTGCAAATTCCTTGGTCGCCAATTCCGTTGACTACCGTGCCATCCTGATCGTTTGGCCACTTTGCCTGGATATCGTAGGAAATGTCATGGTCATCTCTTCCCATGTCACAGCTGTCCGGTACATTGGAATGTTTCTGATGTGTGCTGGCTCGTATTCTGCGTTCAACGTCGTGCAGGCGTGGATTGCCAGCACCATTCCACGTACCCGAACGAAAAGGGCGGTTGTATATGCTTTGGTCAACCTGTTCGGAAATTCTTCGAATATTTACGGTTCTTACTTCTTCCCCACATCCGATTCTCCTCAATATCGCACCGGCGGCATCATTCTGTCCTCTTTTGCGGCTGGTGGGGTGGTGTTTTCTGTCGTGTTGGGCCTCTATCTTCATCGGTTGAATGCCAGGGCGCGTAAGGCTGAGCGAGAGGATGGCCAGTCACGCTATAAGTATATCTGTTAATCGGAAGCTACCAGATGAGAATAATACACGGTGCATGAGTATCATTATGCTTTATTTTTTTCCTTTTCCAATGTGTTCATCACAGCATTTTCGATACTTCCATGGCCGGAATCGGAAATTCAACGACTGTCTATACGCATGAGAAACCAGGGTTATAATTCATATGCTAGAACAATTAGTGCGTATCTGAGTCAAACCAGGAGCCTCAGGGGGCACTTACTAACGGGTAGACTATCCAGCTGGGGCCAGAAGTCGAGAATCAAGTCTTTATCCATCGCAAAGTTGCCGAACAGAGATTCTGTCCGAGCGTCGACTAGCGATGGCTCGCCCGAGTGGTTAGCACCGAGTGAAGAGTTGGATGCCCCGGTAATTTCTCCTAGAATCTCCTCCACCCTCGTTGAGTCCTGATTCCGTAACTCATGATTCGCCCCATTCATCAGTCCATCCGCTGCTTGGGCTGTGGAGGTTCCATGGGTACTGTCTTTCACCCCTGTATCTTCCAGGCAATGAGAACGGCCAGTTGGAGGTCCTAGCTGCTGAAGTCCCCGTCGAAGGCTCTGCAGGATTGCACTATATTTCCAAGAGGGTGCGTTCCTTATCGTTGCATCCGCAAGGTGATGCTGCGCTGTCTCCGACAGTCCGTAAAGCATGGACTCATCCAAGGGAGCCTCATCCGGGCTGTTCTGACTATGGGGAAATGGCCGTCTGACGGGAACAATACGGCCACGCCGGACTTGAATGAGGTAGATATAGATGATAGATAAAGCGTTGAAGGCAATATACTGCGAGTACCAGAATGCATGGAAGAGTTGGTTTTCGCAGACAAAGCTAAGAATCAATTCGACCGCATCCCGGGCGGCCGTCAGGCACGTACGGAGATGATGCGAGTAGCTAGCCCTGCAATCGGGCCAGATTTGTCCGTAGTTTCGAAGCAACAACGGACGTGTGATGAACATCAGCGCATGATAGCGTGCCAGCTGGAGCACGGTCAGCTGTCGTCGGAACATAAGGACAAGGCTGCTCGGATGGATGACGCCAGAGAGAAACGGAGGCAGTTCTGCCTGCCACTCTGCAACGCGACTGCACAGGCCTTGGAGGGTCTGGATGTGCGCTCCAGTAGAGATCCCGGCCACTATGTAGGGTTCTCTGGCCGCCTGGGCCAGAATCCGAGCCAACAGGGCATGAAACACCGGAGCATCCATCATACAGTCGCGGCTTGATGCTTTTATTGCATTGGATGTCAGATCCTGATCGTTCACTCGCGTAGGAAGCTCCTTGTCCAGGTCTTCGTCATGCCAAAGACGAGGCCGGCCTAGTACAACGCTCAGATACTTGTCCAGAGTGTACGAGCACCAGACAATGCGGCGTTGGCATTCCCGTTGGACAAGGTCCACTGCATCGGTATCTTTTCTCGTGTGTCTGCTATGTAGGCCCAGCGCCATCATCAGCTGGATGGTAGTGCCCAACGTGAACCATGCCTTCTGTGCTCGCGAGGAGCTCACCAGGTAAAGGACCATGAGGAATCGCGCCTGTGCTGATTCGAGAGCGGGTTTACCGGTCTCTCGAGATAGTATATGGTTTGCCTTGGAGTAGTAGAGATCACTGGTGCGCCATCCACGATCGTCCGCATCCCTCAAGCGGCCCTGGGAATCCATCTGAAACATCCTCGCCATGCTGAACACCAGTAATAGGATTGCCTTGCATGCTACGGGCATTGTGATTCTTTCATTCTGCAGCTCTCTCCGGTACCGACGACAGAGGATTGCCTCGACGGTCGGCTGATGCAGAATACGATAGGTTGGCGATGCGAATTCGAAATACCGACGCACCAAACTCTCTGCCGTTTCCCGATCGGGCCATTCGAAGTCTGTTGATTGAAACTCGGGCACAGCACGGTCTCCGAAAGCGAATATGGACGTCGATGAATCTTCGCTCCCGTCCCGAGGACTGGGGATGGCATTGGAAGGTGAAGTGGGCAGGTCCAAGACTGCGCGACCCAAGAAGGAGTACGCTGAGGTGGGACCCCAGTATTGATCAGCGACCTCTGGGACATTCTGATCTTGACCATGTTGCAGGCTTGTTTTCCGTGCTTCTAGTCCCGAAGACTGATCTGGTAGGGGGCACAAAGATAGCGACGGCGGGCTCACAGCAGTTCCACGATGATAAGAGGTGTCATAGGTGCAGTCCAATTTCCGCCGAACGCAAGGACCGCAGGGCAAAGTTCCCGTGCAGGCTTTCTTCTTGAATTTGCAGGCGTCGCAGGCGCGAGTGATCTTGCGGATCTTGCGCGCAGGAGTGCTCTGGCTGCCATCGCGGGGCATCATTCCGCCAGCGACTCTTCGCTCTTAACCAGGGGGGAAGGTGAGAGGTTTCATCAAATGAAGTGGAATCGGACAGGAGTAAGGACCAGACGCTCTGGGTCTTCTGAATGCCTTGCAGCAATGAGCTGGCGCAGGAACATGGGATGAATCTATGTCGGATGTCGGATTAACAGGCGGAGGTGAGATGACTATACTGTACATGGGCGGAGAAATATCTGGATAGAATGGGGAAATACAACTACCACCCCCGGTTCTTCTTAATGGCGGCGATGAACTTGCTCTCAGAAACCCACATGGCTCCAGAACCTCCTTCCAGAAGGCTTCCGCCACTCTTCATGGCAATCATGTATCATCGTGGTACCATGCGCTAGAGGGAGTTGAGGCTACAAGGCGTCCATACATGGCGTCGGCAGCAGCCTATGATTAGTACCCTATACTACGATTAGTATCATATACTACGTAGGTGGACAGAGCAGAGCACGTGTGGCATTGTCTATTTCTTGCCGCGAGCAGTTCATGCCGAAGAAGCATAAGAGATATATGAAGTGTTGGGAGGCCTAGGGCCTGAAATCACCACCACCACTACTCCTCCTGTACATGCTCCGAAGCTTACATGCTCTTGACTGTTCCTCCAGCACTCAGACGGCTCTGTCTCCGCCGATCTCCAAATTCACAGACATCAAACTTTTCTAGCAGCTTAGCACGCGTGCCAAGTGAACCTTGTCCCCTTCATCTGCATAGGAACCTAGCCCTTGCTACGTCCTCGGCACGCAGGACGACCACTGCCCCACTGAGCAACAATTTTATTTGAGTTTTTCTGCTTCTCCAACCATGCATGGCATGACGTAAGGAGCAGGCTTGCAGGGACGAAAAAGAGGAAAAGGAGAGACAGTGCGCTGCGCCAACCGTCTTGGCCTAGCTGGTTGGCTCCGTGGTAAAACCTAGTTGGGCTCAAAGGAAGCACTGCTGATTATGGCGCAGGATTATTATATCACATGTAATTATATTTGCTCCGGACTCCATCAACGCACACACAAATGCTCGAACCGCATGGCGAGCGCCCTGGGGATCGGCGGTTTGGGGGGGTTGTTTTAATATAGATGAGCTGGGATGTTGCACAACAGGCCACGCAGTTTCGCGATTATATATTATATGTAAGTGGTCAGGGGAAAGGCAAGCCATTCAGGGTATCCCCGTTACCATCCCGACAGACGAGGCAGTAAGGCTCTCGTGAATGTCGGCCTGAATCCGGAGTGCATGTATGTACCCCGTAGTCCGCAAGCCGGGGTCGAGTGTCCTCGTGTCCTCCCGGCTCGCAGCGACACGGATCCCTGGGACGGGGAGGATCGGCTAATAACGGGCTCACATGTCTGGTCGTAAAAGAAGTCCAAGTTAGCCGGCCGACTGGGCTCAGATTGTTCGGAATCTGGTGACAGTTGCGTTGACATCGGGATATGTGCCCACCGAGCCACTGCTCTTGGCACCGGGCGGCGCTTTGGAAGCTGTTTCTGGCCATTTATATCCACGCGCAGAGAGCAAAGGCTCTTAGGAACACAGTGCGATGGAGTACAGACGCAGGCTGCGAGCAAATCAGACCGCCGGAGGAGGGCCGTTTGGGGGTGACAGCAAAAGAAAAGACAGACGACAGGCAAAAACGCGCGGGCCGAAGGAAGAATGAAAATGCGGAATCGGAAAGTAACCGATCTCGGTTATTGTCTCCTCCACCATGGATCTGTGTCTCCAAGTCTCCAAGTCTCCATGCGCGACGTCTGGGGATGTGGGATGCATTGTGTGGAGAGCCGAGACGGGATAATATTAATGCTCCACCGACAACAATGGCCGTGGATGCTTTGTTTTACAGCGAAATTAACCTGGGAGATTATTTTCATTCTAGTCTCTGAGCCGAGACGGCGACTAGTTATTTGTTACGAATTTGTTGGATGTGTTGCATTTGTCGAATCTGTTGAATCTGCTGGATTCTATGTACGCCGTACGCTCTCCCGCCATGGCTGGGACGATGGTGTCTGCAACGCCTACCACGGCAGACACGGCGAACACAGTAGACACAAAGAACGGGACAACTCCAGGGCTCAAGCATCCTCGCGCTGCAGGTTCGTCGTTTTCGTCTTCTCTGCAGTCTGACGTAGTCGTATGACGCAGCGCACAGCCCAAAATAAGCCCATGTTCCAATCCAACTGCCGTTCCTCGAGGCAATGATGCATGCCCTATCGGACGATGAATCCTGGAAGCTCTGCGCATACCCACCAGATTGTGAATCGCAGCGGCCCATTGGAGCTGTTGCGAAGCTGGACGAGCTCGCTAAAAGCAGGTTACATTGCAAACCTGGGTACCCTACTCCATGCTGCATGGCCGGGGAAGAAACGGCGGGATGATAGTAGCTGCGGAGAACCCACCTGCAGCGCTCAAGATAGCAAAGATCACTGTCTGACGCTCATCCTGGCTTCCCGTTGCAGCAGGAGAAGAGGATGATCGTCTTCCTGGTGGATTCGTGCCCTCCATCGTGCCCTGTCCTGCCCGTCCGCATCGCCAGATTCGCTCTCTCAACCTGCGAAACGGGGGGGGGGGGGATTTTATAAAAAATTTTTTTAAAAAAAAATAAATAAAACAAAAAAAAAAATGCACGCCCTCACCCCTCCCCTCCTTTGTCCTTTGGGGGAAATTAATTCTGATTCCGACTGCTGCTTGTCTGTGGTTCTATCCCCCACCCAGCGCAATCTAGCTGCAACTCCAACATATAAGTATGTCCGGATGTCTCCCCGGACTATCACAAAATATGGACCCCCTTCTCGTCTGATCCCCAGACACCCCAGTCAATCTATGATTTGTTCTTGAATAGCCATCCAAACCTTGATCCAGATCCAGCAAAGATGTGGACCTCAACCGCCGGCCTGCAGGGCAAAAAGCTGCACTGGGCCATCACCTTCACCTCCGTCATGGGCTTCTCCCTCTTCGGCTACGACCAGGGTCTGATGTCCGGTATCATCTCTGGCACCCAGTTCACCAAGGAGTTCTCCGTTCTCAGCATCCCCGATGGCTCGAGCCGCGCGCACTCGAAACACGTCTCCGTCCTGCGTGGCGCCGTCACGGCCTGCTACGAGATCGGCTGTTTCTTCGGCGCAATCTTCACTCTCATTTTTGGCAACAGGATCGGCCGCACTCGTCTGATGGTCGCTGGCGGCATCATCATGACCATTGGTGCCGTTATCTCCGTCGCTGCTTTCGGCCCTCAATGGGGTCTGGGCCAGTTCGTCGTGGGCCGTGTCATTTCCGGCATTGGAAATGGCATGAACACGGCCACCATCCCCGTCTGGCAGTCGGAATGCTCTCGCGCCCATAACAGAGGTTTCCTCGTCTGCTTCGAGGGTGCCATCATTGCCGTCGGCACGTTCGTTGCCTACTGGATCGACTTTGGCCTCTCCTACGTTGAAACTTCGGTTCAGTGGCGCTTCCCCGTGGCCTTCCAGATCATCTTTGCTTTGATCACGTCGGCCGGTGCTTTCTTGCTGCCCGAGTCCCCCCGGTGGTTCATCTCCAAAGGCCATGACGACGAGGCCTGCTATATCCTGGCAAAGCTCAACGACACTGTCCCGACGGACGAGCTTGTCCTCCACGACTTCAACCTGATGAAGGCAGACCTGCAGTCCACGCAGAACTCCGAGGCTTCTTGGAAGAAGCTCTTCACCTTTGGCAAGACCCAGGAGTTCCAGCGCATGATGCTCGGCTGCTCTGGCCAATTCTTCCAGCAGTTCACCGGCTGCAACGCCGCCATCTACTACTCAACCTTGCTGTTCGAACAGAACATCAAACTCGGCCACCGTCTCTCCCTGGTCCTGGGTGGTGTCTTCGCCACCGTCTATGCACTGGCGACGATTCCCTCCTTCTTCATGATCGAGAAGGTCGGCCGCCGTAAGCTCTTCTTGATCGGCTTCCTCGGCCAGGGCCTCAGCTTTATCATCACCATGGCCTGCCTGACTCACCCCACCAAGCAGAACTCCAAGGGTGCTGTCGTCGGGATCTTCCTCTTCATCGTGTTCTTCGCCTTCACCATCCTTCCTCTGCCCTGGATCTACCCTCCCGAGATCAACCCCCTGCGCACCCGTACCGCCGCCGCCGCCGTGTCGACCTGCACTAACTGGCTCACCAATTTCGCCGTGGTCATGTTCACGCCCGTCTTCTCTGACGCCAGTCCCTGGGGTATCTATCTGTTCTTCGCATTGATCAATCTGATTGCCGTGCCATTTGGCTGGTACTTCTACCCGGAGACAGCCGGCCGCCAGCTGGAGGAGATCGATCTGATCTTCGCAAAGGCCCATATCGAGAAGAAATGGCCCTACCAAATCGCCGAGACGATGCCCAAGCTCAACTATGAGGAGATCACCCGCATGTCTGCCGAGCTGGGCTTGACTCTTCCTGAGGGGGAGCTTCACGCTGCGCCGGAAAAGATAGAAATGGGCCTCAGCGACTCCGATGGCCAGGAGAAGCAGACTGCTGTTCATAACGCTTAGATAGCCGGTGCGGACCGCGCTGCCTGGTCTTTTTCCGCTTTTCTGCTTCTTTGCTCTTTTGTTTTTCCTTTTTCTTTTTCTTTTCCGTTCTTATAATGATATCATGGACGTCTGCGCGCATTGACTCGGTCGTGCTAGCATGACAGATGCGACGACTGTTATAGATCTATGTGTGTTTGGTTTTGGTGAAACAATTCCTAGACGGTGCTACGATTATACTGCTGGGGAGTTACTTGGGATAGACTCGACACATTATTTTAGTACCCAGGATACCTTGCATGCAGTAATATTTATTCCAGAAGGCTCTTCTTGGTAGAGTTAGTTGTCTTACACAGGACAGAACCGAGGAATCTTGGTCACTAGAATAGTTTCCTACGTCCCATGGAGTCTCTCAAAGAACACCATGCCACCATAACTCCATAGGGATAGATAGACACCAGGAGAGGAGGAAAAAAAAAAAAAAAAACGAGCGAACGGAATGCTGCATAATTCTCCAATTCCCCTGCTCGGAATATCGAGTTCCCCTCAACAACCAAATCAATTTCTGCCGAACCGAGGCACGTTCGGTTGATTGTCGCAGAATACAAGACATAAACCCAAGTCTTTTAAGTGTACCTTGAAGAATTCTACTGCAGTTCTAACAGCTCACCCCAGAATAATGTCTTCCGAAGCAGCAGAACAGGTCCAGCTGAACAGCTTCGACACCATCTTCTCGCTCGATGGCAAAGTCGCCGTTGTAACGGGTGGCTCGAGGGGATTGGGATTGCACGCCGCGAGCGGGTGAGTATCCCCATCCATCATATGCAAGTCCATGGTCAATTAACTAGGAATAACAGCCTCCTCCAAGCAGGCTGCTCAAAAGTCTACATCTCCTCCCGCAAAGCCAAAGCCTGCGACGAAGCCGTCGCAGCGCTCAACGCGCTCCCCAACAAACGCCCCGGTGCCCAAGCCATCGCCGTCCCGGCCGACGGCTCGCGCGTCGAGGAAATCGAACGCCTCGTGGCAGAGGTCAGCAAGACAACGGACCATGTTGATATCCTCTTCGCCAATGCCGGTGCTACGTGGGGCGAGAAGTTCGAGACGCATCCGCCGGCGGCGTTTAACAAGGTCATGCAGTTGAATGTTTTTGGGGTGTTTTATTTGATTCAGAAGTATATCCCCTTCCCTGCCTTCTCCCCAGGATAGAGCTAGCTATACATGCCCAGTGTATTAGCCGTGTACAGATGCTGACGGCGACAAGATTCTCTCCCCTCCTCACCAAAACCGCAACAAAAGAAAACCCGGCCAGAGTCATCGTCACTGGCTCCGTGGCAGGCCTAGGCGTCGGCACGCTCGGCGACAACGCGACATTCAGCTATTCCGCCTCCAAGGCGGCCGTGATCCATCTCACCAAGAACCTTGCCGTTGAGCTGGGACCGCGCCATATTCTCTGCAATGCCGTTGCGCCTGGCTTCTTCCCGTCCAAGATGGCGGGGGGCTTGTTGGAGTTGCGGGGGGGGGTGAAGAAGTTCGAGGAGGCGTCTCCTAACGGGAGACTAGGGAGGGCGGAGGATATTGCGGGCGTGGTTGTGTTTTTGGCGAGTCGGGCGGCGAGTCACTTGAATGGGGCTGTTATTGTTACTGATGGGGGGAATTTGTTGAAGGGGAGGTTGTAGTTTTTGTTTGGATGTGATTAATTGTCCAGATTCTCCATTTCTGGAGTTGCACTGATAGATTCTGCATTACAATATGTACTGGTCGATGTATCTGATATTGAATATGGCCCCAACTCAAGCTCCAACTCAAGCCGCAGCCAGGATGTGTGCCTCCGTGTTAAAAACCCAAGTGTTGCTATCACCTGGCTTGACCTGCCATTCATCGTCTGTTTCAGTCAGCCCCAGTCATCCACAGTCTACCGGGGGACAGCCATACCAGGAGCATGAATCAAGTACGCATATTTCATCACCTCAGCAAAGAGGAAGCTCTCCTCGTTATCATCCATCGATCTGCCGTCGACGGCATTGACGTCCGTTATGCCGGAAAACCCCGAGTCGGTTCGACAGGTGGCGTTGATCGCAACGAATGCCTCCCAAGACCAATCGCGGTACTGCGCAGTGTCAGCTCTGTTTACCGTCGGATAATCTCGTGTGATGTCTCTATCTCACTCTTTCGTCTCCCGTAATACGATAGGCGTAGTAGATGCTTTCGAGGACCTCGGGTCTCAGCACATACCCCCCATCCAGGATATAGAAACCGGCCTTTTCGTAAAAGGATTCCTGGTTAGCGGGGACGGCGCTCGAGTTCCAGCTAAACTCTTCCGGTCCGATACCCGTCACCGTCTGCGTGTACGTATCATGGCATCCGTTGACCAGTTCCAGGCCGAAATCAACAAAGTCGCTGCGGTCCAAAACGGCGCCTCCGAGCAGGAAGCTTCCCCCGTCGAAACAGGTGAGATGCTGAGAGGATAGCCCGTAGCTTCCATTGTCGTATGTTGCCAGGAAGGTCAGATCGGGGCGAGAAGATGGGTGAGATTTTAAATGCTCCATTGTGGATTCTGCTGCTTCTACCCATCTATCTTTGTATGATTCGAACCGCTCCGGGTCGTACACGTACATCTTCAGAAGATACTCGTAGAAGGAGTCGTCGCCGCTGCCCCAGCTAACCGAGCCGTCTTGGAACTGGCCCGTAGCAATGTCGATGTCGCTCCCCACAAGGCCGGGGAAGGGCTCAGCCAAGGCCTTTGGTTGCGGGTCAAGCAGGTATGACTCTGCCTTTTGGGCGAGCTCAGCGTATTCAGTGTCCCCCGTCAAGTCTGATAGACGAGTCCACTCGAGGACCAGTGTGCCGGTCGTGGCAAGACCGTTCGTCGACGAGTTGTCATTTCCCCGAGAAGTGATGTTGATATTATTATAAGGAATGCCCGTGGGGGTATCGAAGGCAAACTTCAGCACATCGGCCAGATTCTTAGACTGCGTTAGGAGTACGTCCACCGCGGCTGGATCGGTGGCCATGTCCGCAAGAGGTCCCTTGAGCAGGTCATAACCCGATAGCATGCCACCCAGATAGCGGATGGTAGTCTCGAAAAGACTGACCATTGACTCCGTCTTGGTATAATCAATGCTAGGGACAAAGTCCAGAACCTGATTGACCACTTCTTCGTTCCGCATCACAAGAGCCGTCGAAAGAGCCTCGATTGCAGAAGCGCCCCAGCCATTCCTGTGGATCCCATAGTCAATCCTATACAATCCAAGACGTTTGAAAGACGACAACAAGCATACAAAGACATACCTTGAGTCGCCATAACCATCCGATACCGGATGCAGTTCGTCATGGGGAAAGGCATACTTTTTGTACCCATTCCACGCGTGCTGGAACGCCTCCTTGACTGCATCTGCCCGATATTCAGAGTCACCACGCCGATGAGAAGAGCTGGCTGGTTTAGCATATGGATAAGCCACGGAAGGTCCCACGAGGGACAAGACCGCGAGAGCAAGAGACAGCGACAGAGGCAGCACGCGCATCTTGGAAACGAAGCGACGGATTAACCTGCGAGCTGAGCATATACACTCATTGTTATTTTCCCATGGGCGTCGAGCTGATATCAGTCGGTATAAATATGCGAACGCCTCCTCACGTCACACGGGCATGCTGTAGAAGTTTGTCCGAAAACAAATACTTCATATTTGTCAGTCAGGCGACATCTAATAGACAGCGTTGTAGACGAATGTGACCCTTCAGCTCCCTCCGCTTCTGATTAGACGGAACGACAGGCTCATCCAAGGACCGGAAATTGAACCGATATCGATCGACAGTGGGGGAAATGACGGATCACCCGGAGGTGCTACATAGTATTATTCAGGGGTCCTGGCTCCTGGAGAAGACCTAGCATTTAGGTCATCGTGCATTCTGTCTGATCGCATGGCGTAGCATGGCATGGGGTAGCATGTGCGGAAGTTTGCCAGATCTCGAAAACGTGACGGTGTCACCAGATCATTGCTTTCTGCCTTGACAGAGTAGATGTCTTGTATTGCCAGGATTCCACGCGTTGAAGCTCATTCATTCATTCATTTCTCTGCAAGGGCGGGTGCTGCACGAAGCGTTGCATCCCCGGCCGGTCACTGCAGACTATTGGCATGCAGTACCACCATGCTGCATATTGATTCCACAAAGGTCGGAATGACCTCCATCTCTCCAATGTTCATGTTCATCTCAAGCATTCAAGGTCCATCTTCATGGCCCGAAGGGGTGCGCACCGGCCGGCAGACGGCTTGCGCCATGCCTAGTATCGCTGGAGCAACAGCAGTTGCTGCATGAATCGCATTGGAATACTGCAGTCGAATGTCGATGCATTGTCAATATTCGCTGCATTGCAACCCTGACTTTTGGGGAGAATGGATTATCTTGCTTAGAGAGAGTGGAGAGTCCAGAGCATCCGAATGCGGCAGAGAGGGAGAAGAAAAAAAAAAAAAATGGGGTGACACATTAAGCGGTTATCCTTCATCCCACCTTGACTCAAGAACTTCATTTCGTTCATTAGTTATTCCTGTTAATGCGTGCTGGACACCGGTTGTCTGATCATTAAGAGCTCTATCCGGTCCCTCCATTCATTGACTCATACTCGGATCGAAGGCTTTAATTCCCCTCTGTCTTCCTTCCCGTCCCTCATCCTGCCCCTCACTCCGCTGCCATTATCGTCACAATGGCGACGCCGTTCCTCGTCTCGCTACAGCTCCCCGCGAGCTCCTCCGGCCTTACGCTCAAGCAGATTTCATATTTCGGTCGTGTCCTCATCAAGGTCTCCAGCCTGTCGCAAGCGGAGCAGTTCCTCCGCCAGAACTTCCGCCTACTAGACATCTACGTCGATGCGACGGATATCACCTCCGCCGGGGACATTGTCGATATTCTCAACACCGGTGCTGCAAAGGTCTTCGTGTCTCTGGACCAATTGACGACTCTGTCGAAGGAACAGGATGTTCCCTCTTCTCGATTGGTCGTATACGCTTCATCCGATGCGCAGGTTGACGCTTTCCAGAAGTGGGTCGCGGAAGTCTCTGATAGGAAGGATGCTGGTCTCTGTACGGAATTGGCCGATGTGAAGACTCTGGTCGAGAGATTTGGAAAGGATTTTGCGGCTCAAGGACTCTACAAGATCACTGGTGGTGCGGTATCGGAGGATGCTTTGAAGAAAACTTTGGAACAGGGTGCTATCAGCGTCGTTCCGTCGGAAGCATTGACGTTTGAGCGCAATGCGGACGACAAGGTCGCTGCGGCAAAGCTGATCTCAGCTCGTGCTGTGGCTGATGAACATACCGGTCTTTATGCTACCTCGGTGACCGATGAGAGGGGCACTTCTCTGGGTCTCGTATGGAGCAGTGACGAGAGCATCGCGGAGGCGCTCAGGACTGGAACTGGTGTCTACCAGAGCAGAAAGCGCGGTTTGTGGTACAAAGGCCAATCCAGCGGGGATGTGCAGGAATTGCTGCGGATCGGCTTCGATTGTGACAGCGATTGCCTGCTGTTCGTTGTAAACCAAATTGGCAGAGGTTCGGGATCCATTGGAAACGAGTAATTTGGCTAATGTACACTGACACTGGTGCTTCACCTACACACAGGATTCTGCCATCTTGGAACTGCTAGCTGCTTCGGGCCTTACTCGGGACTTTCACGTCTTCAGAAGACACTGGTTGCTCGCAAAGCAGATGCGCCCCCCGGATCCTACACAGCGAGACTATTCAATGACTCCAAGCTAGTACAGGCTAAGATCATGGAGGAAGCCGAGGAACTATGCCGTGCGACTACCAAGGAGGATATCGCTTTCGAAGCCGCAGATCTCTTGTACTTTGCCCTCACCAAGTGCGTGGCGGCCGGCGTTAGCTTGGAGGATGTTGAGAGGAACCTCGACTTGAAGAGCCTAAAGGTGAAGAGGAGAAAGGGCGATGCGAAGGGGCCATGGGCTGAAAAGGTTGGCCTTGCAGGCCCCGCACAATCCAAGCCCTCGCCAGCTCCCGAGAAGCCGGCGGTGCCTGTGTCGACCGAAACCCGCATGGAGATGAAGCGTATCGTCACTGCTTCCACCCCCGCAGATGCTGTGAAAAGTGCCCTGAAGCGGCCATCTCAGAAATCAAATGAGGCTATTGTAAACCTCGTCAAGCCGATCATTCAGGACGTTCACGATAACGGAGATGCTGCATTGCTCAAGTACACTCACAAGTTCGAAAAAGCAACTTCGCTGAAGACTACTGTTCTCCGTGCGCCATTCCCCGAGGAACTGATGCGGATCTCTCCAGAGACGAAACGGGCAATCGACATCAGTATTGACAACATCGACCGTTTCCACTCATCCCAGAAGGTCAACGAGACTCTCCGCGTGGAGACAATGCCTGGAGTCGTCTGTTCTCGTTTCTCACGACCCATCGAGAGGGTTGGTCTCTACGTCCCTGGTGGAACTGCCGTGCTTCCGTCTACCGCTATGATGTTGGGTGTGCCGGCCATGGCCGCTGGGTGTGAGAAGATCGTCTTTGCGTCTCCCCCCCGCGCTGATGGCAGCGTAACGCCTGAGATTGTCTACGTTGCTCACAAAGTGGGAGCAGAAAGCATCGTCCTCGCCGGCGGAGCGCAAGCTGTTGCAGCTATGGCATACGGCACGGAAAGCGTTACCAAGGTCGACAAGATCCTCGGACCCGGCAATCAATTCGTGACCGCTGCAAAGATGCTAGTGTCTAACGACACCTCTGCTGGAGTTGGTATTGACATGCCTGCCGGGCCAAGTGAGGTGCTCGTTATCGCAGACAAGGGTGCCCACCCAGCGTTCGTTGCCGCCGATCTTCTGAGCCAGGCTGAGCACGGAGTCGACTCGCAGGTCGTCCTCATTGCCGTCGATTTGAATGAGAGTGAGCTTCAGGCCATTGAGGATGAGGTAGACAAGCAAGCGCGAGCTCTTCCACGCTCAGATATCGTGAGGGGATCTCTGGCGCACTCGGTCACCTTGGTTGTCAAGGATATCGTGGAAGCAATGGAGCTGAGCAACGAATATGCCCCTGAGCACTTGATTCTGCAAGTTCAGAACGCAGAGTCCGTCGTTGACCTGGTGAAGAATGCCGGTAGTGTGTTTATTGGCCCATGGACTCCTGAGAGCGTGGGTGATTACTCCGCCGGTGTCAATCATTCTTTACGTAAGTTTTCCCTTCCCCTCCATTATGCACCTTTCGTGCTACATTCGGCCTGGCATTTCAAGTGTTATTTGCATAGCTGACTGTTTATCTCTTATAGCGACTTATGGCTACGCCAAGCAGTACTCTGGCGTCAACTTGGGTTCGTTCGTCAAGCACATCACGAGCTCCAACCTTACCGCGGAAGGATTGGTTGGCCTCTCCAGTACAGTTGAGCAGCTCGCTGCGGTTGAAGGCTTGGATGCTCACAAGCGAGCAGTCACTATACGGGTTGCGGAGTATAAAAAGAGTCAGATATGAAAAGTGTTATAGATCTAGTTATGGGTGAGCTGTTTATAGATATGATTATGGATGGTCATTTTGTTTTCTTTTTCATTCGATTCTCTTCGGGCCAAGATTCTAAGACAATCGACCTTAGCGTCACAATATGGTAGTAATGTTGGAGTGTAGTCTACGTCTATAAAATTACACGCAGACAGAAAAAGCACGTATTCCGATATCCCAAACATTTTTGGCCCATTACCTCGACCATCCAACCAGGACGAGACAGAATAGAACGAAAGGATGAAAAAAGAAAGAATAGCCATCATGTTCATCAACCGAACACCACGAAACTAAATCAAATCATCAAGCGCACCAGGTTATTTCATTTCTTCCTCTCCCGGATCTTCCACTTAATCCCGTTCTTGTTCGTCCCTCCAACGGAATTATCCATCTTCCCTCGCTGCCAATCCAGCTCCCGCTCCGCAGCTACGATCTCGTTGTACTGCTTCGTGAGCGCGGCAAGCTTATTCCGCCTCGCCTCAGCGGCTCGTTTCTTCAACTTTCTCGCTCGACGAGCTTCGACGAGAGCCTGTCGTTCTGCCTCGAGCTGCTTCTTGGATTTCCTCTGTTGATTCTGATTCCGGCTTTGGTTCTGCAACTGTTTTAGAAAGGAATCGTCGCCGTCATCTTCGTCTTTGTTGTCATCGGAATCGGCATCCTCCTCATCCCTGATCTGCTTCTTCAGTTTCTTCTGCTCCTCCCGAGAATCCGCAAACACGAGCTTCTGCGGCTTATTCTTCTTCTTCTCATCATCAAAGTCAAAATCAAAATCAAAGTCATCATCATCACCGTTGTCATCCTTGGTATTATCCTTCTCATCCTCGCCAAAAATCTCCTGCATCCCCTCTTGAAGTCGAATATCCCGCTCGATCTTCTCTTTCTCCCTTCGTACCCGCTCCCCAACTACACGTAGGTATCCGGCATCCTGCGTCTTGAGAAGCTTGATCGCATCATGACTTAATCCGCGCGCAGCAGCGGAGTCCCGCGCACCATGCTTGCCTTGGGCGCGGGACCGCTCGGACATCATCCCGAAGGCGAATTCATCTGGGTTGCGGTTGCGGGCTTTTTCTTCGAGGCGCTTTAGCTTGGCTTTTTTGGTGTTGTAGTCTTTTGCTCGGAGGGAGTAGTCCTGTTAATTTTTTTTTCGGATTAGATAGTATTTTCTTAAAAGAGAATGATAATGAAGTTACCTTGTGCTTTTCTAGGATACCCCATTTCTCTCTGCCTTCCAGTTGTCCTCGTTCGCGATGTTGCCGTCTCTGGACGGCGTTGCGTAAGGACGACATTTTGTGTGGGATGAAAGGAATAGAAAATGGGGGGATAGATTATAATATAGTGGCAATTGACGGAAATATATTGCCTCTTTTTAATAAATTAAGTCGTGTTGTGAGGACGAAAAGCTTCTCTTCGAATGGAGTCGTTGATGTCTTTTGATTCTGGTAATTTTTTTGGTGATATGATAGTTCTGCCGCACTCGACCGCCTTGCACTCGGATGCGATTCCCATCAATGAATAGGATCTGTGTAGGTCTTTACTTGCACTGTAGATTTATATAAAGAGATCCAATTGAATTGGCTTGCGCAGGTCATCATCAGTAACTTTCTTTCCATCCCGGCATATTATTCTAGTTTTCCTGAGAGCATCTAGAGACGTGCTCACCTAAGGCATCGTATCATCTAGCTTCCGCGGGAGAAGAGCGGAGGAACAGGCACATCCTAATTAACCTCACGCAAACCGCCGCTAACGTCAACTCCAGCGAGCAGGCAGGCTGGGCCATCAATCGCAATTGATCCACGACATATTTCCTTCTTCGCATCATCTCTTGGTTATTCTTCTGAAGTGTGAACAGAAAATACCAATCATCGCAATTGCTATCGTGCATCAAAAATAATCCACCAGGCACCAGATTTGATTTCAGATCAGTTCAATTCATTGACTCACCAGAGAGATCCTCGAATAAAAAGATCCATACTACACTGCATCCATTTCCAAAAAGCGTCTCGCACATCAGTCTATCGTCCGAAAATCCCACAATGGCAACAACAACAACAACAGCATCGACGGATTCAGAATCCCAAACTCCGCAAACCCGCTACAACCTCCGCAACCCACTCCCCTTAACCGCCACTCAAGAAGCAGAAGTCAAACAGCTCTATTATAAACGCGTGCGAGGTCTATGTGCCCCAGAGATTAAAGGTAGGCCTTCTTCCCCTTCTTAAACTACCTGGCTCCACTCCGGGATCTTGAAGTTCAGTTGGACATGGCGCAAACAAGTTTTAATGCAAACTGCTAAATGATAAATGCTTTTGTCATGAACAGCCTTCGCCGACTGCGCCGTAAACCGCACCGTCACAGCGACGTGGGTATGTCGGGATCAACGACTCGCCATGAACTCGTGCATGATTGCCCATGCGAAGCCGGAGGAAGAAGACCGGGCTCGGGAGGAGTGGTTCGCGACGTTTGAGCAGCGGAGACGGGAAAAGGAGGAGGAGCTTGCGAAGGTTGAGAAGAGAAGACGGGAGGTCATTGATATGATGAGGAACGAGAAGAATGCTGAGAGGTGAATTTCTCTCCTTTGGTGGTTCTTCTGACTGCACATTTCGGTTTAAACTGATGTGCCCGTTTGGGTTTTCTTTCTACTTGTCTCTATTTCTTCCTTTTGCATCGGGTTGTGGAGTTTACCTGGCGTCTTTTTCTGGATTTTTCTGTTTCAACAGGAGGGTACCTTGCATCTCTGCCCTCCCCTTAAAAGGCCATGACATGTTGTTAGAATTATATATGTACATTAGGCTCCACGAAAGCCCTGAAAATGAAAATGCGAAATCTCCACCTTCCCAAGGATACCATGTCCTGGTGTCAATTCCTTTGCGCCTTAACTCCCTTTTTTATCCCCCCCCTTTGACATCCCCATACGGGCCGGGCCAGCAAGCGATGTTTTCTCAACTCGGACACACGAAGACTTGCGGTTCATTCGCCTGGGAGAAAGAACAGTATCTCAAGACAACCCTACCAAGCCCAATTTATGGCAATATCCTCTCTCCTCCGAGAGAGAAGAGAAAAGTCCTTGAATGCACACGGATTCTCCTAGGCATCCGTCATGTCTTTATCTCCCCCATCTTCTCCACCCTCGCCCATAACAGTATCTTCACCAAAAATATCCTCCATCCTCCCATCCTCATCATTCTCCTCTTCAGTTCCAGCATCCCCATTGTCAGCGGCAGCTGTCACCTGAGTCTCCTCCGTCACTTCTTCTTCTTCACCCTCACTTTCCCAACCGTCCTTCAAATTCCACCCGAGACCAGTCAAACAAAACCGCTCCGGCGGGAGTCTCATCCCAGCCATCAGAGTACTCTGAGGCGTGCGCGCCGCGCTAGCCGCAGAATCATACCCCCTCATAGCACCAGGCAAAGCAACCCTATTCCGTTCCGCCGCAACATCCATCAAGAATTCTTTCGGCAAGCCCGTCTGAAACTGGTAATGCAGTCGGGAGGCTATGCTTAGTCGTAGAGCCGGGAGTGTGACGGAATTCACTTCTAGAGGTCCGCGGCCACTACCACCGACACCATGGGCGGCATCTATACCCGTTGCCCCCGCGTACCCTTCTGTATAGAGATGGACGGCGTCCTGGAGGACGCCTGATGTGTAGCGGTAGGCGAAATCGAGGAGCTGGAGCGGAACTCGTTCTTCGTATGCGGTGACGCCAAGAGAGGCGAGGAGGAGGTGGATCAAGCGTACATCTCGCGGGCGGCGGGACTTACCGCTGTCTCTGAGGGACGTTGCGGGGACTTGTGGTGGTTGGGGTAGAGTTGTAGGATTGTTGGCGTTGGGTTGCGACGCGACGTTGTTTGTTGATGGTTCGGCTGGAGGGGTGAGAGGTTGTGTGGCAGACGCTGAGGTTTGCATTTGCGTCGGAGATGCCATTGTTAGATTTTTTCTTTTTTCGAGGAGAGCGTAGGAATGAAGGATACGGTGCTGGGTGAGAGGATGGAAGGTGATACGGTGGTTGCTAGCGGGTCAGGAGCCCAGTAGCTTCGCATACCCTTCACGCTTCTGTCAAAGGAGGAGTAGTTTAGGTGACAGAGCAAGAAGTCCAATCCCAAGTTTGCATGTGAATAAGGCCAAACTGATTGTATTGTTGGCCAAGTGTGTTTGATGGCGATAGTAACTGTTCTGCGTAAATGTATTGAGCCAAGACGATCCTGAAAGCCGGCCGCTTTCAAGCCTCACCCAGCAATTTTATAGCTTCCCTGCAGGATGGAGAGATACAAGGGACGCCCTTTCTTGAAAGCTAGACGACGGTTCTCTTTGTTACTACCAGAATATAAATGAACTTGCAAGATCTCATGTCAGTTTAAATGAAGGAATCCAGCCACATTCAAAGAGCTACCAACAATCCGAACGCTCATCCCAATTCCAATTCCGCTGGAAGATAAACACGACTATATACGAACTGTGTGTCCAACATTCTTGAGCATCTCTCCTAAACCAAAAACAATTGAAAAAAAAAAGAGTTTCCCTGAATGTCACACGCCCGAGGAGAATCAAACTACCTCATGTATTATCCATTATGCATCTCCCTCTCTTATAACATGCAGATAAACGCCATTATGCAACCAGAAGTGAACAAAAGATGGGCCACGCTCATGGCCAGTATAGACGCCTATAATGCTATGCTGGTATGTTGGGCTAAAGCCACCGAATTGTGCCAAATGTACTGGGAATCACTGCAAAAGCATGCTAAAGATCAAGGGGTATATAAATCCAACCTGGTCGCCAAGAATGATACCAGTAACTGGAAATGGCAGACTGGAGGCGCGAATGCCTCAATAAACTTGCGAAGGTGGAGATTGCGGTCGAACTCAGGCTGTATTCGAATGAAGCAACCGTGATGAAGGAGACGGTTTCGGCTGCCCGGTCTGAGAGCCTCTTTCACCATCCCCACCTCCCACTTCCTCCAAATCGATACCTTGGTCGTCCACAACGGAATCAAGAATGGAGCTGGCAAGGTTTGTATCCACAGAGCCTTGTGAAAAGTAGCTCGCACCAAGGTCTTCACCTTCATGTGCATCCTCATCGTCATTGTCATCAAAATCACTAGCATCTTCGTCACTGAGTTCGGCGTCCAGGTCATCATCCTCTTCTTCGTCTTCTTCGTCTTCCTCATCTTCTTCCTCTTCGCTATCTGTAGTCGAGAAGTTCTCAAGATCCTTTGGCGTGTCTCTCCAATAGGTGAAGTCGGTGAATTCCTCTCCTCCTGGCTGGACAAGGAGCTTGACAGGGGGGAAGAAATGATCAACTAGTTCCCTCATGGAAACATAGCTACTCTTGTATTTAGTCAGGCTAAGAAGGTCCAAAGATACCTCCGCATTAGAATTGATCGTAAAGATTTTGGCTGAGGGTATGTTGACGGATCGATAGCTCAATGCGTCCGTAAGCCGATTTCCGAATCCTGCGTAAAATGGGTTCTCCTTCCCTGCGAAGAGCCCAAGAATGTCGCGAAGACACGCCATCTTGAAGACCTCAGGTTTTCTTAGATAGATTTCGCGTCTGAGCGCCGCCATTGTCCTGTCGGGACTCATGATAACTGGTCCTTTGGGCAACCTATAGCCGTCCTGGCAGACACCATAGAGATAGGCCCGGGTTGTATCTGCCTGTCCGACGGATCTACTCGTGAGATACATGATATTGTAGCCATTGTTCACGATATCAGAATATAATTTTGCCACTCCAGCATGTGTCCAATCGCGTCCGATCATATTCAAGACATGTCCTAGCGCATCAGATCTGCGTATGTTAGATACATCTACCTAGAGGGAAGAAAAAGAATAAAAAGCAAGAACTCACTTTGTGATAGTACCATCAATGTCAGAGATGACAATGGGAGTATCACCACGCCACAGGTACATGGTGGCAGTACAAGTAGCCTTGTTGACGCTGAATGACATAGGATTGGCGCCTGCTCTTAGATTTAACGCTTTCAGTTGATCGCTAGTCAGACGTAACGTCTTCGCGTAGTTGCGATTCGGTTCCCATGCAGGGGAGCCTTGCATCGGCGACTGCGGTGGTGTTGGGAATCCAGTCTGAAGATCAGACTTAGCACGGTAGTGCCTTGTTGCCATTACCGGAGAGTCAGAGACCGTTGTTTCACCTTCGCTGTGATATCCAGGGTCTGAGACCGTGTCGTCGCTCACAGCAGGTTTCGCCCTCAGCGAGTCGAGGGTGGCCTTGCGGCTGGCAGCCTCCTTGGCTTCCTCGCTGCTGTAGATCCACAGATTACCGTGCTCGTCAGCGCCAATAAGAGCCCCAATATCGTAGTTGCCTTCCAATTCCTCAGCGAGGATCTTGCGCGCAATTATCTCCGCCCGCAGTGCATCATCCTCGTTGCTCTTGTAGCCAGTCATGTCGAGCATCAGATCTCCTGTCTCAGTGACGTGGGATGGGATATTCGATATAGACAGCTTCTTGGAGAGTGAAATTGCACGGGAGACGGCCTCTTGCGCAGATAGTTGTGGGGGACTTTGGGAGAGATTCCTTCGATGGGAAGAATTACTTGCGCCATGAGAATCCTCCACTATTCCACCATCACCTATCGAAGAAACTTTTGACGATGGCACGCTTTCCGACAGTCCATGGTCAGATCTCGCCGGTTCGCTTCCATAGGAGCTGCTCTCGTTTGAATTACCCGGTGATGCCAAGGAAGTCGTGGCCCCTGTATACATTGTGAGCAAAATGTAATCAATCCATGATAAGGAACGAGACTTTGTATCGAACCTAGATCACCAGCCGACCGGGACCCCCTCAGCGGTATGGATATAGCCGGGGACATGCCTGTGTCATCCTTGCTAACACCACCAGTATTTCTGTCGAGATCTAAATATTCCGGTTCCTGGAGGGACGATGCAAGATTCTCTTCGCTTCTCTGTTTCGGGCTTCCTGTCGGAGATACCAAAGGCGAGGTTTGCAACGAAGCGGGAATGTCGTCCGCCGTCTCGAAGACAAAAAAAGCCTCTCCGCCCTCACCCAGTTTCATCGCATAGTCTTGCTTAACCCCATTGACTTTGAATTCCACCTGGACAACTTAGCTAAATGCCAGAGCCCCTAGACAAAAGTGTGAAGAAGGTACCTTCTTTTCGTACGGCCGTAGCAGTGAGAACTTTCCGAATCGAACATGGAACGGCGAGCAAGCGAGAGTTCCTAGTCCAACCATGAGTATAAAGCTCACACAGTGCAAGGACTCTGCTGACCATCTTCCTGCTCAATGACAATCACATCAATGGCACCGCTTAAGGTTGCTGGGTTGATGGAATTCCATGTCTTCGAAACAGAGCCGCTGATACTCCTAACGTACTGCATGGCGCAACACTCGACGAGGACACGTTACGGAACCACACAAGACAGAAGCAACGAGGGTAGGCAAAAAGACCGGCGGACAAAGAAGACAGAAAGAGAGGTTGGGGTGTCGGGGTCGGATGTTATAGGAATTGCCGCCGGAGTAAGGCCATCTATCTGACTGGGTTGGGGCACAGGGGAAGCCCGGCTACCTCATAGCCAGTCTCGCGGGGGACAGGGAAACAGGGGATGGGCAGAAATGCAGGGCTAAGGCGTAATGACGAAACAAAAGAGGACGTGAAGGGATTCTGAGGAGCAATAAAGCAGTCTAACTATGTAGGATGTATGCATGAATCCGTTGGGCGGGGGAGGGGGACTTGATGACGCCCAACAAGCCAGCCTCAACTGTTTTCAGAGCGCCGCAGGGATCTGCCGGAAGAATGTTTCGCATGTTTGCATACGTCAGGTCGCCTGTTTATGCGCACGGTACGCTAGTCCTAAAGTAGGGATCCCGGATCATGGATAGTCCGTGTGACCTAGTCAGGGTCTTTTCCGTCACGTGAATTAACTAGTTAACTAATCCCGATTCCCGAAGCGGTTAGCCAGGATCACCCACTACTGCGACCGAGCAAGCACTCGAACTCCGCTTCCCAGACGAAGATTTGCTTCCTCTGTTGCCCATCATCCTCCAGCGTCAATGAGGATCTGACGCTGGGATGTATGAGCCTTTGTATCTCTCCTTTGACGCCTACCCTCCCGTAATTCCACGAGTGAGGGTACGAGGCGTCATGGCTCTCTTCCTGGCTGTGTCCATTCTTTGGGCTCTGGTTTGGTGAGTGTCCGTTATACCAACGGTTGGGTCATGGCATTTCTAACTTGTTCCTAAAAGGTTACTCTACCGTGCGTGGCAGGTCTGCCAAACTCCTAACGATGTCTTGGTCGACAAACTCGGCCTAGACATTCCGCCGCCACCCGATGTGACACTAGAAGAGGTCACAGCTCGTGAAATCCGCATTGCCTGGAAGCAACCCGATTTCTACAACTCGATTTACAAACATATTATCCAAATAAATGGAAGCAAGGGTAATTCGGAAATGTTCATCTGTTCTTTGGCTAGGATTAGCGCAGGAAGTGCTGACACTCCCCAGTGGGCGAATCGAGAAGAGCGGAAACCGCAGTGGAAATTTTAAACCTCGTTCCGGGGACGATATACCATATATGCGTTTTCTCTGTCAGCGCTGCCAATTTTCAGACACCCAGCGCTGTTCTCCATGTGCGAACGAAATCTCTCCCCTTGTCCCAGATCCAGCAGAATGCGGCGGTTGGTGGACCAACGATTAGAGCGTCGATCCCGAGATCTACTGCTGGTCTCGCTGCTCCATCTGCACCTCTGATGGCTCGTGAGCACAGTGGAGGTCAGCTACAACCGAAGCGAACCCCAGCCGGACGAAAACTCTCCCCTGCGACAAGCGGAGTGGATCTTTTCCATGGACAAGCAAGCGATATACAGAAGAATGCATCCAGTGATGATACCGATGAGACCTTGGAACAGCTTGCCGAAAGGCTAAAGTCTCTGCAACACGAAAACGAAACGCTAGACAAGCAGGCTGCCGAGGAGGAAGAAGAGCACTTTGCGTTATTGAAGGAGCTAGAAAAGCAACGCGACGAACTAAAGAAGCGTGTGAAGGAGAAGGATGAGGCTAGTGGAGATCTGAAGAAGCAAGTATATAAACTTGAAACGGTCAACCGGACAGTGCAGAGCGAGAGGACCAAGCGGGAGAAACTTATTCAGCAGAAAGAAGCGGAACGCAATAAACGCAAGAACGATATTGGTCGGTGGCAAGATCAAGTTAAGAAGATGACCAAAGATGTTGAGCAGGCGAAGAAGGAGAAGGCACGTGTGGAAGAAGAAGGCAAAAAGCGAGCAGATCAGATTCGAGAGAAAATCTCCAAGGAGCAGACGCAGATGAAAACCCTTGACGATCAGATTCAGGATAAGGGTGGACGCATCAAGAAGCTTGAAGAAGAACGGAAGAAGCTACAAGGCGGAGACAATGAGGATGGTAACGAGCTCGATCGCATCGATAATGAACGAGCTCGGCAGTGGGATATTAAGCTGGGGAACCTACAAGCCAGATACGCGTCCCTCGTGAGCCTTCATGCACAAGTATGTTATTTTACTACCCTTCAAAAGTCTAATGCCTAATACTGACATGGTTGGAAGGCTCAGCAGCAGTATCAAGAAGCCCAGGACCAAATGAAGTGGCTTACATCCCAGCTCCCTCCCACTTCTAGGTCGTTTTCCCTACCGGCTGTAGACTTGGATCTCTCGAATACGGCTACACTCCGTCCTGGTCACCACCGCGGATCGTTTGCCAGCAACGTCTCTTCTCCAGTTAATTTCCCTGCTGTCGAATCTTCTTTTCAAAATGCCGTCAATTTCAACTCTGCCTCAACCAACTCACCCACTTTTGCCTCAAATCCAGCTTTCTTTAATATCAACAATGGGATGACTCTACCAGGCCTACCTGATCCTCCAGAAATGTTGCGAGGAGAATTGGATTTATCTTTCAGCAATACCCCGATGAGTCCACGTGCTGATGCGCTCTTGCCATCGGATCTCCTTGGTGATGAGGAATCGCCGGAGCTTCCTGGGGCTGCTAATCATTCTCGGTTTCCCAAAGCTGAGCCTTCAGACACACCCGAACGCTTCCCACATACCGAGGCTTCACCAGAATCGCCAGGAAGTCGACCTGCAAGCATATTGGCCAGCCCAAGGGAGAAAGAGCTAGCCAAAGATAATGACTCTCAGTCCGCCAATTTGGCCGTTACAGAAGATGCTCCAAAGAGTACATCACGGAGACTCTACGGCCTCTTTGGCTTTAATCGCCCGCGTGGGAAAACACTCGCAGATGAACCCCCTCTTCTTGGAACATTGAAGCCAGGACAAAGCCAGTCATTTCCAAGGAATCTAGATGAGATGGAGCCTATTGGATCTAGACGTCGTAGATCAAGTTTTACTGGAGATATAGGACATCCATCACTAGTACTCCCAAGGAGCAGCAGAACCAGTGTCACTGCTGACAGCTCATCTGACCATCTGCACTCTCGACGTGCTGCTCTCTCGAGTATTTTCTCAGCAGGCAAGTTTGGCCTTGGTGGCACTAGCAGTCTGAAGCCAAATGACCGTCTGGATCTGAGCGCTGGCTACAATCAGTTCAGCCCAAGACATGATCCCATCGATCCTTCATATATTCTGGGCCCAGTTCGACGCGGTTCGCTGTCACAGAGACCTTCTTCGACGTCAATTGATAATCAACTGCCACATCCTTCAACGGATAACCAGTATTTCGGATGGCCTTCGGTGGAGAGGACTGGTCACCGGAGTCCACTTGGGTTAGATTGGACTTCACATTCTGCTTGGTCAAGAGCCCAGTCTCGTAGACCATCTATACAGTATGGGTCTACAGGTCATCTGCCATTGGGGCTCACTGGAGAACCGGATTTTATGCAAGACCCATTTGAGAAACAAGCACGTCCTCTACAAGCACCTATTGGCACACGACCATCCTCATCTCATAGGCCAGTCACACCTAAGTTGAATCCTGCGGCTCCTTCTTTCAAGACAGTCTTCAGCAAGAAGTCTGACAGGGACAAAGGCGAAGAGAACGATGATCAGGATTCATTGTCTGATATCAGTTCGCCGTCAAAGCATCATGATTCCAGGGAATCTCACTCATTGAATGGTGACTACCATCCTCTAGAGAGATCTATTTCTGGCACTTCTGCGGACAACTCTAGTTCAAAAGAGTCGTTCATTCGCAAACTTACCAGGAAGGGTAGTTCCGGAAAATTTGGGTCATGGAAGGACCGTTCGAGCCTCTTCTCCAAGAAGGGAGAGTCATCCTTGAGCGATATTGACGACGCAGGCGGTGAAGCACAGCTCGGCAGAAGCCTGGACAGTATTGTTTCAAGCACCCCATCGGTAGACAAGTCAAGCAAGAGCAGTCTCGGTTTTTTTGGTCGTAAGTCCAAGAAATCCAACAAGTCTATCAGCGAGTCGAGTGAAAGGGCCAGCGAAACTGGCGATGAGGATATCACTGAAGAGGCTACTCCGGTTTGACGGGTCAGCACCGTCACTCGTTCGAGTTTGGTATTTCCTTCCATATGCATTTGTTGTGTCCATTGACGGACCATGAATGTGTCATAGCGCCAAGTTTCTGGGTGATTTTCTTTTGCTAATTCTTTTTTTTTTTTTTCGTGTGAGACAATAGCAAATCCTGTTCCTAGAGTCACCTTTCCTCCCATAAGCCTTTTCGGTTATAGTTAACTAGTTATCCAAGACGTAGCTGTATTTTGTAAGTTACATGTGGATCCATTAACTAGTTAGTTATAAACTATTGGCGCTAACGGGCTGCCCAGAAAGTCAAATCAACTTTATTAAGTATACTCTTTTATATAATCTTGTATATCAAATACAATGACTTGATTATATCCATTCTACAAATATTTTACCCTTGTGTTGAGACTAGCCTGCAGCAGCTGCATTACTCATGTCACAAATGAACAGCCTAAAAGTGATGATGATCATGGCCATGACTGACAATGGACGCCTGTCCGCTTTGCCTTTAGCGAAGGTTGCAGTTGCACCTTAAAACGGACATCAGCTACTGAGAAAAGAAGAAGAAGAAGAATGAGACAAGTCCACCTCAACAGACGACACAGGTAAAGGAACTCCCACCAATGATAACGAGAGATGCTATCCTGATGAGTAGAAGTGAATTGCAGATTCATGCGGAACCAACTGCTTCTGGCAAAAGGGGAAATTTCACATCTTCTTAGCAGCTCTAGTGTTGAACAGGGAGGTAGGCCGGATAATAGCATGAGCACTTCTGTAAAGCTAAGCTTCCAAAAGCATTAGAGTATCGTTGGTTCAAACACAGAAAAGCTGCACTTAAGTGCCTGATATGCATCCACTGTCCCTTTGAGGCTTTGAGCTTACATGGCGTCTTTAGCGCAATATGGGCTTCTAAGCCTGTTGAGATGAAATGAGAAAAGCGAAGAAGGCAATCTCCGATGGGCCTACTTGCTCTAGCTATATCCAAACGAATGATGCATACATTACAATGCTCTACAGGAAGCCAGAGCTTTTCAGAATCCACAATGGTCTGGTAGCTGCCAGTTACACCGTATTTGGCCAGGGCAAGAGGTATGCGCCCTGCAACCACACCATTGGATACGACTAGAACAGCTGGTATTCTCTGCTGCCTGCATTGAGGGCTGATGTTCCAGATAATTGTGGGCAAATGCGCCCAGGCTTGACCTGATGAAAAAGAGCTGAAAGTGCTTGGAGCATGAGCCAGGTAAAGCTGAATATGTAATGAAATGGTAACCAGTACTACAATGCTATATTACAACTTTTTATGGGGAACTAGATTATATATTAATGTGGATTAACATATAAGCTATATTCTTAATAGCATTGTAGAGTGATGTTATGCAGTAGGGCATGGGGCACGAGTAGTCACGGGTTCTGTGGAAATTATTATTCATCCTCTTTTATTGTCAATGTCTAGTATCTATCCCTCCAACCCTCTTATGATTGATGCGTTACCATGGCAAATTCAAAGTATGTTTTCATATATATTTATAGACGGTTTTTCATTTATTCTTGCATTTTGCTGATTCTGGAAATTGATTAATAAAAAAGATTCGAGTATGTCAAGCAGTTTGAGCAGACCGACGTCCTGCTCCCAAATACGTGGATTGTAGTCCGGATTGATGGCAGAGGCTTTCACAAGTTAGTTCTCTGTACTCCTTTTTTTTTTCTATATCTTTCTACTGCCACAACTCGCGTCTATCGCAGTAGAAGACAATGAACGGCTGCGGAAATCATCAGGTTCATTAAACGCGACTAACATTAGTCCTAGATTCTCGGATCGCTATTGCTTCCACAAGCCTAATGACCGTCGCGCATTGGATCTGATGAATGATGCGGCTGTTGAGGTGATGAAGGAGCTTCCGGATCTGAACATCGCCTATGGAGTCAGCGATGAGTATAGGTCTGTTCTGTTCTCGTTTATTCATCTATATGAGGATATCATGGCTCTCTATACCTGTAATATGATATGCTAACCTGAGCTCTATCATGGGTTTAATCAATCAGCTTTGTATTCCATCCAAGTTGTCAACTTTTTGAACGGCGGAGTGCGTAAGTTCGAAAACCTCCCCCGTCCATTTCCTGCAGGTTGTATGTATAATCTGGCTGGCTAATTGGAGAGTCAGAAAACTTGTTACGACCATTGTGTCTACATTTACAGCTCATTATATATTTAAATGGGATACCTACTTCCCCGGCACCCCTCTAGAGCCACCGTACTTACCCTCTTTTGATGGAAGGGCGGTCGTGTATCCGACTATTCGGAACTTAAGAGATTATATGAGTTGGAGACAGGTTGATTGTAAGTTCTTTTATCTGCCTTGGATGTCTCTGGCAATGTTTCTATGGCATCGATGTCTTCCTATATGTATCATTGTCTGGTCTAACATTGCCTATGCAGGTCACATCAATAATCTTTATAATACAACTTTCTGGACCATGGTCCAGAAAGGCGGCATGAGCAACACAGACGCAGAGCTTGAATTGAAGGTAACTCTGCGCCACCGTTATCTCTCTTACAAACGGTTGGGTTACTGACGCGGAAGAAATACTAGGGAACCGTATCTTCGGACAAAAATGAGATCCTCTTTAAAAGATTCGGGATCAATTATAATAACGAGCCCGAACTGTATAAAAAGGGTAGCGTTGTTTACCGTCAGGTAAGTTCCCCTTTCGTGCCAGATATCAGAGGTATCGCGACACTCACTTTCATCCTGATCAGTATCAACTAGAGGAACCTGGACATAGGCCAGATGCTGGCAGCACACGAGGAAGAAGCCTGGAGGAAGCGGAAACCGGCTTTGCACAAGACGCAAAGTCTTCCAAAACTCAGCAGGAGAAGCTTAAGAAGTTGCGCCGAAAGGCACAGGTCGTGGTTGATCATGTGGATATCATCAAGGATGAGTTCTGGGAGAGAAGGCCTTGGATTCTTTCCAATAAGCCCGGTAAATTGCCAGCAGATGGTTGACTGGGATTTTCCTTTTTCTGACATCATTGCGCCGAACTGAGACACGGAGCAATTCGACAACAGTCATGAATTGGGGTATCAAGATTCTATGGATAATGAAAATATATGCATGTTGCAATGCGCAGTATACAGCACAAATATAACCGTCGATCAGACCTAATCCGAAGTGGATTTCTTCTTTTTGTCCCTTTTGTCCTGGTTTGCCTTCTTGGACTCCTTGCTCGTGCCTAGTCCGGGGTCGGCATTTTCGTCTGTCTTTAATTTCTTGCTCTTCTTGGATTCCTTGCGCTTCTTGTCTTTCTTCTCCTTCAGAGTCTTTCCTATTGCTGTCGACTCGTCCTGTCCACTGAAATCCGTCTGTTCCTGTTCTGTCGATGCTGGTGTCGGATAATCCGCCTCAGCAGATATGAGAGTTTCCTTTCTCCGGCGCTTTTCCTTCTTCTTTTTCTCGGCCTTCGATGATGACTTTGTTTTCGAGCCGTCCTTGCTATCCTCTGCTTTCCTCTTCCGTTTTCCCTCCTTTCTTCTCCGTCGTCGCTCCTCTTTATCCTCTTTGCTGGCCTCGTCTGAAGAACACCGCTCAGATGAAACTCCCTCCTCTTTTTCTTTCTTCTTCTTCTTCTTCTTCTCTTCCCTCTTCTTTTCCTTCTTCCGCATCTTAGCCTCCTTCACCTCATCATCATCAGAATCAACCCTCTTCCTCTTCCCCTTCCCAGACTTCTCCCTATCATTATCATCCCCTGTAGCTCCTTCCACCCCCTGTCCATGTCCGCACTCACGCCGAATAGTCCCCTCCAAAACCTCTCCGCGTACAAAAAACCGGTAAAGCTCACTCGTCAACGCATTCGCCGATGAACCACCACCATTATCCCGCTGTTCGGTGCCTACACCCTTCAGCGCATCCTCGAATCCACGCAGCCACCACTGATTCGTTGGGTCCTTGGTCGTCTTCTTGCCCACGCCGTGGTTGTTGTTCTTTCGGGATACGAGGATCGGGCGTGTTAGTCCTAGGCCGCCGTGTGGGTGGTGCTTGCTGTTGGGGTTTAGAGGGTTGCCGGGTCCGGACCAGCCGTGGCGGATTAGGTAGGCTTGGGCGTCCATTTTTCTCCTTTTTTTCTTTTCTTTTGGGGGGATGGTGTTGGGTGTGCGTGTGGTTTTTTGGCTGGAGGTGCGATAAGGGATAGATTGTTTTCTGTCGAGGTTTTCAGTAGGTGCGATTTTATGTCATTTCGTTTTTGTATTTGTTTTGCATTTATTTTGAGGGAGGTATTAGAATAAATGATATAGGGAAGAGGATGTTATGCAGGTTTTCATCATCATTTGAAAAAAAATAAAAAATAAAAAATAAAAAAAGATAAATCGACGGAGCTCGGAGTAACTATTATGGGAGGGATTAAGTAACTACTGCGGTATCACTATGATCCCGTCTAAAAATTCCCATCAACCAAGCTACAAGCATTAATGTTACTATTTCCCTGTCTATGAATTAAAGGACAGCAATTAATACCAAGTTTTGACCTATTATCCCAGCACAGCCCAATCCTAAGCGTGGTTGCACCCTGAGGAATTCTCCATCAGTAAGAGAAAATGAAGTTGGGTGAAGATCTTGCCTCATCAACGAGTTCTCTCAGTTTTGAGATGTCACAGAACTGCAGAAAGACTCAAAATGCCGCATGAACCTGGCTTGTATCGACGAGCTGTGCGATTTTGATCAAGAGAGCCGTCCTTTGTGGAGTCTGCATGTTGTATGCACACCCTCGACCGCTGGAGTCTTGTCCTGGCTCGTCATTTGCATGAGAACAAGATAGGATAACTAGCCCATATGTAGACAAATAAAGCTTTGTGAGGCCAACAAATCCCTTGGTTTCGTGAAATATCCACAAAGCTCTTGTCATAAGAATGTGTCCAACAGACACCTTGGATGCTGAATCCCAGCCGTCTTCGTGAGAGTATTTGGGGGATTTCCGCTGCCTTCTCCTCAGTCCACTCTTAATATAATTCCATATGAATCCTCGTTTCCCGTTGCTTTTCTTTTGCGTATCCGGTCTAATTCCCCTTTCCCCGTCTTCGGCGCCGTCTATCCAAAACTAATATACGGTTGTTGGCACTTTGATACCTTTGGCTTGTTGAAGCTATACCGTGCTAAGGCCGGATGAAGCACGACATTGAGACAGTAAGGACTGCCTGGTTAAGCATCTACCGGGATATATAAGGAGGCTGATTGCTCGTAGGTAGCACTGCTTAATTAAGTTGTTGACTCCGCTTGTATAGATTCAACATGGCTAGTTACGCAGAGTACAGAAAGGAACAGGCAGACAATGCTACTAATCTGGAACGGAAGCGGACTTTCTTCTGTTCCAGACTTGATCACATGACTATTTATGTCCGAAAATGGAAATAAGACCCGTCCTTGGCATTAGTAAGCTGCCCAGACTTAAACGTAATCGGCCACTGAGCGGTTCCGAATTCCACGAATTCCAGTCATATTGATTTTTAACCACAACCACAACATGGAAATTGAAGCCAGAGAAAACCAGATTCAGCTGGCATTGGATGCCTACAAAAAGGGCCAGTTTAAAATAAAAAAAAAGCAGCAGCTTTGGCCTTTGATATCCCTCCAACAACTCTCAGCCGGCGATTAAATGGAATAGTTTCAGTCTCAAAAAATTGCCAATTGCCAGAAATTATCAAACTGGAGAAGCCACTCTTTCAGCATGGATCAGAGATATGTACCAGCATGGACGACCTTTGCAGCTATCAACTATTTGCTATTTAGCCTAGCTTTAGCTCTCGGAATGTTTACCTTCTCAGCCAGCTATTATCAGAGAACATTGGGTCAACCGCTATATTTAATGCCATAAAGAATTGAAGTCAAAATACACTGGGAAATATGATTATCAGTGTGCCAAATGTGAAGATGCAGAACTTATTCAAGGATGCTTTACAAGGGTTAAGGAGACAATCCAGAAATATGTGATTTTAATGGAGGATATCTACAGTATGGATAAAACTGGCTTCTAAATGGGTGTGACCGTAACTGCCAAGGTTGTTGTAAAGGGGGCCGTACGTGCGTTGTTCCCTGCGAAAGCAATCGGCTCGTGGTCGAGGGGCCTTGGGGATGGATGCACTGGAACAGTGCCGCGATACAACGCGGTGCGGAACGATCTAAGTAAGGGAACGCACAATATAAAACGAAGGGAAGAATGCAACGAGAATGGAGCCCAGCTCCATACTACAACAACAATGTTGATAACAATAACGATACTAGCGAAGCAACTTAAAAACGAAAATTATGCCTGGTTCTTCAAAAATACCTAGGAGGAGTCTCTCTTAAGTATCCTTCTGCCACGGACTCCACCATACCTGAGTATGCTGGCCGTCCTATGGATTCGTAGTGCCCCCGGCACACCAGCCATCAGCTTGATTGTCACGGTGCTCAATTCTAGAAAAAATGCAGAAAAAAGGAAGATCAGTACAACAGTCCAAAAGTATCTCCTTTGTGTGGATTAGGGGTGCGGCGTCTGCATACCAGATAGTAAAAGGATACCATAGGATTCGTAGGGATCATGGTAAACGCTCTATATCAATGTACTGCCGTCTCTAGTACATCATGAAGCTCTAAAACGATGCGCTTCGTATATATCGTCTCTATATACAACTTCCAGGATACACGTATGGTGGTCCTTTCTCCCGGAACATATATACTCCGTATACCGGGACCGGATTATTAGATAATCCACCTGTCCGAGATAGTATATCCTCATCGCCTGTTGGCACCACATGAGGTTCTGCCGGTATAGACCGCCCTCGCTTGCCCTTTCCCCCTCGCAGCCGCACAGCCTGCCTGGAGAATAGACAATCATCTCAATCACATCATCCTTTGTGGAGCACGTGACATGACTGAATGGACACATAAACCAGGGTCGTTACACTTGATAGGTAGACCAATCTATAGGCTCTGACCTAGAGGGGGAGGGTTGGAATAAGGTAGAGGATAGGGCATGCGCTGTTTCCCGGAATGAGACTGCAGTAGTTTCCTGAGAATCCTTTGGATATCTAAGGAGAGGAAGCCTCCGAACCTACCTTTACCAGCACCAAGCTTGACGATACAATCAGTGATCACATGCATCCTTAGCAGATCTTGTTTCGACCTCGAACCCTCCTCCCCACCGCTGGGAGTGGCTCGGCCCGTGCAGATCCCCACAGCCCTGGTTATTGGTATGGATTTGTATCGCTGCGGGGTCTGGGGCCAGATTAGCCTTTTCGAATCCACTTTCCGAATCCCCGCTTACGGTATACTTAACCTCGTAACGTAATTCCGGGTAGTTCGGCCATCACGGGTAGTCCGGCCACTCCTAAAAATTTCAACGCGTGTTCAACATGAAGCTCTTCAACCAGCAACTATGCCACGAAAAGCGCATCAATCATCTCGAAACTTGGAGCAGGAGAGAAGAATACAAATTGTCATTAAAGCTTTGAAAAATAATGAAATCTCAAGTATTCATCTAGCAGCAACAACCTTCAATGTCTCTTGCTCAACACTTCAAGATCAATTACTAGGCCTCCAATTTCTGAAAGAACAGCGCCCAAACAACCTCAGTTTATCTGAAACTCAGAAGAGGCCTTGATAGACTGGGTTATATCCAGAGATATGCGTGAAGTCCCTCTTAGATCAGCATATGTGGTAGAAATGGCAAATTTTCTTCTTCAATCAAATACCCCATCCGTACAGCAACCAGTTAGGAAGAATTGGGTTACCCAATTTATTAAATGCCATTATGAGATTAAAAATTTATTTGCGCAAAGATACAACTATCAGAGAGCCAATGTGAGGATCCAAAGATTATCAGCCAGTGGTTTGACCAACTTCAGAAGATCTGAACACAATATAGTATTTATGATGATGATATCTTTAATTTTGATGAAACTGGCTTTGCTATGGGCCTAATAGCAACTACTTGAGTAGTTACTAGGTCTAATATACTTAGAAAGCCTCATCTTATCCAGCTAGGCAATCGGGAATGGGAACAATTGAGTGTATTAATATAAGTGGCTAGACTTTGCCTTCATGCATTATCTTCAAAGGAAAGGCCCATATTGAAGGATGATTTGAAGAAGGCCTTTTAAGTTAGACCTGCGCTACAGAGCGTAGGCTGGTCCAAGGATTTATGCGAGTAGCGTGCTAAGGTCAGGAATCTGGGCGCAACTTGTGGGGGTCATATTGTAGAAGAACTAATCGCTGGCCCTCCAAGTCTCGGGGCCCTGCGCTGCCATAAGTATGAGCCTTAGGTCACGTGGACTACGCGGCTCCGACTAATATACATGCTTGCATGCGTGACCTACCATTTTACCACTAAATTAGAGGTTTGAGATGAGCCAAAATGGTTGGACTACAGATTGAGATAAGCCTTTGATGGCTTCAAAAGGTCTTTATTCCTTCGACCACTAGTCAGAAAGTTGGTCAATATCAATTACTTATTATGGATGGTTATGGCAGCCATCTCCCACCTGCATTTGATAAGGAATGCAAAGATAATGATATTATTGCTATCTACATGTCTTCTCACTCTTCTCATCTTTTACAGCCTCTAGATGTTGGCTGCTTTGGTCCTTTAAAGCATGCATATAGAGGATTAGTTGAGGCAAGGATACACCTTAGTTTCCACCATATTGATAAGCATGATTTCTTAAAGGCCTATCCTACAGCTCATCAATCAGTCTTTACATATATCAATATCCAAAGTAGCTTTGCGGTGTAATGGGGGCTGTACGTGCGTTGTTCCCTGCGACAGGAACTGGGTTGTGATCGAGGGATCTCAGGAAGGGATATACTAAAATGATGCCGCTATACCACACGGCGCTGAACGATCTAGTAGAAAAACGATATAACAAAAGGAACTCAACGACGACGGAGCCTCGCTCCTATACGACGATGACGATACTAGTGAAGCAACCTTGAAATCAAAAGAATGCTCAATTTCCGCAACTATCTGGGAGGAAGCCCTCTTTAAGTACTCTTCGGCCACAGGCTCCACCATACATTCGTATGCCGGAGGCCGCGGCTCAACGCCGTTCCTGAATGGGAAATGTAAGAGATCCAGGAATTCATGGTGCCCCCGGCACAGCGGCAGCTGGTATACAGCCTTTTAACCCTCAATGGGTGCTAGAGAAGCTGAATATCTCATTAGCAATGCCTACTCTCCCTTTAAGCTGTGGAGGTGCCTTTACTAGCTTATCAGCACTAGCAACATCTCATACAGCCTGTCAACTATATAAGAAAGCTTCCTCATTCCAGAAAATGTTTCAGAGATGCTCTTAAAGTCCTTTATCACCCTTAAAGAAAGTCTTTGAGAAGTTGATAAAGGGATATGAATTTATTATGCACCAAGCTTCCTTTATGCCAAAGGAATTGCATGATTTCCAGGCAGAATATGAGAAAGATAAGCAGAAAAAAGGTCAATCAAAGAGACAGATGCTTCCTAATAATGGAATTTCTGTACAGGAAGCAAGAGATCTAATTTTATGGAGAAAAAAGCAAAAGAATGAGGAAGGGGGGGGGGTCTCAAGTAGTTCTGCACCTCAAGCTTCGGAGACACCAAAGCATGCTCCATCAAAGTGTTCGAACTGTGGAATTGTTGGTCATACTAGATCCAAATGTCCTACACGCTATTCTGAATAGTTTTAATAGAAATACATATCTTTTGGTTGTTGGTGACAGCTTCAAGTTTCTAAGCATGGCCAAAATCGGTGGAGTGGCCAGACTACCCGTGATGGCCGAACTACCAGAGAATTACGTTAATGGATAGACACCGATCACGTTGCCGTGCTTGAGGTTCTTGCTAGGACTTCACCCAGGTAATAAATCGTATAGTTACCGGGTGTCGGCTCAGCATACGGCGGTAAACCTGGCGGTGAACCTCCTGCGCGTTCCAACCTTCCTACGGCAAGATCTATACACTCTTCTCCAGCAAACCCGCCTTCCTGGCAGCGTTTCTGATATTTGAGATCGCAAGCATCGTATTGCTACTGTACCTAATTCCGACGTTTTCATCCTTGGACGGGCATTATCAGCCCTGGGGTCTGCTGGGACGCAAGCAGGAACTACCCTCATCTTGCTGAGTGTGTTCCGCTACGCCAGCGACCGATATGGAACAGCATCATTGGTAGCATGTTTGCGGGGGCGTAGCGGGGCCTTTACTGGTATTTGCATATTCCTTGATCTGTAAGTATTTCGTTGCAGTGGTTGACAACTGGAACAGGGAGGAGCCTTCTCAGATTCAACTACATGGCGTTGGTGTTTCTACTTCAATCTCCCCATCGGAGGCGCTTTTATGATCTTCACCACACTTTTCTATGACGGTAGTCGCGACAACAAGAGAGCCTTTGGGTCGACTGGATTTTACAGCCAGATCGTGCGCTTCGACTTGGCTGGTATATTCGCCTTTATGTCAGACGGTTTGTCTTCTCTTAGCGCTCTCATGGGGTGGCATCACATGTGCTTGGGGCAATGCCCACATCATAGCCCTGCTAACGCTTGCTGGTGGCTTATTTTATTCTTTTGTCGACGTCGAATACTGGAGGAAAGATAACGCCATCATTCCTTTACGTTTACTACGCAGGCGAAGCATAATTGCAGCGATCTTGTTTGTCCTGTCTTGGAGGCGTGTTGTAAGTAATTTCCCAACGCAGACTTCATCTGGCTGACCAAGGATACTATTACCGTCCCAGGTTAATGTTTCCTACATACGTGAGTATTGAAAGTAGCTGGGAGGGGCAGAGATGAATAATAATCTAGATTTTCAGCGCTATGGTTTCGAATCGTGGATGGTGTCTCTGCCGTCGAATCTTCAATCCTGCTCATCCCATTCATGCTCAGTGTCGTTGGTGGATTCATTCCACTGGCTTTGGGACCGCCGCAATGGGATATTCCACACCGTTTGTCTACGCTGGCTCAATTATCATGTCGACAGATATTGGCCTTTTGATGACTGTTCATCCTCGTCTTCTTCGCGCTGACGGTTGGCAGGGCCATCTTCGTGTCAGTTGCGCAGGCGGTTTCCTTGGAAAATATCAGCAAGCACTGAAAACACTGGCCCCGAACCTGGACCCTCACTCTGCTCTGGACGGCGCATCGACGGGATTATCTCATACTCAGGCATCACCAGAATTAGGGGCAATCTATGGCATGGCGACCAAAGACTGTCTCCGTGTTGGGCTTATACTAGCAACAGTCTCGGTCTAGGCGCCGTGCTGTATGATTGGAAAAATCTGAAGACCTATCGAGGCCCAAACATAGTAGCATAGTACATTGTGGAGAAGATGAGCGTGAGAAGGCCAAGCACCGCAATCGTTTCTGACATTTTTTTTGGGTCAAATCGAAATCGTTTGCGAACAAGATAGACAGACAGACAAATCAAAACTTGGGTACTATTGACTAAATCGAGACCTACCATGCCTTCTTATAGCGCTTGAATAGACCCCCTCGTACATACTAGGGCCGATCGTTCTACTTGGTAGCGTGAACATAGATATAATCCTCATACAGATTTTGCCGGCAAAAACAAAAAAGCACTCATGCGGATAGTTCAGCCGCAAAGCCAGAGACTACAAGAAAAAGCGCATACACAGTAATATACAGGATCCATAGTACATGGTTGCCCTGTTCACTGAAAAACTAAGCCTGGCCTAAGTAGTATTCAACAAAACCAGCTAATTCCTACCCAAAGGCACCATTCAGCTCTACATGTGGTGGCCCAGAACCTCTGGCTGTCCATTGTAAGCGCTTCGCCATAGCAACACCAAACTTGAAGATACCATGGGCGACCACTGCTTGTGATCTGCATGGCGTCTTATCTGTTGCTCAAGGTGAAGTGCAGACAGTCAGTAATGCCCGAGCATACATATAGATCTGTTGAGTCAGACGTTCTAGTTCGGATTTCAACGGTGTAATGTGTATATAATATCGTCAAGTTTAATCTATGGGACAGCGAAATCAGGAATTCTATACCCTGTACGCAATGTGTCAACCTACACTCATCCCACAGGGAAGAAAAGAAACCACCCGAATCAGTACGGCTTGAATCTCTCTTTCCTCTCCTTATGCTTTGTTCCTTTCGTTCGAGTACTCGATGAAGTATGCGCGGGAGGATTTTCTGTAGCCGCGATATTTCCCGCTTCGTCGGGTTTCCAGGTGCGGACGAAACCGTCTTCTCCGCTTGTGAATACCGTATTGGACTGTTGTTATCAGTATCAAATGGATAAGTAATAATGATACAGAATCAAAAAAAGAAAGAAAGAAAGAAAAACGCACCTGCTCATCAAGATACACTGAACGAACAATTTCCTCGCCATGAGCACCCGGGAGATGCCAGACATTATTCTGGTCGAATTGCCACGACGGGGTTGAGAGGAGCGGGACCAAATCCAGTCGTTTCTCCCTGTTGTCGTTGTTAGCACATAGCTCAATCATAAGGACACGTTCCATTTCGTTTCTTTAGAGTCCATTCAAACTTACGCCTTATTCCCAGCAGCAATGTATGGTTGCTGGCCGCCAAAACACAACTGAGCGACATACTCGCAACCCAGTGGCTGTCTTAGGTCGCCGAACTGTACAGGCTGTGGGTCCTGGCTCTGCTCATCTGGGTCTGTGGCGGGGTGGATGGAAAAGACTTCATCATGACTGAGGGCGTAGATAGTCCTGTCGTTGAGGAAGCCTGCGTGGTGCACTGAGCCGTGGTTGATGACCTGTACCAAGGCGTCGTTCTCGTCTGCGATCCGTGTGTCGTAGACGTTAACCAGGCCATCTGTGCTTCCAGATAGAAGGATATGGCTGCACGTTGGGTGGTATTGAAGCTTCACGATGCTCGTTAGTAAGATCGATTGCATAATATAAAGCATGTCTGGTCTCCGCGGATTGATTACCTCTGTTACATCGTCATTGTGGCTCTCGACATACTGGAGACGGAATTCTTTAGGTGATCTGATATCCCTGGGTGTCAATTAGCAGCTCATGCCAGTATGGCAGTGGACCAATATGAACCAGGAAATTCCTACCAGAAAGCCACAACAGCCTGAGAAGATAGAAGTTCAGTTCCCGCAACGATACTGCTGGTCTCGGGATTGCAAGCAACGGATAGCACGGGGGCATTTCTAGCTGCAATGTGTCAGTACGGCACAGAAAGATAATAATAATAAGTAAAACTGAAAGAAAGGAATAACCCACCAGTCCCTATCTTCAAAACCGCACTCCCATCCCGACTCCTAGCATCCCAAACCCTCACCATCCCATCCCTGCCCCCAGTAACCAGCAGCGATTGCTGCTGACCCTCCTTCCCAGCATAGGGCTTCAAAGAAGTGACACCACCATCATGACTCTGCTTCGAAATAACAGATGCATTGCCCAACCTGCCACCAGCGGCGTCAAACACGCGCAGGGAATCATCTGACGAGATTGCGGCAAATGACCCCGGAGAAGACGGGGTGATGGCGTATATATAACTCTCTGGAGGGAGAGAGAGGGATGAGGATGATATTTGCTGGAGGGTGTGCATTTTTTTTATGGATGTTACATGTATCTTGTACATGCATGCACTTTGGATATCCAGTCCAATACAACCCCGAGGAAGTGATAGACCGTGTGGAATAGGTAGAAATAGACGCAGAAGTATTCAGCTGGTTTGTTGGATTTGGGAATTTTCAGAATGTTTTCTGGTGTCTGTCTCTCTCTCTCTTTTCCTTCAAATGTAAAAGTTATGTATGTCTCCCTTGGCGTGATGAGGAGCTCGAAATGGATAAAATTTCAATAAATAAACAAATTATCAATTTCTGATATGAGAATGCTCTGTCTTCTTGATAACCCGCAAATAAAGACTGTGCTCGCGGAATGCTAGAATGCAGAACGCAGCGTTGAATTTTCTTTTTTTTCAAAGTCCCAATGCCAAGACTTCCGGCCCTGCTCCCTATAGAACAACTACCTTTGCCAGACTGACGAACGCGGATTGAACGTCCGCACTTTTCATACTCACTTTTAGGCCAGCTTTTTCCCAAATTGCGCTGGATATATTCCTCAAGTGAATAGGATTACTAACGGGTTCCTGATGCCTCGGACTGCCACGCTCTTCTGCGGTGCCTTTCACGCCTGCAGCCCTATTATCGCAGGCGGATTCCTGGCCCAATCATTTAAATGGGAGCAAGGCCGGGCGCGAAGGGATATGAAACCGCATGTTACTTAAGACAAAAGGGATACGAAGTCTACGAACGTAACAAGGTACCCGGGGGATTTCTGGAAAAATAGTTGGAATGAATACCAGGCAATGTCTCGCTCAGATTGCAACCCTTGATGGGGACTGTGGTCATGCGATCATCATCCCCTGACGAGAGCAGTCGCACGCGAGTCGAGGCAAACTAAACCAAACCGATGTGGAACGGCCCTGTTCAATGTTACTATGGATCTACCTAAAGTTCGGGGTGGAGTCCAGGAACTGTGTCCTATTCAACGGTATGTAACTTGGCAGATTCAATTCGAAAAGGATTGGCTCAGATGGTGGATCAGAATTGGATTCCGAAAAAAAAAAAAAAAAAAAGTACCACAACAGCCTTGTAGAGTCGGACACGGCAAGGTAAATGCCGAATTCTTTTCGAACCGATCCGTGAAAGCTAACCGCTACTCGTTTTCTGTCCAGAATCCAGACTCGGGATATCATGGTCCTAGATGCGGCTCCGATGTTTCCCAGTTCTAGAAGGTGAAGTTCGTATGTAGCCTGTAATCATTACGATGGGCTTTTGGGTCTAGTTTGTTGAGGCCGAGAACGGTTAGTACTGCTTGTCGACATGCAGTCGCTACCTTGTACGGAGCTCTGCGTAGTAAATCCCATCCCAGGGAGGTAAATTGGTTTCTGAGATTAGTAGAAGTCCTAGTATCCACGAAGCCTGTATCGGATAGTATCGCAGTCAGAGTTCTGCTGGGGCTGCACTGCCAGTGCTGACGGCAGTGGAGAGCTGCTTAGCGCCTCCGGGAAAAAAATGACAGCTCTTTTGCAGCAAGGATCGGGTAGGTGTCAAAGCGGCAATAGTACGGAGTACTATTACTCAATAACTAAGTATGATTAGTTATCTAGACGAGCATTGCTTGCCTCGAAAATAAAGAAACAATGCACTTCCACTGGATATCTGAGAGCCTGGAGAACCATCCCTTGTCGAAGTATCCTTGTGAAACCTGAAAAGTGTCAGTCTATCATCTCTCAAAAAAAAAAAAAAAAAAAAAAAAAAATAAGAATAAGAAAATAGGAAAAAAATGTGAAAAAAGGGGAAAAAAGGGGAAAAAAAACAACACACATAGAAGTTCTTGACAGTGCAGTGCAACATGCTCCCTTTGTGCCATGGCCAAGTGGATGGGCTTCTGAAATAAAGCAAGCATGGCTTCAATCGTATTCAGAACAAAGCCAATAAAGACAGACGGACATATTTGATGGATGATCACTTTCTCCTAATGCACGATGCAGTACTAGCACGGCGTATCTGGGTTAAATTTGATGGTAGTACAAAGGTTTCTTGTTCTCTCCGTATTATCACGGTTAGTTAGTTAGTTATTATTATTTAACGTCGCTTGGCGGTCACGTGGCGGGTGACCGCGGCCTCCCGAAGGGCAACCGGACGTGCCTCCCAAGCGTATACTATCTAAAAGGATCTAAATACATGCTTAAAGGAGACAAATTTGAGCACTACGTGCTGTAGGGTTGGGGAAGTTCCCAGCACTACCCTGGCTGGGGCTTCAAGCGGTAGAAAAACCTGTCTTGCCTCCCTATAGGTGAGAGGGGGAGCCAATCCCTCTTTCCCAGGAAGATATGCTTGGACTGTTACACTACTCTGTGCTTAGGCGGGCCCAGTTTGGGCATATATCCGTAAAGAAGGATGTGTTTTGCACGATGCGGCTGAATTCCTCAGCCCCAGCAGCAGTCCCTAGGAGCCAGTCAATGGTTTTTGCCGGCCCAACAGGTGTGTGTTTCCATCTCTCCTTCCAGCGCTTCCTAGTATGTGGGCAGAAGAAGAAATGTACTGGAGTTTTTAGCTTCTTGCAGGAGCAGGTTGCTAGGTAGTCCGTGTGGTGGAAGCGTTCGTGATATGCTGCAAAGTCCCCATGTCCAGTGCGGGCTGCAATGAGCCTGCCTAGTACCCAGCGTGGCAGTTTGTGTTCCTGGGCCCGGCTGCTCTTCGTATGGGGACAGATGCCCAGGTCTTGGTATGCCTGGGGTGCGTTGCGTATATACGCTGCCTGGGTGGCAGTACGGAGTTGTTGTTTCGCCTCTCGTCTTAGGTATGCCGGGGAGGGGGGATGTGGGAGCCATCCATGGCTGCTCCCTGCTTTGCTAGCCTGTCTGCCAGCTCATTGCCTGCGATTCCAGTGTGCCCTGGTACCCAGGAGACCCGTACGGGCCTGCGGGGGAGGCTAGGATGTACGGCAGGCTGAGCCACTGCGTGGAGAGCTGGTGGAAGGTGTCTGTGAGATGGCGTCTGTGTGGCGCGGGCCTGCCATCTGCTAGTAGACTGGCCGCTGCCAGGTTGTCTAGGAAGATGTTCAGCTGGTTGGCATATGCAGTGCATGGCAAACCCACTGCTGCCCGGAGACCTTCCACAGCACCCATGATCTCCGCGTCATAGACCTCTGTCCGGGGGCCTGATGGGCCCTGTCCCTGGGTGACTAGGATGGAGCCGTAGTATATGGCGTATCCATATCCAGCGCCTTGGCCCGTGTGGGAGCCATCTGAGTAGACTGATATGGCTAGTGGTGAGGAGATGTGCCCTTCCCGGTGGGTTGGCAGCATGCGTAGTGGTGGCAGCTGTGGCTCTACCCACCTGCGTTCTGGTGCTGGTGTGGGGATGCGTTGCAGGATCCTGGTGAGCCTTGTGTTGTACCCATAGTTTGGGGCTGCATGGATGCGTGCTATGGGGTGCTTTGCATCTAGGCCTGCGTATCTAGCAGCTGCCCTCTGGAGGGTGCTCTCCAAAAGGGCTCTTGGGTCTGGCAGGTCTGCCTCTCGGAGGAGTGCTGCTGTGGGTGTTGTCTTGTATGCTGGGAGGATTGCTAGGGCTGCTATTCGGAGTAGAGACTGGAGGGAGCTGACAGCCTTTAGTTGCTGTTGGCCAGTGTAAAAGAGTTCAGCTCCATACAATGCTGTTGGGAGGACACACTGAAGCACTGCAGCACGCATAGGTGCTACTGGGCACCCATGTTGGGTGTTGCTAAGTCTCTGGAGGTGCTGTGCTAGCTGCTTACCACGGCTGTATGCCCAGTTGATATGTGGTTTAAAGGTAAGTTTTGTATCCAAGAGGACCCCTAGCCAGCGGGTGTATGGTGTGGGAGAGATCTCACCCACACCAGGCAGCCTGACTGCTGGGGGAGGCTGCTTGAGTTTTCTAGAGAAGTGTTGTATCTCTGTCTTTTCCACTGAAAAGGGGAGACCTACCTCTGTTCCCAGGGCTGTTACTGCCTTGTATGTTTCTGCTAGTTGTTGGGATGTCTCCTGGAGAGAATCCCCTACAAAGAGGATTCCTAGGTCGTCTGCATAGCAGAAGGAGGCTTTGTAAGTGGCCACTACCCTTGCTGCATAGAGCAGGAATAGGATTGGGGAGAGGGGGGATCCTTGTGGGAGTCCTCCCTTTATTGAGGCTTTGGCATTTGCCTCTCCAATCTGGACAGATGCTGAGCGGTTGGAAAGCCAATCTTGGGTCCATATGAGCAGGCAATCATCCCATCCCTGAAGGCGTAGGTATGAAAGAAGCCTTTGGTGGTCTACTGCGTCAAAGGCTCCCTTTACATCCATCAACAGTAGTGAGGCTACCTTTCCCTGTTGGAAGGCTTTCTCCACTCTATGAACTAGTACTTGGACGGGGTCAATAGCAGAGCGGCCTGGGAGAGCACCAAAGTGGCATGGTGTGAGTAGTTTTCCCTGGATTGCTTGTACAGCCATCCATTTTGCAATAAGACGTTCTAGGCCTTTGCCTAAGGTGGATAGGAGGCTGATGGGCCGCCATGAGCCCAGTTGGGTAAGGTCTCTCTTGCCTGGCTTTGGCAACATGATGATTTTTGCTGCTTTGAAGGTCTGCGGGAACTGGCCTTTCTCCAGGCTTTGGTGGTATAGTGCTGTAACTGTATCTCCTATAATAGGCCATAGGTTTCTCCATACAGATGTGGTAAGATTGTCCTCCCCAGGGGCAGATGGGGTAGGAGAGCAAAGGGCATTCCAGCATTCTTCCTTTGTTGGTAAAGGTATAGGATCTAGAGGTCTGTTTGGTGGTCCTTCTTCAAGCTGGTTTGGAAGGGAGGCTCCCTTTTCCAGGAGGTAGGTGAGGAAGGCGTCTGCTTTGCCCTGTGGGGTGGTGATTTGGTTGCCTTGTACAAGTAGGGGGGGCGCAGCTAGTTGGTTGGAGGGCTTCTGCCATTTTGCTAGTGCAAAGGCTTTAGTGGGAGTTGTTGCCTGCTCAATCCGTTCCTTCCAGTAATTAGCTTTTGCCTTGGAAATTGCCTTCTGAAGAGGTTGGAGGTCTGATGGATGTTGTCTTGCTTGCCGGAGTAGGTTTGTGAGCTCTGGTGTCCACCATGGGGTGTGTGGGAGCCTGCGGGTGTTGTATTCTGATGCTCCCTGGATGGCTAGATGTACCCGGCTGACCAGTTCCTCTGCCAGAGTATCTGTTGGTAGGTTGGTGTCTGGGGGGACCAGGAGTTCTCGAGCCTTTTCCCAGTTAGTGGAGCCTAGTTTGTGTTGTGGCTGTGGCTCCCTCCATTTTAGCTGTGCTAGGATGGTTTTATGGTCACTAAAAGTGCTAAGGTGGTCCTCTACTGTAGCCACCACTGGGAGGTTGGCAAAGACTAGGTCCAAGGTGTTGGGTCCGCGGGTTGGAGTGCCTGGTTCCATGCAGAGCACTAGTCCTTGGGTTTCTAGCCATTCTACCAGAGCTGTGGCTCCTGCAGAGAGGGTGTGTGGTTGGGTTTCTGGTTGCCATAATGGGTGGTGGGTGTTGAAGTCTCCTGCGATGATGGTGTTCCGTGGGACAGGGTATTGGAGTAGGGTGTGGAGTGTAGATATGGTGGATGAAGAGAGAGTAGCTGGGTCCTTTGGGGGCGGTAGACATTGATAGTTGTGAGGCCATCTACCTCTACTGCCGTGATGTCTGGGGAGGATGGTTGTGGAAGTGCGTGAGCTGGAAGGTCTTTGCGTACGTATGTTAGAGTTCGGGGCCTGATTTCCCAGTGGGGGGTTGGGCTGAAGAGTTGATATCTTGGGTGTGTTTTTGTGAGGTGTTTTGCCATATTGGTCCAAGGCTCTTGGACCAGGATGATGTCTGCTGTGAAGGATAGCAGCAGGTCATGGGAGGGGCCGCCCCTCCCTACATTGGCCTGTATGATTTTCATAGTTCTTCTGGAGAGGTCTGACTGGCTAGCTCTTGGGTGAGCTGTCTTGATGGGTGGTCTGTGGCCTGGTTTAGGGTGTGTGGGCTTGCCTGTGTAGCCTGCACCTTTCCAGCTTGTTGCTGGAAAGCCAGTCTCCCAGCTTTGCGTATTGCTGCTAGTGCTTCTTTAGAAAGGTGGGTGATGGTCCCTTTACGGGAGATAGGCCGGGCTGGGCACTTTGGGTAGTCTGCTGCATGGGGGCCATGGCAGTTGATGCATTGTACACGGCAGGTATGCTCTATTTTGGTGGAGCCACAAGAGATGCAGCGAGTGTTAGAGCGGCAAGCTCGTGTGTCATGGAAATGGTGGCAGCGGGAGCATTGTAGTGGTCTTTGTTTGGGGCGTGTAGGTCTAGATAGGCCAGAGATGCCAAATAATTGTATTGCATGTTTGGGCTTCTTTGGGAAGGCAATGACTGCAGTGATTGAGCCTGCCTCTGTAAGGTGGTTTGAGGGCTTGACGTGACATGGTTTAATGCCTGTGATACGCTCCGCTTCAGTGCTGATGTCTTCTAGTGTGGTTTCTGTCCATCCCTCTAGGGACCAGAGCCTCTGGGGAATCCGGGGAATGACAATTTGGTGGTATTCTATTGGCATTTCAAAGTATCCATCTGCAGCTAGCTCTTTCGCTTGTGCAGAGAGTAAAAAGGCCTTGCCTTCATCTGTGGTTGTGATGGCATAGCCTGTGGGGATTATCTGTACACGAGAGATCCCTCCAGGGACCTTTCCTGTAAGGGCTATGCGGATTCCATGAGGGCCTATTTTCCGCAGGTTGGAGGGTTCTGGGAGGCGGAGGAAGATGCGGTTATCTATCCTCCTTGCCTGCTGCGGCTGCTTGGCAGGTTTGGGTCTGGTGGCTTGCCATCCCTTTTGGTCTAGTCCTGGGGCCACTACTGAGGCCCAGGATGGTGCTTGGGGTGTCTGTCCAGTTGGAGTGGCCTGTTTGGCCTGTACAGGCTCTGGAGTTGGTTTGGGGGAGCTATAGGAGGCTTTTCTGGTCCTAGCTGGGGTGTGCTGCCTTTGGCCAGAGTCAGGAACCTGGCTGCCAGTCCTTTGGCGAGTTCTTTGGGCCGGCCGTGGAGGGAGGAGACAGTCGAATCGAGCGCGTCTGCGAGCGAAGTTAGTGCCTGCCTCCAATCCTTCAGGAGGAGGAGCTGGTCTTCAGCTACCGCATTGATCTGCTGGCGAATTGACAGCGTGTTTGGCCTGCTAGGTGTTGGGCCTGAGGGAGTATCAGGCATCTTGTCCGGGGAGGAGAGGGCTCTCCGTTTGTGGGTGTTGCGGTGGAGGGGGGTAGGAGTGGTGGGTTCCGAAGGAGGATCCGACTTTTCGTCCCAGGAGGCGGTTCCTGGGTAGGGGACGACCGCCGGGGGGTCGTCCACCTCCATCCGGTGGAGGGTGAGCGCTATCGTGTAAGTAGTATCTCTCGATGTTGGTATATTGGGGGACAGCGTGTCGTCCGGTCCTCGAAGAGCTGCCGTATTATCACGGTGCCAGCCCAAGCCCTGTTCTGCCTGTACAGACCGCCCACGTGACCCCGAGGGAGCTCTTCAAGTTACGTCTTGTCTATCTGCATCCTGACACGTATAGATAAGTTTCCCTTGAAAGGACTTAAGATCAGTGTCTCTCGAGATACTGTTGGATTAAGATGGTTAAGACAATTGAAATAACATAGGAAGGGGCGTAGGGAACAATGGATAGGGTGCTAACAGGGTTGTACTTCACAAAATGCAGAGTTTTTCGAACCTCTCCTCTTATTAACTGGTTATTGTCGGAGAACATTTATTATCTAACAATACCACCGTAGGTTCCAAGACTGTGAAAGGACAGTGCGAGTAGCGCGGAAGCTAAAATAATTTATGAGGTGGAACTTGGGACGTCTGTGTGCTCGGAACGAACCCTCTCAGATGGGACGATGTCCGTACTTACTACTATGTATATCTACCGAGGACAAGATCTGCGATGCAATGGCTCGGAAGGGCAACTGAGTCAGCGGTAGCAGGGACGAGGATTCGAAGAAGGGGTGCACTGACAGCGGCACAGAATCAGGACCGGACGGCTGATGAATAATAACAATCATCATGGTCTGCAATGCAAGCGAACTTGGCAATAGGACCGTCAATCCGAAGGGGTGGGCTATGATCATATTCATAATCTAATCATTGTCATTGTCATTATCATTATTGATTAATATTATTTCCAGTGGAGTCTGCCACGGAACACGCCCGGCATAGAGCGCACCGGCCCGTTCTGTCCTATTCTATTTTGTCAATGTCCATAGCATGACTGGACCGGGCCTGATGTCTGCGTGACTGTGAAGGTTCGTGTACAACATGCAGCACACAGCGTCCGGCATAGCACATCCAGCATGCGTACGACGTACGGCGTACAGCGCATAGCAATATTTCCAGCGGCATGGTTCCGCCGTGGTCATGCCGCCCGACAGACGCGGGAGAATGGATATGACGGTAACTAGCCTGGAAGCACAGACGGTGATATGCCCGGCAGTGTGGTTAGAAATTGAGAAGCTTCCCTGGTGGCGTCCATTCGGGTGGGTTGGTTACCAAGCACGATGCAGTCAGCGCCTGTTCCTCGGAGACGCCTGTTGTTATTATTATCATCTGCGCCCACCAACATCTTCCAGGATGAAGTGCAGGGGTTGCCTGGGTTTGCTCTCGAACTTTGCTTGAGCCCCAGCGAGCCAGCTGTTCAAACTCTGAGCACATGCTCCATGCAGTGATCTCCCGAGTTTATTGGGATGGGTAACCAGATAATGGGGATGGGGAACGAGATCAGGTTCAATTCTCGCGAGAAAAAGAAAAACGCAAAAAAGCAAAAAGGCGTAGCCGAGTGGATCGTCCTGGCCATTATTGGCCAGATTATGATATTTATTATATGATAGGGGCTGGATATCCAGGACAGACAGCGCGATGAACTGACGATGCAACCTGTCGTCATATTACTCACGAGATAAAATAGCCCGATTAGTATTGTATTACGTATTACTGCATAGGAAAGATTTTCTCTTGCTCATGGATCAAAAATTTCGCTTTCCCAGACTCTCTGCAACGCATCTAGACCGTGGTGTCTGCAGGAGCTCTGTCCATGCGGGCCAGCGAGGATTCCCGGTGGCATCTGCGACATCTGGCGGGCCAGTCAGCTGAGGCTGGCTAAACATGGATCATTGTGTATGTCGCATGTACGCCGCAGCGTGCTTTTGCCCTGGCTCCAAGTCGACGGTGCGCGTATACCAGCGCCCGCAGCCAATGGATGCGGTTGATGCGCTTTGGATCGTGCATATGGTCTCCTGGCCGGGCAACCAAGCCAGCTCAGCCAGCTTGTGAAGGGGGAGATGGGTGCCTGAAGACAAGAAGGGAGAAAGGCAAGTAAACTTTCTGCACCGCAAGCCCCTTGGGACGAACACGGTTTCGGACGCTAATGTAGAGTACCTAAGTTCTTTCTAATATCCCCCCGCCTTCCCAGCTATCTTGAAAGTTAAGAAGAGTCTTGTCTGCATCCGCTGGATCCCGCAGTTGTTCATAATTAAACGTTCAATCCAACGGCAGACCCAAGGAGCGCTGGCAACCTTATGCCCCTCCCATTTCTTATTCTTTATTCTTTGATATTATTTAATATATTTCCTTTTATTTCTTTCCCTCCAGATAGACCCTTCCAGGTCCGGCTGCCTGAAGGGCAGCTCCCTTCTACCTCGTACATAACCCTGTATGTATTCACTGATCCGGTGCTGTCAGCCCGGTGGCTCTCCCTTGTTTTATGAGAAAACCGGTTAATCCCCTTTGGATGGAACTCATTGTAAGACTTTGGTACCATCCATCCTGCGCTGTCCGGGGTATCTCCTGTGTATTTTTAAGTGCACTTCCCCTCTCGTTTTGATTTTATTTTATTCCATTTAAAAAATTACTGTTACATTGATTTTTATTTTTATTTTCATTTTATTATCTTTTATTATCTTTTCCTCCCCGCTGACCGCATTCTTTCAGCTTGTTCCTCGACCTGTGCTACCGTGCTGTCTGTACTCTGTACATCGTCCCAACCGCTCACCGATCCCCTCCTAGGGACTTCTTCTAGCACTGCTCTCCTTCCTCTTTTTCTCCTTCCTTGCTCTCCTTCTCCTCCCCCAACACCTGTCTTCTCTCCTCCTCCTCCCAGTTCCAACACCTCCATCCAAGCCGCTCAGGCAGGTGCGTTGGCCTGATGTTTGGACAACAACAGCAGCAACAGCCACCACCGCCAGCAGCCTCAGCCTATCTCAATCACAATTCCCGCTGGACGCCTCCAAATGAGAGCGCTCAGCCAAGACGCAGTTCCAATGCCATGGATATCAATGCCATCACAGATAGAGACCCTGCAGAAGGACATCCCCGTTCGAACCACACGTCTTCAAGCATAGGCTCCCCGATTGATAAGTACGTCCCTACCGTCAGCCCCTTCGCCTGTCCCCTTCCCCCCTAGGCAATCATCTGCGGGTAGATAACACTGTGCTCATTCTTCTCCAGGAGCCCCGAGACATATCCCGGCCATGAGGAGAATGGTCGTATTTATCATGGTTTCCGCAGAGGCATCTACTTTCTACCCTGTGACGACCTGGAGCAGGATCGCCTGGACATCTTCCACAAGGTCATCACAGTAGCAAGGGTTTCCGACGCATTGATCTATTCTCCACACCCCCGCAACGGTCGTTTCCTGGACCTGGGTTGCGGCACGGGAATCTGGGCCATTGACGTTGCCCAGAAGTATCCCGATGCCTTTGTCGTGGGCGTGGATCTCTCCCCCATACAGCCTCTGAACAGCCCGAGGAACTGCGACTTTTACGCCCCATTTGATTTCGAGAGCCCGTGGGCGCTGGGCGAGGATTCGTGGGATCTGATCCACATGCAGCTGGGCTGTGGTAGCGTTGTGAGCTGGCCCAGCCTCTACCGTCGGATATTCGCTCATCTCCGTCCCGGCGCTTGGTTCGAACAAGTGGAAATAGACTTCGAGCCTCGTTGTGATGATCGTTCCCTGGAGGGGCTGGCTCTACATCATTGGTACCAGTGTCTGAAGCAAGCCACCGAAGAGGCCATGCGACCCTTGGCCCATAACCCGCGAGAGACCATCCGCCATTTGCAGGAGGCTGGATTTACAGAAATCGACCACCAGATCGTGGGATTGCCGCTAAACCCATGGCACCAGGACGAGCATGAGAAGACGGTTGCCCGCTGGTACAACCTGGCGATCTGCGAGAGTATCGAAACTTTCAGTCTTGCACCCTTCACTCGCTTCTTTGGCTGGCCGGTGGATCGCATTAAGCGTCTCGTAGCTGATGTAAGATCGGAAGCATTTAACAAGGATATCCATGCTTACAATATCCTGCACATATACCAAGCACGGAAGCCAATTTCCAATTGAATCACATTAATGTTCTCCCCCGTCCACTAACATCACACCTCAAGTGCCGACAACTTGAGGATCACAGGATGTATCCGAAGACTGCAGTTCTGATCATTGGCCTTGGTGGCTGAATCTTATGAAGCCTCCGTCATATTTACTCTACATCACTTTACCACCCTTTCATCATCATTGCGCCGTCTCGCTCCATCTCCCAAGGCGTCACTGGAACTGATCTTGCAAACACAACCGTGTAGATGGCTCTCCTTGGAACTCGAGAAACGATCTCGGATAAGTTTGTGTGTTTGCAAGGTGTCGACTCCTGGCAGAACAACGTGACGATCTGACCAATCTACACAATTCTGCGCATGCTACGGCCAGGTTCTGCACATCCCCTGGGCCGAATAGGCGAACGAGACGTCAGTTACTACTCTTACAAGAACCCGCGTTACAAAGCGCAGAGGACACAAGAGCCGAACCACCACTCGAAGTGCGCTCAAAGCGACAAACACCGACAAGGCGGCGACCACGACAGACACGTCGATGAGTTGACCGAGAAAGAACCGATATTAGAACCTCATGTACAACAGTTGTTTTTCCCTTTTAACATTGCTCTGTTTGCAGCGCGGAGAATGCGGGCTTTGTTTTTGCCTAGTATTACTTGAATTCCCTGTCCACGATGCATTCTGATTCTGTCATATCATGTGGAGTATAAATACAATACCCTGAATTTTATTTGTATTCTGATTATTATTTCTTTACTATCATTTTATTGTCTGGTGCTCCAAAAAGGGTTATTCTTTCAGATACTTAAAAAAAATAAGGCATTCTCTTCTTTTCCCTGAATAGGTAGGTAGGTCTTATGCAGCTGCCCACCTGGTGGAACCGTTTGGAGGTCAGTGACATTTATATCTCCCTTATTAGGAATATAGATTCAAGATTGGTGGTCTCCAAAAGTTCCATTCTGGTTTCTACCAGGAATACCCATACCGACAGAGAATCAGGGTAAACCCAGTTGAATAATATATGGATACTCTTTATATGCTATTGCTACCCAATTGCTGCAGATATATAATGAAGGGATAAATGGCGATTCTGTGACCACCGTCCCTTGAATCCATCTAGATAGATTCTTTCGTAAACTCACCAAGTTAGTTTAGTCCGATTCCATTCAATTCAATTAACTTGACTTGAAAACTCCGACCAAAACGACCTGGAATGCAATTGTAATCGATAATAGGATTCCAACTCCATCCTTAACGCCAGGTATTTGCAAAAGATATAGTACAGTAGTCATCAAAGGGAGATAAGGTAGGTAATGTCATAAAAAGAGGTCATCGCCGTCGTTTATTCTGGCCTCTTGATACCCCGTTTCTCGCAGTATTATTATTACTGTTATTACCAGTGCCGTCAGAATTCATCCACTCGCGTCCGGCGCCGGGACTACGTTTACGCATAGTCCCCGGTCCGACAGCGATGACGTCGTCCTCGCTTTCGCTGTCGGAGATGTCAAGCAGGATGGGCATGCGGAAGGTATCCGTTTCGCTATCCGCAGCGCCCTCGGCGAGTTCGATAGTGAGGACGTCCGGGACTTCGTCTTCCTGGTCGAGGCGGCGTTGATGGATTTCCTCAGCAGGGTGGATGTCAAATTCATCTTCTCGTTCGACGTACTCGACGTTTTCCTCCACCTCGCCAAAGTCGGGTGCGAGGGCTGACCATTTCTGTGGCGTCACGATGGACCACGTGTAAATACACCCGGACTCGAGACCACACGCCACCACCATCGGGCGGGAGGGATGCCATTCGACAACTCCTAGTTCCTCTCGTGGGCCTTCGAGGATTTTCACTAGCGAGCCGTGGCTGCGCTCCCAGACGTAGATGTCCGGGTTCATGAAGGTCGATGCTGTGACGAATTCGCCTGTTGATGAGAATGAGACGTGGTTCCAGCTGAGTCGGTTCACCACGTCCTGAAACTTGTGTTCTACCTGGAGTTTGATGTTGGAGGGTTCCAGGTCCACTCCTAATTGTGATAAGTCTGGCATGACGATTGTGCGGATGACGCGGTCTGAGCTATTAACCACGAGATCACGCCCATTGCTCGCGAGACGAAGAAGGATTACAACCCCGTTGCATAGCCGGGTAGAATGAACGGTGTTGCAGGTTTGCGTTTCGATGATGTTGATCCAGCCCTTCGATGTGCCCGCTATAATGTGATTTCCGAGCGCCGTGAAAATACTGACGCATGTGGATTGTTTTGCATCCTGCGCGGCTTGTTTCGCGGCCACAGTAGGATCAACGTCTTCGTGAGAACGGAGAGGGGCGGAAGGAATGATTCGTTTGACGGGCTTTGGTGATGAAATATCCACGAGAACTGGCTGGTCTTCAAAAAGTGATGCCACAAATAACAGGCTGAACGGCAACCTTATTAGCCTATGATACAACCATACCGATAGAAGACAGGACCGAGGGGAAGGTATTCGTACTGATTGAAAGGATGCAGTTCCGCAATGTAGACCGGTGCCTCGAATCGGACTGTTCGCACGCGCGACCCATCCTTCATGTTCCAGAGAATGCATTTCCAGTCCTGGGAGGAGCTGAGGAGATATTGACTGTCTCTAGACCAACTGGTGGATCGATCAGCATTCAGGACGCTTCCATTGGCTATTCTTGAGACAAACGCTACCTTAAGGACTGTATCTGCCTCGTATGCCCCCGTAGTTTGCGTGCCACTCCATTTGTTTCCACATCGAATACCACAACCGTTCCATCTACCTGATCTTTCATGTCAACTCACGCGCCAGATATGTGGGTTATGGATTAGGCTGGAACTAACCCTCCCCGACGCCAGATAGTCACCCTTGCGGTTAAAGCGTAAGCAGGTCGCGTGGCCGCTCCCTGGTCTCAAATTAGTGGCCTTCCATTATAAATAAAAAGCAACGGATTAAGCAACATTAGAGCGGACATACTCAGCGTGCCCGCTAGGGTGTCAGGGTAGTCCTGGGCCAGGACAAACGGATCAATCAGAGATAAATTCATTGCACTCAACGTGAAGTTGTCATTAAGGGCGAACGGAACTATCCAGCCTGCGTTGGAGGCCAGAAAAATTGACAAGAACCCCTCATCAAGGGGGATTACTGCTGCTGTGGTGAATGGCCGCACTCAGTGATTATGAAGGATGAGTGAAGGATGAAAGCGCATTTCCCAAAAAGATGTTGGAATTTGCCGGGCGGTGAGGGGTCTCTATAGGACAACTCATTAATGTGGATCGTCCCACATCAGGGTATGAATTAGGTGGTGCAAAGGCAAAGGTGGCTGGGTATCGTGACTAGCGCAAGTGATTATAGTGGTATCCAGCGCCAAGACATTTATCTGCGGCTCAGGTCGACAGAAAACTCGTTCCCATTGACCGGGGGAGGCAACGCCAAACCTTCTCCTTTCATCACCTCGTCGCGCTCATCGCCTTACCATCCAAATCACCCCTAAATATCGCCATTTTGCATCGAGACGTGTCGTCTAGGGGCAAGAACCACGACAGTACCGATACGAATTTGCTTCCCTCGCGTTTTTCGACTTCGCAACAGTAACCAGACCAAGGTCGCAGGCGCCCTTGTGGCAAGGGCTGCCAAAGGCCTCGCCCGGCCCCAGCAATTTTCCTCTCGCTGTCGCTGTTGTATGCCTGAGAGTTACCCTTTCAGCAGGACGACTCAGAACCGCTCAGTCTGCGTTATTGTCGAATCACCATTTCCCAGGGTTATCCGTCTCCCGACTAGCCCATTCACATAACTGCAACCGACATCATGACCGTCCACTTTCCTTACTCTAAGGCGCCACTGCGCACCATCAAGGAGATCCAGTTTGGTCTCTTCTCACCCGAGGAGATCAAGCGGATGAGTGTAGTGCACGTGGAATACCCAGAGACTATGGTAAGTACAATCGGCTTACCGCTTCTTTCATGAGTCTTGGGGGATACTAACCGGGCCATCTAGGACGATCAAAGACAGCGACCACGGACTAAAGGTCTGAACGATCCTCGCCTGGGAACGATCGATAGACAATGGAATTGCGAGACTTGCGAAGAAGGACAGAAGGAATGTCCTGGACACTTTGGACATATCGAGTTGGCTACTCCAGTCTACCATATTGGTACGTTGAAAATCCTTTGCGCAGCGATGTATCTATCTATGGGTACAGCTAACTCTCATCTCATAGGCTTCTTGGCAAAAATCAAGAAGCTGTTGGAGACCGTTTGCCACAACTGTGGAAAGATCAAAGCCAACACGGTTAGTCATCCCTTAATGGGATGGCATATCCTAATACTGGCAAATTATGCTGACATTAAAGCAGTCCGATCCCAAGTTCTTAGAAGCCATCCGTATGAGAGATCCGAAGAGACGCTTTGATCATATCTGGCGACTTTCAAAAGATGTGTCAGTCTGCGACGCTGATCCCCCTGCCGATGAAGACGAGCCATATACGAAAGAAGGCGCTAAGCCCGTGAGAGGGCATGGCGGATGTGGTAACTCCCAGCCTACGATTCGAAAAGAGGGAATAACGTTGGTCGGGACGTGGAAACCCAACAAGAACATGGTGGATGACGATATGGACATGCCGCAACCGGAAAAGAAAGTCATCACGCCTCAGATGGCTTTGAATGTTTTCAAGGCTATTTCTCCGGAAGATGTCCGTATTATGGGTTTGAGTAATGATTATGCCCGTCCCGAATGGATGATAATTACAGTGCTACCCGTTCCTCCTCCTCCTGTTCGCCCTAGCGTCCTCGTCGGTGGCAGCACTAGTGGTCAGCGCGGTGAGGACGACCTAACGTACAAGCTTGCAGAGATCGTTCGTGCCAACCAAAACGTTCAGCGTTGCGAGCAAGAAGGCGCGCCAGAACACGTCGTCCGCGAGTTCGAGTCCTTGTTGCAGTATCATGTCGCTACGTACATGGACAACGACATCGCTGGTCAGCCAAAGGCTATGCAGAAATCAAACAGACCTGTCAAAGCCATTCGCAGTCGTCTAAAGGGTAAAGAGGGTCGCTTGCGACAGAACTTAATGGGAAAGCGTGTCGACTTCTCAGCTCGTACTGTCATTACTGGCGACCCTAATTTGTCACTTGATGAAGTTGGCGTCCCGAAGAGCATTGCAAAGACGCTAACCTATCCGGAAGTTGTTACCCCGTACAACATTGACAAATTGCAACAGCTCGTCATGAATGGCCCCAACGAGCACCCTGGAGCAAGGTACATTATTCGGGACACTGGTGAACGCATTGATCTCCGTCACGCGAAGAGAGCCGGCGGCCAGCAGCTCCTTTATGGTTGGAAGGTTGAACGGCATCTGATGGATGGAGATGTTATCTTGTTCAATCGGCAACCTTCACTTCACAAAGAGTCTATGATGGGGCATCGTGTTCGCGTCATGCCATATTCCACATTCAGACTTAACCTTTCTGTCACAACTCCTTACAATGCTGATTTTGACGGTGATGAAATGAACTTGCACGTACCGCAGAGTGAAGAATCTCGTGCGGAACTGAGTCAACTGGCCCTGGTCCCTATGAATATCGTGTCTCCACAGCGGAATGGCCCGCTTATGGGTATTGTCCAGGATACTCTTTGCGGTATTTACAAGATCTGCCGGCGAGATATTTTCCTGAGCAAAGAGCAAGTTATGAATATCATGCTTTGGGTCCCTGACTGGGATGGGGTTATTCCCCCACCGGCAATCCTGAAGCCCAGACCGAGATGGACCGGGAAACAAATGATCAGCATGGCCCTTCCATCAGGCCTGAACCTTCTTCGTGTGGAGAAGGATAACTCCCCTCTCTCCGAGAAGTTTTGTCCCTTGAATGACGGTGGTCTGCTTGTCCATAGCGGCCAGTTGATGTATGGAATGTTCTCTAAAAAGACGGTTGGTGCAAGTGGCGGTGGTGTTATCCATACAATCTACAACGAATATGGACCGGATACTACTGTCGCATTTTTCAATGGTGCCCAAACAATTGTCAATTATTGGTTGCTGCATAATGGTTTTAGCATTGGTATCGGTGACACGATCCCTGACGCTTACACGATCCAGAGGATTGAAGATGCTGTCCGTGTGCGAAAGCAGGAGGTCGAGTCGATTACAGAAAGCGCGGCTGAGAACACATTGGAACCCTTACCGGGTATGAATGTACGAGAAACCTTTGAGAGTAAAGTCTCGCGCGCCCTCAACAATGCTCGTGACGAGGCAGGTAGCGAAACTGAGAAGAGTTTGAAGGATCTCAACAATGCCATTCAAATGGCCCGCTCGGGATCGAAGGGTTCGACAATTAACATCTCGCAGATGACTGCAGTAGTCGGGCAACAGTCGGTGGAGGGCAAGCGAATTCCTTTCGGGTTCAAATACCGCACTTTACCACACTTCACGAAGGACGACTATTCCCCAGAGTCTCGTGGCTTTGTTGAGAACTCGTACCTTCGTGGTTTGACGCCGACGGAGTTTTTCTTCCACGCCATGGCTGGTAGAGAGGGTCTTATCGATACTGCGGTTAAAACCGCCGAAACAGGTTATATTCAGCGGAAATTGGTCAAGGCCTTGGAAGAAGTTATGGTCAAGTATGATGGGACCGTTCGTAATTCTCTGGGCGATGTAATACAATTCATATACGGAGAAGACGGTCTGGACGGTGCTCACATTGAAAACCAACGTGTTGATGTGATTAGGTGCTCGGATGAGAAGTTCAGGAAGCGCTTCCGTGTCGATCTGATGGACCCAGAGTGGTCACTCGGTCCCGAAGTCCTTGAACAGGCCAATGAAATTGCGGGTGATATCGAGGTTCAGAAATACCTTGACGAGGAGTGGGAACAGCTTCTGGCCGACAGAGCTTTCCTTCGCACCGTGGCTAAGGAGGACGAGGAAATGATGCAGCTTCCAATTAACGTGCAGAGGATCCTTGAAACCGCCAAGACCACATTCAGAATTCGCGAAGGAACCATCAGTGACTTGCACCCGGCGGAGGTCATTCCTCAAGTTCGGTCTCTGCTTGATCGCTTGCTCGTCGTCCGCGGCGGTGATTTCATCTCGCAAGAGGCCCAGGAGAATGCTACCCTCCTGTTCAAGGCTCAGCTACGCAGCCGTCTTGCATTCCGAAGACTCGTCACGGAGTATTCAATGAACAAACTTGCATTCCAACATGTCATCGGAGCCATCGAAAGCAGATTTGCAAGAGCTATCGCCAATCCAGGTGAAATGGTTGGTGTTCTTGCTGCTCAGTCGATTGGCGAACCGGCTACGCAGATGACTCTTAATACTTTCCATTTCGCTGGTGTTTCGTCAAAGAACGTCACCCTTGGTGTTCCCCGTCTCAAAGAAATTCTTAACGTCGCGACCAACATCAAAACTCCGTCGATGACTGTATACCAGAGTCCTGCTAGGGCTCATGACAAGGAATATGCTAAACAGCTACGAAGTGCTGTGGAGCATACAAGTCTGAGATCCGTTACAGAGGCTACTGAAATTTATTATGATCCAGATATTCAGTCTACTGTTATCGAAAATGATAGAGATATGGTGGAGTCGTACTTCATCATTCCTGAGGATGTCACTGAGGATGCTGCTCACCAATCCAAATGGTTACTTCGTATTATCCTCAGTCGACCGAAGCTTCTCGACAAAGGACTTACAGTCCAGGATGTTGCTGCACGCATCAAGCACGAGTACCCTAAGGATATCGCTGTCATCTTCAGCGACAACAACGCGGATGAGCAGGTCATTCGAATCCGTCAAATTCAAGACTATAAGGACGAGGAAGAAGAAGATGACATTGAGTATGATGTCACGCTGAAAAAGCTGGAGCAACATCTTCTTGATACACTTACACTTCGTGGAGTTCCTGGAGTTGAGCGGGCATTCATCAATGAGAAGAGTAAGGTTCGCATTCTCGAGGATGGCTCCTTATTCTCGAGCAAGGCCGACCCACTATGCAAGGAATGGGTTCTCGAGACGAGTGGTTCCTCGCTCGGCGAAGTCTTGGCTATTCCAGGAGTTGATGCAACTCGCACCTACTCGAACCAGTTCATTGAAGTTTTCCAAGTGTTTGGTATTGAGGCCGCTCGTACTGCTGTCCTTCGTGAATTGACGCAAGTGCTCGCCTTCGACGGTTCCTACGTCAACCATCGCCATTTGGCACTTCTAGTCGATGTGATGACTGTGAGGGGTTATCTTACACCTGTAACCCGTCACGGTATCAACCGTGCGGATAATGGAGCACTGATGCGTTGTTCGTTCGAAGAGACAGTGGAGATCCTGTTGGAGGCTGCCGCCTTTGGAGAGCTCGACGACTGCCGTGGTGTGTCGGAGAACTTGATCTTAGGCCAGATGGCGCCTGCCGGAACTGGCGAGTTTGATATCTACCTCGATCAGGGCATACTCAACACCGTTGTTTCGAACAACGCAAGATTCGGCGTGACGGGTCCGATTGGTGCCAAGGATGCTATCTCGGATGGTGCAGCAACTCAATATGACACAGGTTCTCCTTTGCAGGCGAATGCCTACATCGGGACGCCAGACCCGGATTCGGCCTTCTCTCCCATTCATCAGGCTGGCGCCGAGAGTCCGGGTGGTTTTACCGATTATCAAGCCGCAGGGTTCAGCCCAGCCAGGAGCCCTGGTTATCTTCCAAGCAGCCCCTTCAACACGAGTCCAACGTCACCAGGCTATTCTCCGACTTCGAGCTATTCCCCCACATCTCCTGGCATGGGAATTACCAGTCCTGGTTTCATAACCTCACCCGGGTTCTCTCCTGCTAGCCCCTCGTTTGTGCCTACATCCCCTGCTTATTCCCCTACGTCTCCAGCGTATGGGCAGGCGTCACCGACCTCGCCGTCTTACTCTCCAACATCGCCAGGGTTTTCACCCACGTCGCCAAACTACAGCCCTACCTCGCCAAGCTTTAGCCCGGCTTCACCTGCCTTCAGCCCTACATCGCCTAGCTATAGCCCGACTAGCCCTGCTATTGGTGGCGCTGGGCGACACTTATCACCTACATCGCCCACATCTCCGAAATACACTCCTACCTCTCCTGGATGGTCTCCTACTAGTCCACAGACGTATTCCCCAACTTCCCCTAACTTTGCTGGATCACCGACGTCGCCTGGCGGGCCAACCTCTCCAGGATACAGTCCAACTTCCCCGGCTTTTAGCCCGACGTATGTTCCATCTCCTAACTCTTTGTGTGATTGATGCAAGTTTTGCTCACATTCCAATAGGTCCCCACGCCAGTAGAGTTAGCCTTCTGTATGGCTGGCTTCTCATTAACGACCACCCTTCTTCTTTCTCGCCCTTTTCCACCACTGTACCACTATGTTCTAATGCAAAAGAACAACACAAAGAATTGATTTGCATTTTAGGTTTCGAACTTGGTTATATCTCTCGCAATCTGGGCGTTTTAGCCTTCCCATGTATGTTTCTCCTTTCGAGTTGTAGCCTTCTGGCTTGTCTTGTTACTTTTTCTCTTTTCCCTAATGCTTTTTCGCGTTCCTAATTCAAGGCTGCCCCTTCGAAAATTGCGAACAATTCTTCGGGCCGGCTATGCATGTTTCAGCGAGATTGACGTAGATACCGAGACTTTCTAGAATGCTGGAGGATGACTGCAGTTGTCCTTTGTGGTTTTTCGTTTCTTTGCCCAGTGTCAACATGAAGAAGCTGAATGTGTCACTGTTTTTATCTTCTGGTTTTAATGTATCTAAAAGAGAAAAAAAAATTAAACGAAAAGATTCCATTAAATATGTGTTATTCCCGCATTCCTTCTGTATCATAGTATTTTAGTGTAGTTCATTACTGACGGAGCGGCTTATATAACGTGACAGGTGGCCCGTTGCCTCTCCAAGCTTTTGTTTAGTAGAACGTTCTTCCAGCCTCATCTATATCTATTACTCCCAACACCAGTGCCAGTAATGTCTGATTGAGAACGGTCGCAATGTGCTGCTCAATCTTACTCTGCTCGCAGATTTCTCAAGCATTATGAAGAGGCCGTGGTTCCGGCGTTTCGTGCCGTTGTTGGCGCTGCGTAAGCTCCTGGGGATGATCGTCTGCAGCACACGTTACTGATATCTTCTAGTGCTTTTACTGCAGGCAGTTATTGTCCATTCTTATAGCCAACAAAATGATGCAACCACTACATCAACAGATATCGCCCAGAAACCACATGAGCATGGAGGCTCATACTCACAAGACGCCGCGCGTGAGGCAGGCGGGCGACTAGGAAGCGGTACGCAGAAGTATCTAGTTCATCTGACCCTTCGAATGCGACTTCAAATTCAGTTTCTTACTGACCTGTTTTTCTTTTCTATTGTTAGACCGTATTGAATCCGCGCTGAAGCTCCTACGAGACTCTAATATCGTCGCTGTTCGTCCTGAAAAGCCGTCTGGTCTCCTGGGGTATGCTTTACATTATGCCCAGGTAGCTTTCCGTGTTCTCTTTCTGAATGCCCCTCCTTCAAACTCCCATGAACGCAAAATTCATCCGGTATTGTTAAGGGCCGTCAGGGAATTGAGGATTGCTGCGGAGGAGGACCAGAATCCTGATGCCATGTTTCTTTTGGCGGAGATGAGCTTTCATGGCAACTTCACCTATCCGCGGGATTTCAAAGCAGCATTTCAATGGTACCACAATCTTGCTTCGTTAACGGGGAACAGTACGGCCCAGTATATGCTTGGATTTATGTACGCGACAGGGATCGGTGGCGCGGTCGAGCGGGATCAAGCGAAAGCGCTGATGTACCACACATTTGCGGCCGAGGCAGGCGATACGAGATCAGAAATGACCCTGGCGTATCGAAGTCATGTCGGTATTGGGACTCCAAGGGATTGTGACCAGGCTAGCTATTACTACAAACGGGTTGCGGATAAGGCTATCGAGTACTACAGATCCGGGCCGCCTGGTGGCCATGCCATAATTCTGGAGTCGTATCGTTGGGCCGATGAAAATGGCGGCGTCTATGGCGAAGGGGCCAGCATGGTCGGCTCGGGAATCAATGGGCGGGATGCGTCACAGTCGAGCGCTGAGGCCAGCTTGGAGGATATCCTGGAATATTTGGATCTCATGTCCCGAAAAGGTGAACTAAAAGCCACGTTCAGTCTAGGCAAAATGTACTACGAAGGTGCGCAGAGCTTGCCTCGGAACTTCAGGAAAGCTATGAAGTACTTCAAACTTGTTGCCAAGCGGTATTGGAATAAGGATGGTTCAATCAACCCGAACCATCCGCGTGGAATTGACAAGCTGGCATCAAAAGCAGCGGGCCATATCGGCTTGATGTACCTTCGCGGGGAGGGAGTTGAACAGAGTTTCGGCACTGCTCTTACCTGGTTTAGGCGTGGGAATGTCAACGGAGATCCTCTCTGCCAGCATGAACTCGGTCTGATGTATCTTCATGGATACGGTGTCCCGCAGGACGCAGTTGTTGCTTCATCGCATTTCAGGGCTGCTGCTGATCAGGATTTCCCGGCTTCACAGACAAGGCTAGGTGCACTCTTCCTAGATCAAGGGGACGTGACCACGGCTACGCGCTATTTTGAACTAGCCGCGCGCTGGGGCTGGATGGAAGCGTTCTATTATCTGGCTGAAATGTTTAACTATGGAATCGGCAGGCAACGTCACTGTGGGACGGCCACGGCCTTTTATAAAATGGTTGCAGAGCGGGCTGAAGCAATACACACATCATTCCCCGAAGCTAATGCCGCGTATGAGAACGGTGACTATGAAAAAGCCCTTGTTGCGTCAATGATGGCTGCCGAGCAAGGCTATGAAAATGCCCAGGCTAACGTCGCATACCTTCTCGATGAACAACGGTCTCTACTTCCCCTCAGCAGTGTCCTCCCATGGGGCCGAAAACCACGACCGCCTTTACTGCGAAACGCTGCCTTGGCGTTGATCTACTGGACACGTTCGTCGAAACAGGCTAACACGGACTCGCTGATTAAGATGGGCGATTACTATCTTGCGGGTATTGGCACCGCACTCGATGCCGAGAAGGCTTCACTCTGCTACCACACTGCTGCCGAGGCCTCCCACAGTCCGCAGGCATACTGGAATCTTGGCTGGATGCATGAGAATGGGATATCTGTAGACCAGGATTTTCATATGGCCAAACGTTATTACGATCTGGCACTTGAGACAAGCGAGACGGCATATCTACCTGTAAAACTTGCACTGCTCAAGCTACGGATGCGGGCCTGGTGGGACAGGATCACCCATGGAAATGTGAACCCCATTCAGGAGGAAGAAGGTACGAAAAAAAAAAAATTGTTTAATTCGTTACGAGCACTTTACTGATCTCTGACCATTTATAGAAGTAATACAGTACCGGACCTTCAAGGAATGGATAATTGCGTTTATCGAAAACGACGAGGAAGAAGAGGCTAGGTATCAAGCGCAGCTGTACAAACAGAGGGTTGAGTTAGAAGAGGATGATATCCTCGCCTCTGCTTCTGATCCTCATTTCGAGAACCACCACAACGATGGATACTATGACGAGCTGGAACTCGAAATCGACGAGAGTGTGCTGGAAGGCCTTATTATTGTTGTCTTGGCAGCGACATTGCTGGTTCTTATCTACATGAGGCAGCAAAGGAATAGACAGAGAGAAAATAACGCAGCTGCTGGGGGAGGAGGTAATCCCGGCGGTCCTGGGGATGGGGACAATGATCGAGGCTTCTTCCCACGGCCTGGGGAGCCTGAGTTTGCACAGTGGGTTGCTGGAGGCATTGGACATTGATTAGCACTATAAAATTCCCTTTTCCTCCTCATTTTCTTGGCTGTACATTGGTCTGCTGCATGATTTCTTTCAATACCACTGTTTGCGAGAGCTTTCCATATAAAATGAAAGCACGTGATGTGACGTTTTCGGTTCCTCATGAAGAGCATCGACGCGTCGAGTATCCCCCATTGCTCTTTGTAATTGGAAGCTCTTTCATTTTCAACCATGTTACTTCATTATCTGAAGAAATGTAACTGATACTGAACGCAACAATGGCTCACCTCTCAAACCCCACTCAAAAGCGTCGCCTGGGGCAGGCGTCTTCCACGCTCTCGAAACCCTTCAAGTCTCCTCTCCGCCAGCCCGCGCAGAAGAACACCTCTGACACGGATGAGAAGAACCATGACACATTCCAGATTCCAAAACGAGAGAAGAGAGAAGAACTAGCATTATCAAGCATAAACCAGCAAGACACGACCGAACATGACAGTAATGATAACGGTATTAATGACAGTGGGAATAACGAAGACGAACCAACCTCCAACACTAACAAAAGACACAAACCACTACCACTCAAGGACTATTCCTCTATTTCCCCCTTGCACCTCAGACCAAAACTGCACCTCCTAAAACAAGACCCGGAACTCTCAAATTTACAGAAGAAGCAACGAACCCTCCAATCCCGCCTCCTCGCCCTCCGCACCGAGCTCGACACGGCGTTGCAAGCGCTGAGGATCGAATCCTCCGATAGAGACGCGGAGCTGGAAGCACTTATCTTGAAGTGGCGCAGCGTGAGTCAAGATGCAGCTGAGGAGCTATTTACCGGTGCCAGGGAACGAGTTGCGCGGATGGGAGGAGTGAGTGGGTGGAAGAGGATGCAGAGGGAGCGGAGAGAGCAGGAACAGCGGCAGATGTTCATTGAGATGGAAATTGCTGGTGGTTCCGGTGGTGATGATGATTGTAGGGAGGAAGGTGACGTTGCTTTGCAGGGTGGGAATGGGAAAGATGTTGACGTTGATGATGAAGATAAAGTATGTGTTATTCATGTCCCATCCCCAATACCCGATGTCCTGTCGCTGATTCTTCTTTTAAAGGAGTTCACCATGGATATGATGCTGAACACGCTCAATGTTGATCTCAAAGTCATCGGATTTGACAAAGAGAATCAGAGATGGAATAAGCCCTGACTGGGTAAGGACTGTTCAAGTTTCAGGCCTGTCACCCTGTGTGAAGTGGTTATATTCATGGATACACCAGCCAAGGCGCGGAAAACTAGGAAATGCGTATCTTGTATATTCTGACATGTACAAGACAGAAGGTATCAGTTATCTGAAGCCGCAGGAATTCAACCATACATCTCTACTAATACAAAAAAACAGGTTCGAGATGGCTACACCGAGTTTCTCAGGGCAATGTGGAGAAAGGATGCAACATAATCTATATCTAATGGAGATGACCGGTGAAGTACACACTGATATGCATAAATGAATGTAATGTGTCCATCATATAAACCCCCAGAACTCCCCATTATGCTTTCATGCCAGGAAGTTGCCTCTCCGGGCAGATGCATATTGCATAGAATGACAAATGAAACAAAACCCCAAATGCATGATTTCCCGTTCCTTCGGTCTCATAAGCGTTAGGAAACCTCCATTCCTTCGGTCTCATCACCGTCATAATCGTCCATTTCGTCATTTGTGGCTCCTGTTTCTAGCTTCGGTCGCTTCTCTCTATCCACTGACAGTCTGTCTGCCCCAAAAGTGCTCACCATCTCCAGTTCAGGTCCAGCAATAACTCGACCTTCCATGTCGACCATCTCGCATAGTTCAATCAGGCCCTGTCTACTCAGACTCTTGAAGCCGTCCGTCCGGACGATGCGCCCCCAGTGTGAAAGACAGAACTGGGCCGCACGTCGCATCAACCATTCCTCGTTGGTCCTCCCCGCTCTTTCCCAGACAACTGCCGCATTCTCCACGTCAAGCTCGTGGCTCAGCCGGTTCACACAGAGCAAGCGTAGTTTGGGCATGTCATAAAGGTTCGCCATCACAAGCATACCTGCAACATCGATAGCGTCGGGGCAGTATTCGGGATGGCCAGCAATGCTATCTGTGTATAGATAGTAGAGAAATGCGCGGACTACGGAGTAGGGTTCTGGAATATGCATCCGATTCGTATGATACTCAGCCATCTGAGCAGCGTACAGCCTTTTGAAGTGTGGCCACCGAAGCTGTAAAATGAGCCGATGGACGTGGATGGGAGGTGATGTAGCTGCGTCAGGAGAGAGGAAAGCTGGCTGGGACTGAGACATAGAGGAAGAGTCTGCAGACGTCTCTGCATCGTCCTGGTCATCTTGATCTGCCGTGATAATAAAATCCGCTCCGCTGCCTGATTCTGGTGGCATGTCGAAAACAGCAGAGAGGTCTGCACCCAGATTTGACACCGGAATCGAGCCTTGTCGTTCAAATGCTAGCATCCTACTTGGGTCATGGGCCGAATCGTTGCCGACCAGTCCGAATTTTTCAAGATCAAGGCAGAACACCTCGCTCATATGATTGTCATCAAATGCTGCATTGGTAACGTCGAGGGCGCATCCCAACAACCAAAATTTCTTGCCATCAGGGTCAACCGTGCAGTAATGCCACCGATAACCAGGAGTGAAGATTTCCTGCCCGTCTGCCAATCTCCGCCAGCGCAGCGAATCAAGCTCCAGGGACAAAAAACTGCATTCGAACGTTCGAACAGTCTCCGACGGCGTCAGTATATCAAGCATCAGACCCGAAGCGTAGAACTGGTAATGGGTTCCAGAGGGAAAAGAGGGCACGTGGGCACCCGATTGGAATCTGTGACAAGAAATGGCACCCGGAGCAGTGGGCTTACGTCGGCTGAGGGTGCGAACCTGTACGCTTCCAGAGTTTGCGGCATAGCGACCTGGTAACTGGGGAGAAGAATTGTATACTGAATCTACGTCATGAGTCATGCTGTCGTCCATTCCCGGGGGATCCACGGTACCTTGAGAGGATGTAACTGAGAAGGATGGAGAATCACTGAGGTCCAGCCACCAAATATCTGTTGTGCGCTCCATCTCCGGGCCAATTCCTCCAAAGATCCATAAGCGGTTGCCCCATACCCATGCTGTGTGATCAAAACGGGCCGTAAAACTCCAGGTCCGAGACCAGGTCCACGTCTTTAAGTCCAGGTATGATATATCATCGAGAATGACGCTGTTTTCACCGGTTAGCCCACCGATGATGAAGAGCTTATCTTCGTGGATTACAGCAGCATGGCGCGCTCTACCCTTTGGGACCGGGCCACGAATCTCGGGTTGAGTCCAGGTGGAGGTGGGAATATGGAGGATGACGACATCGGAGAGATATTCACGGTGCTCGTTCTCTCCACCAAATACGATCAGTTTGTCACCTTGGTAAATGGTGGCCGTGTGCCCTGAAAAACACAGGTATGAAGTTAGCTTGTGCTCAAGATTACTAGTTTCATGAGCGAGAGCGTGTTGTCAGGAAGGGGAGGACAACCCATGCGAACCCCGGGAATGTCTCCGTAGTTATCCACCAGCTCCCATCGGAGCGTCTTGAGATCTAACCTGAGAACATGATTGTAAACTTGCGCAAATGTCAGCACTATCCACCCACAAGCACATGTTCTCCGGCATGCAGACCTTCGTCGGTATACTGGTCGAATCCCCCAAAGGCATAGATTTGGTCGTTTCCGCAGTGAGTTACCGAGGCATTTACCAGGCACGCCGGGACCTGGCCTTGGCTTTTCTTGATGGTAGGGCGATAGTCGACGCTGGCCCGACGGCCTCCAGAAGCTGGACTGGCAGGCATGAGGTAGGTATTCTGGACGTGTTGATAACCACGAGCGCGAGGCGACGATGAGAACGGGTATGGGCCTCGGGCAGCGCTGATCCAAGGCAGTGGTGGGGCCTGGTGGAAGGGATAGGTGCTAAATATGGGATTGTCTCTGCTAGTCGAAGGCGTGGAAGACGGTCGCTGCGCCATCAGGAGACCGACGGTGGGGAATGAGATGCGGTTGCGACGCAACAGGGTGATTTCTTGGGCGCAGTGAATGCTGACAAAGAGCTTTATCTCACAGGATGACCTTGGATGGCAATAATAGTGATAAACAGTAAATGCCCTTGCATCTTGCAGGATTCGTGAAAGCGTCCACAAGGTGCATGAATTGCTTCTTTCTGGACAGAAAAGGAAAGTGGATAACGCTATTCCAGGGAAGGGAAAGCGTCATCTGATGTGGGGTTTATTTGTGTCACGTGTAGGGCTAGCCGCAACAGGCATGGCGCAGATATGGCACCTCAGTAACGGTTGCCATGGAGAGAGAGAGAGTAAATAATGAAGTTGGAGTCCTCGTCGCCAGGATAAATAGCCATCCTCCCTGTTCTCCCTCTTCTCTTCATCTTCATCTTCTTTCTTCACGCCTGTATCAGCTATTTGCTACATACATAACTCGTTGTTTTGTCTGTTCTTCTTTATTGCATGCAATATCACACTTTGTATTGTCCAATCCAGCATAACGTCATCGTCGATAAGGAGTCTTGTCTTTGAGCAGAAGCTATCATCTCCAGAGATTCTCCAACTGTCATGGCCAGTGTATCAGTGTCAACCCCTGTGAAAACCCATCATGGGATATTTTCGTCGAAGACTGCCGGAGGCCGTATGCCTCTGACCCCATCTCCTCGTACTAGCCTGACCGGTGCAACTGCAAACCTCTCCAACCACTCCTCGCCCTATACCCCACCTCGCCAGTCTGCAGATGGAAGCAGAGGCCAGTCTCAATCTGTTTATGGAGGAAACCTCGCCTCTTATTTCGCCAAGTCGATGTCCAGGGCATCTCGACACTACCGCGAGTCTCCTAAATCGAACATCGCCCGGTCTCGCAAATCCCCCAAGCATCTAGAACTGGGGGTATCAGACTGGTCGTTGACTGGAACTGGTCCATCATCGACGCAGTCTCCATCGAGGGAGCGTGTACGGAAGGAGACTTCCACTCGTTCTAGGCCCGCGAAGACAACCATCCGCATTTCCCACAATGCTGGCGACAGATTCATCCCCAATCGTACTGCAAGTGAGGGATTGGCAACTGCTGGTGCTGCTAAGCCTGAAGAGCATCAGAGATCCAAGTCCTCGTCTAGTGAGGGTTCAACCGTCCTTGCTAATGCTGTCAGTGCCTTCGATATTGGAGGAGGCCGCAGCGCAGAGGAAGACATCACTGCAGCTCTTGATAACCTTGGCTTAGACGACGATGAGTCCTCAACTACTTCCTACAATCGACCAGCACCAGATGCTGTTGCTTATGAATCCTCTTTGGCTGATGCCTGCGGCGTGAACCTCAATACTCGCATCCTGGCGTTCAAGCCCCCGCCACCCGAGTCGTCAAAGCCCATTGATCTCCGTGCTCAGTATAACCGTCCCCTCAGGCCAACAAAATCTAAGTCGGCTCAATTCCGAAGGAGAGTTCAAACTGCTCCAGAGAGAGTCTTAGACGCGCCTGGCCTTCTCGATGACTACTATCTCAATCTCTTGGACTGGAGCTCTGGCAACCAGGTCGCCATCGGCCTCGAGCGTAATGTCTACGTATGGTCTGCTGATACCGGATCTGTGAGCTGCTTACTAGAAACCTCACCGGATACCTACGTGAGCAGTGTCAAATGGAGTGGCGATGGCGCCTATGTCGGTGTTGGTCTTGGCACAGGTGAGGTGCAGATCTGGGACGTCGAGGAGGGAACCAAGCTGCGAAGCATGTTTGGCCATGACTCCCGTGTCGGCGTCATGGGGTGGTCCAAACATACGCTGTCCACTGGCGCCCGCAGCGGTCTCGTTTTCAACCACGATGTCCGCATTGCTCAGCACAAGGTGGCTGAGCTCGTCTCCCACACCTCGGAGGTCTGCGGCTTGGAATGGAGATCTGATGGCTCCCAGCTCGCCACTGGTGGAAATGATAACCTGATTAATATCTGGGATGCTAGATCCCTGAGCGCCCCGAAATTCACCAAGACGAACCACCGCGCCGCTGTGAAGGCTCTCAGTTGGTGCCCCTGGCAATTGAACTTGCTTGCCACTGGTGGTGGTTCCTACGATCGTCACATCCACTTCTGGAACACTACGACTGGTGCTCGAACCAACAGCATTGACACGGGCTCACAAGTTACCAGCCTGAGGTGGAGCAACCACTACCGCGAGATCGTCAGTTCCAGCGGATTCCCAGACAACTCTCTTAGCATCTGGAGTTACCCCACCCTGGTCCGCAACATTGAGATCCCTGCTCACGAAACCCGTGTCTTGCATAGCTGCTTGAGCCCCGACGGACAGATGCTTGCTACAGCCGCTGCGGATGAAAGCCTGAAATTCTGGAAGATCTTCGAGCGCAAGCCTGGGACAAGTGCAGCAGCGTCTCGTGAAGGTGGGGTCGGCAGCAAAGGAGGAATGACCAAATCAATGACGATCAGGTAGACTGGTTTTCAGGCTGCGGAAGCATTGGTTTACATATCTGGGAGTTTGGTTCAGGCATTATCATTTGTAATCGACTTTTTTGGGGAAGGAGTTGCTGCTGCATTCCTGTATGTTAGTTAGGCATTGTTAATAGGCAGGACCTACAAATCTAATACATTACTGTTGCTCAACATTGTCAGATTGCATGAGATTAAAATAAATAATAAACGCTATAGGGCAAGATGTGGACATGTGAGCAGGCAATCGAGAAGGCGGTCTTTCGATGACTAAGCAGCGACATGGAGATGATGGATTTCGCCCGGCCATGGGCAACTTGGACCGCAACCAACTTCTGGCGCAACCTCCCCGAGTCCTCCAACGGCCGGGTATCCTTTATACGGGAGAACAGCGATTCAAATCCTGAAAGAATACTGTTGAGATAGTACAAAGATACGATCTACCAGAAGAGCTTGGGTTGAAGAGAGGGTCTACTTAGGCTCCAGGGCCTATCGTATCAGCCCGTCTTCCTACGACGGAGACCGCTGGGATAGCCAACGACAGGCTTAACGAAATACATTTCCCTAAGCTCTCTTCCACTTCGCTTTGCTCTCCTTCCCTACGGATAGAGTTACGTTTCCTTGTGCTCTACATCAGTCAGCCATGTCGAATCAGCAGGTGGTGAGTCTCTCGAGCAGCCCTGCCTTGCCTGAGCGGCTCTTGAGTTTCAGCCATCGCTCATCTTCCCTGCCTCCCTGTTATTTCTTTTCTCTGTTTCTTCTCTCCCATAATTTTGTTGAAGAACGGTAGCTTATACAAGGTTCTCTTCGTTTCATGGGAACAGGGCATGGTTTTTGACCGTGTCATCCAGGAGGTGTGCGATGCCTCTCAAGTCGATTTCGAGGAGAGCGGCGTCGATCAGCAGACGCTCATAGACCTGCGCAAGGTGAGTCATGTATGAGTTGGAGTGGTGTTCTGATGAGGCTGCTGCCAAGTTCAAAGGGAGACGGAGGCAGCGAGGACCCCAGGCAAGGCGGGGCCGGAGGGAATCGGCGGCTTTTGAGGCGTTTTTATAGCCGCGACTCTGTCGTGTTCTCCGCCTTGAGTTTTCTGCCGCCTCCGCTTGCCCGATTCGGCACTCTGTTGCTCTCTCTGTCTCACTGTATTCTGCTTCCTGGTCTCATCAACTAACCTTGCTATCCGCAGAGCTGGCAGAAGAAACTCTCCTCTCTTGGCGTCGCCCATTTCCCCTGGGATCCCCCCCCCCCACAGCCCACACCCCCTCCAAACCAGACCCCTGTCCTTCCTTCCTCCGCTACCGTCCCTTCTAACGCCCCGCGACCGATCCCTCATTCCCAGGCAGAGCGACATGTTCCACCCCAAGCTCTGCCACATTCGCTTCCTGGCACTGTTCCGTCTCTGCAGGCCCCTATTTCTGCGGGAACTGCGGGGCCCACTTCCCAAGGCCCACGCATCAAGATAGAACCTGATACCAACGACCATTCCGGGTTAGCGGTCGTGAACGGCATGATACCTGCGCACTCGTCCACCTCTCAGTCCGCACGAGAGCGTGCTGCCACTATGCTTCATCAGAGGTATGGTGCTGCTGCTGCGAACTCCGTCAGTCAGCTCCAGGCTCAGTCACATATGGCTTTGGGGCTTCCCGGACATCAACAGCAGCGTCCACAGGGCTCTCATGTTCCAAATGGCCAGGGACAAATTACTCATCAGCACCATCAGCCTCCCATGAACAAGACACAAACGGACGGCGCGGGTGATGACCCACTGTCGGAATGGAAGGCGGAGGTTATGCGCCGGAGACAGGCTGCTGAGCGCCAAAACAGTGAAGGTGATCAACTTATTCGGGAGCAGATTAGACTGCAGATGCTGCGACTCGAAGGTGGTGGCCTTCTTCGCCCTCTCGACGAACACCAATCGCCTAGATTGGCCAACCGTCGCGTCGGCCCATCTTATCCGAATCAGACTGCTATAACAGCGACTTCATTGGATCAATTGCCCGCTTGTGAACCAACCGTAGGTAGATCACGGGCCCAGTTTGACGGAGCAGACGACGATGTTAAAGCCGAAGATGATGAAGATGCCATTAACTCAGACCTTGATGACCCTGACGACCCTATAAATGAGGAACATGAAGGAGATGATGCTGTTGGGCAGGTGATGCTTTGCACCTATGATAAAGTACAGAGGGTGAAGAACAAGTGGAAGTGCACCTTGAAGGATGGTATCCTGACCACTGGAGGCAGAGAGTATGCTACCGAATTCCCCACAAAACAGTCGGCCAAAGGGAAGTTACTAATTTTAGTAGATACGTCTTTCACAAAGCCCAAGGCGAGTTCGAGTGGTAGATCTAAACTTCGCAGATCGGCAAGCCCAGCAGCTTCACCCTATTTCCTTTGCGCCCCCGGCCCATTACTGCGGATTTGTAACATTTTTGCTTTGCGGTGTAACATCTCATACAGGAAAAGATGAAATGGAAAGAAACTAAAACGAAAGGACGGGTTATCGCACTTATTGCCAGATAATTGGTACAAATAATGCTTTCTATTTTTCTTTGCATCCGTCTGCTCGTTCTCAGGTTATTGGTGTTTTTCATTCCTTTATCCTTCATTCCTGGAAACTGCTGGCAACACAGAATATCTCATCAGACCAAATTGCCAGTCTTATTGGCCTCTTTCCGTCAGCTTCATTCTTTCTGCGGATTTGTTCTTTTCTCTTTTAATTTGGCTGGTGTTGGTTGGGATGGATTGAACTGAATTGAAGCAGCACACAGTGAAATTGCCTTCCTTCTGCCCCTTGATTTTGACGCTTGTTTCTGCTCAGTCTATGCATGTACTCTTAAACTACCTAGACTAAAGTATATCCAATGTGATTTGATGAAGTTGGACATTTTTCTATTTCCAGATGTAGGACTGGCTGGAGTCTATATCTGTGCCCAGGAAACATCATTACTTCAAAGCAAGATATAGTTCTGCTGTTAAACTTCCATCCACCCATCTCATTTCCCTACAAATTTCATCTCCAAAAACAACTGGAAAATAACTATCCAAGATTACTTGAAAATTGCCCTCACCGTTCCCGAAGACATTCATCCACAATGTGCGCCGCCAGAAGACATTCCTCGTCTCGCATAGCGGGAGCGAACAATTGCACCGAACCGGGCGCTCCATCAACGAGGTCCGGCACATCTATTTATTACCTGTTAGCTGTGCTTTGTTCAGAGAGAGAGAGAGAGAGAGAGCGATGGAAACCTACAGTCTGGCCCCGCAGTACGCTCTGGCATGGTGAAATGCTCTGGTTCCTTCGATTTGGAGGCACTAGAAAATGGAATGACGACAGCGGGATACTATTTCTGGTCAGTCTGGTCTGTGTATAAAGAAGAGAGGGAGAAAAGAAAATGAAAGGGAAAACCTCACTTCCAGAACGTTCAAAAGACAAGTATACGGTGCCCAGCCATACGTATCATGTCGCACAGCGGTATTCTGCGCCCCCGGACCAAGCACAACATCCAGTTTATTATCGATCCAGATCTTCCGCCAGGCCTCCTTGACCTGATGCCTCTTCAGATTCAAGAATGCCTGTCTATGCAAGCCCTGCAAGTTCTCAATACCAGCGATATGTCTGAACCGGTCTGGTGGTGAGGAGCCGTAAAGCGCCGCTACAGAGGGCACAGGGGGCTCCCCGCCTTGAGCGATCATGTTGGTTAATACGCTTGCCTCGAGACGGAATATTTCCATGGCAATCTCATTGGCACCGTCGATCTGGCACTCAGCCGCGTTTAGCTGGACGATCCGGTGACCTGCTGCGAGCAGCTTGGTAACCGCCTCGTTAATGATTCGTTTCACGGGCGGTTGTAGCGGGTAGACGGGGTCTTCTGCGAGGATGCCGACGGTGAGCTTACCGTCCTTGCTGGCGAGCAACTGGGCGTTGCTTCTAAAAGGGGCATGGAGGGCAGTGCTGTCGAAGCGAGTCGGCTCGGCGTCTAGGACGGTTTTGAAGAAGAATTCCAGGGAGTCGAAGTCTTTTGCTAGCGGTCCGTCTACGGCGAGCATCTGTCCTAGGCGTGGTAGCTCGCTGCGGGCTTGTCCGCCGTATGGAATTCGGGCGGTGCTGGGTTTGAAACCGTATATCCCGCAGCACAGGGCTGGGATCCTGACCGATCCTTCTTATGGTCAGCTGGGAACGTGGAACAGTTGAGATGACCAGACCAGCAGCATCTGTCCCTACTCCAAGTAGTGATCTGCGGAAGCTGATGAGTGCTCCTTCGCCGCCGCTCGATCCGCCAGCGTTGATCGCCGTATTGTGAGGGTTGAGATCTCGTCCATATATACATGGTTGTCCGAGTCGGCCGTCTTTAGACATGTTCAGAACGAGAGCTCTTTTCTATATGCAGCCAGGAAGCCTTACCATCAACGTCTGGGGAATATTTGTCTTGACATACAGCACAGCGCCTAATTCGAGGAGGATGTCAACGAGTGCCGAGTTGGAAGTCTGAACAGACCCCACGAGAGCCACATAGCCAATATTGGTCTCTTGTCCCTTGATATGAAAGGTATCTTTCAAACTGATAGGTAGTCCATGCAAGGGACCCAGAGGTTCCCCTCTTGCACGACGTTCGTCCAACTCCGCCGCGCGTTTCTGCGCTTCTTCGAAGAATGTCTCTGTCAAGCATCTTGTCTGCATTCGAAATCAGTTTAATTATACTTAACAACGACGACACTAACAAGCCAGAAGTGATTAAGCTCACTAGTTGCTGTGCAATAGCAGCCCTCTTCGAAAACGCAACCGTCACCTCCACCGAACTCAGCTGGCCCGCCGCCAACTTCCCCAACAACTCCCCCACCGTGAAGTCTTCGGTAATACTCAACTCGCGCTTCGTCAGGATCCCCGAACTGCGCGGTATATCCAATTCCAGGAGCTTGTTGGGGTTAGTATCAAGCGGCCATTTCAGCGCGGAGGTTATTGATTCTGGAAGGAGCCAGGCTGGGGGGATTTTGCGTTTGCATTCTTCTTGTTTCTGGGTAACAATGGCTTTCCAGTTAGCTGCAGTAGCAGCAGGAGTAGGATTAGTGGTGGTGGTTATAGTGAATTCGCCGGTTGTTGTCTGTGACATTTTTGTGCAAGAACTCTCCCTTTCTGTACAGTGATATCAATCTACTCTCAACACGGAGGAGGATTATGCATTATATATCTTTATATGTTGGGTTTAGGATCTAGAATACACTCCATCATATACAAGAGGGGTAAACAGCACAATCCGGTCTTCATTGGCCGCTACGCTGTGCGATCTTCCAACCGGCACGTTTCATGAACCGACAGCCGCGGGGGCTGCAGCGGGATTTAATAGCTCGCGCCCTGTCAGATACATTCCCTAGCTCTAATTAGAAGCATAAAGGAAGAGAATGAATACAGGAATACCATTGCATAGATCAGTGGACTGTGCCTGAAATACGCTTTGAATAACAACAACCCATTGTATTAGGGTACATCCAGCAATCCAAAGTACGAGGACCCAAAGGACAGTAGAAAAGAACTGCCTATTTTTTACTTTTCATCTCAATCTCTTAATAGTAATATCAGAGAGCAGGACAGCATCAATAAACGCAAACACAAATAACCGATCGATCGAGGGAAGAGACGCAAACGAAAACACAGACAACAAAACAAGTCTATGAGACGAAGGGTAGTTGATAGGGGGAAACTATATTGGCAATGCAAACCAATTAGAAAATAGTGACAGAGAAAAGTGATAAAGAATAAAATTATGAGTGGTGAAGGGGAAAGAAGGCAAAGGCCATACATAACCAGAAGCCAACCAAAAAGTCCTATCTACAAAAAAAGAATGAATGAAAAAAAAAAAAAAAAAAAAAAAAAAAAAAGACCCTTGCTCGAGACGAAAACGGAAACGAAGAAGAGAAGATTAGGCGAGAAGAGAAGCTCGGGTCTTCTTTCGATATCTTCTTGCACACCCAAGTTGATCAAAGACCTTTCCGTTTGTCCCCCCAATCCTGAAAACATTCGCCCAGAGGTACTCAAAAGAAAAGATTAAAAAAACCACTTAAAACCTGGCCGGGAAATCCAATTCCTTTTTTTTTTGTTCTCAAACACCCAAAACATAACTCAACCATTATCTTCTTTTTTTTTTTTTTCTTACAGCTGACCAAAGTGACAAGAACTTGGTCTTCGTGCGAAATGCATCCGATTTTCGAAAATGAGAAGTAAGCTCGTTCATATCGAAGATCATGGTCTTGGTCTATGAGACCTAACAGCACCATAGCTCCCCCAAGATAACGGATCTCGATGCGCCGTGAATAGATACTACCAAAACAACTCCAAGGTATCGGATCGGTCGTTAAAGTCATGTGTATCAAGTGACGAGATCGTCCAATTCGTCGGGCTGGTTAACCAAGTATAATCAGAAAATCCATGCAGGAGCATTCCACCGAGATCACAGAAGACCCTCTTCACCAATGCCAGGGAGACCCGCCCCAGCAACGTTGATGTTCTGACCTTGCATAACCCCACCGCCGAGATTGAAATTGCGATTTGCAAGTTGGAAATCGGGGTTGCAGGGAGGAGAATGCGACTTGTGATATTTAAGACCGTTCAGATTCTTATACCGCTTACCACAGACCTCACATCGGTATGGCTTCTCCTTTTCCATGCCAAGCGTCCCTGGGTATGGAGTCGAGGTCTCTGGATTGACGATTGAAAAGGTGCCGTCTGCATTGTCGTGTAGTTGCTGATTATTATGGCCATGCTGGGAAAATCGTCAGGCAAGACTCATGGCAGGGGCAGATTGATTTGGGGGGGAATCTACTTACAGCCTTGTGGTATTTCAATCCATTTTGGTTCTTGTACGCCTTCTCACAACCTATCACCGGACACCGGAATGGCTTGGGCTCTTCGTTTGGAAGCAGTACCGAGGTGTCAGGAACACCAGCAAGTAGCTGCTGCTCCCGAATGCGTCGCGCAATATCGCTGTTAGGACCGTACTGGGCGCCACTGAGTTTGAAATGGGCGTTGTGGGCCCCAAAGCCACCGTTCGGGCTGAAAAGACGTTTTGCCGGCTCATCGATACAAAGGTCCACCATGTCGTTGTTGATAGCGAACCTCGGGAATTGCGACTGGTTCTGTCCCGTGTTATTCTGCATTGACATGTCCCCAAAGCCGCCTACGACACTCTCGTCAAATTCCGAGGGAGTCCCCGGACCAGAAGAGTCAGGAGTATTTCGGAATTGGGAATTCTGGAGGGGGTTTGCCATCAGGGTAGGCGTATTCACAGACGACACGGTCGGGTTATTTTGCAATGAGAGGGGACGTGCTGAAGCAACAGGAGTTCCAGGCTGTGACCCTTTGAAGCCTTGATGGCTAGGAAGCATAGTTAAATTTAACTGCGGGATGTTCTGGTTGGAACTCTCGAAGCCTCCCTGGCCAGTATTCCGTGACTGCGAAAACATTTGCGACGAGCCATCTGCGTCACCAAGAGGCTCGTCCAGTTCCATGTCATCTATTGTATCCAGGTCCGAATGGTGCTGAGATGACTGGTTCTGACTTAGTTTCCGCTGTAAGTCCAAGGGGGATCGGTCGGGGTGCAGTCCACGGCTGTGACTGTCATGCTGTTGCACCTGCTGTTGAGCAAGCGCTGCCGCGATAGTGGCTCTGGTATCACCCTGGCTCGGACGTGGTCCCTGGTGAGACGACTTAGTCGCATGGGCTTCTTCGTAATGTTGCAGGAGATCGTGGAGTGTCGGCAGCGTCACACCGCAACAGGAGAAATCTCGCATGAAGTTGGCTTCGAGTTTGGGAAGGTACGAGGAGGAATGAAAGGAGGGCGACTGGAAAGTGAATGGCGAAGTACCGGTCATAATAATACTGGCATGCTTGTCAGTTCACATGCGCGACGGCGCGATGGCCGGAAAAGAAGGGAAAAAGGATAAAAAAGAGGCTGCTCACTCATCGCGAATCCAGCTGCCAACAGAAATTCCACCCCAGCTCATTTGACCGACTAAACTTCCTGCGAGAGATTCTCGACGGTTTTTATCACGATTGGAACCTGTGACGGAGATGGGCTTTGTGCCGTTCCCCCACTGTGACGAGGTTGCGCCGATAGAGTCCTTGCGAGGAGGGGCAGTCTTGAACATACTGATACCGACGCCGCTTGCGTGAGATATGCTTCCAGCACGTTCACCGTTGCCAGCTCTCTGCAAAGCGGACGTCAGATTGGACGCCTGCTGCCCCGGAGGGGAAACAGACGTCTGACGAGTGGCGATGTCGATGGGAGCCGCGGATGCCATGATGCCAGACGGCGAGGGAGGAGAGAAGCGGAAGAGAGGAAGGTCGTAATCTGCGTCGAGATGGGCTCGGGTGATCGCAGATTCCCAGAGCGAAGGATGACTTTCCGAGTCGACTAAATCTCGAAGCCAATCGGGATCTAAATGCTTGATGACCCTGTGCGGGCTGCTGCTCGACGGCTCGCCAAACGCCAGGGGCGTGGTCACGGGGGTGGATTCCCGAGTCGGGAAGCGATCGTTATCACTGACGCAGGGAGATGGGTGAAGAGGAGGGGGACTCTGCGATCCAGACGACTCCAGCATGAAGGTATGAAGAAGACGGTCTCCAGGATGGGGCTTGGGGCGGATCACAACCACACCGTAAGTCCACCCAACCTCGGGCGTTGTCCCGCTCTGGAACTGAGGCCGCGGGAAGCGTGACTAGTTCGAATAATACAACCACGGAGAGAAAGGCAAGACGCAGGAATGAACAACCAGATATCGAATAACAATAGGATGGTCTGGGAGAAAGAACGATAGCGCCGTAGGACGGCTTCTTGAAACACAAACCTCCAGCGACTGAAGTGCAGGAAGACAGGCCAAGGTAATAATATTATAAGAGTGAATGAATGGAGTAGTTGGGCTGGCAGGACGACGAAGGCGAGCCTGCCGCCTCGGGGCTAGTGCGGTTTCGTTACGCTGTCCGTAATACGTATCATCGAGTACGTAATACCACCAGTATACGTATGTAATATCCCGTACGTCGGTACCAGGGCTTCGATCCACGGCCGCAGTTCATCGAAAAGAGAACTTCATAGTATAATGGCTACAAACCACACGCATCGTACCAAGGGACACGCACTTCCTTTCCCAAAAAGGAGCATCTAATATAATATATTACCGTAATCCCGTGTCATCCCTGGGATGCGGTATTGTAACGGCGCAGGACCTTCTACCTAGCAGTCAGCACTCGATAAGGACAATCCATTGAATCCAGACAGTAGTCCATGATGGAACACGCTGCAGTGATGATGATGATCATCATAACGGCATCCGGACATGTGCTCTAGCGTGCGATTTACATTCACCATGCCCAAGGCTTAAACAAATGCCAAGTACAGCACTCACCATCCAGACGGCAAAGTGCGGCCCGGCATCCAGACACCGTACTCCGTATGCGGCTATAATTATCATTCCTATGACGCAGACTTCATTGCTTATTAGTTAATTAGTACTTAGTAGTTTCCCCCTCATGCATGGATTACGGGCCAAATCCTGATGTCAATAAATTTGAAATATCCTACTCTTCCATTGAACCGAAAGAGGATTGTGCGTATAAACAGCAACTAAACCCAGGGGACCGCTTGGGATCATTACGAGGTACTGGTAACCTAGTTGGGTGTCGGACTGCCCTGAGAATAAAGATAACCTTAAGGGCGTTTGCTCCATTTTCCATGTTCAGATGCCAGAGCTATGTTGCTGGGTACTGTTGCTATGACGTCCACGGACATAGAGTTCGTTTACCCGTTAAACTTAGGGAAGATAAAAAACAGGGAAGGCGAAAATTCTATTTGGACTTCTATTTCCCGAAGCGACATTATGCAGGAGTAGCGAAAGCATATCTGGATCTATCTATACCCTACATCATGGTATCCCCGGCCGGGTTGGCTCATGCGTTATGATAGAAGGATAACCCTTCCTTAGCATACGGACTCCGGCCTCAGGTCTGTAGCGTATTGCTTCAGCGTGCAACAAACTGTGCGGTGGACTCTTTGTAGGATTCTTGTTACGTCCTTAATGGATGATATTTGCTCTTGCCAAGAAACAGTTGCCGCCTTGTCCCAGACTAGTAGTTCCACTCCCCCTTGAACTCTTGTTGTTGGATCCTGCAGGGAATCCTGGGTCTCTTTGCTCGTACCATGCAGATTGCTCTCGAAAATACAACAGAGCATTTCGCTCAACTGATGGCTCCGAGGTAGAATACCAATCAACCCAACTCGTGTTTCTTGTCTGAACAAAAGTTGGCTATGTCCTATCGGGAATGCCAGTATGATATGGCGATCACATTCGTGGAGAACTTCCAAAGCTTCTAGAAGGTTTACGCTCGGAGATTCTCCTCGTTTTACTGAATTACCACGGGTGGTAATGTTAGTGTAACCGTATGTACATTGTATTGGGACCGTACGATACAATTTCGAACCCCGCATGGCGCACCGCCTCCACGTGTTATGCGCCACACCACATGCAAACAGTGCAATCTGACCTGCGCCACCACATATACTTTTTTTTTGCAGTATCGTGTTCGTAGTGCCAATTGGGAATCATCTCGGAGTCATTAAACCAGAACTTGTCGACTTACTCGCGTGTTTTACCTTCTGGGGTGTAGCATACTGAGTAGTTTGAGCAGCATACTCCTAAAAGTCCCTGGGGCAGTTTATCGCAGTTATGGATCCGGCCACCGTTCAGGCCCAACCGGCAGAGGTAGATAATTCCATTACCAATGCGGAAATGACTGCCCCTGCAGAGAGCGCTGTAACCGGGGTCCCCAGCACAGATGCAATTCAAGAACGTCCTTTGAAGAGGGCAAAATTGGATGTGCCCGCTGCATCCAATGGTCGAACGGATGCTGAGATCCATCCGAAGTCGAAGGGGATTGCTCCCGTCAAACCCGAGTGCGTACCGTTGTCCCCTTAATAATCAATTATTTGCAGAGGAAAATGATTATGCTAATCGGGGCGTATTAGGTATCTTGTTCAAGTTTCAACCAGTCAGGCGCCTGCTGCGGAAACCAGCCCTGACGACGCTGCCGAAGCTGCTCGCCATGAGGAGCAGGCAGGCGAGAAGAAAGGAAGGAAAAAAGCATCTGGTCAGAACACGGCTCGTGACTTTGGAAGGTCAGAAGATGTAAAGGGCCTATGTTCCAGTCGAGCATATGCCCCAGAGTTCTCCCCGGGCCAATGCTCTCACGGTGACAAATGTCGCTACGAACATGATCTGCGAACCTACTTGAAGGAATACAAGCGCGAAGATCTGACAACCTTCAATGGATTATGCCCTGTTTGGGATGCCAAAGGCAAATGCTATTCTGGATGGAGGTGCCGATTTGTTGGCTCTCATATGACCGAGCGAGAAACGGCAGATGGAAAGAAGGAACTGGGCTTAATTGAGGACGAAGAACGCAAGAAGAAAGTCGTTCCTCTTGTTCCATACGCTACCCAAGAAGGCATCGTTAATGTCGTCTCGATGGATGACAAACTTGCTATCAAGAAGAGGAAAATAGGAACGCCCCGAACTGATTCCTATCTGCCTTGGTTGGACAAGACAACTAAACAACTGGAAAAGAACCTCCACGGACGCCACGCAGATGCCGCTGCAGATTCTGAATCCAGAGAAAAGCCATCCAAAGATGAAATAACTGACAATCGAGCTCAATATACCGAACCACCTTTCTTGCCGTCGGAAAAGAGGCGGATCTACTTTGGACCTGAGACCCCCGTTTTAGCACCCCTAACGACACAGGGTAATCTGCCCTTCCGAAGACTCTGCGTTGAACTTGGTGCGCAGTTCACATACTCGGAGATGGCGGTGAGCTTGCCGTTGGTTCAAGGATCGAAGTCCGAGTGGGCATTGGTGAAGGGGCACGAGTCAGAAATGCTTCCACCAACCGTGGATTCACAACGGAGCATAGTGGAGAACTACGACAACTCCAAAGATATCAGGTTCGGTGCTCAGATCGCAGCAGGCAAGCCATGGCAGGCGGTGAAGGCCACGGAGCTGCTATCAAAATTCAGCCCTCATCTCCGTGTTATTGATTTGAACTGTGGATGCCCTATAGATTTAGTGTACCGCGAAGGATCAGGCTCTGCTCTCCTCGACAACCCTTCGAAACTTGAGAAGATCCTGCGCGGCATGAATACCGTGTCGCAGGAAATTCCAATCACGGTTAAAATCCGAATGGGTACCAAGGACAATTCCCCCAGTGCTCTCAAGCTCTGTGAACGTCTCTGTCTCGGAGGCTACGAATCTAGCTTACTGGGTATGGGAGCTCCTGGGGTTGCAGCCATCACTCTCCATGGCCGGAGCAGACAGCAACGGTACACCAGGCAGGCAGATTGGGGGTATATCTCGGAATGTTCTGCTCTTATCAAACGGTTGAATGAACGGTCAGATGAGGTTACCGACACGATACGTGAGCCGGATGCGCGGAATCAGCCTAATGGTGGGAAGATCTACTTCCTTGGAAATGGTGACTGTTACTCACACGTGGATTACAACGACCACATCCAAAATGCCGGCGTCGACTCTGTCATGGTTGGTCGTGGAGCCTTGATCAAACCCTGGATTTTCGAAGAGATACAGGCAGGCCAGTACCTTGATAAATCAGCATCGGAGCGTCTGTCGCTTATAGAGAAATTCGCAAAGTACGGTCTAGAAGTGTGGGGCTCCGATGAGCATGGAGTCGGGACAACCAGACGCTTCTTGCTTGAATGGCTGAGCTTCACCTATCGTTACGTACCCATTGGGATACTCGAGTATCTTCCTCCGAATATCCAGGACAGACCCCCAGCTTGGAGAGGCCGGAGCGATCTGGAAACTCTCCTGGGAAGTAATAACTACAAGGACTGGATCAAGATCACGTAAGTCTTGTCTTTCTTTCTTTCTTTCTTTCTTTCTCCCGTCGAGACTTTTGCAGCCCTTTTCAATGCTAATTCTTTGGTCTACAGAGAAATGTTCCTTGGGCCTGCGCACAAAGACTTCAAATTTGAACCGAAGCACAAATCCAATGCTTATGAGGCTGAGGGTTGAGGCATTATTCATCGGATAATTGGATATAGACATTAAAACTCCAGTTGTTCGAGTAATATTTGGCCTGAACGTCCACGGGTAAAGGCAGTCCCCTGTCAGCAGATCCTACTGTTCGTATGGAGTATTTGGGCTCCACAGCGTAGTTCTGTATTTGCGAAGATCTTCAGGATCGCCGTGGATGCTCGTATTTATCCCAGCAACATACGGTGTGCACAAAACATGTGCCTGGCGGAAACAAATAAGCACGTGACTGGATCCATGACGTTTCCACCTCAGCTGTATTGAAACCAACTCACCTCTTCTCTCCTACCCGTCAAGCACTCTTCCCCCTGCCAGAGCTCGCTGAACGGTCAGACTTTTTGTAGTTTGACTTTACAGGTTCAAGAGATCTGCATTCTTCGTCGAAATTGTTTACACATTCTATTCTTTGCTCGCGATCGCAACATATATCCGACCCTCAGCCGACTGTTTACATAGAAGTCGTCGTCTTTGTTTCCTACAGCCACGATGACTCTCTACTACACTCTCGTATGTCCTGTTCTTCTTGTACAGCCAGCTAGCCCTAGTAGTGCTTGCAGCGCGTCTTCACTTAGAATCTGCCCTAGGGCGGTAGTCTGTGTTCCAGTTTGGTATTGAACTAACTTCTTGCCACTCTCTGCAGGTTTTTGTCCTCCTGGTGTTTGAGATGGCCGTTTTCCTAGGCTTGATCATTCCACTTCCCTTCGCCGCTAGGCGGAAGTTGTTTAACTTCATATCTGAAAGTCCGATAGTAGCTAAGATACAATACGGTCTGAAGGCAAGTTGGTTATCGGCCTTCTAGGTTCCGCCGTGGTACTGCCAGTACTGATTATTTTCTTTCATTTAGATTACGTTTATCTTCATCCTGATCCTTTTCATTGACAGCGTCAATCGGGTGTATCGTGTGCAGCTTGACGTGGCCGCTCTTCACAGAGAAGGTGGCAGTGCGGGGTTAGTTGATTTTCCTTCTTAGCTTGTTACTCTTTCCCCTGGCACCAATCTATGCGGGGGAAATAACTGTCGGAAGATAAAGAAATGTTAATTCAACCCTTTCGTGATAGCAGAGCTGCTGCCATCGGCACCGATCGCGCTGAGATTCAGGCACGGAAGTTCTATTCGCAAAGGAACATGTACCTGTGCGGTTTCACACTGTTTCTCTCGCTTATTCTCAACCGCACATATATCCTGATGCTGGATGTCCTTCGTCTAGAGGACAAGGTCAAGACACTCGAGGGAAGCAAGAAGGCTGGCATTAAGGACGCAGCCGAGATTAGCAGCCTGAAGAAGCAACTCGAAGCCAAGGACGAGAACATTGCGGCTCTGAAGAAGGAGCTTGAGAAGAAAAACGTTGACATTGAGACCCTGAAGAAGCAGTCCGAGGGACTGGCTGCTGAGTACAATAAACTGGGAGACCAGATCTCACCCAAGACCGATGAGGCTAGGAAATCCCAGTAAAGCAACTCACCTGTTCCGACCGCTGTTGAACCCGAAAGATCCTGGCCCCAAGGCTGTACTAGCCCTTCTCTAGGGATGCTTTCAAGGGGAATATGCCATGAGTACATGCCGATTTTCTCAGGGGCCGTTGCAGTTTAAGCGTTTTCAATTCCACCGAGTCTGTCTCAATAACAATGGATCTCATCCAACGAGGTGTGTTCATGTCGTTTCGCAGGGGTCAAATTTGAAGGGGTAGTCAACGAGATGCGTTTGATGATTTCCCTTTCCTGTCCAGTACGCTGTGCATGTATCACGATGTATAGGAAAAATTTTTTTGTTTTTGATTCCTCTATGTTCTGGAAGAGCGTTCTTATGGATACATCACAACTCTTATCATTTCACATAGGTCTTGCTTTTGTTCGCTTTGGCTGGTTATGCGCCTTTAAAAGAGTACTGAAGACACTTCTTGAGTCAAATAAGAGGTCATCAAAATAATTTCATAGAACTCATACAATCTCGTAAGAAAAATCTGATTCATCTGACCCCAGATTTGGAAGAATCAAATAAGAAACGTCCAAAAGCTAGGGAAAACCAATTCCTCCTCAAAAATGCGCCGCACCTGAGCAAGCACGAAGCGCTCGACCTTCCCAACATTCTTCAAGACCTGCTTCCCATCTTCCTTCCGACCAATCTCGCTATCGACCCGAATCTCCCGCAACAATCCACCGTACTGATCGCCACCTCCGGTGGTGCGGGTACGTGCCTGTGCCTGTGCCTCTTTCTCATCACTCCCATGCTCATGCTCATCCGAGCCCACCATAGCATACGCATCTTCGGCGGAGAGAAAGCAAAAGTGGACTCGTCTGCGTATGTACGCGAGGACAGCTACGCCGTCAAACGTGAGGCCGGTCACATTCAGCTTCAGGGGGAGTCCCACAAAGCTGGGCATCGGGTAATCCAGGAGGATTTCAGCGGTTAGACATAAGCGGACGTCCCCCGCGTACTTGACGTGGCAGATGACTTGGAAATCTTCAGGTCTGCGTTCCCGCATGCGTGGCGGGGGGTGAAGAGGCGGCACTGCCGTGGAGGATGCGTCTAGATGCGCCTGTGCGTGTTCTCCTTCTTTCTTGTCTTTCTGGCTGCTGCTTCCGTTGGGGCTGCCGTCGGGATTGTGTCCGATAGATGGTGGTGACGGGGGTGTTTTCGCTGAAGAAGGACGAGAAGGGGAGCTCATATCTACATCTGATTCCTGAAGTTGCTGCTGCTGCTGTATCGTACTAGCGGGATCAGGTACTCTGTCCGGCCGTGCCGCGATACCAGATCCCAGGCCAGAGTCGGACCAGCCACTTGCAAAAGGCGTGCCACCTGCTACAGCAGCTAGAGGAGTCTGCGTTCCTGATAGTCCTCCCAGACCCATGAGGTGGTGGCCTAGATTCGACGTCCCGCCGAGGATGCAGGGAGTGCCTGTGCGAGGCAGGAAATGAGGACTCATCGGGGACCGCAGAGCTGCGGCGGAAGGTGATTGAAAGTCGCTGTGATTATCCCGCAGCTGGGGCAGATGGCTCATGGCCATTTCATTTCGGAATTGGGAAGGACCGTCGTCCAGCCCAGAACCAAGATGGCTATGATGGACAGGTCCAGGCCAGTGATCACGCTGTTCCTGCTCCTGCTCCTCATGAAGAGCTTCTGAAGACTCAGAGGAACCGGATTCATCTTCGTCCTCTTCGTAAAAGTCCGCGAATGGCTCGCAGAAGTCCTTGATCTCAAGCTCAGGGGCGATGGTTCCGAAATCGAATGAGTGGACTTGGACGGAGCGGATGAAACGGGGGAGGGCCACCTGCTGGAACTTGTCGTGGATGAAGGAGCGGATGCGCTCTGCCAGAGCCGCACCGTCTGGTCCAGAGGTGGCTGTCTCCCAGTTGACGTCTATGGACATTTACATGTACGTTGTTCGTTATTAATAATATTAAATAACTGTCTGCGAGAGATCTCTCTTTTGAACCCCAAAGAGGTTAGCAGCGGCACGTGTCATGCTACATCATGTGACGTGCTCGCGCATCCTGTGTTGGTGGTCCATCAACGCATTTTCCTTTTGGCGGACTCGCTAACATCCTCTTCCCTGTCCGTTCATTTTCTTTTACTTACCTCTTTTTCTCTTCCTCTTCGTCAGCCTCTGCGGGCCCATCTGTCACGTTGCGTTGCCGGTGGCAAAATACAGCAGCGCAAACGCTCACTACTCTTGTTGTGGACAATGCTCTCCAGAGCCTGTCGATCGGGAGCCTGAAACCCGAGTTGTGGACAACAATCTGCTCCAACTAGGCGCTGACAGTTGTCCGTAGATCCCTGGGTGGTGGATGCCTTTTGCTTTTGCGGTGGCTCCTACGCCACACCATGCATCGGTCATAACATGCGGATTTCCAAGAGCTTCCCTGTTCTGCTCCACGCCTGTCAAAAGGGCTACATATTATAAATCGGATTGTGGGAATTCGCCTTTGTACTTCCCAGGTGCTTCCACTGCTTTGATTAGTTCTTGTATTATTGTTCTTTGCAACCCGAGTATTTCTCATCATTGCAGTGTACTCCGTATCCTGCTATGACAGTGAATTATCACATCCGGTATAGCGTTCCTAATCGGGAATGGCGTGTGCTTGTCTCTTGGCACCGCCGTGCGTGCTCTATAAATCCGTCGCTCGCCCCTACCGTGAGGTTGCACATCTCGTCCACACTTTCCCCTTGCCCAAGAGTATCTGTCGGCTCACTCACGGTCGCAATCAATGGGACACTTTTGCCATTGACCTGTACATTCCATGTTGCATGCTCTGCCACCTCCTTGTCTCTCAACCTGGATCTGTCTTGATTCTAGGCCCTTCCTACACCTTTGGGCGTTGGTGTCCGGCATTGGTGAATGGATGGCTACCAGCAGCTGTACAACAGAATTTCCCAGAAGATAGACTGATTGGGGCATTGGGGCATTGGGTGCCATTAGATCCAGACGGTGCATCTGGGCTGTGGCTATGGAACAAGGAAGTATCTGACCGTAGACCGTTTGCAGACAACATGGAACAGGTAACCAAAACGGTTGCCATGACACCCAGGTAGCCATGTACCACTGAGCTGTTTCCTCTCCCTTTATTTCGGGTGGGCTTCTTCAGCTGTAGTTTGACAATGGTGCAAGATTAACTCCCACCAAATTAGTGGAAGTTCTGAAAGCTGTTGATGCAACAAGTACGGCGTTCGGAAATAGTCCCTTCTCCCCTTGGACGCAGTACAGAACATTTTTATCAAAGCCGGCTGATTATATTGCGCGGTCTAAAGGGCAAGGTGCTACTTCAATCGAGTTTGAAATGCAATTTCGACGATTGCAGCGGAATCGCCCGAGAAGAAACCTACCCATAAAATCATACAGTAGTGCGTCCACTGAGGTCGACCTAGCTTCTCATCAGCAGACAGAAGTGGCCTCTGCCTCCGTACAACCCCTGAGGCAGCACCATGCTATCATCAAGGTGCATCTCTCAGACCAACTTACTACTGGAGATGTTGGGGTGCACTTTTAGAGTGTCTTACAAAACTGGATCCATTGTATGCAATGGGTATCGAAGGGGTCTACGAAACGGATTCAACGCTTCTTCTTCTAATGCCGCATGATAATTTCTTAGGAACACCAATTTTTGATGGAATTAGCACTTCCACCCAGCAGGTAAAACACAAACACATAAATTATGAGAGCGAGGCGCTAATACAGGCGAGTTCCTCCTTGCGGTCCTGGCCGGGCCATCTGCCAGTGCTGCACTTGGTCATGCACAAACTGCCGGAACAGGCCCATGGACAACTTGAGCTCCTTGTATGTGACGGTCTCGCGGTCATCAGAATGCAGCCCAGGCTGCTCCCGCACATGTGCACCCAGAGCCACTCGCCCAAGCGGTGCACGCACCCCGTGCAGCCATGAACTGCTCCTGCATGTCATCCAGAGAACCGAGCTGCATAGGTGTCAGCCGGTGTGGGAGGCCTAGGGGCTGGTCTGGCTGGGTGGACCAGCAGACCGGCTGCTGCCACGCCTGTGGATAGCTGGCTCCAGCTCAATCACAATGGGCTGGTCCCACACGCGCTGGCGTTGCAGGAAGCTGTTGATGCGCACCTGGCCAAATTTGTTGAAGCAAATACCAGCCACTCCGCCAAAACCAACGCTGGTTATGGACTGGGCTTGCACAACGGATATAATCTAACAAGATTCGTTGATACGCCAGTCTCGGTGGAAAGGCCACAATTTCTGACCCAAATACCATGCACAATTGGCCGTTCCGCAGTCACCCACCTAATGTATGGATCTCTTGTCAAGCGTAAATCCAACATACATACCCCGTAATACCTGTCGACGGTTGAGTCAACTCCTGTCTCGCACCACACTGCGCATGTTACTTCCGACTGCACCATCAACTCCCCTCCGTCAGAATAGAATGGGATACAAATGCTCAATATAAAAGATATCGTCTGTGATCGAATCAATAACACCCGGAGCGGGTCGGGCCTTCCTCTTTTTTTTTTCACCTCCCCCGTGTCGCATTTCAGAAAAACCTTCCCCGACTGCATCCGCCAATTAAACAACAGCACCGGAAATTGATATGTTGGGGACACGATGTTCCAACTTCTACATATCTAACATGCTTCTGTTTGTTATAATTATTATAATCTTATCCTCGAGGCTGGAAGGGGGGATTCGGTTTGGCTATCTATCTAAAAAGGGGGTTGGGCTGGGTCATGCTATCTATCTACCTATCTACATTTACTCCGTATGTATGTGTATGTGCGTGTAGGTTCCGGTACCCTGATGCAGGGTTTTTAATTCTTTGATTTGATATTATTATTAATTGCTATAATAATATTGCTGTTGTTGTTGTTGTTGTTGTTGTTCAGATGGCTAGATGGCTAGATGGGTAGATGGGGTCTATACTATAGATGAACCTCAGCTAATGGGTCTCGCCTCATTCCCCCCATTTGCCCTCGCCAAAAAGAAGGTGTGCTTTGGTTAAGTTGTAGATCACAGCGATCATAATAGTGGGTCTGTCTTGGTGCTAGTAGAAGGATTGGAATGAAATGGGATCATCATCTAAATTTGTGTGCGAGTGTGTGTGTGTGTGTGATTATGGTATGATTGCAGGGAACGGGGACAGGAGCAGGAATAGGTAGAAAGCAGTCTTTGAATATTGCTATGGATGATGAAATGAGGACCATGTGCAAAGAATGTCTGTCTGACAACAAAACAAGAGAGAAAATAATAATAACAATAATAATATCCCTTTAGCACAAAGAGAGAGATAGAGAAAGAAGAAAACAGGCAATCCTCTAGCAACCACCCTTCCACCTCCTTCTAATCTACCATTTCCCTTTTCCACATCCAAATTTCGTGGATACTGATCTTCGTAGAGAATAATGCTGGCTCGACCGGTTTTCAATGCATGCATGCCGTCGTCGTAAACGGAAAGGAATAGTAATATATATACCTGGCGAAAAAGGAAGCGAATAGTTCAATGATCGGGACTGATCGAGCCGGTCGAAGAGTTAGAAGTTTAGTTAAGATACGACATCGTCGTCCTGAAGGAAAGTTGACACACTGGATGCTTCAATGCTTTGCCCTTTCACTTGTCATGGGCAGGGCAGTTATAGCCTTCGCACCGACGCTTTTGCGACTTGACATCGGAACAGGGACTGCCTCGTCTGATGCTGATTGCGCAGCGGACGATATCCCCCTGCTGCAGAATGCAGCCGCAGTCGTATACCAGGTAATAGATGGAGCACATGTTGCAAGAAGATATGTCTTTCTTGGTTGTATCTCTGGAGGAAGACATCGTCAGCGTGTTTGTCATATACGTAAACCGTAAGGGAAGTCATACTGGGTTATATAACCTGCGACACGGTCGAAGGATAGAGAGATCACTTGAAGACAGAAGATTGAATGAAAGGAGAACGGGATATTCTGGAGAAGGTAGAAGAAGGCTTCCGTGGTTTTTATAACCTGTGTCTTCCCTAGTCGGAGGCAACGATCAGAAGCAAAGACAAACGCATCAGAAACCAACACTACAACGTGAGTTCATTATTTTCTTTATTATTTTATTTATTTTCCTTCTTTTTTTTATATATATATTTATTTTTTTTTTATTTGAAAATATTTCCTTTTTCACCTTTCTGCCTTCACGGGCCAACTGAATTATCGTACGTGTGATATAATAGAAATTGATTCTGGAGCAAAATGTCGACTCCGAGCAGACACACCAGGACGAATAAACAACGGCAGAGGCCAGATTGTGTTGCTTGCACATTGTTAATCAAGCGTTTCCAACATCAAGTAAGGTTAACGGGTATGCGGGTCGTCATGGCTGGGGGGCACCGGTCCGATTTGATCCAACAAGTCTGTGGGCTAAATAAGGCCAACCCAGAGCCGAAGCTGCGTAAGGCCAATAGACGAAGATCGGATGCTACTGTCGCTCTAAGCTTCGTCAAGTTCTACACGGCTGCATTTGCAGGATATCCGACAGGGGCACGGAGTATCGGGGAAAAAAGCAATGTGAAAACCGGACACAGACCTAAGCCCTAAATCTTGCAAACGCCGAAGAATTTTCGAATTTTAACCCATATCAACATCAAATAACCATAGCATTAAAAGTATGGGTTCCTTTGAGAAGGACCGGATTTACCCAACACGGGCCAGACTCATGCGTGCTCAATGATGTTACATCTCAGGCGTCTGAACCCTGATGCCAGAAACGGATGTGTCTGTGGAACGGGATATCAAACTCTGATAGCCTTTTGAGGAAGGATGGGTGCTCGTTCTCCAACACCCATTGATAACCAATTTACGTCCGCACGGGAAAACATTGCCTGACGAGGCCACTTGGCTAAACTTAGAGGGGAAATTGCAGCTCGAAAATGAAGTCCTGTTAGACGACCTCCGTGTCCGATGGGAGTAGAAGCCCAATAGGTTCATTCCAGTAACATCTCGTCTGCAAGAGAGGCGTGGTCATCACAATGTTGCTGGGCGGTGGTCTTCATGTGGACTACAAGGCCGTGGTATATATGAACGAATAGTTGTATGCAGCGCAGAACGATTGTTGGTGATAACTGCAACATGAAACGGGCCTAGTCGTGCGTGGATGCATTCCGCGGGAAGAAGCACCAAGTTAGGTTCGGGGCATCATTTTCAATCTTCCCCGGTATCTGTCATCAGATGCAAAAGCACCGGGCGTCGAAGCTCATCTCTCCACCTGTAGCCACAGACAACACATTTTTGTCCGCCTGGTAGACAGATCTCGGAACAAAAAAAAATACATCATGACAAACTGCGTGGCTCAAGTATGCAAGACAATGACAGTGGTCGAGAGCATGAAGTAAACCAACCAAACGCACAATTGCTCTCATCGTCCTTCTAGCCGCCACAGACAAGCAAATGAGAGAGAGATGGCCTGAAGGTTACGCACCAATGCAGACTATAGCGTATAGTCAAACTGGCGGTCCGAATATAGGCGCTGTCGGCGCAGGTCGACTGGTGGAGGCATTATTACTGCTGTACGCCGTGCATGTGCCTCGTTCCCGCCGCACGCGACATAAGTGAGTGAGTTCAATCCGTTGGTGAGCGGTTGTCGAGAAGGAGTCGTTGGAGTTGGTTGATTGATTGATCGATTGATGCTTCGCCAAAAATGCCTAAGACGCGGAATTGTCACGTGACCACACGCGGACGCGGCGCGTTTTCGTCGAGTCTCTATTTTTTTTCTTCCCCAGCTTCTTGTTTGCAGGTTGTCATGATGATCGCTGTCTTGGCCGGACTGATATCATCTTGCCCCTGCCAGTAACAGCTTAATTCTGCGCTAGAGGGCCCTGACATCAATTCCAGTTACGAAAAGGACTAGGATGGAATAGCCTCGGCTGACCATAATCCAGGCCACGGATTTCCACCATTACTAATTCCTACGCATTCCCCCTCCACGCACCCATCTACTATTTGGTAATTTGCTAATACGAGACGGCTGACAGTCTGCACTGGTAGATACAGAGCACGCTCAAAAAATGGACCCAGGTGTCTCGGTTGTGCAATAGTTGGTGATGATTTCTAATATGGTCATTTCGGTCGCACGGAAGTCCAGATAAAAGGCGAGGAAGAGAGAGGAAACAGGGAGAAGAGGGGATAATATGTGATACTGCATGGAGACAGAGTCGGCGGACCAGGGCGAATTAGTCGTGAAGAGCTGGCCCGAGGATAACCAGCACGGGCTGCTGGGCCAATAGACAAGACCGCGTCCGACAACGTGTCTTTCGTCATGCTCGAACCTTGGTGAGGATCATCGGATGGAGGCACCAACGACGTCTATCTACACTTATCTCCGGCCTGTGCTCCTGGGGTTCTGTCCTGTTATCTCCTGCATGTCGACCACGAACGACCATACAGGCTGTCGCTACAGAGCGTGGAGGGCGAAACAGGATTAAGATGATGGGCCTGGATCGACGCCGAGACATTTTTTATTTTATTTTTGTCCTCTCGCGTCTGTAGTGCGCCATATGGCCGCCGTACTCCGCTGCCTAGCGACAGACGTCCAATGATGACATCCTGTGAAATGACATAGCCCAGTGGGTGTTCCCCTTTTTGGGGCCGAAATGAGCAGAAGAACCAGAATCGCCAGGGATACTGCCTATCATTATGATCAGGATACACATGCCCGACGGTGGTTCCGCCCGGCTGTGTCCGCTGTAGCCGTAGAACCACCCCCCTCGCTGTTATGATTTGCCCCGGACTTCGTCGTTGAACCGAAGGATATCATTATAAAAAGCTGCTCAGGCCTTGCTGCCCGGACGTTGTAAACCCCTCTCTCTGTGTGTCTTTGACCAAGTCAACTCTCCACTCTTTCCTTCCTAGCCTGAATCTCTCCGCTCCATCTTCTCTTCGCCAGTCCAACCATCCATCCATCCCTTCGACCAAGCCACTACCCCTGCCTCAACAATTCTTTCAGCAGTCCAACGCTTGACCTAGCCTTCCTGCCTCTCTTTACAATCAGCCAAAATGTACACCTACACTCCTACAATGCGCTTTCTCGTCCTCTCTCCCACCAGCTACAGCGCTGCACCCGAGGAGACCGCACCGGCCTCCAAGTTCCTCAACCTCTCTCCCACCCACCATGGCCCAGAGCCTCTCTTCGATGACGCGGAAGCATCCAGCCAGTCCATCATCTACACTCCGACTCACGCGTTTCTCACTCTATCTCCCATCCACTCTGGCCGCCCGCGTTCGGTGCGCTCGCGCTCCGACAGTGTCTCCTCTACTTCCAGTGTTTCCTCTCGCTCGAGCGGAATCTCCATTACCCCGGCTGGGGCGCGTTTCCTTTACCTGGGATACTAAAATGACGCGTGCGCTCGTGGGATCCAGCGGTTGACTCTTTGTCTACGATGATGGAATGTCGTCCGTCAAAACCGCGGCATCAATGTCCATACGATATCCCAACCGTCCAACGCATTGGACTGAATGACAATCACCAAACCCCTCAGTCAGACGCGACCTTTTTGCCGCACTACTTTCCTTTTGAGCTTGAATGCGCTTTCCCATCTGCTATGGTTGATCTCGAGGCTTTTCTGCCTCGCTTTCGGGAATGAGAAATTGACGGAGGGATTCGGGTACGGGGGGATGTCTCTTGCATGGCATCTCTAACTTTTTTTTTTGCCTTTACTTGCCTCTTATTGTGTTGTAATGGGACTTTTCAACTACCACGGTGGAAACTGAAAGCACAGGGATTGCGATATCACTGTTTGGTTTTTTTTTTTTTCCGTTTTTTACTGCTGATTTCTTCTGATGACGATGCCTTGCCAAGGGACGAGATTTGAGACAGCCAAGCTTTTGTGCAACTCGGATGCGATCAGCCCCCCATTGCATTATGAACGTGCGTTACGCAGAGCTTGGCTTGGGTGCTCAGGATGTTATGATAGTTTCGAACAAATGAAAATGATGTTGACTGCCATCTGCCAAGTACTGTTTTTCACCTTGCTTGTACACCGAGTAGTTACTAGAGACTCAATTACGACGCACATGTAGGCCATGCATGCATACATACCCTACGAATGTCCGTACCCTTCCCACTCTTGAATATGTGGTCGTCAGATGTTTGCTTTTTCTTTTATATTTTCTCTTGGTGAGGTGTCTCCGTGGCTTGGCTTGGCTTGTCGATCTTGTTGGAAGTTGAAGCCCTATCTATCAATCATCTCTGTCTACTGTTTTCTGTGCTCGGCCACCTCCTTAACTATGTAGATTCCTTGTTTAGTAGATCGACCCTGTAAGGAGCTGACCCTTTCCGTCATGGCTGTTTTCATTTCATATATGCAGCTACCAACCGTTAACCCGTATCCAAGTCTGTATAATCCAAAACCTACCGCCAGAAGCCTATATGAGAAGCGTATATCAGAATCCATATTATAGAACAACCCTCGACACTGCAACTCATCAATCAAAATCAAAATTTAACAGGCCCAACAGCCTCCTTCTCAACATCATTGCTTCCAGCCTCAGCCTCAGCCTCAGCCCCCTCCAACACAGAATGCCACTTCCCGTGCACAGAAACAGAAACCCCCGGCGCAATATTCTCAACAGAGGTAATCTGTGCCCCAACACCGGTAGCCTTGAAGCTAGCTGATCTCCATGCGGGCACTTTAGCCTGGAACAGCTCGTCCAGCTCCTCCAGGCTGCGTCCCTTTGTTTCAGGGACGACGAAGAAAACGAAGAGCATGGATAGGATGGAGATGCTGCCGTAGATTAGGCCGACACGGGAGCCGAGGTTTCCGGGGGAGTCTTGGATGTAGGGGTTTATGTAGGTTATCAGGAGGCTGGTTATGAAGCCGGCTATTGTGGCGATGGACATTGTGCGTTCGCGCAGTTGGTTTGTGCCTACTTCAGCTTTTTCTTTTGTTAGAAGGTATTGCTCCAATGCATTGATGGGAGGGTGCATGTGTTGGATTACCAGTGAGTGTCCACATGACGGATCCCCAACAACCAGTACTGAAGACGCTCTATTTAAAAGGTCAGTGCTGTATGGTATCTTTCACGGACTCGTTGAACTGACATAGATGAGGAGAGCAGCAACGCATCCCTGCGCCGAGGAGCCATGAACACCCCCCGGCAACCACGCAGCCATGCCACTGACGATCCACATGAGGGCAGCCATGAAAAAAGCACCACCAATAAGCATGGGTCGTCTTCCGATCTTGTCACTCAGATAGAAAGCAAAGACGGTACCAGCGAAGCTCATACAGGCATTGGCACAGCTGATCAGGAGCGAGCTCTTGACACCCAGCTGCTGCAGGAACGTCACGAGATAGGTCGTCTCGAACGAGTTTCCCTGCGACTGCTGCAGTGCCTGGATGCCGATTGCGATGAACGTGCGGTACCCGTTCGTTCCCTTGAAGCAGTCGAGAAAGCTGCTAGCCTCGTGCGTCTGCTGCTGTTCCGTGTTGGCTTGCTCCATGAGACTCAGTTCCAGCCGGATCTCTTCGGGGCTAGCGGCCCCGTAGCGCATGAATTCAAGGGCTTTCAGTGCTTCCTCGTGTCGGTCCTTGGAGAGGAGCCAGCGAGGTGACTCCGGGATGAAATTCACGGCGATCGCAAGGGCGACTGGGATGAAAACCTGTATCACCATGACTTCGTGATGTTAGTCCCGGATGGATCCTTCTACTTCTGTGGAAGGATTGTCTCACCTGTTTTGTATGCCCATTGACTGGTTAGATGCACCGAGGTGCCATACACAGTCCCCGTAGCGATGATAGCCCCAAGCATGAGCGACGCTTGATAGAAATTGACTAGGGCACCTCTGATGGCTGCAGGAGCCAATTCAGACATGTACACGGGGATCGTATTGCTCTCCAGTCCTGACTGGCGTTAATCCCTTTTACCACTGTCCGTAGCAGGAGAAGCCAACGCACCCATAGAAATGGCATTGATGAGCCGACCGACCATGATCCCCCAGTACGACGGAATAGCACACTGAAGGATGATGCCGATGATGGCTATCCCACAGATCACCCAGATGGTGCGCTTTCGACCGATGGAGCGCGTGACGAAGCCAGCCATGAAGCAACCGATGATCCATCCAGCAATGGGAGTGCCACTGGCAGCAGACACCCACGTCGAGGGCAATGTCTTGGGCTGGCCAGGCGTCTCGACTCTGCCATAGTCGTCTTTGAACTTTTGCAACCCGATGACGGAACCCCACCAGTTGTTGTCGAAGCCGAAGTTCTGGCAGTTAATACTAATAGTCAGCATCAGCCTGCCGCTGCTGGTATCGAGAAACAGTACGCACCATTGCTCCGATCTGAAGACATCACATCAGTACAATTAGCAGCGTGTTACTATCCGTTGACAAAGGGAAATCGAATCAAATTGTCCGGTGGGAATAGAGCACGAACAACATACCGAACAGAGCATATAAACCCGCAGGAGTCGCGGCGTTAACTCCTGCAGGAGACGAGGTTTATGCAGACCCATGCTGGAGGACTGGAGGACCGGAGGACTTTCGATCTTGGCCAGAAGCAAAATCTGAGGCCGTCAACACCAGGTGTCGCAGCATGTTAGAGACGGCCAGATTGCCGGTCTTTATAATGGAGGAAGAAACGAAGACACGACGAGCATTATCAGGACCTGAGAGCTTCAGGACAGCCAAGTGCGGTTTTGCAGCACGCTTGCCATCCTTTACGACGCGTTAACTCCCGCTGATTAGCTGCATCCACGCTCTCTGGTGGCTTTGGCGGTTCTTTTCTGATAACGGCGTTCGTCTTTTGGAAGCTCGGTAACCCTAAACGCACTCGATGAATCAGAATGCATGAAACGCCCGCGGGGCGACGCCGTCTGTTATCTTTGATTTTATCTTTGAAATTGCTAAAGCTAAAGCGAAAGGCGCCCCGCGGCCGCTTCGTTGCGCAAAAACCTGCGCAGCGCAATTCAATCATTCCTCTCGCGCCATGGTGGATTCTGCAGACCAGGCCCGTGGACAACAGCGACCGTACCGATCTAAGAAGAAAAAGCCGTACGTGGAGAATGTCTATTCAATAGTCTGTCAGCTCAATCAAGCCGAGGCTGACCTGTCTCCACAGGTGCGATGCTTGCCGTCGACGGCGCGTGGGATGTCTGATCGAGGAAGGCCAGAATACGTGCAGTCTGTGTCGGCATCGAGGGCTTGCTTGTACCTTTCTCTCAGGGCCTCCCAAGAAGAAATCGCGAAGAACCACGTCTCCGCGGTCACAGAGTCATGCCCAAGGAGGAGAGCCGTCGTCTGCGGCGTCAGCGTCCACGCCAGGCCAGGGACAGATAATGACGACGGCTGTCCCTGGCCAGACGACTGTGGCGCCCGGACAGACCTTCTTATACGCTGGTCCCAGCGGAGATCAAGGCGTGTATCTACTGCGACATCTCCCGTTTGACCCCAATGGCGTCTTCGGCACCAGCAACTGGACGATCTGGAGGGCGTCGGCGGGCTCATCGGGCTCATCGGGCTCATCGGGCTCATCGGGCTCTGCTTACTTCACGGTGCATATACACGTATTTCTTTGTGTGGTCAGCAATCTGATTCGATCCAGGTCTATCCCAATGTCCTACTCGACGCCGAAGGCGACGCGTTCGACATCAGCCAGATCCCAACAGCCGCCAGGACGCATCACCAGGAACTGCTAGACCTGTACTACCGATATGTTCACCCTACACTACCTATCCTGGAATGTCGCCAGGAGCTCGAGGACGCAATCGCCGCGCGAACAGTGCCGGCTTCCTTACTGGCCGCTGTCTACAGCATGGCCGTGTTTTTCTGGAGCTATTCCAGCGTGCTGCGAGGAGAGCCAAAGATAAACAGAGAAGTGCTTCTGTCGTTCACCTACAAGTCTGTCATGTTTGAAACCCGTAATCCGAACCTAAGGACCGTCCAAACGCTGCTTCTTTACCTGCAGATGCCCCCGAAACTTGTGCGGGAGCCGAACCACCCGGGTTCGTGGGTCGTCACGGCTCAGGTAGGTTGCCGAATACACAGACATGGGACACTGGGCGGGCTGACGTGAAGGGAAATAGGTCGTGGCTGTTGCGCAGGAGGCAGGGCTTCACATCGATCCGGAACGATTGGAAATATCACCGCGAGAATGCAAACTGCGACGGATCCTGTGGTGGGCCGTCTATCTCCAGGATAAATGGTATTTCCCACGCTGTTTATAATCTAGAACCGCGTGGTCTGACAAAGATAAAGGCTTGCAAGCTGGCTGGGTCGTCCCAGCCATATCTCCAATGACCAGTTCACGGTGAAAAGCCTCAGCATCATGGACTTCACCAACGACTGGGGAAACGTGGATAGCGCAGCCGCACCGTCCATCCAGCAGTTCATCAGTCTGTGCCATCTCACTCCAGTGCTGGCAGATGTGCTGGACATGTTCTATTCGCCCAAAGCCCGACTCGAGGCCACACAGCAGCATCTTGCTTTGCTTCTGGCCAGTGAAGCGGCTTCCAAGCTGCAGGAATGGCGATCCCAGCACATGTTCACGGCCAGTCCTCAGAGCGAAGATCCAAATGGTTGTCTTTTTGCATATACCGCCACCAAGATCAAGCACAGCTAACGGAACCTGTAGCCTACGCCTTGATCTTCGCCTACTACGCAATCGAAGCCCTGATCCACGGCGCCCTCTTCGTATGCACAGGATCCGTAACATCCGGCGGAGTTGCAGACGAGTCACAGCTTTTCGAGAAACTCCTGGATGTTTTAGAACTCATGCTCACGCGGAACCCTACCGGATTCTGGCTCAGCTGTATGCCCCATGCACACAACATTCATCTATAATTAAATACCAAGCTAGACTGACAAATCTCAGACTGCAAAGGGAACCTGGGCATAATCGGGAGCTTCATGCTCACCGTGTTCCTCTCCAGCGTTGACGAGCACACTCTACATATCCGCCAGACCGTGCTCCAACAGTACCAGAGACTGCTGGAGGAGCTGTGCGTGCGGTTCGAGTTTGCAGCGCTGCCCAGTGTGAGACTCAACCTGTTTTTCAAGCGGTTGTTTCCGGGCTATATGGATGAGAATTTTGAGGAACGGCCTAGTCTGGAGTGATGTTTCGGACTATTTTCACAGGATCCATTGGATGGAGTTCGGCGTCTTCGGTAGATAGTATCTAGATTTACGACGTCAGATTAGTTCTCTCAATGAAGCAATAGTGGATAACATGGCACATACTGCTGCTTGACAGTATTCTCATTTGTTTCTGTTCTGACGCCCAATGCCTGAATTTGGCCGCCGGCCAATTCGAGATGGAAGGGAGATGACCAGTTAGGGCAAGGTATGAGTCAACTATCACTCTTATTCAACATAAGCATTATCATTATTCTCGAAAGATGAGGGGCTTTAAAATTAGCTGGTATTTCGGTTCAACTAATTGGTGTTACAGCTATTACATATCTTGGTGGGCACGCATCCCTCGACGCCCCCGCGGGCAACAATATCAACCTCCCAATGGTTTTTACAACTTGCCCACTGATAAGCCCAGTAACTGCGTTCTTCCCTCACAGTAACAATAATTGATGTAAAACAGCCTTTAGTCAGATTCAATTCAATATCCTCGTCGGAAGTGTGTGCATCCGACATAGCCAGAGCAGAGAAGCAGGACATATAAACCCATCGCTGTCTGTCTATCTACAGTATCTACAGTTCATCAGCAGAATTCACACGTCCATCCTTTCGAATAGCTAGTTCAATTCGAAAGCCGGAAATCTCATCAAAATGTCGCAGATACAGACAATGATTATGGAGAAGCCACAGTAAGCCAACGAGACCTATCTACTTCCATCCTACTTACTACAGTGGCTATGTAGCTAACGAAACAGATGCCCCATCCTCGAACAACGCTTCTCCACCCTCAAAAAATCCATCATAAAGCCCCAAGACCGCGAAAAAGTCAAAGAATCCTACGCGCGCCTAAAGAAAGTCCTCGCAACGGAAGCCAACCGCATCGCCAACCTAGGCCCCTCATCCATCCCCGAGATCGACTTCGCCGACATCCTCGAGAACGGCGGCGTCTTGCCCGACGGAGCGGCAGACAGAGTCCGCGACGCCGGCTGCGTCGTTATCCGCCAGGTTGTGCCGCAGGAAACAGCCTCGAAATGGGAGGCTGATCTGAAGGCGTACGTGCGGGGTCATCCCAAGGTGGCCGGGTTCCCGGCGCATGATCCGCAGAATTTCAGTTTGTTTTGGACGCCTGCGCAGGTGCAGATCCGGAGTCACGAACGGGTTCTTAAAGCGATGCGCGCTGTTAGCCAGTTGTGGAGGTTGAGTTCTGATGAGGCGGTTTTTGATCTGGGGAGTCAGGTTTGCTATGCGGACCGGTTTCGGATTAGGCATCCTTCCAGAGGTATTCCCCATATAAATAAAAGGTCTAACGGTACGTGCGGCACGGAGACTAATTCCTCTAGACCAGGAGTATACACTCGATGCGCACCAGGATAGCGGCGCCATGGAACGCTGGGAAGATCCGCAGTACCAGGAATGCTACCGGAAGATCTTCGAGGGCAAATGGGAGGAGTACGATCCGTGGAACGCGGATTATCGGTCAGATGCGAAGACCGATCTGTATGAAACAGGAAGTAAGCTTGGACAGATATCTTTGAATGAGAAAAAAAAAAAGAAAAAAGAAAAAGAAAGAAAGAAGCAAAGCTGACAAGCAAAGTGTCCTGCTCCGTCTTCCGCTCCCTCCAAGGCTGGATCAGCCTCTCCCACACAGGCACAGGCGAAGGAACCCTCCGTCTAGTCCCCAACTTAAAAGCCTCAACAGCCTACCTAATGCTCCGACCCTTCTTCGTCCAAGACGAGACCTTCGACGACGTAACCCCGACCTTCCCCGGCGCCACACCGGGCAACCTGCAATTCTTCCCCACGAACGCCCTCCACCCGCACCTGGAGATGGAGAAGAGCATGGTAGGCATCCCCCCGGTAAAGCCGGGCGACTATGTCTTCTGGCACTGCGATCTCATTCACGAAGTCGACAAATTCCACCCGGGAACGCGCGATTCGTCCGTCAGCTATAACGCGTGTATCCCGTTGTGTCCGTATAACCTCGAGAATCTGGTTAAGACGCGGCAGAGTTTTCTGGAGGCAGGCATCCCGCCAGATTTTGAGAAGTACACGCATGGGGAGCTGGAGAGAAAGCATGCAGATCATGGGGCGAGGTTGGAGAACGTTTTGTCGCTCGAGGGGAAGCGCGCGCTGGGGCTTGCGCCGTTTGATGTTGATGAGGAGGGGATTACGCCTGGACAGAGGCACATGCGGCTTGAGGCTAACAAGAGGCTTGGTTTGTAGTTCTCTTCAGTAGCTAACTGCATGCTCTGATGTAGCCTCAATAAAATGCACGAGCACTAGGGCTTTTGAGCACGTCATTGTTTCAGTTTCTCTCCCACAAAGTTAAGCCTGGCATTTGCCTGTTTTGCCGTTTTGCCCATATGTTCAATTGTGTCGACTCATCTCCATATTGAAAGCTATTCAGGACCAACAAGTGATGTGTTAGACTGTCTTCGTTGGTAACTATATAGTTAGCCAGGCCGAGCTGAAAAGGGCAAGCGAGGGCGGACCTGGACGGCAAAATACCATGTGACCACCAAGTCAACAGCTGTAGCTCCCTCGAGCTCCGTCTTGTCGATCCACCTACACTATAGCCCGGCCTGTAGCCTGCTTGTGTCCTGCCTGTGTGTCCAATCCAATCGATATCTGTCTTCTGAATCCGTTTCCAAACCCTTCTGCACCTTGGCAGTCTGGGTAATTTGAAGATGGTTAATCTGGCACCATTGCCAAGCTACCCGCACAAAATAGAGGTGAGCAGCTCTTTGCATCACGTGACTGATCACTGAGGACCCTTGATAGAATAAAAGGTCTATATAGCTACATACAGATTGCAATGTCTGGAGAGCTTCAAAAAAGAGACATGACTGAGCATTACGCCTGCGCAAGCGACATGAGGGTTTCAATCTCCTTCAGAATCCCAATGCATTTCTCCTCCATTAGCCTCCGACAGACAACCTGCATGCCCGACGGGGCATTCTCAAAAACATCCGGCGAAGTATCTGCATCGTCAGCAATACCATACTTGCCATAGCAAGCAGGGGAAAGGTAACTTACAAAGTTCCATCATCTCCTTGTCTCCAAGATCATACGGAAACCGCACCGGCTCAATCCTCTCATAAGGCTGGCGATTATACCATTCCGGGCGCGCCTGATCCAACACGGCATGCACAGTAGAAAATGGAATAGAACCAGCCACATAATCCAGCATGTTATATATCGTAGCGTACGAATTGCTGATGTATTTCCCATGCGGCGGAGCAGGATGGCACACTGCCGGTGCGAGAATAGCGTCCATCTGGTACTCCTTCCAGAGATCGTTGTACTCGTTCACCAAGCGGCTGCGGAGGATGTGGTTGTCGAAGACTTCTCGTGCCGTTAGTCGTGAGGCGGGTGAGCCCGTTGCTGTGCGAGGCACGACTGGTTCCCCTGAGGCTTCAATGTGTTTCATTACTGTTTCGCCTCCTTCTTGTACGTTGCACAGCATGGTGCAGGACATGGCTTGGCGGTGGATGGTTTTGATTTTGTCTGGTGGTAGGTCTATGACTTTATGGCCATGTTGGCGGAGGAGGTTGGCTATTTCGTTCACGGCACGCTTGGTTCAAGTCAGCATAATCGTTTCTTTTCCCATACATAGGAAGGATCCGATCTTACTGTCACCGGAGGTACTGGCTTCACAATACCATCATCCCAAATCACAGCTATGGTCAAGGTCTTCTGCGGACGTTCCGCCTCAGAAACCCTCCAACTCATGGGAATACAGCTCGAATCCATCTCCCACGGCCTCGAAGCCAGCTGAGCACGAAGCCAAAGCTCCAGAGAAGCCACACTCTTTGCCATAGGACCAGCCCCCATATTGACCGACTCACTACCACTCTGAGGACCACCACCACAACCCGCCGTTGGAATACGACCCTTGGAGCACTTGAGCGCCCATAACCCACAGAACATAGCCGGAAACCGAATACTACCACCTCCATCAGTGCCAGATCCGAGGATGCTGCCCTTGGCCGCAACCAGAGCTGCCTCACCGCCACTGGAGCCACCAGCGCTCAGTTGGGGATTATGCGGGTTCCGCACGATACCGAAGACATTGGTGATGGATTCCACCATCAAGCACGCCTGGGACGTTGCTGTCTTGGCGTACAGGATCCCCCCAGCGGCAATAATGCTGTGCGCCACAGTAGCATTGTTCTGGGCTATATTCGGTAGCCAGGAGACGAGACCGCCTGTCGTTGCTTGCCCCTCCACGTTGAATACGTCCTTCACAGACACGGGCAGTCCGTGTAGGATTCCGACGGGCTTTCCCGTCCGCGCCAGGTGGTCGTCTAACTCGCGCGCTCTCTGCATGGCGGCGTCGTAGAAAATGGCACTCAGGCAGTTCGTGCATTGCTGCGCGATCGAGGCCCGTTTGCAGAATGCCTCTGTGACTTGCACGGACGTGTACTTCCCCCTGCAGATCGAGGAGACGAGAGCAGCTGCGTCAATGAGGTTGGTGATCTCCAGATCTAAATCCGTCAGGATCCCGCATTGTAGTACGTCGGGATCTTCTGGTTTTAGGGTTCCCTTGGCTGCGCGATCTGTGAGTGCTGGGGGCAGTCGATAGGCTGGGGGAATACTCTTGTAGAGTTCCTGGCGTTTTGCAGCGACGGCTGATTTCCAGTCTGCGATTTCGTACGGTACTCCCATGTTGTATGTGTTGGGCTCGCTGACTTGGTTGCAGGGCACACTGCAGGTTCTGGTGGGAGTAGAAACGAGGGCGGAGTAACAGCGAAAGTCGGTTGGTTCGAGTCAACTCCAGTGAGTTATATAAATGTGGATTATTTCCTTTCTACTAATTAGTCCAAAGAGGCATCTTGTTGCATTATCTGGAGCAACGCCCGCGGGGCGACATAAATCATTGCGAATTGCGGAGCTGATGATAACCATAAATAGATAAAATAGCAGTCGAAGTTCAAGACAACTCAACTTCATTTTAATATTATATTCCCAATACCAATTAATCATACAACTCAGCCTAAACCAAAGCCTTCAAAATCTCCCTCCCAACCCCCGTCGCCGAAGCAGGATTCTGGCCCGTAATAACCAACGCCCCCGTAACAGCCGCCTTGGACACAACCACCTTCTCTCCCCACGGCTGCTCAGCCTTGACATACCGCCCACCAGACGCCTTATTCAACTCTGTCTCCAGCTCGAAGGGCATGAGAGCTGCCTTGACAAACTGGCCCTCTTCGACGTCCGAGAAGCCTGTCACCGTGGCGCCTTTCAGTAAAGGTTGGCCCGTGGCGTCGATGGCATTGACGAGGGCCGCCGGCCGTGGCAGACGGCGGAGATGGGTTGAGGGAGGTCTTATCTGTTGCAAGGTCGAACATTGCTTTATTTATTCCAGAAAGAAGTTAGCTCGTTATCGTTATTGTAGATGGAGAATACCGGCTGTGAAGTTAGCCCTGGCCCACTCACGTCCATGACCTCCAACATAGAAAATAGCATCATAATCATTCGGGTTCGAATCAGCCAGCTTCTTCGTATTGCTCCCGAGACCCCTCTGCTCCTTCGAAAAGGCTGAGGAGATAGCGTCGTTCTTAGCGGTTTCCACCGAGCCTGGGTCGAGAGGCGCCTCGCCTCCTTTAGGAGAAGCTATCACCAGCTCTGCCTTGTCTTTCAGGACATACCATGGATGGGCGAATTCCGACTGGAAGAATGGTGAAGGATAATGTCAGAATAACTGCCATTAATTCTGACTAAGGAGTGTATATAACTCATACCAGATACCATCTGGTGCGTTCATTGCTGCCGGGGATTTTATCCTGAGTGAGGACGATGAGGACTTTGGGTGCCATTTTGGGTGGTTATTTTTATTTTATTTTATTTCCTTTTATTCAAGTTAGAAGGAAATAATGATCTATTAGCATAGAGGTATCGAATAAACGGTCCCTTCCAATTGTCCTCCAGATGGTTCTTATATACAACATGGCTGATAAATCCAACTCAGTCGGAGCTCCATAATGTAATGAAGCCATGTACATTCTGCTCATCAATAATAATATGGATATAAACTTAATTCCAACTTAAACCCCACTGTTGCAGGCGTACACTCCCCGAGGCTCCGTGTAAGCAGCTCCGTAACTCCAAGCTGTATATATTACCCCTGGCAGTACGGAGACACAAGGTCCATGGACAATGGTTACAACATTGCAGAAAGCCGAGTAAACGGGAATCCTAATCCGACCTCTATTGTTCTAATTCCAGTAGGTGGAATCAAATAAAATCAAATAGGGTAGCTGAATGAGTCTCAGGAATCGCTGAGCCGGCCACAGACATCAAAGGACCACCCGAGCTGTCTCCGTCCAAATGCTACACGTTCACTGTACACACGGTGTCACTTTCTGAGATCAAGAAAGAGGGGGAAGGGAATACAATAGAACAAACGAACAGAGAACCCTCCAACTCGGTATAAAGTAAACCTTGGCCGCCGACAGAAAACCGTCAAAACCACCCGGTAAACAGAGAGGCGCTATTGAGGACGGGACGAAAGAAAATATTACATCAAGGCAAAAAAAAAAAAAAAAAATATGAAGGTTAAGTACATTATCCTCAAAGCAACCCCGGGAAGTCTGAAAGAAACAAGGAACAAGTGACTTCCCGCCTCCAAATTCAAAGTAAAAGACACCAGATCCATTTTAGTCTATCCGGCTTTCAACAAATTTGGTCTGTGTAGAAACAGAAGAAGGGAAATGAGCTGATTTGCACTCATAGTTAAAATGACAGGGGGATAAAGAGGAAAGAAGAAGGATATTGTGGAACAAAGGAAATGGTAAAATGCCAAAATAATTCTCGCGTACGCAGGAAGCAAATTCTTGCTCGCGCAGTAAGGCAGGGTGGGAAAACTGATATACTTGCAAGCCACAGAAGAGGACAAAAGCTGTCTGGGTATCATGGGGTATCCAAATGACCTTTCTGTTCTTTCGCTGCAAAAGAAGAGAAGCAAAGGAAGAAAGTAAATAAAAAAATCAGTGAAGACTAACGAATAGAGCCAGAGCCAACACTGGAGCTCGACTCCTCCCGAGGCAGAGAGACAGGATGGTCGATATACAGTTCGGACCAACCCATCTTGACGGACTTTCCGCAACGAACTCGCTGATAGAGATCAGCGGGGCACCTTGATGAGACACACGCAAAACAGGAGGGGGGGGGTCACCATTCCCACAGGTATAACATTAACGGATGGATGCCAAGGGGTGTCGAATTATATTTGCCTTGTAATCAAGGCACCGTATTCAATTTCGTTTCACTGAACCGGTTGTTCAGCCGAAAGGACGAGAGTTCAATCAGTAACAAGTTCGTTCGGGCGCTTCGCCCACATCTAGGCTAACTTAGCGATCCTCACCCGCTCTGGATTTGGCACGTCGACGGAAGAAATCCATGACCTTTCTCGCTGCGCCCGAGCTTCCTGAATGATGCGATGATGTCCGTTCATACTCATAAGCATCTGTGAATTTCCGGTGGCTCTGCAGAACCGTGCCCTTTCCAGGTCGGGCCCCTTGTGCAGATTGCCGGGGCAGACTATCGTGGGTCTTTGCATAGTCATCATAGTAACTAGGGGATGAGAGACCGATGTTGCCGTGTTGATGTACCTGCTCTGCTGAAATACTGTCGTAGGTCCTTGGTTGGAAAGAACCCGTGTGGGTTGCATGCAATACCGCAAATTGCTGATCGATACGAGCCTGATAATTGATCGGCTCTGCTTCGGTAGTCGAAACATCGTTCGGGCCCTCCGTTACAGCACCCGTGGTGTCCTGTACCCCATAGTTGTTTGTGGTATGAGGGCGGGTTTGAGCTGTACCCGATGTTGGACCTGGCTGTTGACTCTGATTGTCAGCGGAGTGAGCCGTTTGCGCTTCTTCATCGGGGGTCTGGGATCTGCTTGTTGGCAATGCAAAGGCCTTCAATGAAGGTAAAAGGGAGAATCTGCGAGGTTTGCTTTGGGATGGACCCGTTTCGCTCTGTCTGCGGTATTGAGCAGAGCGGCGAGAGTCTATAGAGACCCTGGAGTCCGGTCCAGCCCACGGATCCTTCATGCTTGTTGGAGGATAGCGTTTGGCAGCTCGTGAACGAGCTCCATTGGCCTGCGTGTTACTTCTAGAAACGAAGCGCGAACCAGACCGCCCAAATATCTTTTCGCCGATGCTGGATACGGTGCTTGATCGCTTGTGCCCCTTGGGGATTTCCTGGCGCGGAGTCGGATTGAACTTAGCTGGAACCTGATGGGTACTTGGATGACCAATGGGCTGCTGAACAGAAGCCTGGGAGGAAGGCGGCGACATAATGCGGTGTGTGCTCTTTGGCTGGGCCAGTCGGCCCTGGGCATTTGTCGCTTCAACCTTGGGTGCCACAGGTTGCCCGTAGGATGTCGACAACCGACCGGCATTGAATGAAGCCATGGAGCCCCCAGTAGCTGGACGGGTACCTTGAGGTCCGGTCGTAGCTGGCGCTCCCGTCCAGGCTGCTGCGTCAGAGACTGAGCGAGAAAGCCCAGAGGATGCTGCTGCCGCGGCGGCAGCAGCAGCCGCAGCCGCAGCATGTGTTGTTGCCACCTGTCCCTTGACACTAGCCTGGTGCTGTGGTTGCGGGACGCGGGCTTGAGTGTTAGCCAAAACGGCTCTATTGTTGGATGAAGGTGAGTCTCCTCTAGCAGTTTGCGACTGAGGTGCGACATATTCAACCTGTACCGTTCTCCGTTTGGCCTCCCTAGGACTCCTTGACTTCTCTGTAGATTGATCTTGGGAGATGTCTCCTTGCTGATGACTGAGGCCTCCGAGGGTGGAAACGCTACCCTGGTAAGACTTGGGAGGTTCCCTGACCGAGGCACTACGTGTAAGCATTGCCCCTTCTTGATCGTGTTCTGTAATAAAAGATGAGGGTGTTAGCAGTCGATCATGTATAATAGGCCAGGCGCAAACCGTAAGAGAGGGGTTCCTTACCAGAAGGCACCGTAGTGCTGGAAATTTCAGAGATCTTCGTTGTACTGCTGGTGATATGAGAAACAATGTGTGCATATTCATTGAGCCAGCTATGGCGAGCCACTTCAAACAAGTCTGCCCGTTTGCGTGGGTCTGGGACAAGAATCCGTCTCAGGAGGTCACGCGCATGGGGAGTAACATATTCCGGGAACGTCAGGGACGTCGTGACGATATACTTGTACAGGAGATTGATATTGTCACCGTCCGGGTTCGCGGGGTCATCGTCAAAGGGAAGATAACCGGCCAACATGGCGTACTGCGCTCATAGGTTAGCACCGTTGAAAAAAAAAAAAAAGGGGGGGGTATTCAAAAATCGCATCTTACCAGAATTACCCCACAACTCCAGACATCAACCTTGCGTCCCGTATACAGGGAGTCGCTAACTACGAGTTCTGGGGCCGCATAGCACGGGCTGCCACAGCTGGTCTGCATCAAGTCTCCTCTCCTCATCCCCTTCGCGTTGGGCCTATCTAAATGCATCTTCTTCACGAATTCCTTGTTTGTCAGGTTGTACTCGATCTCCTCACCAAGCTCATCGGCTGGATCGAACGTGTTCGCAAACCCAAAGTCCGTAATGATGATATTCCGATTGCGATCCAGCAGCAGATTCTCCAACTTCAGGTCACGGTGAACGATCCCCTTCTTATGCAGATAGCCGACCCCAGAGATCAACTGAGCGAACAAACGTCGAGCAGCATTGTCTTTGAGGTAGCGATTATTTAGGATGTAGTCAAACAGCTCGCCCCCTGACGCGTATTCCATGATAATGCCAATGTGGCGGTCAGTTTCCACCATTTCATGAAGGCGAACGATATTAGGGTGCGAAAGGCCGCGAAGAATGGAGATTTCACGATAGATTTTTGGAAGCCTGCTGGGATTCGAACCCAGAACGTCACGTCGGATTAACTTGATGGCGACTTGGACACTGCCATCCTTCTTCCAGCCCAACTTGACCTTGCCGAATTCGCCCTCCCCTAATGTCTGTCCGAGGATGTACTGCCCAAAAGTGGTCTCCTTGCGTTTACCACTGCTAGAGTTCCCATTGTAGTCATGACGGCTGCGCATCCCGCCACGACCTCCATCGTCCACACCTTCACTGCCGACCAAGCCCAACCCGGAAGCTGTTGACGGAGTATTATCGGTGGGAGTAGACGATTGCACGCCTGCCTGCCGCGCCTGCTCCCTCTCCATACGCACCGCAGGGTCACTTACCACAACTTGGTTTACCACGGTGCTGGGCTCCTTCATCAACGTTCCCAGGCTGGGAATAGATCCCATGCCGGGCTCGAATTGGGGTTGAGAGGCAGAAGGCGACATGATCTGACCGCGTGTTGCACTTCCACCCAGGCCCATTGACGAATCCTCGGGCGGCTGGATATCGCCCGTTCTCTCGCGACGACCTGTGCTTCGATCCTTTCCCTTGCGATGGCGCGCATCCTCCGACTGGCGAGACCCGGATACCTTTTCCGCTGAGGAACCATGGCGAGAACGGTTATTAGAAGACGTTCTGGGAGGCGGGATAGGCGGAGTACCGAGGAGATCGGGGTAGTTGATGCGAGAGTTCTGGACAGATGATGAAGCAGTGGGCGCCACAACAGAAGATTCAGCCGTTGCTGACACGGGCAGGGTTTGCGAACGGGAGACGCTCATAGCCGAAGGGAACGCCGTGGTCACTGGCTCGTGCAGGGGCTGCTGGGGATTTAGCGATGTGCCCATATTGGGAGTGGACTGCTCACGCGGCCATTGCGACCGCGAGGAAGATTCACCAAGGGTATTGGAGGATGGTGGGACGGAATTGGAGTGCGAAGTCGGTGCAGGAATTGAATTGAAGGACGATGTATTATATGTTGCGGGATTGTGGGCTGAACTATAATGAGGGATCGTTTGCATAGCAGCAGACGGCATACCTGTACGAAGCTAAAGACAGCAATGGAACCCACGGGTGCCAGTAGCACAACGGTCCAAACCGGCTTTCTCAAACACTCCCTGCAGTATCAGACACGTTCTCTTGTTCTGACCAAATCGAGTCAGCACCCCGATGCGGTAATTTGCGAGTCAGGCTCCGAGTCCTGGCAGCCGCAATTGATTTCCCTCGTGCTGTACAATCACACCAATAATAGGGGAAGGTGAAAGGAAAGGAGCTGTGAAGTGAAAACCGGCCAGTTAGTTTCAAATTGACAAGAAGCTGCAGGAACATAGGGCGAGTGGATCTCTTGGTTGATGGAAAGTTGGTGACAACCAGAACAAAGGAAGAAGAAAGAACAATGACCCCGACAGCAAGTGCCCAGCATGAAGGAAGACATGAGGCAGAAAACAGAAACAACCAAAAAATGGGATAGAAGAAAAAAAAAAAAAAAAAAGAAAAGAAAAGAAAAAAAGGTGGCAGCTTCAGAAAACAAAGGGAATTCGCAAGTCCAATCGGATAGAGACAAACACGGCGTGGAATCAAATGAAAGAGGAAAGCCCGACGTACCTGCACTGCAGCACGGCCTCTCCTCGCTACCTCCTTCCAAACCACGTTCGCCTATCCAATTCGGGAAAAGCAGCGTACCTCGGCGGCGGCGTCGGAGCGATATATATGATACTTGACGGGCGGCGGAGATGGACAAACGCGGCTGGGAAATTGTCTCGGACGCGACTGAGACACGGATGGGGACGAACGGGATAGGAAGCCTTGCAGGGATGTGATGCAAGCAACGACACAGGTCTAACACTGCTGCTGAAGGAATTGACGACGCGAAGATGACCGTGTGTCGAGTATCATGATCGACCCGGGGGTTGAAAGTGCTCTTGGGGGGATGAGAGATGAGAGAGGGAAGAGAGGGAGAGAGGGAGATGATAATAGAGGGGGCAGAGGTGGATGGACAAGCGTGGGCGGACCAGGGGGCGCGATCGTAAGGCTCTAAGCCAGCGGGAACGAACACCTGGTTCGGTCGGCGAGCCGAGGGTTTGTCACAGGCGACCAGGGGGGAGGAGAAAAGAAGGGTGCGAAAGGAAAGAAGAAGAGAAAAGAAAAGAAAAAGAAAAAGAGAGAAGGAAGAACGGCGAACGAAGCGAAAGACACGAAAGCGCAGGGAGAATGAAGAGTGATGCTGCAGAGAAAAGGGCATAGAGGTGGAATATAGGATTAGGAGGGGACAGCAGCTGTCCAGCGCAGTCGCATCGGGCGGGTCTGCTGGACTGCTACGATTATTTACTGCAGAGTACGGATCATGATTACTGCCATTACGTCTCTCTCTGGTACAGGTGTCTAGTATTATTGTCATATCTTCTGGAAGATGATTCCTGGTCCGGGATGCCTGAGTCCACGGTTGCAGCGGTGAACAGATGAACCTACCCAGAATAATACATAAAATAATAATCGAGTCTAGACGAGAATCGAAGGAAATGAAAGACTCCATCATGACACGACGGAGCATCAAATGGTGTTACAACAAAGTGACACCGACCGTCGATCGCCTGCCTTCATCTCCTTTTCCTCTCTTTGTTGTGGTTATTTCTTTTACTACCACTCCGTACTTCTTTTCCTTTTCTCTCCTATTCCTTCAATTCATCGGCGTCCATGCTACGGAATGCAATGTCTGATCCAGACGAGCCGCAACCAAGGTTCTTCCTGTTTATTTTTACGAGTTGGCCCCATTGGCCCTCGGGACGGTCCTCCTGCCCCTTAATTACGGCTCCTCTCTCGCGCTCTCGAAGGAATTGGGTTATTATTATTCTTCCCTCCGTCGGCGCTAGCGGTTCGAGATCAAATATATCACACTGCCTAGCGCCTAGCGCCTAGCCTTCGGCGATCAATGATACTGTCCCCGTGGAGTTCAGGGGGACCGCGTTCCCGAGTGGCTTGTTCTAGCTACTACTTACAACAAGTCATCATCAGTACAGAGCTGCACAGCAGATCGGCTATTGATTTAATGCTATGCTTGCTTCTTCAACCTGCAAGGATTCACGCAGGGATCTATCCATCCCTTTCCCTAATGCTTATCCAGTGTGCCACATCTGCTAGCTTCGGGCTCCTAACAGATTGGTAATAGTCATCCAGCGTAGATCACAGGTATGATTATGTTGTACCTACCTATATAGATGCATTGCTATGGAGCATTGCACAAAGTAAAGTATGTCCATTCTCCCAGTTCAATCAATTGATGCATTGCAGCGTCTCATCGTCAAAGCCTTCCCTGGCACGGGCTCCGGAGGATAATGCAGTTTGTCAACCACTTTCCCATTTGATGAATTGGTTCCTTGTTGGACATGGACAAGTAGGCGAGAACTGCCAAGAGAATCCTCTCCAAGGACAACCGAGGCTAATGTCTGTGAATCCAAAGGCCATGAGATTCAAAAAATTCTCCGGATATACTGCTTCTCGCACATAAATGTTGCTGAACTGAACTCGATAGCGAGTTTGAGTCAGGACTCGAAACATTTCCTTTTTTTTGGTCCCAAGTCACCAGGTAAAAAGACAAAGACTCGAAGGGTGAAAAGTCGAAACTTGTTCTCGTTCTTCTCTTCTTCCCTTCTTCCCATTTACGCCGAGGCGCTAGACCTGTTTCGGTTATCGCTCCACGAACGAGCGAACGCGCCAGATAATTATGTCATCGTCATCGACTTCGCGTACCAAAAAAGCACGCGTCGATTAGGTACTATCCATCTCTTAGCTAGGTACTAGATATATAGGACTACAGAGTAGTATGGTATACTCTGTAGAGTCTAAAACTAGGAAGTACAGCTAATACATAAGGTACAAGTCAATACAAATACGCCCAGTCCAACGGCCCATAGTCAGTACATATTACGCACCCTGCCTCACATGCATGCATGTACGGTACTTGGACTGCATTTAGTCGCAGCATCCCCACATACTACCTAGCTTAGTGACTATGCGTACGCTTAGGCTATGCTGCTGTACAAACGTCGCTCAGACTTGTACACGAAAGTCATGTGTTGGCATTTGTCAATCTTCCAGCTTTCCCCCAATGCTCTGTCAGTGCATGACAAAAAGGAATAAATAATAAATAAAATCAATCTACCTGATCTGTCAGCTGTGCGCTTGTGCTCCTTTCGGTTTCGTGGTTATATACTAGATTGGCAGAAAATGACCAACACAGCATGTTCGACCACATGCATGGGAGTGGAGATGAGTTTAACAACTGCAGCTTGCATTGATTTCTTCTCTCTCCTGGATACCTGAACACTGTGCTAGTTGCCAACAGAAAACTGCCAGTATGTACAGTACCAGAAACTTGATCATGTGTTGGATATATTTATTTGCTCTCAATGTGCCAAGCTAGCTTTCACAGCTTATATTTCATGAATAGGCGTCATTCCTTAAATCCAGACCAAAATTATTAAGTTGAAAAATAAAACCAAAAAAAGGCACATAACTAATAGACATCCCCTTGCAGTGTGATATCACCCCATTTCATCATCATCATCGTCATTAATTCCTATTTCCAACACAGTTGATTGCCAGCATCGAAAGCCATGACGACAATCATCACTTAATTCCAAAAAAACTCACTGTTTAGAGTTCTTCCCGCCAGCCATAAACGGCTCACTTAAGGATGTCCCCGGTGTCCCGTACACTGGAGGTGGCGTTCGATGTGGTGACCGTGATGAAGACGGCCGTACCGCATCAGGAGGAACTCCGCCTCCATCTCCGCTACCGACGAGGACGCGCTTCCCATTCCGTAACCGGCCCACGATCATCCCCTTGGCCACGGATTTGAGGAATGCCTTCCGGTTAACTCCAGTGGCGTCGATATATACCAATCCGACGTTCGTGAACCCCCTTGCAAAGTCCTTCGCGACGCTGCCTGCCTCGGATCCGTACCGGTGCTCGACCATCGTGGTTGCAGCGAGAGAGCCGGTCTGAAGCACATTCCGCGCGCCTTGTTCAATGCCGTCCGCTATGGTCGAAAAGGCGATCAGGGACTTGTTCAGAATGCCTGGTTTATTATGCTCGATTACTTTGCCCGATGGGTCTGTCCGCTTAGACGTATCTTTGTTCCGGGCTAGCATCGCGCCGAGGTTCTGTGCGTACCCCGTCGCGCCCTTGACGGTTTTGGAGGAGAAGGACGCCGCGCTGTGTGAGAGGTCACCGATCTTTCGCATCCGTGCATGCGTCGTCTCGGAAAATGTCAGCGGTTTGGGGTTTGGTTTGGTCTTCCTGGTGAAGCTGTCTGCGCCGCTTGTCAGGATGTTGGCCAGATATGATGACCCCGTGACGATCAGACGAGACACCTCTGCCGATTGCTGGACAAGTCTAGAGTCTTTATATGCTGGGTGCTGCGCCATTTGGAGATACTCTTCCGAGACATTGTCGACCGTAATTTTGTTGCCCTCGCCTTCTGCTGGAAGTTGGATTTCCACCGGATCTAGACAATTAGCTTCATGTCTACGAATCCGATAGAGCAGAAACAAACAAGACAAGAAGTAAAATGGAAAATAATACTCACTCTTTGACCCCGGCTTAACTCCTGGCTTCTCCAAAATATCATACCCATCCGTCAGCTCACCGACGACGCTACCATCCTCCTCGTCCACGAGCACGATCTTGCCATTAGATTGTCCAGGCTTGACATCAGCAGAAGATGATGAGATATACCCCTCCCCAGGAGCATATTCGGCAGGATTGTACTTTGCATGTCCCTCTGCCTGTGAAGCATGCGGCATGAACGCAGTGCACTGCGCGAGAATACTCTCAAAAGTATCAATATCCTCTTGCGTCACCGTGTTCGGTCCCCGACCAACATCGGGAAACTGAATGCGAATGAACGCGCCTTGCTCTGGGGCCAAATCCCAGCGAGGAATCAGATAGTTGTTCGGATGTTGGTGGAAGATCTGAATAGTTGCTGGTAGCGGCATGTCTAGCTCGGGAGGCAGATGTAAATGGAGATAAAAGTCCTCTTCAGATATCTCCGATGCATAGCTGGCTGCAGTTTGCGATGCAGGATATGTGGTTCTGGTCGGAACCATCAGTAGGGAGAGGCTCTGAGGACCTGACGGCGTGAGCTCGTTTTCCTCGCCATCTTGTATGTAGAAGGCCTGTATGTTGTCCACGCTGTAAAGCAGTCTGGGATCATGCGCGGTGAAGGACATAATCGCGAGGCTCAAACGGTTGGAACAGGAATAAACAGGAAAAGAGCCAGTATGATGATCCTATCCTATAGGAAAAGCCAGCCTGTCCGGAAGTATATTCGAGGGGACAGACGCTAATAGAACACTCAAAACACACCACGGCACCTCAACCAGGAGGACTGGAGGTATCTTCTGCAGATATATTACAGCAGATAGCCAAAAGGCAAAAACATAAATAGAAATAAAAGAAGAACACGAAACCAGAAGACAAAAGATATATCTTCGGCGCGTCGTGACTTGGCACATGCTGCGCCACGGTATGTTCGTTGTGGCGGTGCATTCTCTTGCAAGCGCTTAGTGGTGAATTCCATGAGAGCTGCAGTTGTCAAGCTGGATTCAATACATACATAATCAGAACCAAAAATTCCAGTAAATTCTCTTTCTTTCCTTGAACAATCTATCTACTTCTTCTCGTTGTTGTTGTTGGAGCGTGGTGGGGCGTCCGTAATTGAGAGAAATGAGTCTCGTATATCCAAGCCTGATGATTTACATTCTGCAAATAAGGTTCTTACAATATTAACGCTGGCTGGCTGTCTAGGCGCCCTGCAACCGCTGAGGTCAGGGTATGGAATGGAGGACGGGTGGTCATGGTGAAATCCTTGGCAAAATGCTATAAATTTCTCCGTCGCTGAATAAGGTGAACCAAAGATAGAAATAAATTAACGCCCAGTATGCTTTGACCTAGACAACAGAAATAGCCATATCTCCAACAAGCCTCCTGAGAAACTTGAAAGAAATAGCATAGCACACTATTTGTGAGAATGGTATGCTGGAAGAGGAGCAGACGAGAAGGGCGTTCGGGAATTCAACAGTGCTGATTACAGTACATTTGGTATCATTTTTATGCCGACAAGAGGGAAAGAAGAAAATCATGTGTGGAGAAAAGGGTGTAGATGCGGACATAATCCCATCATGGCTGGCTCTATTCATCAACGTCCGTCTCGGTGTTGGTATCGCTAGTATCGCTTGCATCGCCGTCCGTGTCACTCTCGTCGTCGCTGGACTCATCAATAGGCTTCCTGGGCTTCTTCTTGGGAGGTTGGCCTGTCTTCAAGGCTTGCATCTGGCCGGCTATGGAATCTGGTACGCATTCATCAGTTTCTGTCACATATGTCATAAAGAAGAAAAAGAAGTTGACTCACCTTCATCCGGTTCACTAATCTCATCTTCCTCCAGAGCGACCGCTTTGGCCGCATCGTCAACGTGAAGTATGATATCAAGCTTCTTATCAAAACCAAGATAACTGTCGCAGACCATGTACAGCGTGAACGGAAAGTCACCGACTTGCGGAGGAGCCTGGAACTGCATCTTCAGGGTCTGCATATTGAAGGTACTTCTTCCAGCTTCATCAAAGATCGGCTGGTCGAAGGTTGCGAAAGTGAAGGGTGGCACAGCCATTTTGCCCTGCTTGGTATCGGCAAGGAAAATATGCCACCGAGGAGAATAGTCAAGGGCAAGGTAGGGAGCATGAGCTAGAGGGGGTTGGACAGCTTCAATTTTGTTCCCTTCCTTACTGGCATTTGCAGAATTTCCTGTTTTGTTCGCTGGCCTGCGGCCCATGAAAGCATCGAGATCATCCTCATCAGGATCAATATCCTCAAGTTCTGCTTCAGTGACCTCAGGGACGTTCGTCGAACCAGGTGGGACAAATCTGGCCTTCACAACTAGCTGTACCAAGCTGCTTGGGGTAATGACCTTTTCACCCGCCACTTTGAAAAAGGCCTTGGAGATTTCAAGCACAGGAAGCTGTTTTGCCACGGTGATGGCAGCGGCATACTTCTCCTCTGATAAGAGGCCAGAACCGACAGTTAGAGCCCGCCGTTTGTCATCCGAGAGGTTCATAAATTCTTGAACCGTAAGGTGGCCCTTGCCTTGCCCACCTTGGATCGACTTAACTACTTCGAAGTTGAAGTACGGCAGCTGCAGGAGAGGTGACGAACCCGGGGTAACGGCCTGGATGATATTCTGAGACGTCCGGAAAGTTTCCAAAACGGGTTGCAGGTTGCCAAAAGCGAGACTGATAGCACCGAATGCTTCAGTCAGGGACAACGCGATGGGGGCCACTTCAAATTTTTCTAAGGATTGCTTATCAGAATGAAGTCTTTCATATGGGAGGTGTTGAAAATAACTCACCTGCATCAAGAGTAGCATCATCCAAGTCAATGCGGCCGAGGTACGCCCAGAGCAGCGCCAGTGCTTTCCTCCGGTGAGAGTTATCCATCTGCTTGAGTGTCTCGCGATCCTGAGATGACAGAAAAGATGTTCCATCAGTCAGGACCCTTTTCTCGAGTTTCGCAAGCCCCGCCTCTGCTTTGGCGTCCTTGAAAAGCTCCTTAAACTCCTCTCCAGACGATAGTGCGCTGATAATTCCGCCCTCGGTGATGTCGTCCTTATACTCGCGGAAGACGTTTCCAGCACTGGCAACGAGAACTCTTTCCTTGGTATACCGCTGAGTGCCATACCACCACTTTCCAACAATGTATGGCAAGAGTATACCAAGCAAGCCCCCGTAGACTAGTAAGACATACTTTCCGTTGCCCTCCGTGACGATGAGCTTAGGCAGAGCAATTCCAATGCTGAAACTTTGTTTCCCATCGGGATGACCATATTGGATATAGTTATTCCGGACCTCCTCATCCGTCAACGTCTTGTAAGCTTTGGTCAGTTCGACAAAGCGATCATTGATCATCTCCATAGTCTCATTTTTGGAAGGATCAGGTCGGATTTTGTCGGGATGGTACATGAGACTGAGACGTTTGTAATGCTTCGTGATAGCTTTTTCATCGGCATTCTAGCAAGTTAAAAATCGTAGTTAGCAACTGACTCTGGAGCTGTACCGGATGTCCTCTTAAGGGACTCACCCTTGAGATACCCAAAATATCATACGGATCCCAAATCTTCGGCACCGTCCTCGCAGTCACAATAATCAAATAGATCATCCACGCCATAATCGCGTACCCTATTACAACCGTAGCTATGCGCTTAACTCGGCGCTGTTTGCGCAAGTGCTTCCTCTTCTGCGCCTGGACAAGGTCATCATGTTCCGGCTTGAAATCCGACTTTATTCGTGGCGCGGTACTCTCTATGCCTGTACAAATATCGAGTTTCAGTAACCCGTAATCACGCAAAAGCTAAAAAATAAACCAAAAAAAGTAAACGGCTCTACTAACCTTTAGTCGGTCTGAGGAGGTTGTATGTCAAAGGAAGCGTGACAAGACCCGAAAGAGTCAAAATGAAGAAAGGGAAGAATTGACCCTGTGAGAAAACAACAATCAGCTTGGTGCATCAATGTAGGAGTATAAATTCATATATACCTGTTCATCATAATCATAATCTGTCGAAGACATTGTGCGGCAGGTTCAGCGCAGGTGGCTGAACGAGAGAGCTTGTACAGAGTTATTGCCGCTCAAGCAAGATGCTCTAAAATTAATGCTATAAGGAAATGAGGAAGAAGGATCAAGTGACAGAAACTTGGAACATGTTCTCCCTAAGGACAGCAAATAGGTAGGAAAGGAAGAGGGATTGGGTCAGCATACGAGCATGTCCGCAAATACTGCCAGCAGTTCACTTTATCCATGGTTGATTGAAGCGTGTCCTTTACAGCGGCAAATAGCGCCACCGCCTTCTGCAATAGATCAGTGTGTTTATAGAAGTCACATGCTATAGAATCACAGAACATCCAGAATAGATGAAGCTAAATAAGCAGTTACAGCGACGACGCGCTGTCTCCCCAACATACCAACATCGAAAGACACTACCTACACGATAGCGCCCACCCTCCACCTGATGGAGGTGGACGACCCCCCTGCGGTCGTCCCCTGCCCAAGAACCGCTTCTTGGGATGAAAAGCCGGACCCTCCTTCGGAACCCACCACCCCTACCCCCTCCACCGCAACACCCACAAACGGAGAGCCCTCTCCTCCCCAGACAAGATGCCTGGCACTCTCTCAGGCCCAATACTTAGCAGGCCAAACACGCTGTCAATTCGCCAGCAGATCAATGCGGTTGCTGAAGACCAGCTACTCCTCCTGAAAGATTGGAGGCAGGCACTAACTTCTCTCGCAGACGCACTCGATTCGACTGTCTCCTCCCTCCACGGCCGGCCCAAAGAACTTGCCAAAGGACTGGCAGCCAGGTTCCTGACTCTGGCCAAAGGCAGTACACCCCAGCTGGGACCAGAGAAACCTCCCATAGCTCTCCCCAAACCAACTCCAGAGCCTGTACAGGCCAAACAAGCCACTCCAGCTGGACAGACAACCCAAGCACCATCTTGGTCCTCAGTAGTGGCCCCTGGACCAGACCAAAAGGGATGGCAAGCCACCAGACCCAAGCCTGCCAAGCAGCCCCAGCAGGCAAGGAGGATGGACAACCGCATCTTCCTCCGCCTCCCAGAACCCTCCAACCTGCGGGAAATAGGCCCCCATGGAATCCGCATAGCCCTTACAGGAAGGGTCCCTGGAGGGATCTCTCGTGTACAGATAATCCCCACAGGCTATGCCATCACAACCACAGATGAAGGCAAAGCCTTTTTACTCTCTGCACAAGCCAAAGAGCTAGCTGCAGATGGACATTTTGAAATGCCAATAGAATACCACCAATTTGTTGTTCCCCGGATTCCCCAGAGGCTCTGGTCCCTAGAGGGATGGACAGAAACCACACTAGAAGATATTAGCACTGAAGCAGAGCGTATCACAGGCATTAAACCATGTCATATCAAGCTCTCAAATCACCCTACAGAGGCAGGCTCAATCACTGCAGTCATTGCCTTCCCAAAGAAGCCCAAATTTGCAATACAATTATTTGGCATATCTGGCCTATCTAGACCTACAAGCCCCAAACAAAGACCACTACAGTGCTCCCGCTGCCACCATTTCCATGACACACGAGCTTGCCGCTCTAACACTCGCTGCATCTCTTGTGGCTCCACTAAAATAGAGCATACCTGCCGTGTACAATGCATTAACTGCCATGGCCCCCATGCAGCAGACTACCCAAAGTGCCCAGCCCGGCCTATCTCCCGTAAAGGGACCATCACCCACCTTTCTAAAGAAGCACTAGCGGCAATACGCAAAGCTGGGAGACTGGCTTTCCAGCAACAAGCTGGTAAGGCGCAGGTTGCACAGGCAAGCCCACACACCCTAAATCAGGCCATAGATCAGCCATCAAGGCAGCTCTCCCAAGAGCTAGCCAGTCAGACCTCTCCAGAAGAATTATGAAAATCATACAGGCCAATGTAGGGAGGGGTGGCCCCTCCCATGACCTGCTGCTATCTTTCACAGCAGACATCATCCTAGTCCAAGAGCCTTGGACCAACATGGCAAAACACCTCACAAAAACACACCCAAGATATCAACTCTTCAGCCCCACCACCCGCTGGGAAACCAGGCCCCGAACCCTAACATACGTACGGAAAGACCTTCCAGCTCACGCACTTCCACAACCATCCTCCCCAGACATCACGGCAGTAGAGGTAGATGGCCTCACAATTATCAATGTCTACCGCCCCCCAAAGGACCCAGCTGCTCCCTCTTCACTCACCATATCCACACTCCACACCCTACTCCAATTCCCTGTCCCACGGAACACCATCATTGCAGGAGACTTCAACACCCACCACCCATTATGGCAACCAGAAACCCAACTACATGCTCTCTCTGCAGGAGCTACAGCTCTTGTAGAATGGCTAGAAACCCAAGGACTAGTGCTTTGCATGGAACCAGGCACTCCAACCCGCGGACCCAACACCTTGGACCTAGTCTTTGCCAACCTCCCAGTGGCGGCTACAGTGGAGGGCCACCTTAGCACCTTTAGTGACCATAAAACCATCCTAGCACAGCTAAAATGGAGGGAGCCACAGCCACAACACAAACGAGGCTCCACTAACTGGGAAAAGGCTCGAGAACTCCTGGTCCCCCCAGACGCTAACCTACCAACAGACACTCTGGCGGAGGAACTGGTCAGCCGGGTACAGCTAGCCATCCAGGGAGCATCAGAATATAACACCCGCAGGCTCCCACACACCCCATGGTGGACACCAGAGCTCACAAACCTACTCCAGCAAGCAAGACAACATCCACCAGACCTCCAACCTCTTCAGAAGGCAATTTCTAAGGCAAAAGCCAATTACTGGAAGGAACGGATTGAGCAGGCAACAACTCCTACTAAAGCCTTTACACTAGCAAAATGGCAGAAGCCCTCCAACCAACTAGCTTCGCCCCCCCTACTTGTACAGGACAACCAAATCACCTCCCCACAGGGCAAAGCAGATGCGTTCCTCACCTACCTCCTGGAAAAGGGAGTCTCCCTCCCAAACCAGCTTGAAGAGGGACCACCAAACAGACCTTTAGATCCTATGCCTTTACCAACAAAGGAAGAATGCTGGAATACCCTTTGCTCCCCTACCCCATCTACCCCTGGGGAGGACAGCCTTACTACATCTGTATGGAGAGAACTATGGCCAGTTGTAGGAGATGCAGTTACAGCATTATACCACCAAAGCCTAGAGAAAGGCCTTGTCCCACAGATCTTTAAAGCAGCAAAAATCATCATGCTCCCAAAGCCAGGAAAGAGAGACCTCACCCAACTTGGCTCATGGCAACCTATCAGCCTTCTATCCACCCTAGGCAAAGGCCTAGAACGTCTCATTACAAGATGGATGGCTGTACAAGCAATCCAGGGAAAACTACTCACACCATGCCACTTTGGTGCCCTCCCAGGCCGCTCTGCTATTGACCTCGTCCAAGTACTAGTTCACAGAGTGGAGAAAGCCTTCCAACAAGGAAAGGTAGCCTCACTACTTTTAATGGATGTAAAGGGAGCCTTTGACGCAGTGGACCACCAAAGGCTTCTTTCACACCTACGCCTTCAGGGATGGGATGAACGCCTGCTCCAATGGATCCAGGACTGGCTCTCCAGTCGCTCCGCATGTGTCCAGATTGGAGAAGCAAATGCCAAAGCCCCAATAAAGGGAGGCCTCCCACAAGGATCTCCTCTCTCCCTAATCCTTTTCCTACTCTATGCAGCAATGGTGGTAGCTGCCTATAAGGCCTCCTTCTGCTACGCGGATGACCTAGGAATCCTCTTCGTAGGGGACTCTCTCCAGGAGACATCTCAACAGCTAGTGGAAACATACAAGGCAGTAACAGCCCTGGGAACAGAGGTAGGTCTCCCTTTTTCTGTGGAGAAGACAGAGATACAACACTTCTCTAGGAAACGCAAACATCCACCCCCAGTGGTTAGGCTGCCTGATGTGGGTGAGATCCCTCCCACATCATACACCCGCTGGTTAGGGGTCCTCTTGGACACAAAGCTCACTTTTAAACCACATATCAACTGGGTGTTCAGCCGTGGTAAGCAGCTGGCACAACACCTACAAAGACTGAGCAACACCCATCACGGGTGCCCAGTAGCCTCTATTCGAGCAGCTGTACTACAGTGCGCACTACCAACAGCATTATATGGAGTGGAGGTCTTCTATACTGGACAACAGCAGGTGGCTAACTCCCTCCAGTCCCTGCTCCGCATTGCCGCACTAGCAACCCTCCCAGCCTACAAGACAACACCCACAGCAGCACTCCTTCGAGAGGCAGACCTGCCAGACCCAAGAGCCTTTCTGGAGAGCACCCTCCAGAGGGCAGCTGCTAGATACGCAAGCCTAGATGCAAAACACCCCATAGCACGCATCCATGCAGCCCCAAACTATGGATATAACACAAGGCTCACCAGAATCCTGCAACGCATCCCCACACCAGCACCAGAACGCAGGCGGGTAGAGCCACAGCTCCCACCACTACGCATGCTTCCAACCCACCAGGAAGGGCATACCTCCTCACCACTAGCCATATCAGTCTACTCAGATGGCTCCCACACAGGCCAAGGCGCTGGATATGGATACGCCATATACTACGGCTCCACCCTAGTCACCCAGGGACAGGGCCCATCAGGCCCCCGGACAGAGGTTTATGACGCGGAGATCATGGGCGCTGTGGAAGGTCTCCGGGCAGCAGTTGGTTTGCCATGCACCGCATATGCCAACCAGCTGAACATCTTCCTAGACAACCTAGCAGCAGCCAGTCTACTGGCAGAAGGCAGGCCCACGCCACACAGACGCCATCTCACGGACACTTTCCACCAACTCACCACACGGTGGCTCAGCCTGCCGTATATCCTAGCCTCTCCCCGCAGGCCCGTACGAGTCTCCTGGGTACCAGGGCACACTGGAATCGCAGGGAATGAGCTGGCAGACAGGCTAGCTAAGCAGGGAGCAGCCATGGATGGCTCCCACATCCCCCCTCTCCGGCATACCTAAGACGAGAGGCGAAACAACAACTCCGTACTGCCACCCAGGCAGCGTATATGCGCAGCGCACCCCAGGCATACCAAGACCTGGGCATCTGCCCCCATACGAAGAGCAGCCGGGCCCAGGAACACAAACTACCGCGTTGGGTACTAGGTAGGCTCATTGCAGCCCGCACTGGGCATGGGGACTTCGCAGCATATCACGAACGGTTCCACCATACCAACTATCTAGCAACCTGCTCCTGCAAGAAGCTAAAGACTCCAGTACATTTCTTCTTCTGCCCACATACTAGGAAGCGCTGGAAGGAGAGACGGAAACACACACGAGCTGGGCCAGCAAAAACCATTGACTGGCTCCTAGGGACTGCTGCTGGGGCTGAGGAATTCAGCCGCATCGTGCAAAACACATCCTTCTTTACGGATATATGCCCAAACTGGGCCCACCTAAACACAGAGTAGTGTACAGTCAACACATATCTTCCTGGGAAAGAGGGACTGGCTCCCCTCTCACCTATAGGGAGGCAAAACAGGGTTCTCTACCGCTTGAAGCCCCAGCCAGGGCAGTGCTGGGAACTTCCCCAACTCTACAGCACATAGTGCTCAAATTTGCCTCCTTTAAGCATGTATTTAGATCGTTGCGCAAGTATTTAGATCCTTTTAGATAGTATATGCTTGGGAGGCACGTCCGGTTGCCCTTCGGGAGGCCGCGGTCACCCGCCACGTGACCGCCAAGCGACGTTAAATAATAATAACTAACTAAATAAGCAGTTACAGAACCGAGATACGGGAAGACATCTCAAGCATGCGCTTTGTATTCAATTTTTATTCCTTTTTGGCTACCATAAATGCGCCTTGGGTATATACTATTTTGTAATCCTGATATGAATATCCAGAACATTCTGACAACTGTCCAACGCGCCGATGATTTTCATTACTTGAACCAGCTCATAACCTTCAAGGCATTATCTTCAAAAGCTGAGTCCACCATGTTAAACCCCCAATTGACTTTTTTTAAGATTCATACCGAGAACCACCAATTTCTTGAGGATGACGAGAGGATTTCACACGATTGCCGGAATAAAAGACGAGATGCATGATTCGCAGGTCAATGTGGGGAGCTCGAGCGCTCAGAATAGGTCTGAACACGATCACCGCCCACATTGGTAGACCTAGGTAGCTTTGCGGAGAGCTCAGAGCACTAATGCGAGCACCGTCTACAAAGACAGACCCAGACTTGAAGCGAGTGCAAATAATTTTTCAACACTGCATACGTGCGAAGGGGTTGGGCCGGAAACCACGAGGTCAAGTCTTTGGTGGACCAATCCAGTATCCTATTGCCAAAGCCGTCGGATACCTTCATTGCTACAAGTCGGAGACTTGGTTCCCCGGGATCCGGGCGTTCTCGTATCCTCGGAGGGATGGGTTTGGGGTCCCACGGCGTTCGAGTTCGTCGTGAGGGAGATGCGTAATAATATTTTTTATGTCGTTGAGTCGTCACGGATCGGCCATTCAGTTTTGCTGCTTTTTTTGGGTGGGATATACCGGCGCCAGTCAAAGAGGTAGACAAGGCACCAGCAATCCACGGGAAAAGAAAACCGGAGTCAATAGTCCTGGTATACGTCTCACGGTCTGTACAAGGGGAAATGGAGAGGCATCGGTCAGAATACATCCATTGAACCCCGACAACGAAGCGAGATAACGTAAGAACTCACGGGTCGATATAATCGAGCCCATCGAAATACTCCAACATGCGATAACAGAGACTCATGTCATCGCCTGGTTCACCACCGAAGAGACGGCATTGTACCGCCTCTAACTTTGCAGTCTCTAACCGCAGTCTGCGTTCACGTTTCTGCCATGCCATATACCCATAATGCCAGATCTGGGCGGGTGGTATTTGATACGGCTCGCGTGATACACGGGCAGTGAAATCGGTAGGATGCAACGGTCTAGGAACGAAGAGCTTGGACCGGGAAGCGGCGCAGGGAGGTGAATCTGCGAAGCGGACTTGGAAGCAGTCGATGTTGGCGATGCTGTAGTTCCGGGGTCGAGGGCGAGTGCGACGTCTGTTATGTCTTTGGCCCATTCCACAAATGCTAAATGCTTTTCCCCCCTCCTCCTGGTAGCGGCTGATGAATGGGCCGGATGGTAGAGAGATGATGTTATGCTTCGGAGGGTGTCGAGAGTAAGAGTGTTATAGGGGGAGGGGAGTGACCATCACCCCTAAGAGGATGAGATGATAAGAAAGGAAAAGGAAGAGAAGAGGGAGGGAGGGAAAAAGAAAAGAGACCTGAACCAGGCGAGAGCATGATGGTTATATATATCGCGGGTATGACACATTTGCGGAGGATGGGTCGAGCTGTGGTATGACTCACGGCAGTGGAAGGAAAAAAAAGAAAAAGAAATGCCGGCAGCGGATGATCCACACCTAAAGCCCTCCGATCGCTCACTAAACGCCAAGTTTATCCTTGCTATTGACGATTATTGCACTCTTGTTTCAAATGGTGCAATTCGGATGGCGGCTATTCCGCCCAAATAATATGAACATCGACCAGTCCAAAAAAGAGCACGTCATGGAGAGAGAAATTTCTGCGATACCTGGATTGACTCATGCCAGCACGCAAGGGGCAAAAAAAATTTTTTTTTTCCCTCATTTTTCCTGTTTTGCTGCAGCGGGTACCTTTAGGCATCGAGCAATTTACAGGTGTCGATAAACAAATAATAATAGTAATGTCTTTGCTATCTTGCCATTGGGAGTCGAACAGCACAGCTTGGAAGTCTCTTTTCTTTTCTTTTTTTTTTTTTTTTTTTTTTCGAGAATGCCGTGTTTAGCGCGCAATTTACCCGCAGCCCCTCTGACTCGCATATCTGCTGCATAGATGCTTTATGATTGCTGCTTGATCTGGAAACGACTTGCGCGAAACGCGGCCCGAGTGGTGTGACAGCGATTCGTGCAGAATCGTCATGGCCTGGAGGTGGGAATAATGTCCGTGTGCTTTCTGTGGTGTTTCGAATGGCGTGGAGAAGTCGGAACATTAGGAAGAATAGTAATTTGATCGTGGATATCCCTGTCCAGTGCTCATTGTACAAGTGGTGTACCGTAGTACAGTCTAGAATAGTGAATACACATTGAGTCGTGAACCACAGCTGTACGTGTAGTCTGACCTCTCCGTACTTCACAGTGTACACAACGACGTTACACTGCCTGGTTGCTGTCCTACTCGACGCTTTGGGCGACTCGCAAACTCCTGCGCACGGTTGCTGCAACAGCCACCGTTATCTCCAGTCGCTCATTATATTTCCCTAACTAGTAATGCCAATTACACCAATCGAGCCCTCTTCGTATCTCCCCTGCACGCGCATTGATATCCAGCTTGAAAGAACTCTCGTCCGAATCCGACGGTCGACCGATAGGCAATTCAATTCGCCCCTTGAACTTCGGAGGGAGGACGAGGACAGACTGGGGGCCTAGGAAATTACTACTCTAGATGTACACGGCAATACAGTAGACATTAATGAATAGACGGGCATTAAACAGCATCATGCAATGTAATAGATTGATCCTTCCTCTGTTCGGCATCCACGTTGCGCCTGATTCCGTCTACGGGACATTCCGAGATCTGCAGTCGGCACAGCAAATATGCACGTCTTCCATCTAGGAATCTTCAATTAATTACCGTACTGGCCACCCGTTTGGAGTTGCCCACGGAACACGGGATGGCTATTGTCAACTGATCCATAATCATCTACACACACATACACACGCTCTCTATCTCTCTCTCTCTCTCTCTCTCTTTCTAGGTATCTTGCTACGTTCAACTACTTTCTTCCGTTACGGATGATCTCCAGCATCTCCTCTCCCTTCGGTGCCGTGGTCAGGTTCTCGTGCCCATGCTTCGTGACCAGGATATCGTCCTCTATCCGAACGCCACCAACGGGGAGATATCTCTCCACAACATCAAAGTCAATGTATTTGGCCAACGGCTGTGTCTTCTTTGCATTGGCCAGTGCGTAGCGCGAAAAGTAAATACCGGGTTCAATGGTCACCACCATCCCCTCCTCCAGAGCCGGCGCGGTGGCTGTACAAGGGGCATGACTTATGGCTGGCAGCATTGGGCCATGTATGACGTCTCCGCTGCTCTTGCTCCGGACTGAAGCGGCTGAGACATCGTGGACTTCGAGGCCAACGTGATGTCCAAGTCCATGTGGGAAGAACACTTTCGACACCCCGGACTCGAGGAGCTCGGCCACATCTCCGTCCTTGAGAATGCCCAGTTCCTTCAATCCCCGGACTGCCAGTTCTTCCGCAATCCTCTGCAAATCCAGCATCCGGACACCTTCCTTGATGGTCTTGATGCACTCCTCTTGCATTTCCTGCACAAGGTGGTAGATGTTCCGGGCTTCCGCGCTGGGCCACTCTGCTGTCAGCGGGAATGTACGGGTCACGTCGCTCGCGTAGCAGTTCCATTCAGCGCCAGCATCCAGACAGACTAGTTGTCGGCCCTTGAGGGGCTCATCGTTCTTGATGTAGTGAAGCACTGCCGCGTTTTCACCAGAACCGGCAATGATGCTATAGGATTGGTTCTTTGCCCCTTGACTAACGCAGGTATCCAAGAACAATGCTTCAATCTCCGTCTCGTTGGACATCCTGTGTATATTCTCCAGGATCGTCCTATGAGCCAAAGCGGAGATTTCATTGGCGCGACGTATGAGTTGAATCTCATGCTCATCCTTGATTTCCCGGGCAGCGTTTGCAGCAGACATGAGTCGTTCAGAGTCCAAATTGAGGCTCGTAGACGAAACATGCGGTTTCTGGGAGTCATGGAGGATGAAAATAGGATCCTTTTTGTTGTTCTTGCTCGCCCAATGTTCAATGTCGCTTTGCATGCTAGAGAAGTACCGTACTCGATCAACATCGTACCTGCATAATTTGCCAGAAATTAATTTAGAATTCCAGCGAACTTATATGTGCATGCATGAGTTGTACCTCGCTCGAGCCTCCTCCAACGTAAGAGTCGGGCCCATCCATACGGCACGTCGCAAGTCAAAATCCGGAATATATAGTGTCAACAGAGCGGCTTCGATATCGTAAGTTAGGTAGCAGTCCAACTCGTCCACTCCACTGAGATAGAAGAAGTAACGCCTTTGCCTGAAGGCACGCGGCTGGTCGGAGTCCTCCCAATTGATCGTAGGTTGTCCTTCGAGGTAAATAAGACCGCCCGAGCTCGCAAGTCGCGCAGCAACCCGTTGGGCATGTTGTTTCGCTGCTCAGTGCTTCCTTGTTAGCCCAATAGAAGAAGCAATTTTGGGAATGTCGCTATAATACAGTAAGACGTATACATACACAGATGCACAGCAACACATTCCTGGTCTTCCTCATTTCGTGTGTAGGAATTCTGGGAACTAACCTGGATACTTGTTCCACTCATCGTATTTCCCGGCTACAAGGATGTCGCAGGGAGTGCCATGGTTTGTGGCGATATCCCACTGCCCTCGCAAACGGATTGAAGGACCGTCAATGGAAGAGGCACGCATGCTTGGGCGAGTGTGCTGTATACCGTGATGATAATTGGGGTGTTAATGCGCTCACTGCTCGTTTGGCGGGTGCCTAGTCAAGACTGCCGGGTTGATAAGGGGCGGGTCAGCCTCGAACCAGGAATTCTGAGACACGCTCGCTGTTTTAGGAGAAAAGAGCTTGTTCTTATTCCGGTCTCTGACGCCGTGTTGAGGATCTCTGGTGACCCTGTTAGGTTCCAAGCGGCCTGCGGGAGGCGCTGATACCACTCAGCCAACGACAACCCCCGCTGGAACCAACCGACTGACCGAGTTCTTCCATCTAATTATCTACCCGTCCTCATCCATCTCCCGTCAGCGACATCATCGCGCGCTGTCATCTTCCCGACTCCTACGCATCTGTAGTATCACATACCGCCTTGGGAATCTCCTCTCAGTCGATGAACGATGCGTGAATCTGACGCATCGAGTTCTCCCTTTGGTGTGTACTCGACCGCGAGACCTTTGACGATCACAACTCCCCCGACGTCACCCGCTGGCTTCATCACTCTCGCCCGACCCTCAGCGCTGGGCACGTCGGCTCCTAAACAGGTGGCTTTCAATTTCCACGACAATGCTTTTTCGGCACGATCGCACGTTGAAAATGTCGACGACATGCTGGTCGGTGCCAGTGGCAATCCCACCGGTTCGACCGGGAAAGGCATCTTGATCGGCCTCCTCTCTGCTTTTGGGTCTGCGGCTGTTGCCGTTATCATCCTCACCGTTTTCTTTTTCTTCAGATATACCCAGCGCGGGAGGATTATGCTCGACCGGCTCGGGCGACCAGGCGAATATGATGATGAGCAGGCTTTTGCGCGCGAGGAAGCCGAGGCCCTGGAGGTCATGGATGATATCTCTAGGTCAGAGTATTTGCGAGCGAAAGGTGAATTTCACATTCCTCCCCTCCTTCTTTGATTATTCCATTTTGATCTAGGAATAGCATTTGGGGATAGAGCAAAGAATGCTAATCGTGAGACAGCTTTTGTTGAAGCCAACCCACCAGAATCAATGCAAACAGATATCTCTTTGTCCCAGTTTCTCGCGATTCAGGAAAAAGGTGTCTCCGCATGGGAATTCCAGCCGGAACTGGAAATTGCAAATTGCTTTGTCGAAGCCCGCACCGAAATCGAGTTTTTCGACTCCGAATGTAGCGTACAGACTAATCTGCCCGTTCCGAAACAAAACGATGTCTATTACTGGGAAGCGAAAATCTATGATAAACCGGAGAGCACACTCATCAGCATTGGCATGACTACAAAACCATATCCCTTGTTTAGACTACCAGGTACGATGGGTCAAAGCAGGTTTCTTACGTGAAGCTGCAGCACAAAACTGACAAGTATTCTGTTCAGGATTCCATAAAACTTCTGTCGCATATCAGTCAACCGGTGATCGCAGACATAATCAACCCTTCACGCCCACGCCGTATGGTCCTCCTTTCCTACAAGGAGATGTGATTGGCGTGGGCTATCGGCCCCGGTCGGGTACAATCTTTTTCACACGCAATGGCAAGAAACTTGACGAGGTTGCCCATGGCTTGAAATTACAAAACTTTTTCCCGTCTGTCGGTGCGAATGGCCCGTGTACGGTTCATGTCAACTTCGGACAATTGGGGTTTGTGTTCATTGAAGCCAATGTGAAAAAGTGGGGGTTGGCTCCTATGACTGGAAGCTTGGCTCCTCCACCGCCATATGGAAGTGAGCAGGGGAGCATCTTACTTGAGTCTGGCCGGGAGAGCGCGGCTCAAATCTCCCAACGTGTCTACCAGGAAGCTAGCCATGGCTGGGCTAATTCAACACTGCGTATTACACCGTCCGTGAGCCCCGGCCCACTACGATCACCGACAGATATCTCTCTCGCCCCACTATCCCATATTCCTTCTAACGAGGATGTTGGAGAAGGCTCCAGTCGAGGTAACAGTGGGGAAATCGATCGTGATGCCCGGTTGATATCAACAGAAGAGATTGACCAAATCCCGCCTCCAGAGTATACAAGCCCTGACGGCAGTCGCAGAGGCAGTGAGGACAGGGGCTCTATTCCTCCAGGTGAACAACCGCCGATTCCAAGCTATGATGCTGCTGTCGGCATGCAAGATAGATCAACACCGCGGGTTGGCGATGAGCATCACTAAACGAATGAATTCTGATGCTAGGGAGCGTCCTTTTTTTTTTATATCGTATGGCGGCGTATTATGGTTTATACCGTGATGAGATGCTATTGATTATTGATTATTGTGCTTGCTATGCTACTCGATTCAGCGGCCATGATTTGCTACTGGCGTTGGGAGGATCTTTCTGAGGCTACGGTTCTTCTGGGTTTATGTCAGTTGCAAGCGGCGATGGAACCTAACCTGAACTTACGCAGGAACTGGGAATGTACTGATATTCTTTCTGATTTGTATCTCAATGCGCTGTATCCTTGCTTTTATTTTTCGTCGGTTGAGGGAATGGACTCCGGGAAAAGTGTGTCGGCAGCCAAAGACGCTTTGTTTAACTCTTCATGATTTCTATATATCCTCTTCACTACTATTATTTAGCGGCAACTGCCATGGTATGGTATATGGCAGTATGAAAGCAAGATACGTTACTTTCAAGTATCTTCTCTTTTCGGGCAGGACATGAACAATGTCACCAGGCTGGAATTTCCCCAACATAGAGGCGCAAAGGAGAGTATGGAGTAGACACAATTATTCTTGTTATACCTCCAGTGAAAAAGGCGACGTTGATGGCGGTATACTGGATTCTCAACACTCGACACATCTCATACAACATTTATCTCAACATCAACATGTCTCAACCCACAGACCCCAGCCTGGTTGCGTCACAGCCGGGGATCCTGTACGTCAATGAACAACGGAGATAGTCCGGAGACTGACTCCATATATTTAATGTAAAGGGTCAATGCACGGTGATATTCCTCCGGCTGCTCGGCGGGCTTCCACTGGCGCACTGACGCGTCATGAAGGTGACCTTGCAGCTGTATTCAGTGGGCTCAGTGGGCTCAGTGGGCGTTATTATTGCTGCTGCAACTTCACTGTAAGCTACAGGGGTTCGAGCATGACGGGGATTATTGCGTGGGTCGTGTGGGGAAGCATTAGGACTGAAGCTGGCAAGCATGGTTTCTGTCGGTGGTTATGTTGTTATCTGCAAGAAGGCATATTACTAAAGCATGAATTTAACCTATGACGAATACATCAGTTAATGAATAAATCGAATGGTAGAGGAGGCAAGGGAAGACTCGAATGTTGCATTGTAATACCTCGACTGGGACTTATAAATAGACATGGTTCATCGCCGACACGTTTCCCCACAGATAGATCTCTGATATCGATATCATGCCGAAATAACAGATGTCAAAGGACAAGCCAAGTCTCTGTAGATGATTAATTATGACCATGTCCATCCCCCGGAGACGATCCAGAAAGGCGATCGGGTGGTCGTTGCAGGAATGTCCAAGGGCAGGACACAGCTGAATGCCGAGAGATAAGCTGCCATTAATTACGCCAGACTCGACTCACTTCTCTTGCTGTTCTTCCTCTTCCTTTTCTCCCCCGCCTCCTAAACCATGCATCCTCCCTTGCACCGCATGCCCGTCTAACATCCAGCCTCGTTCCAGCTGCATCTCGCATCCACCATCTCCGAAAGCGACGCCACGCATTCCGAAACCCCCTTCAACTCCGAAGTCACGCTCATCCCCGTCATCCTCGCAGACCCGACGCTGACGGTCAGCCACATAATTTTCTTCCTCTGCTGCCTATTCGGTATTCTGTGCATTCGTATTCCTTTTCTTTTCCGTTAAAGGAGCTTCCATGCCTGCTTCTATGCATCCTTTGATCCTGTCACGCTATCTCTAAGAAAACTGTCTCGCTCCTCCGATCACCCCTCCACAAGCTTCATTCAGCCCATGAAAGCGACTGCTACCGAATCGATTCCATGCTACGTTGCCCTCGAGAACCTGCCCGTGTCACACCATCCTGGGTAATTAGTTAGTTAATCGATTGCCACCAGTGGATGTTCGTCGGAAATCCTATCGAATCCATTGCCGCACGAGATCTATCTATAACGCCTTACAGTGATACGGGCGTCTTTTGTTGACGATCCTCTGCGACGATAATTGCTGTCGAGGCTGCCTTGTTTCTGTAGCCATCCGTCATTCTGCGCATATTTGTGGATTGCTATTCGGTGTCGCCGTAGCCTGTGACAGTGTGACAAGCTGCTGGGATTGCATGTGTGACAAGGCCTGAGAAGCTAATACCGCAATTATTCCTGCCGCTTCTGCATTTCTCGACTGGTTTTCCTTTTGCCTGGTGGTAAGTGAGGTAGAATCTGGTTTGGAGGACGATCAGCGGAAATAAACACTCGCTGAACGATAAACAGTGCACATTGACTTTGCGCTCATCTGGGCTGTTGTTTGATGCTGCAGATATTCTGTTTTGTGTCGAAATCAGAAAGTCAGCGAGACGTTAGATTGTCCTGAATCGCGGGGGGTATTCAGCTCAGGTGCTAAGGACATGGCAAACAAAGCAGCATTCCAAGTAATTGTCTTGGTGAGCTCCTACCCTTTATTTTCATTCCTCTCATTTTTCAACTTCTCTTCTCTCTCTCTCTCTCTCTTTTGACAAGAAGAAACTACTTGGACACTTGTATGGTCTACTCCGAGGAAACGCGGGGAATATTTCGGGATCCTGCATAGCAGCTCGCTTTTGGACCTGTCATGTACTTTTTTTTTTCTAAAACAAAGAAAGAAGCTAACTCTTAAAAGGGTCCAACAGGAGGACCTCGTGAAGACACGGTAACAGGCCTTCTAGTGCGATCAACATCTACACAATGGTCACTGAATTCTGTAGTCGCTGTTGATGCAGGCACCCTACTCGCTGGCATTATCAGAACGCTTGAGCTGTATATCACAGAATCGAAAGATGGAAAAGGTCTGATGAAGGAAGGCCCGTTTGTCGGCCTTGACTTGCCTGCCAGGACGGCTCGGGCCAATGCCGCATACATCTTTCGAGAAATCATAGGAGCTGTGCTCCTCACACATCCACACCTGGATCACCTGGCTGGGTTGGCGATAAATACACCGATGCTAGAGGCCGGGAGTGGGCCGAAGACGCTGGCTGCTTTACCATCTATCGTCAATGCCATCAAAAGTCATATGTTCAATGACATTATCTGGCCAAACCTTTCTGATGAAGATGGCGGGGCCGGATTCATCACTTACCAGCGTCTTGTCGAAGGAGGAAATCCTCGATTTGGGCTTGGTGAGACGAAGGGTTATGTTCGGGCTTGTAATGGTCTGTTGACCAAATGCCTGGCTGTCAGTCACGGTCGCTGTAAGCGGCATCACCTAGATACCGGAAAGTCTCAAGGCAGTACGGTATTCACGACAGATCCGCTTGTGGTACCCTCTCGAGCAATATCTCTCGATCATTCTGAGGCTGGGTAAGTATTCCGTCAACTTGACCCTCAATGAAGCGCTTGGCTGATGAGAGAACATGTCTGTTAGACTATATTCGCCAGCACGCTCTCCCCGCTTGTACGCTACGAATATGAAGGAACCTGTGTGGCAGGCTGTTGAGAGTTCTGCGTTCTTTATCCGCGACTATGCCACAGGAAGCGAAATCATCGTCTTCGGCGACGTTGAGCCCGACTCAGTTTCTCTTGATCCGCGCAATAAACGCGTTTGGGAGGTAGCAGCGCCGAAAGTAGCCGCTGGGACGCTACGAGCAATATTTATTGAATGTTCTTATGATGACTTAGTCGATGATAGTTCGCTATACGGTCACCTATGTCCGCGCCATCTGATCGCCGAGTTGACAGTTCTAGCCCATAAAGTCATGAATTGCCAACGGCAGAGCGTATCCACCACTACAGGAAAACGCAGGCGCATAAATTCCACACCTGTCGGGGAAGTGAGTCCCAAAACAAAGCGTATTTCCATACACAGAGAAAGAAAATCCGACGCATCTCCAGGTCGGGCTTCCACCAGAAGTGGCACTCGATCACGGCTCAACTCAGGTGACTACACTGGCCAGACCCCTGATTTAGTTCATGACGCACCAACACCTAGTCTGCACGACCCTGTTGATGGAGACGACGGGGATCATGGGCCCGACCCCAATGGGTCGGAAAATATCCAATGGGCTGATCCAAGCCCGCTTCCTCTGGCGGGCTTATCTGTTTATATTATCCATATCAAAGATACCCTAACCGATGGGCCGCCCCCGAGTGTTCAGATCTTGCAACAGCTCAGATCGCAAGGCGAGGCAGCTGGACTTGGCTGCGAATTCTATGTTCCCAGTGCTGGCGAAGGTATATGGATCTGACCGTGAAAGGATAGAATAGTCATTCAACACATGCATCTGCAGTGACTGTTTATTTTTCTGCTATCATGTTTTGAAGTCTCGTACACACGGACTGGGGCGTTGCCACACCGGCATCCCCTGGAGTCATGAAGTGGCTGGCTTTTTTTTTGACTCTGGACGGATATCACTATAATCCTCATATTCCGAATGAAGCAAAGGAACCAACCAACATGAGGCTCAATCACTTCCGGGATAAGGGGTTCGAAATCGGCCCAATGTGAAATTCCAGTGATATCATATTGAAAATTGCCTGGGGAACTCAATCAGCTGCAAGTGCAGCTACCAAATGACCACAATCTGTTCCCGAGAGAGAAAATATGAAACGGAAATCCACTACAGATAAAACAGAAGACGGCTCTTCCTTCCACTCCTCATTTTGATTCTTCGTTCATCCTAGATATCTTTATTTCCACCCAATTACCGCCGTGGTGGGTTACTACTTACTAGATCTACCCCTTCTATCTAAACATATAATTTATTCTGTTCGACCTATGTCATTATTATCTATCTATTTTGTATGAAGTCCGGACCTTTATTTTCATTTTGTTCAGATGGGATGCGTTCTTGTCCATGCCTTAGATACTTGGTTTTGTACAGGTCTTAGTAATGCGAATTTTGTATTAATGTCAATTGGGTTCTGGGAGTAATAATAAATAAACCTGGTATTGTCATTATAGTATCCATCCAATGCACTGCAGTTAAACCTTGTAGCTAGATTTAAGTTGAGAGTGTCGTATCATTACAATGAGAAATCAACACTATTCCTTCTTACCAACAGCTTCCGCAACAACATCAACCCACATAGACCCCTTGGAAGACGGGACCTGCAGACCTGTAGAGCCGTGGCTAGTGCCTTCAGAGGACGACGCACCGGCAGAATCCGAATCCGAATCCAACAACCCCTCTCCATCCCTCGCGAAGGCGATCAAGTCCTCTTCTGCCCCCCACTCTCCCATAGCCATAATACCGATCGGAGCATGACTGGCACTGTCATACCCAGCCGGACACGAGATAGCAGGACATCCGGTGAAGTTGGCAAGGAAGACATACTCCATATTGCGGACGGAGAGCTTCCCATCGGACAGGCCGTAGGAGAGGTCTGTTTCGCTGCTGATCTTCCAGCCCGGGATGGGGGTAGTCGGGGTGAAGATGAGGAGGCCCGGGTATTTCTGGAAAAGGTGAGCGAGATGCATCATGAGGAGATTGCGGAGACGTTGAGCGGCGATCAGGTCGCGGGCTTTGATCTGGTAGACGCCCATTGAGATGAGAACTTTGTTGGGCGCGATGAGGTTGCGGATCTGATCGGTGTGGATGCAGGAGGCTATCTCGGACATGATGGTTAGGACGTGTGCACGTTGGCCCTCCGGGAGGTAGGGGATTGTGATATCCACGACCTCGTAGGATTTCTGCGTACGATAGTAGTCGAGGGCTCGGTCGAACACGGCGCGTACGGCAGGTTCGGCGCGATCGATCCAGTCGCGGAAGACACCGATGGTCTTGTTTTTGGGTCTTGGTTGTTCTGACAATGAGGATAGGGTTGCTATGGGATCTGGGAAGAGTGAGGAGACCGAATGTGCCGTCGCTGGCGGTGGGGTGGCCATGATGCGGTATGCAAAGGCGAGGTCGTCGATACTCGCCGCCATGGGACCTAATACTCCGACTGATGGAGCTATTGAGAGCGAGGGGTCTCCTGAAATACGGTTGTGCGAAGGCTTCAGACCCCATATTCCGCAGAAGGACGACGGGATTCGAATCGAGCCTCCACCATCCGCACCAAGTGCGATGGGGACTAGACCAGCGGCAACAGCATATCCCGAACCACCAGACGAACCGCCACAGTAGTAATTGGGATTGTGAGGATTCCTTGGGGTGCCATAGTTAGGATTGTTGTTATTCGTGTCTGTCAGATATGTCAGTACGCTGTAGGCAGAGATGGATATCTTCCCCCTGTTCAGGAGCAAGACGACTCTCTACGCACCTAGTCCCAGCTCATGCATAGTCGTCTTCCCGATAATAATGGCCCCGGCCTCCTCCCACTTCTTCACACACCAGGAAGTCTCATCATGACCGCCCTTGAAGTCCAGTTTAGAGCCCAACGTGCGCTTGTATCCCTTGACATGCACCTCGTCCTTCACAGCAACAGGCACACCATCGAGGGGTCCCAGTGAAACCCCCTTCTTGTACCTCTGCGTTGACGCTTCCGCAGCAGCCCGAATGATATCCTCCTGCGACTCGAGGAAGGCAACGGAGTGCTTGCCAGGTGGCTGGATATCACGACGTATCAGCGGCAGCAGGGTCTCTACGACGGCCGTAGGAGTCAGCTCCCCGGACAGATACCGGGCACGGTAATCTGCAGAGGTGTAGTAGCCCAGTTCCCCCTTTCGTTTGTCTGTCGGGGCGAGCAAAGGCTGATGATGGGTCGGCGCGCCAGAGGGGTCGCCGTCGGTAGTAGGGATCACGGTTGGATCGAAGCGTGGCGTGTATTGGCCAAGTTGTGGGATCTCGTGGATGACTCCGAAGCCAGCATTGCGCCAGAAATGGCTCTGAACAAAGCCGACTGAATGGATTCTATGATGGCAGGATGATCAGTTTGACGGTAATAGTGTTTTTTTTTTTGGACAGGTAGACAGACATCGAAGCTCCAACGGCAAGGGGGATGCCGCGAAAGACGGGGATCGACTGGGTCTCATTTTTATACGACACAGAAGGACCCTCGCGGGGTTCTGGATAGTCGATGAAGTGGACAGAGTCGTTCTGGGAGCTCATTCTGAGATGGCAGCGTGGAGGACGAGGTGGTTGAAATAAGAATGCATAGGGCGGCCATGTCCCCACCGAACCCAAGCTTGTCCCGGACAATTACGCCGACATGTTGCAGAGCGCGAAGACAGTGGAAGGACCTACATATATTTGCAGGATATCCCTGGAAAGCAATCTCCATTAACTTGGCCTTGCAGTTATTACTATTGCAGTCAAGCTGCATTCGGTTGCGTCTGTCTACCTGCGGACTTAGAAATATTACTGCAAACCCTAGGGGCACTGGCATCCATGTGATCTGTCTCGAATACAATAAATATGGAGTATTTTATCACTATCCATGTCATCTTGCTTTGTAGCCAGATTAGTATTATATACACTCACTAGCCATTGGACAGCAGAGTTCGCAGCCTCCTGCGAAGTGCCGCATATAAACAGTCACAATCAACTTCTGTATGATATCAAAGTCGTAATACAATGTTGGCCTTGTCTAGGCCAAGCGCGACCAGGCTAAGGACCGCCGCATAACCGATGAGGACCGCCATGGCCTGCGCGGTACTGAGGTCGAGTGTCGGTAGGCTCAGATTCACCACTCCCGTCAAGAGGTTCGCGACCAGAAAAATCGCAAGACCATTTCTATTAAATGCGGCAAGGATTTTGCTCGTTGAGAAGGAGATGCGGTCAGCTTCATCCTGCTTCCCTGTTACCATGTGAACAGAGGGGAAGAATACGGTCTCCAGCAGGCAAAACAGAAAGAGCTGTGCATTGTTAAAAGCACACACCCAAAGAACATAAGGCATATTGGCAAGCCGACGAGAGACTGGGATACTGGCTCCGTAACCCATGGCGTAGCCGGAATTGAAGAAGAAAAAGACCGTCCAGACAAGGCCTTCCGTTGCAAGAGTCAGAAGCACTCTCTTCCTCTCCTGTTTCGGCAAGCTCGACGGGGGCATGACCCGAACCCCGGTAGCTCGACCGGCTAGGAAGATTGCCAAATATCCCAGGAAGGAAAAGACCCCTTCGCGATTTTTAGAGAGCAATCCAGGACCTCGGGGGGAGACGAGAATATAAGCCTTCAGGTCGGTAGATTCGAGAGCCACTTGATACAAGGCCGCGACAGACAAAGCAAGGACCTCATACCAAGGAATGATTGCAGTCAGGGAATCAAAGATCTCCACAAATGGAGGCAGGAGGCCTAATGTAAAGAAGAAGTTCCAATGTACGCCATACTCGGTAACGTGCTCCGCATAATCCAGACCCTTGACGCTATAGAGCCGAATCAAACCAAGCACGAGTAGCGGGATTGAATGCCGTATCGACGATACCAATCTCCGAAGCAGCGCCGTGTTCGAGTGACTGCTCCGCTTCCGCAAGACTGAGCGGGCAGAAACCACTCCAGCCGAGAATACAAACGAACCAACCCCCAGGTCCATGAGAGATGTGCCCCAGTTTTCAACCTTTGCAAATCGACGCGGGAAAACGCGGAAATCGACAGCGAGTATGGCAATACAGGTGATCACCATCATCGCAGCACGATACGTTGTGAGAAAGGGATGGACTGGCAAGACTCCCAATTGGGCTGCCGTACGTTGCGATCCACCTGGGCCATGGTTATCAACTGGATTCGGACGCGGAGGCTTCGTTTTCTTTCGAGCACGGGTTGACGACGGGTTCAGAAGGACTAGGATAGCAGGCGACACCAGCAATATGTTCAGGAGACCGGAAGTGGAAGAGTATATGGTCGTTGCAAAAAGAATAGCCAGCACATTGAGCATAAAATCTGCAATGAGCGCCGCAGTGCCATACGGAGTGAAATAGGAAAGACGGGATTGCAGAGCAGACCAGAGAAGAACTGAGGTCTAAGTGGGCATCACAAGGGGGGGGGGGGGGGGGCCTTGGTCAGCAGGGGCACATAATAGCAATTCCATCCAAGGGAATCGGGGCTCACCGAAGCCACCAGCGTCACCAAGTTGATCTCGAGAATGCTCCCTCCCGAGAGATTAGACACGAATGCCTCTTTTCGTGCCTTGTAACTAGGATCCATCCTCAGCCACAGGAAGCGAAGACCTGCTGGGCAAATCGGATGATCACTTGCAGGTGCATAACAAACGTCGACTGGGAACGTTTCTGGGTAAGACGGCAGCGACAACGCAATGCGTGATGGTCCGATCAACGAAACGTGGATCTTTGGAGAAATAAACGGCTGCCAAAGCGGTGCGTCACGTGCAGGACGGTGCACCGCCACGTGAGCGGTGACGTCAAGTGATCTGTAGCCGCGACCGTTAATTGTCTTCAGTGAACGTTGTGTACTTTTCTCGCCGGTTCTAGAGTGACATATCCAGTATAATCCACGGTCCTAATTCCAATCAGCCGTATGATCTGCTCCTTTCTTCAGCGCTCCGGATCCATTGCTCGGCGTATGTGGTTCCTGACTCCGAGCTTTCCCCTTAGGGCGGAATGGCGTGGTTGTAAAATGCCCTTTGTGGAGAAGGCAGTGCATCCAGGCTCTATGCAGGGGTGCATTCTAACTTGCTTTTTTCGTGTCTCGGAGGCAAATTTTTTTTTTTAATAGTGCCAAGTGGGTTCTGGTTCTCAACCGTCAGCAACAGCCGGGGCAAAGGTTAAAGCGGCGCCGCCAAGTTAACCGGCTATGCTCGTCAAAGTAAGCCCGCTCTCTCCGTTGCATTGTAGAGCGACGTTCCTGATAGAAACAACGGAAAATTGATACGTTATTGCCTGGTGCTGGGTTGCATGCGCATGATCCTCCAACGCCATCTCGTAGTCGTATTGACCCTATCCTAGGCACGATGCCTCGGTAGCTTTCAACAATGCGAATGAAGGGCATTCGTTGCCACATTGTATCAATCATTATTTGCCACACTAGGGTCCCTGTCTTCCAACTGGAGAGGGAGCAGAACTAAGGTCCTGTTAAAAAAGGACAAGCCTTAGAAGGCGATGCCGCGTATGTATTCAACCGCCAAGGGTAGACTGTGCAAAGATCAGCAAAGCCACATTTCCGTATTTCCTCGAAATACAGACTTACCTGCTAACAAAATAATAGATGGTTCGGGAAGACATGACGCTGAAAGGGAACGAAAGAGGGAGAAGGGAGAAGGGAGAGAGAAGAAGATGGGGGAAGTACACGATCGATGGTTCAATTAACCTATGTATGCACGGCTTCGGGACGCGTAAAAAAGACATAATACCGGCCCTCGCAATCAGATACGACACTTTCCACCATGTCACCTGTAATAATCTTTGGCATCGTCTCGATTCGGCGCTGTCGAGGCCTTGATTCTCTCCACAAATGCCCCTAGGCGTTCCGCCTCCTGTCCTCTCCAATCACCACTCAAATCTTGTTGCCCACCATACGTATGTACTATGTAGTCAAGAATAGCGCCGGAAAACTCTCGATTCGGCAATTGGATTTTGGCTTCAAAGTATCTGAGGAGCTGCGTCAGACAATACACCTTCCCCTGAGAGGCGAAACCGTCCTATCCGGGAGCCCACCTGCCTCTCTGGCCATGCAGCTTAGCCATTGGCAGTTGAAATTGCTGTTTCACCTGATGATCGGCCGAATCTCCCAGGCTGGAAGGAATTGGAGGAAAAGAATTTCCTGGCTCTGGCTGAGGCCTGTCCATCGAAGTCTGACAAATGTCTTCATTCCGTTGGACCGGGTTATTTCGTAGTTTGCCCCCCCCCAGCATGATTCTCTCATGTTGACGTTTGGAACAGACATATTGGCACATTTGCCTCTTCTGGCTTGGATGCTTGGTTCGAGTGGGTAAATGTGGAGGAGACTCGCCGAGAGCGGAGATATCTATTCCAGGGTAGAGACGGAGTAGCCGCGCAGATACGGCGCACTTTGCGAGTCAGTCAGTGACCCAGGGGGCCCCGTTGGGCATGCTAATATCCCTGCTTTGCGTTATTTTGAGAGTCAGAGACTGCGGGTTCCAGAGCGTAGTCTAAAGCCGGAGATCACGACAAATAGTGCCCCCCCCAACAGCCTTCTAGAGAGGAGAGGCGCTATTTCACGTCGTATCCTCTGGTGCCCATTGGCCCCTGAACTCAGCGAGTGGGGGAGGAGGCAGGGAAATCATTCCCTGTTGTTCCCTGTTTAGCTGCGAGTGCTGGCATCGATGCCACGGCAGGCAGATTTGCGAAGGGGGAAACGGAACCAGGCATTAACATTCCGGTAAATGTGCAGCGTGTATAGCTGCCAGCCGGCGGTTGTGAAGAAGGGGATATCGCCACACCCACTTGTCAGTCGAGAACAAGCTCTTGGTTCGTTGCCGCCATGGCGAGGATGCCTAGTGCGTTCTAGCAGATGGCCGGAAGTGACTCGTAGGTCCGTCAAGAGAGCTTCCTGTGTGGTCCACGCCGACTGGCTCGATGTTGTCTTTTTCTTCCCTTCACTCCCCTCGCTCCCTTTCCTTTTCGTTTTCTTCTTTCTGTTTTCAGCCTCCTTTTTCTCTTTCTTTCCTTTTTTTTTTTTTTTTTGTTTATTTCCTGTCTCTGTGCTCCTCTCTCCTTTCTTTGTGACTTACTCGGCCATTTCGTGCTGTTCTGGAAGATTTGCGCAGGACGTTGGAAAGGGGGGAAAACAGCAGTCGGCTCTTTTTTTAACGTCGGAAGACAAAGTTGGCATCAACGCCCAATGAATGCAGGCAATGAAAGGGAATCTACAGCGCCGAAAAGGCGCGAGTCGCGCGCTGGGACTCGGAAGGTAACCTCTCTGACGGCGGAGCAGCTCGACAGGAAACGGGCAAATGATCGGGAGGCTCAGAGGACCATTCGTCAACGGACGAAAGAGCACATTGAGTCTCTGGAACGAGAAGTGGCAGAGCTGAGGGCAAAGACGGAACGGTTCGACGAAGTAGTGCAGCGTAATGCTGCCCTGGACGAAGAGGTCCGTCGGCTGCGGCATCAGCTCGCCATTGTCACAAGTAGTCCAGCATATCCGGGCAACGGTAAGCAAGGGCGTCATGAATGCCGTGGACCGTATAAGCTGCTGCATTGTCAAAAGTTCTTCTCTCATCTGCGTACTGGATCATTCTTTGGGATTTCAACTAACTCGCCAATGCAGATAGCAACGTGCCCCATATGGCCATGTTTCCCTCGAACTACCCCGGACCCTTTGGAGGAGCGACAGATTCCATCTCCGGTGCCTCCTCAGCCCTTCATTCACCACACGACCAGATACCCCCATCGCAGCAGCATTGGCAAAACTACAGTTCTCCCTCGCCGGCTGCGATGGGCCAGTCGGCCAAGCCAGACTACCCAAGCAGTGTCGAACCGTACATCCTTCACGGGCAGCTCCAGCCGCCCGTAATGCACCAGCCAGTCAGTTCAATGCCGTATTCACCAGATCAGCATGTCGGCTTTAACCCTGACTCTGGCCATGTCCCTCTGTCCGATCCCTCGTCCCAACCATTCAACCTGCAGTACTACCAAGTACCGCATGGTTTCTCCCAAAGACCGGGACACACGCTCCAGCGGAACCTTTCGCACGGCACACCGTACGGGTCTCCGCGGCATTCCCCTTCTGCTCCCTTGGAAAACGCAGCACCAAGCACGTTTTCCATGGACCATTCCCGGCAGAGGCATCATCAACAGCCAGGTTCTTCTAAAGACCCATCGCCACACGGGGAATCGCATTACCCTTGTCTCTGGGAGGTCCCAAATTGAAACGCCTAGCCCTAAACCACGGTTGCGTGTCGCATGCAGTCCCTATCCTGTTATGGGTGATGGAATTTGAGAGAGAAAAAAAGACTTTCAGGCGCTGTTCCGCTAGATGTGCACGAAGGATAAAAAAGAAAAAGAAAAGAAAAAAGAAAAGGGGCTACGCGCGTTCTGACTGTATTCACTCATTCAATTAACTGCTGATCCGTCGATGCCGCGCGATCTCATCCGGAGAGAAAAAGAAACACGTCGATTATATAACCCGACGCCTTTTTACTATCGAGAACAGAACGCGACAAGCTCAACCTCTTGGATATACGCATCGACGTGGTCCAACAATATATTGCGTTAGAGATTTAGCAGCCTTTGAAGGGCCCGAGATCCGATTAGGGCTTCTTATTTTTGCGCCGTCATCGTTCATTTCACCGGACGCCGTATCCATTATTATTGATCGATTATATGAGAAATCTATATATATATTATATATATACCCTGCAATGCTTCGATTCCACAATTGATCTCTGCATGAACCTGGATATGAAAGGAGCAAGGCTCAAGTCAAGGTGGTTATTACCATCGTCACCCGGCAGTGAGGGAGTGTCGGGTCAATACGAAGACTGATGCTGAGCCATTCAATATTGAGCTGACCCAATGGTTTTTTTTTCCCTTTTTCTTCTTCTTTTTTTGCTTTCTTTTTAAGCTCAACTCAGCCGTCCCATATCCTTTATTTGAGTCCGGGTAATGTTGATGATGCTGGATGAATCGGATGACTTTGACGACTGTACGGCCTGAAAAAGTTCATATTTTATATATACATACATACATATACATAAATATCTATACATAGATATGTATTGGTGGATGGGTCATACTCAGCAAGTGTTGCATATATATCGTTGGCCTTTGCATTATTATGGTTGGGTTTATTATTATTAATTTGGCGGGTATTGACTAGTTATCATTATTATATATGGCCGTTCTTCTTGATTAATAGGCTGTACTTGTCTCGACTACCTTGCTATTTAATGCCTTCTTTTTGGTTATCAATCTGCTTCATACTGCATAACCCCTGGCCTGGTCCCATTGTTGGCACGGCATATATGTAAAATCTCAAAGATGTGACCAGTATCAATATGGATATCTCATAAATTCCCGTCCAACCCAGACAAATAACTACCTATAAACGAACAACTATCCTAGTCATCATGATGCTTTACCCAAGCCAAAATAATAGTAGTAGTATAAAAGGTTATCCATCCTATATGCTCATGTTTTCTACTCAATCAAACCTCATTTTGTGTACGCCTTCTGCAAGTTCTTCGCAATAGTCTGCAACTGGATGTTGCTCGTACCCTCGTAGATGGCACCGATCTTGCTGTCGCGGAAGAACTTCTCCGCAAGGCCCTCGCGGACGAAGCCCATGCCGCCCATCCACTCGACCGCTAGCCCGGCCACGCGACCGGCAACCTGCGACGCGTACAATTTCGCCATGGCTGCATCCTGGACGAAGTCCTGACCGGCTTCCTTCTTCCGTGCGGCATTGTAGATGAGAGCGCGCGCCGCCGTGATCTCCGTGTAGGATTGAGCAAGCTGGTGCTGCATGCCCTGGAATGTTCCAATGAGTTGGCCGAATTGGCGACGGTCATTCCAAACGTAACTGTGGTAGATTATGTTAGTAGGTTTTACTTACACGTTAACTATTCTAGAAGCAGTAGTGAAACGTACTAGGCAGCATTCTCCCAGGCACCGAGCGCCAAACCGGTCATTTGGGCACCAATGCCAATACGGCCCTCGTTCAGTATACCAATGGCAATCTTGTATCCCTGGCCCTCTTCTCCAAGGAGATTGCCTTTGGGGATGACAACGTCATCGAAGTTGAGCACACAGGTGCTGCTGGCCCGGATACCGAGCTTCTTCTCCTTCTTCGCAATGGAGAAACCAGGGGTATCCTTTTCAACGATGAAAGCCGTAATTCCCTTATACCCCTTGCTGGGGTCGAGGTTGGCAAAGACAATGAAGAATCCAGCCTCCATGGAATTGGTGATCCACATCTTGGAGCCATTGATCTTGTATCCATCCGCCGTCTTTTCAGCCTTGGTCTGCAGAGCAAATGCATCAGACCCGGAGACCGGCTCAGACAGACAGAAAGACCCGACGGTACCAGTGGCCAGCTTGGGTAGCCAATCCCGCTTAAGTTGCCCCGAGCCATACTTCAGGACAGCCGTGTTAACGAGCGTGTTGTGCACATCGACCATGACGCTGACGCTGGGGTCGACCTTTGCCAGCTCCTCGATAGCCACAATGGCTGATGTGAAATTCATTCCGGCACCGCCGTATTCCTCGGGGATCTCAATGCTCATCAATCCCTGCTCGAACAGCTGCTCCACGACAGCCGGGTCCATGCTCTCCGCCTCGTCCATCTCCCGGACCTTGGGTCCAATCTGCTCCTGAGCAAACTTGGCTACAGTCTCCGCCATCAATGATTCAGTTTCAGAGAAGTACGTGATCGGAGTAGGCGTGAGACCGGTGAGGTCGACATCTCGCCTGCGGGAAGTCGTAGAGAACGAAGAGGCACTGATGAATCCAGACCACGAGTTAACAAATACTAAACAAGGTAGTATGGTAAGGAACAAGTTTTTTATTCTAGAAACAGTAAAAAAAAAAAAAAAAAAAAAAAAAGAAAAAAAAAAAAGAGAGAGAAAGCGAGAGGAGAATACATACCATTGCAACGGCCGGATAGGCAGTCGTCGGCTTGCCGCGAAGCGCAAAGGGCCAGCACAGGACAAGGGCCGAAGAGCACGGGTAATTAATGCCATTTTAGAAAAAGAAAGGAGAGGAGAGAAGAGTCGAGCAGTAAAACTCAAAACTAGGATTCTCTCAGCAGATGCATGGGAGGTGATGGCCAAAGCCTGGATTATTGCTCTTGAAGAGTTGCCCTGGGGAAGTCACGGGATTCCCCAGAACAGCCTCGGCTAACCGTGTCCCGCTCCCCGCACGGAAGATGGCGAATATCGGTCCGATCGACTGGAATCCTTTGCCTAGGCAATAAGGCATTATTTAACTGCATGGCTTGGCGAGAAGGAGGGCGATGATTTTGTTAGTTGTTGTACTCTATAACTGACCCCTACGGTAACCTTCGGGGTCGCGCGTATTGCGCGACCCTGCCAACCACCCGAGCACCCCAACCACCCGAGCACCGATTTTAGAAATCCCCCCTTCTAGCTTCAATATCTCAATGAATTCTATAGTATCTGGCTTCAAAATATATTTAAATCAAAGCTCTACTCTTCTGCTTGGGCCCTAGCACGCCGTTGCCTTCGTATAATAATTCCTCGTTGAATACACACATCCAACAGCTCCGGTAGGCAGTGCTTGTATTTAGCCCTCCACCTCTTTATTTCAGCCTGCTCATTGATATTTGCTGTATTTCGTTTTATAGCTTCAAGTTCTGAGCTTGATACTATACCTCCCTTGCGAATCCTGCGTCTGGAGGCCTGTGATCGAGCTGCGCGGTCCCTAGCAGCCTTAATATACTGGTCAAGCTCAGCTTCAATAGCAGCTGAATATGATGCCAGCATACTACCACCACGAATAAGCAGCTCTAGACCCTTATTGAATTCATCCTCATCAGTATCATGAATCTCCGATATTCTGTCACCAATCTCCCTAAATCGGTTGGCTTTTTTTGGTGTACTACCCCAGGAATCAACATCATTGTTGTTGGAGGTAGATGAAGAAGATGGATAATCTGGTTGAGGCATTTGATCGAGTACAATTGAGGGATTAAATGGTACAATGCCAGTCTTTTGGAATCCATGCCGAATAGTACGCTGTTTGAATGTCTTCTTGCGAATTGCCCCTAAAGCATGAAGAAATTCAACTTTAGTAAATTTACCACATCCTGAGTAAGTTGCATCTGCAACTGCTTCTGAATGCCAGTGCTTATATGCATGAAAAACACCAACATCCAATGGCTGCAAGAAATGGCTTGTATGTGGAGGTAAGAAGAATGTGATGATATTTGTCTTCTCACAGAATTCAACAAATTCATGTGTTAAATGGGAGCCATATCCATCACATATAAGAAGGGTATATTGGCCCTTCCTATATCTTTTAGTATGCCGATAGAATGACTGAATCCATTGGAAGGCAATCATATCAGTCATATAGCCATTCTCTGATACTCCAATTGAATATTCTTGCTGGATATCAGTAGCTTCAAACCAATTTGCAAGTATACAACTCCCACTCATGAGAATAAGTGGTGGGCAGGTCCAACCATCTGTGTTAACTGCTTCAACCACAGTAACATATTCACGATTTGAATTCATGCCAATATGGGGCTTCTTAGTATTGAAGTCCCTGGTAATAATCCATTGATCACGACCAACACCAATATTGAAGCCAGTCTCGTCAAAGTTGTAGATATCCTCCTTCAATATCCCATGGTTCTGAATGGTCCGATGGAGCTTCTGAAACCACTCCTGAATAACCTCATGATCCTCTGCACGCTTGCGGTCAAGCTCTATAGCTCTAGAGCGACGCTTCTTATATTCAGGATGCCTTCCTAGCCATCGGTTTAACCATTTCTCGCTGACAGTAGGTGGAGGGGTGTCTAGGTTGGTATGGGTTGATTTCAGGATAGAATTGGCACTTGATTGGATCATTCGTGCAAGTGGTTTCACATTTAATTGCTCTAGAGTATCAATATAATGACACAGAGCCTTCTCTTGCTCTTCTGACAATCTGGTGTTTGTTGGTGGCCGTTCAAGTAGATTGGACCGTCCCTTCCACCTTGCAGAGAGGGTTTGCCGTTTAACTCCATATTCACGCGCAGTTTTAGCAATATTTGGAGGCTTTTGTGTGTTTAATGCGTCAATGGCTCTGAGCATTTGATCTTCGTAATTTTTATTGAATTTAGGCATGGTGGTGGTGGTTAAATTATATGATAAAGTTGATGGGTTGGAATTCTACGAATTTCTAAAATCAGTGCTCGGGTGGTTGGGGTGCTCGGGTGGTTGGCAGGGTCGCGCAATACGCGCGACCCCGAAGGTTACCGTAGGGGTCAGTTAGAGTGTACTGCAGACATGTTTAGTGATAAATGTAAATAATGAAATTTTTTTACACTAAATCTACAGTGATGCTAAGACTATCCTAGTCATGCGTGATCTGCTATGGCTTAGGGCTTAGGGCTTAGGGCTCAGGATCAGGGCAAGAGGCGGCTACATGTCGGTCCGTTAAGGAAGGCTTGAATCGAAGCATGATTCATTCATTCGCATCTTATAGCCAGAACTCTATTCTGGAAACACATTTGGTATCCCTCGAGGCAGATTCCGGATACTGCCAACAAAATAGATTTCAATGAACGGCACCTGGAAACTGCTCCCGAGCGGACTAGAGGTTGCGTCATAAGACACGCAGAGTGAACGCCTCATCACAGTGCCTCAGCTCTGCCCGTAGATGCCTCGAACTTAGTGAAGGCGGTGTTGTTACGAGTCATGCAACCTGAATTAAAACGCAAACGAGCTTTCACTGCTGGACGTTTGGGTCTTGGTGGAAGTTGTTGCTATTCCAATGAGAATCCAAGAAAGGTTCAGTATTAGGAGGGGCCGAATAGAATTGCTGCTCCTGAAATGGGACCTGAAATTCCCCAAGGGTATAAATCTCGACAGGCAGCCCAGCTGCTATTGCATGTGAACCCGGCCTCGACATCAATCCGGGCTGAAGATCAACTCTCGTGCAACTGCTCTCTAAGTAGAACGGATATGGCTGCTCGCAGTTTGGTACCGAAGGGCTGAGCTCCGGATACATTGCGTCGGCAGCTAAACTGGTCGTTCCCATAAATGATGGCCGCGAGGGCATTGTCTCGCTGTACCCATAACCGGGGTACTCAACGTACTGCTCCGGTTGCATTAATCGGAAATCCCATTTCCATGTATCGTCGTTATCGTTATAATTGCTATCATGGAGACCCGGTGACGAGCTGGCGGTGTTGCAACTGCTTTGGGGAGGGTCTGGAGGTGATCTCGGTTCTGAAGACGAGTCTGTAGTCGCACTGCTATCTCCTGAAGTGGACTGAAGCCCTGTGCACTGTGGGTTTTCCGAGTCTTCTGGCTCGTCCGGGGTCTCCTCGGCCTGTTTGATCAACCCTAGACGGTCAAGGATGGCATGAGTCAAAGGATTGCCGTCCGCAGCTTCCACTAGAGGCTCTCCCGGGAATCCTTCTCTATTCACACAGTGCTTGTACAGCTTCTGCAATGCCTTCACCACTAATGAATGATGAGACTCTAGCATTTCGACAAACCTGGTGATCACGTGGCGTACAGTCAGAGAATCGGTGTGCCCAGAGAAGGTAGCATCCATATACAAACAACGGAGATGGGAATATTAAAAGAGAGCATTCTTACCCTCGAGAATAAACTTTAGCCTGGGTGGCCTTCCTCTCCCGGAAGAGACATGGGTGATTATGCGTCGAGCATCGGTTACATGGCTGTTTCCCATCACACTGGTCTGGATAAGCATGCTAATCTAGAAGATTTTGCTATAAGAATGGGCTTCAGCTGTCAACATACCTTGGTCTTCTTAACTCTACATCGGTCACAGGCCTTCAAGACATGTTTGCGCTTGACTCGGAAGACGCGTTGTTCCCGCTTCTCTCCCGAAGCGCCTTGAGGGTATTCAAGATCTAAGAATGGCGCACCTCCTGCGAGATCATATACTCCGTTTGAATAACCGGGAATATGTGACTTGGGACGAAGCTTTTGGTGCCGAGACATCTCTATTCGCTCGTGAACAGAGGGAAAGCATTCATTGATAAGGTGCAAGAGGCTGAACAAAGGTACCAAAAGACCTGCGTCTTCCAAAACTTGGCAGCTGTGAGATTCTATAATGAGAAAGTGGAGGATGACACGAAACTTTGCTAGGGGGAAAGGGGCACCGGGGAGATAGAACCAGGAGAGTGGAGCATGGGGAAAGGTATATCATTAAAAAGCAATAAGAAAGAGGCTGAAATAGAAGTGCTGCCTTCTTCTAGGGCCTATTATTATCAGGATTAACAAACACAGAATGCATCAAACCTGCCAACAATCCCGCATATGCGCAGGACGATCATCCACTCGCCTTGAAGTTGCGCCGAGAGCACATACTGACGGTGACGTGGGCAAATCTGCCACAACGATACCAATGTACAGTTGTTCAGCGTTCCCAGTGTCTCCTGCTGTTGGCTGCTGGCCGTTGACGCGACCCCCGTGGCTCAGATAGCTACTTGGGACTAGGATCCCCCCCTCGAAAGAATGAATGAGTGCCTTGGTCTCGTGCTTGTCCAGCTTACTGACAACACAGCAACGACAATACCCGTCATTAATAACGGCCTATACTTTCCGATGTTTAGCCGCGAGTGCCAGGCAGGGTTCTTGTTGACGGTCCGAACCGCCATGGATGAGAGCGTGGATGATTATCAATTCTCGTCAGCATCAGCAGGCATAGAGCTAGTCAGTTGGGCAGCGAGAAGCCAGGACCAGGACGAAGTCACTCCTGATTCCCTGGCCATCCTGTATCACTGACGTCGTAGTCAGCACACTTACGGATGCCGGTGAGGTTACACTATCCCGAGCACAAAGGTGATCCAAGTCAGCAAGGATGCCCTAATACTCCGTGCTCTGAAACTACAGCATCGAGGAATGCGCCTAGTCAGTGGGCAGAAATAGCCGTATCCCTCAAGAGTCAAGGCGCCTAACCGTCAATTGAACAGCTTATTTAGGCGCACAGATAACCATCATGTTTGCATAAATAAACATATCGGCGGCAAATCAACACATGCTTCGGAAGACGAATAGTCAGTCAAAGGGGCCTTTTGTCTGGCTCCCAGATCTCATCATCCAAATTAAATCTCAGAACCGAGGTCAACAAATATGTGGGATGAACGTCAGAAATGGGCTACTGCAAACCCCAGTACTCCGTGCATGGAAAGAATCCTTATGGGCGTATCTAGCGCTGGAGAGCTTCTCCGAGGACAAGCGAGAGTAGCAAGGAGGGTAGCAAATGTGCACAATTGGAGGATGGCCTCGTTTGTCTATTCTCTCACCAAGTGAGAGAGAAGCAGCGACCATCACATGACAAGATAAGTGTCGATGAGATCCTTCTTGGTATTATTATCTGCTGCACAGACATGCAGCAGGTCTGATGGTTCACTGTAGCTGCAACAGCACCTCTTCAATAGGTATACCTAAGTTCCCTGGGCTGGTCGTACAGCATATCGAGTAATAACTCACGAAAGATGTAAATAGCAGGTAGAATGTGCCCACATGCATATTATTTTGTGTAGAGATGAAATTAAAGCCTCACAAACCTCCATTGTTTGTGAAGCGTGTACCGCCATGTACTCTGCAGAGGAGAGCCGGCAAGGAAAAAAAAAAACACAAGCCAACACGGGAAGCATCGGTTTGATACGAGTCGACCTTCTCATCTGTGCATATCATATCTATTGGCCTTCGACTGAAGAAGCAAACAGGGATATAGCATACTCTTAGAAGTTCATTGGCAAGTGCCACCTGAGAAGAGGGTCAGGATGCAGGGAGCATGGATATATCCATGCAGAATGGCGCGAGTCATCCGCGGCCCAAGAATCCAGCATAAACCTTGCAAAGAGAACCATAGGATGCAACTGGCCGCTGCGCAGCGCTATGACTCCCTCCAGACGCTACATGGGGGGGAAGAGATCGATCGTGACCGGCCAACAGAGGGTCCTCCAAAAAGGCAAATAATGGTAAAAAGATAGGGAGATGATATGCTGGTAGTCTAATGAAATTGGCTTGAAAGACTGCTGTGGGATAAGGAGCCAGAGAGTTCGAGAAGGGCGATTACTCTATTATCGCTGATACGCACTGTGTGTACATGTATCATTAGCATTGCCCATTTTAATATGATAATTAATACATCAGGAATAGTCGAGTTACCTTGACAGATCTGCATTCGGTGTCGGCTGAAGCTCATAATTGCCTTCAGCTACGATGCGATGGAGTCAACTTCCACCGACAGCGATGTGACGATGGAACCTCTGAAAATGGAATGTCATATGCGTCAATTCTCCGTCGGGCATAGCACATTCAGTGATAGGAAGACGAGAGATATCCAATAACGACGACAATATCAATATGCAAGGCTCGATGACAGAGAGCGCAGCCACCACAGAGAAACGGCAGAGGACGCGCCAGCGCGTACGGCTAGAGGGGACAATTCAAGGCTTCGTCACGGACAGGAGGACGATGCGCTTGCAACTCCCACATCGATCGCATCATTCTTCTATTCTCTTCTCATCTTGCAGACAGGAGGGAGGGGCCCATGCCTCGCTGTAATCAGCCTCTTGGGATATTCAATGCCATTCGACAGTAGAAACAAAGAGCGGTAGAGACCCTGGTCCAACCTGCATAATATGCACCTCGCGAATGCGACACATCTCCCCGAATCAGAGCCTGGCTGGTTACGTGGGATTATTGCCTGCAGATATGGAGACTCGTAATATATTTACTGTTCTATATTCATGGCCAATACATTTTGTTGGGCATATGCTATGTGCATTAACAGCATTGCAGCTGTACGCAGTGTACGCCTTGATGAATGGGTCCAATCGCCAGAGTCTGCAATTAAATATGTACTGCATTGAGATCATGTCACCTGCCCAAATTTGCCCAGACTCTCTCAAACAAATAGTCTTTGACTGTCCAAGTCAGCGGTCAGACTCTTGTGCATACACGCATGCAGGCGTATGTGCACATACATAGATGGATGTACTATGCTGGGGGAGCACCGACTTCGTATCACCTTGCTGATAGCAAACAATTGCAAATAGATAGGGGAAATAATTCAAAAAAATCAATAAAAGCGTGGCAAAGGAATCCGCCAAAAGATTGCGGAGTGACCCACCGACTGATGAACTGCACTATACAATAGAGAAGGGTCTGAGCCCCTGAGAGTCAAGGAATCTCCATTCAGGAACGGGACGCTGGAAGAACAACACTCGCTTCACCCTTGGCGAGAAGGTCGAAGCTCTCCTCGCTTGTAGCTGTTATGGAAGGACTAGGACTCTGCTCCCGAGAGGCGTCATTTTCGTTTTCCTTCGTCGTGTCCCTCTTCTCTTTAGCTGTTGACACGGACGTATCCAAGCGCCACCGTCTATCCCCAATCCATTCAATGCCATCACCCGCACCACGGACCCCAAGTTTATGGCGAGCCCTCTCACGCTCCTGAAGCGGGAGAGTGTCCATTTGTTGCTCTGCGGAGTCGTCTGAATCTGTCCTCGGGACGTCAATGGGGAGATTACGATGATGCCATTCACCAAGAAACATGCCGTCGGGATCGACCTCCCTCCGGACTGAGAGATATTCATCCATGTCCTTACCGTACCACTGTCCTAGCTCGCGAGCACAGGTTGTATGGAAGTTTTTGGCCCAGTGCGGTTTAGCACCCATCTCGCGCATGAGCCATTCGAAGGCCTCATAGTACCGGTCTACGCCAGGGGGATCCCGGAGGTAGGGGCGGTAGAGAGTCGCGTTGAGGTATAGTGTAGGCCCATCTGTGCAAGTCGGATCGAGAAATGGACGAGGGTTTTTGTTCAGTGTTGTATCTGACACTCTCACTTCGATCGGACAGTGAACCCACAATCGGTCAGCGGGGAACGGAATTTGAGCAGTCGCGACATCCCCATGCAGCCACGCAGACAGACGAGTGATGGCCTCCGGCCCTTTTTCCAGAGGCATGGCCCATTCATTGACAAACTGGGAATATAGACAATTCATCAAAAGCCCTTCGCGCGCGGGTTCCACGGCTTCAGTGACCACTGCTCCATCTCTGAATCCATATTGCATGCCAAAGACGAACCACTCCACCCAGGGAAGGATCCAGGGGAAATAAGTCGAAGCTGCCAAAAGATTATGGTAAATAGCGTTCCCAATCAACCCACCATAAAACGTCTTCGGAGGAGGCCGCAACGGGAGATCCGTCTTATCTGCATGCCAGACAATAGCACTTTTCTCATACGGCATCCACCAGACGCGGACAAACTCGTGAGACGTCCAAAGGCCGGAAGACCACTTGGCCAGCACACTCGACAATTTCTGCCTGGATTGTTGCCAGGCGACGTTGAACAACGGCTCTGCCTGGATAGTGACCTCTACAACGATCCCCAGTGCACCCAAGGAGACTAGTGCCGCGCGAAAGAGGGACGGGTTAGCGGTCGCGCTGCATCTCACCAACTGCCCATTGGCAAGTATCAAAGAGAGCGACAGGATAGACTCCGAGATCAAGCCATGCTGAAGCGAACTGCCATGAGTACCTGTTGCGATGACACCCGCCACAGACTGGCTGTCGATGCTGCCCAGATTTGAAAGGGTCAACCCGTGTTTTGCCAATTCCTTCCCTAGATTTTTCAGACGAATACCAGCCTGCACGGTAACGACGCTTTTTTCGCGATCAACGTGCAGCACACGGCTGAAGTCATCGAGATTGACGATCCAGGAAGAAGTGCAGGTCAAATCGGATGGCGAATGGCCGCTGCCGACTGTGACAAGACGGCGGCGACAACGACGCGCTAGATTCACGACCTTCTGTATCTCCTCAATGGACTGCGGGAGGATGTACAGCTCAGGACGCGAGTAGAAGGTCTTGGCCCAGGTATGATGCAGGTGATCGGTGGACGCGCGAAAAGGAACAGCGGGGTCCAGTCGCGACAGCTCGCGAGTGATGGTGGGGTCCATTGTGCGTGAATCAGTGCGATCGATTCTCACCGAACAGACAACCAAGGCATATCGAAAGGGTTGGATAAGCGGATGTTCTTGCTGGACTGGTAGCAGATGCGAAGTGACGTTGAAGGTGAGAAAAAGGCGTAAACAAGACGAAATTTATTGTCCCAACGGTGGGTCGGCGAAGAACCGGGTCGGATATGGCGAATATCGGGAACGATAAGGTCACCGCTGTAGTACTTGTTCAGAATAAGGCGCCATCTTCAGTCTCGTCAAATCTTATAAGAAATACCCATGAAGTAATGAAGTTGAATGAACCAAACGATATCAAGATGACATCACGCGGCCAGGATTATAAGACATCTGTGGAGTATGAGTCTAGTCTCTATTGCTCTCATATTAAGAAGTTATACTTGGAGAAAGTAGCGACCTCAAATCAGATTACATACAGCAAACAAGGCAAAAGAAAACGCTTTAGTCCAATAGATATAACACTGATCCCGTTAGGACTCCAACATGCATCCGCGTGAGATGTCCATAAACACCCATTCATAACTCCCGCGCACCGGATGATGCAACTGCTGAAAAAGAAGATAGTAGTGAAAACAAAGCGAAGAGATTCGATCAGTACCGAATCGCTTCAATGGCGGCATTCAAAGGAAGCACCTTGGGGACAGACTGCCAAGGGTGCTTATCCCACTTGCGAAAGGCACTTCGGCACGAATCCGGGATTCCACCGATGGACACAAAGCTCTTTGGAATGAATGGTCTGTCCTGAAGAGATGCAGCAAGAATTCCATATTCGTGTGCAAAAACGACCGCTGATGCGAACTCCGCAGGCCGATTCGAAGCTTGCTCACCAATGATCCTAAGGAAAGAAGTCAGTGGAATGCGAATCTCATTCACAGTTCCAGTATTCGAACTTACACATAGATCTCAAAGAAGGCGTCGAGAACATAAATATCCCTCATTGTGATGTCCTTGAAGCAAAAAGGTTCGATCTCCTGGACCGTGTCATTCGGCCGGATGACAGGTGAGGAAGACCCTGATCGTCGAATCCAGAATCCTGATCGCTGTCCGAGTTCATGGTCTAACCGCAAGAGCCTGCAATTGAAATGAGGATGACTAGGCTTCAGCCGCCAGTGCTCCGAACGCATATAGTCTTCACTGTCCTTGTTATCCGAGAAATTTTCAAAAAAGCCCTCTGGCTCCTCCCCTTCGACAACTTCTTCAAAATCACCCGTCAAACCAAGGTCCATCCCGATGAGTCGAGCAGCACCAACTTCCTCTGCTCCGCTTCCTTTCCCCTTCCACAGATACACCTTCCCAAATCTGGCGGATAACACGAACGGGTAGCCTGAGCACAGGCTGCGGCGAGAGAAGTCGACCTCATCAAATGCCATCTGCTTCAAGTGCTTTCGGCCACAGAGCATGTACAAAGCTGAGGAGCTGGAGCGTGAGCTTGACCCACGACGTGTGACTATAATTCCGCCCAGAGCTTGTATGAAACGCGCAGTTTCTTTGCCTTGCTTTGTAAGCTCAAGCTTGCAACCGTTCTCGCGTGCAATTTTTCGGGCAAAAAGTTGGGCATCCTCCAATGCCGCTTCTCCAACACCATCGCCATGCCAAAGATGTATTTCAGACCGTGTGTTGCCATCCGATTCAAACACATGCAGGCACAGGTACATACTTCCCTCGTAAAGAATGTATTCTTGGTTGGTAGGAAGATCTTGTCTCTTTCCGTCACCAGTGATCTCCCAAATCTGCATTTTCAATGTCCTTATCTTCAAGTCTTGCATCTTATTCTCCAGGATAAATTGGGGATCGATATCTACTCTGTCGCTGGACTTTGGAAAGGTTTCAAAGAAGTTTGATATTACTTCTGCTGCCTCTCCGGTCCGTGGAACAGGTGAGAGGGAAGATGACTTCGGTGGAGGCTTTGGTTTAATCGAAGACTCCCCCAAAGAGATACCAGACGTCTTTTGGGCAATAGGTGGAGGTGGTAAGGTCTTGTTCAGAGGCGATATGTTTCTTATCCCATTCTTTTCGAAGCCATGCCCGAGTTTCGGCTGGGAGTCTGCATGAGAATCCATCCTATTCTCTTTCAAATTGGTCCTAAGCGGAGACGGAGAAGAAGGATGCAGGGAGGCTTCCTTTTGTAGAGAAAATGGAGATGGGGTTCTGGACGGTTTAGGCGGCAAGACCGGCTTTCCAGGGAGTGGGGGTGTGACATTTCTTTTATTCTCAACCTCCCGGGACATACTTGAAATCTGTCGAGAAGGAAGCTTGTCGAGATCTAGATCAACTCGAGGTGCAGTATCTTTGAACTTCGCCTCGGAATCGCGGTCATTTGAGGATTGAGATACTTGCCTGGATGCAATAAAAGAGGCTGAAATAGATGTTGCTGGCTTTGGCCGCAAGGCTGGTTTGTTTGAAGATGTACTTTCAGCATTCTCAGCGTCTTGGGAATCATGACTTTGGGTAGGAGCGTTAGCCGTGGCGGAAACGCTTTGTAGTTTCTTGTCACCTTCATCATACGAAGCTTGGAGATTCTTTCCTAATCCTGTTGGCTTGCTAGCAACCCTGGGTTTTAACTGTCCCTGTGAGGTTCCTTCGTCTTGTTTTTGTTGAACATTAAAAAGCGGTAGAGTGCTGGCACTTTGAGTAACGGGAAGACCTGTCCGCGTTTTTTTTACTTCCAGCGAAGGCGCTGATCGATACGACGGGGTTTCGTTCTGGACCTTAGGTGCCGATTCGATGGTAGTATTCTTCGGCAGGCGCCTCTTGGGTCCCCTTGCACGACCCTTAGTCATATGAGTGAGAGATGTAAGCGTTTGGGGCTCGGCAGACTGGGTAGGTGTAACTGAGTTCACTTCTTGGGAAATGCTTGCTGCTGGCGGACTACTCGATGCTCCACCTGCTACTGGTGGGCCGCGTGACAAGAGACCGGCTAGGGCAGGGTTTATTCGTCCTGCGAGCTTCCCTTTAGTGACGAGACCTTCAGATGCAGCAGTCGCATGAGCGACTGGAACTGCTTTTGTCGATGGTAAAGGACGAACCGGTTTGATGGTCTTCTCAGTCAACTTCTGCGGCGTTCCAATGTCTTCGTCCTGTTTTGGTTCAATCACCAAGGTCTCATTCTTGCCTTCATCGCTGGCTTCTCTATCAACAAAATCCAAGCCAGTCATGTCGGAGCGAGAGTCCCCATTTTTCGGCCCTCCAACTGCTGGAGGCTGAGGCCCAGAGTCTTCACTGGGTCTGGGAGATGGTGGCTTTTTCCCGAGAAGACTCGGAGGGGGTTTGGCAGCCTTGGGAGTCACTGGAGACAAGCCGTCAGAGCGATTACTCTTCAGACTGTCGGATCTGGATAGGTTATTACGCCTGGCAATTGCCTCCGGAACTGGTGGCTTCTCAAGGGCATCGTGGTCTTCAGTGGCATTACCCCTCAAAGACCCACCAGCAGCCTTGATGGCTTCCTTCTGCTTTAGGATATTTTCCTTCAATTCATCCACTCTTTGCGACTTCTTAGGTCCGCTGGTTGCATGGAGCGCAGCTTTCCCTTTCAGGATGTTCTTCTTTAACTCATCTTGGGGTACATAACTTGTCGTTTCTGCTCTCCTCAGTTTTCCAAAGACATTTTTGAACTCTGGCTCCTCTTGCTGGGTAGTCTCTCTGACCGTTTCCCGCCGTCTAAGGTTGGCCCGGAAATCTATTACAGGAGACTGTGGCTTCGGTCTCGTCAAGAGAGGATCTCGGGGCGGCCCAGAGGGAAGGGTAATATTGGGCTTCGGTGCGACTGAGGGTGGCGATCGTTTGATACCCGTGTTATCGTTCAAAGTATTTCCGGGTTTCGATTCCACCTGCGGCTCTTCCTTATCTGGCGCATGACCACCATCCACACTATCCTCCACAGGGGGTGATGCATCGCTGCCCTTAATATTGAGTTTCGGATCTGATTCCTTCTCGTTGGCCTTTCTTGTTTCCGGGGTGCTGATTACATCCGAGACTCCAGAGGCGCTTGGTTTCTTGTAGTGAGATCCAGGAGCCGGGGACCGCATAAGGCCCACAGGGGTGACTTCTTTGAAGCTGTTGGAACGCCCTAGATCAACACTGCCTCTTGCCTGTCTATCCCTCATCCAATTGGGTTGTTGCGGGGCCTTCTTCTGGCGTGGCGATTCCGGTCGATTTAGAGCGCTCTCCAGCCAGGTAGCTTTGGTAGGACTCCACCGCTTGGAGTCCATTGTCTTGGATACGAAAGGACTTGTTGGTGTTTGCGGCTTAGACTCAGTTTCCTGATCATGGTTGCTCAAAGCACTGGAAGGTCGCACGTGTGCGAGAGATGAGTTCGGCCGCGCATTGTTAGATGCAGGCGGTGTGGCAGGTCGTTCATCGTCTTTCGCGTGGACAGTCGCTTCGCTGTGACTCGATCCAGGTCTCGAAGTGGTGGGGGGACGGATCTCGAGAGACGACTTCCATGCACCTGAGGACAGATCACCGAAGGAAGAAACCGCAACACTGTTGCGGTTGCTAGCGATTGAATTTGTCCGACTACGTCTGGGAGAAGCTTGCGCGCTCCACCGCTTTGAAACGCTGTCTGATCGCTTCATCATGGCACTTTGAACGAATCCGCCTAGCCCTTTAGTTGGAGACGTGGAGCGCTCTGGGGAAAGTCGCCTTTGGGAATGTGGGGGTGTTGATTGCTCTTCCGACAACGGTTCATCCTTTCGAGGCTCAAGTTTCTGGGATGCTGACACAGGGACGGGAGAGCCCAACGCGGAGGCAGGGGAAGCAGGGGAAATACTGGAGTATCGATTGCCCAAACTCCCATTCCCAAAGGTTGAACTGGCCCTTGAAGGTACCGACGACCTCATTCCCCCTGCTTCCTCATTACCTGGCTTCTCCGGATCCGTAGTAGTCTCCCGATCCATTCCTGGCAATTGCTGCTTCTTGTTCAAAGACGTAACACCTGCTCCGGTAACCTCGGTATCTTTTCGTAGTGCAGGCGAGCCAATTCCTCGATCTGGGGTTTGACGAAACCAGGAGGGATCCTTTGAAGCAAGGGAGAGCGCGATTTGACTTCGGTCTGGCTCCTGATCATCGGTTGGCGTCGTCGACACGGTCTTCGCAGAATCAGGACGGGCAAAATTAGGAAAGACAGGTCTGCTAGAGCCCAGGTCTCGAGACGACGGACGCTGCTGCCAGGACAAAGTCCCGCTTCTGCTGACGGCAGAAGTCCGAAAGGTCGGGGGGGAGGACGATTTCATTTCAGTCGCATCTGAGGATGAGACAGCAGACTTGCGTTCCGAGGTCGGTGACTCGTCGTTCTTCGCGGTACGCGAGGGACTGGATGGCTCGGATTCTGAGAACTGGGAGGACGGTTCGAGTTGTTTTGGAGGATCGAGGGGGCGATCGCCAAGTGCGCGGCTCAGCTGTTCTGACAAGGGTGAATCTTTGGTGGGGGAGATGGACTGAGCCCGCTCTACAGTGGCATCAACAAGACAACCGGGTCAGTTTCTGATACAAACCTTGCCACGGAGAAAGCGATTAATTATGCTTGAGGAATGATAGAAACCATGGCAATACGACCAAATGGGCAAAAAGGAGGCAGATATGGGCAGAGAGGAGTGTGTTGAAGTGAACAGCAACTCGAGCTGACACCCATGGTGACCAGGGAGGGGAAAACGCAATCCCTGGTCTTCTTTTTTAATGTCTTACCAGCTCTCCGAGCCTGTCTTTCTTTCCGTCCCTGCAGGATCTCCTCTTCCAGCTTTCTGGTGCGTTCCTCGTCCTCCTTGTCGCGTTTCTCTCCCAGCTCTCGAATGCGGAGGAGGAAGTCATTGACGTCCTCCGACCCGTCAGCGTCTGTTGTGGGTGCCATGACTGGTATTTATTTCAAATGTATTATTTAATTTAGATAAACAAGATGAAGACCATCCAACTATCCGGCTGTAAAGGCACTAGAGCGGGATATAGCAACAGGAACAAGGGATGAGACAGGGGTGCACCCACGGCACGGCTTTCAGTCCGAGGTGATGAAGAATGGAATGATAAGAATGACAGAATGGAAGAGAAAAAGAAAATGTGCTTGCATTATTATCTGCAGCGGCTGAACTGTTCCCATGAAAATCTTGGTGGAGCCCGAGAACACGGACGCCAGAGGGAAAAAAAAACAGAAACAGAAACAGAAACAGGCACAGAAGCGAATCCATCATCTTCTCAGCCAGCCAACCATGCAGCCGGCGTTGATCGGTTGCTGTGCCTGCGCGTGGCATACACCGTCCAGCGACTACTTAGGATCATAGATACGTCCAATCCCATGCACTGCATGGCGTTGTTTTGATTGTTTTCCATCCCTCCGATGGATTTTTTGCCTTGAATTTCAGGTCGTCAGTCCGCGAGACGTGCTATTATTAGGCTCGTGTGTTATGATATCAACTCCGAAACGCGGATCAGAAGCTTCGTAACGGATGGAATTGTGTTTCGCTTTTCCGCTGATTTTATTGCACGTCCAATTGGTAAATTTCACGAGGAAGATCCACTGAGCTGTCCAAGGGTGAGAATTGCAGTCGGGATAAAGGTCCATGACGGAAACACAGAAAACTCTGCTGTGTCTCAGTGGAGCAAACGGTCAGATCTGCTCTATAACGCTGCAAGGAAGGCAACGGAAGTATGCATTTGTTCCTGTCAACAGAAGTTGTGCGGAGTTACAGAGTAGTTAATGCTCCCTTGCTTCAACGAGATCGAAATCATCCCGATTCCCGATGATCCATAGGTCCGCTCTCCGCGTATGAAATAGAGACAGTATACGGGTAATATGCACAGCAAACTGCTCTTCGCAGAAATACAGGAATGTAGGTAAAGTGGTACCATTATTATTGTATTCATCGAAGCCCATTCGGACAACTCCTCCTGTCTCCGTCTGGCATTAATTGGAACAGATTGAGATACTTCAGTTCCCTGCGATAATTCAATTGAGTAGAATTGCCTTATCTGCTTTCTGCAGCAGTCAAGCAAAGAATCCTAATTCGACGCGGGGCATACCTAGTACCTGCTAGTAAAGGAAGAGTCGGTCTTTCGCATCTTTCACCACCCACTCCAACCCCTCGTTGAGGTTTCTCCCTGTCATTGCGCTACAAGGCAAAATAGTCCACTTGTGGGTTTTGATCGCGTCCAGAGAAAGCCGCTGTAGATGAATGAGCTAAAATAGCAACCAAGAGATGGATTGATGCACACTCACTTGGCGAATCTCATCCACTGTCATACAACTTTCCACATCTGTTTTATTTGCAAAAACGAGAAGGCTGGCTCCCATGAGCCGCTATGGAATTGACTGCTTCAGCATCCAAAAGCTTCCGGTGGCAGTGCGGGAGGGGAGCGTATACCTCTTCAAGGAGCAAGTCCGCAAGCTCTTGACGACAGTCATCGATTCTCAGACGGTCTGTCGCATCAACGACCCAGATCAATGTGTCTGTCTTTTCAAAATAGTTCTGCCAATATGATCGGATTGTTTTTTGTCCTCCGACATCCCCTGTCACATATTAGTGCGGGGCTTCATGATGGCTAACATTCTCAAGTTTCTTCTCACATATATTAAGCTTATAACTGTCCTCGGGTCAGCTCAAGCATATGTTTACAGGAATCCTGTGCCCGGCTTTCTTACCCCATAAAATCTATCGTCTTGATAATGAACCCTAGAGTTGGGCTGACAGTGGTGACATCCTCATTCATGATGCGCTTGACAATCGTCGTCTTGCCAGCATTATCAAGGCCACTTCAATGCCGTCAGTTGGTATACTTGGGTGTTATAGAACTTTAGGATATGTACAGCATCAATATTCTCATTTCTTTATCCTTTAGTCGGGCTTTTCGTAATATTGACAGCATTTTGTATGGTCTCTTTGAATGGAATTCTCCCTTTGATGAGGTTTGTAGGGGTTAAGCGAACACCAGTGAATGGCAAAGTGGAATATTTCCAGATCTGGATAAGCGAGATCACGTTCGCATAGGAAGATATACATTTCTTTTCACCAAAACATATTCTTCCTGTTTTTATTCTTCATCATCTTTGTCTTCTTTCTCTTATTTGGCTTGGGCATTTATCCTGTTTCTATCTTTCTAAAATAATATGTTAGATGTGACTAGCAGTCTATGACATCTATATGTTCAGTGAGTCTTTAGTTTTATATGGTTCATTGTCGCGCGAATCCTATTCATTTATACTCAAGATATTGACTCTACCTAACCCACCTTGCTATTTCCTCTGATTGACTATTGATCTGGATTCTTTCCTGGCTAGAATCCCTCATATCAATATCACTAGAGATAAAGAACAGACTCCATCACACCCTTCTCTGTTCTCTTCAAGGGAGTACATGACGTGATATGTATAGTGTCTTCCTTCTGGCATACTAGCTGAGGATAATTTGCTAGTCAGGTTATACACATACAAGGGACGGATTGGAGAAGAACAAGGCCTTTCCCGCCAGCAAATTGTCACGCTGCCTAGGCTTCCAATATGATCCACAGTTGACTTACAGACCTGCGTTGTCCTGTCTCCTCTAGGCTTGGTCGACCCTACTAGACCTCTATAGGAGCAGACGTAGCCTGCCACATAGTTCCAGAATTTAGGTCCAACTTCTAGGTAGATAGACCAGGAACTATGTCAGGCAAGGTGGGCCCAGCTATGGAATCTGGAGCAAGTCGACAGAGGGCAGGCTCCGCTCCCCTGCCCAAAGACGATAGAGCGAGGAGGGTGGGCGTCCCCGCCAAAATAGCTAGGAGAGGGAGGCTACCGAGAGGTTGTTATTGTGCTTCCGATTAAGTCCCAGGAGTAGTCCAAGCCTGCAGGAATCCGTCACCGTGCCCTAGAGAGTGAATTACCCCCTCGACTACCTGGCAAGGGATCAAACCCCATATCTGCCTCGCTAAGCGAGAATCAACACGGTACTCCCCTTTGGAAGGTGGCGCGGCCAAACTCAAAGATCATCTTCGTCCCTTTTCGGGGAGATCAAGAAACGAGAAATAGGCAACAAGCCGGCGCTAAAGGTATAAATGTGAAACTACCCTATGCGAGATACTCTCGTTAATATAACCGATGAGAGGCCAGGGAAACAACCATCCTCCTCGAACGCGAACGAGAACGAGACTGTTGGAAACGACCGTCCTCTTCAAAGCCCACACAACGCACTGGAAAATAAACAACTAGTCATCTCCAAAGGTAACCAATTCATCCTTCGAATGACTTTTAGTATAAAATATTAACTCACAAAGGAGGATAAAAGCGTTGAATAACATGTCAACCTCCGGTGGCTCTGATGAAATCGTCCTGGCAAGGTTCAGACGCAAGTACCACAATGCTCAAGGCCCCCATGGATCGAGAGTCGGCGATCCCAGCTGGCAATCCCCGAGATGGAACGAGCCTAATAACGCCAACAATTCCAATGTAAGGGATGACCAAGTGCCAACCCCTGAACCTCACACCAAATATGCCTCAAATGCTGGTCCCTCTCAGCCTAGGACGCCCGCCAAGGGTCCCAACGATAAGTTTAAAGTTGCGCCCCCAGAAACACTGGCAGAATTGAAGAAGTACCAGCAGCAGGTTGTCAAGGAAGCGCACTTGAACAGGTTCAATGACGATAGTGGTCCTGATATAAGTCCCAAGTTCCTTGCTAGAGTTAGGGAGGGCCCTGGAACAGACCCAACAAGTGAGATATATCAGAAGATCGAAAATCGCCGTCAGACCCCAGGTTACCTTCCCACGATTGAAGTAACTGCGGATAATAGAAACGCTTCCCCGAACATCGAGAGTTGCAATGAAGACAGTGAATCTGAGTATAGCAAGTTCACATTCGAGGATGCTGCCGGAACATTAGCCTCTGAAAGATACAAGGCTCAGTGGATTCTTTACGCGGACAGCCCCCGTGCGTATCCGAAGGTGGAAAATGGGATGATTGTTCTATCCTCAGAGCCAACTCCAGGACATGAATACGTTCCTGTGGCACCCGAAGAGGATGGTCTCAAAACGCATCACCCACGCGCCAACAAACTCCAGGTAGGTCCTGAGACCCATAGCTGGACCGATGTGTTCTTCGCCGACTGGGAATACCGCCCCAGATCTTGCTCCAGCTACGAAGCGTTCAGAGACACGTTCCGTCGTTGGCTGGACGCAACCATAGGTGTCTGCCACAAGGTTGACATCTACCACCAAGCATATTTTGACGGGACCGCTCATTCGGATGGGATGCGATCCCTTTACCTTCCTGACATCGAGACTTCCTTGGTGCTCCTTGACATGGAAAATGCAGAGACCCGTCTGCACGCACACGAAACTTCGGAAGGCTACTGCCACAATCTGGATCTGTACATTAAAAAGGAGAAAGAGGCCGAGGTGACCAAGAAGAAAGCACAGCGACAGGCTTACTTGAATGCCTCTCAGTATGTGCCGGTTCCAAGCCCAAAATCTCCAAGTGCAAACATTTATCTGCGCCCAGTCGAAACTGGTGATATCCCCGGGCTTCTTGAAATTTTCAATTGGTACATCAATAATACAACTTTGCCTACAAACGTTACCCTTATGAGCTCGGCAGATGCACGCCAACTTATCGAGAACTGCAAGCAAGAAAGGCTCCCATTTCTGGTCGCTGCCGAACGCAGGACTGGACTGGCGGCCAGGAACATTGAACATAACGAGCGAATTTTTGGTTACGCCCTGGCGAAGGACTTTATTGACCAGAGGTCGACGGGTCGCTTCACGGTAGAACTACAGCTGTTCGTGAGAGAAGACAAGAAATATAGGGGTATCGGGAGAAGCCTCATGGACAAGCTGCTTGAGGTTTGCGATGCTACATACAACCCTCAAAAGGGCTACTTTTTCGATTCAAACTTTGAAGATCGACCTGGATACTTCCCCGGAGGTCATCGTAAGCTCGCTCGCCTCATTATCGCTTATACTTACCCAAACGAAGACGAATTTGAGTACGAACAGATCAAAGCGTGGCTCGGCAAGTATCGCTTTAAAGAACAGGGCCTGCTCAAAGGAGTTAGGGTAAAGTTCGAGAAATTGTGAGTACTATCGGTGTTCAAAAAAATAAAATAAAAATAAAAAATCTGGCCTATTTCCACTAACCCTCTATGCCAGTCTGAATGTCAGCTTCCTCGTTCGCGACGTGGGACCTACGCCTGATAGTCTTCTCATCAGTTGACTAGACCCGCCAGACTAGCCTCTGTCCAATGGTCTTTGTAATATTGTAATCTAATCTAGATATCAGCAATGCGATCGAAGTTCACAGCGAAACTTAGGACCTCGACATGTTCATTAAACAGTCTTGAAAAAAAGGAGCCTAGTCTGAATCAGTCGTGTACTCCCATCGTCGATTTCTTTGGTCTCTGGTTTTGCATAGTCCTGGTCTGGGCCATGACCGGTACCTTCAGCCATGGGTAGTAATACGTGCATATTTTGGCGCTGCCTGTGCTTTGTAATGAGGAATGTCAAGTTACAATGCGCGTACTATGCGATGCGAAGGAGAAGAAGCTGTAGATAGATCTCTCATGGTCCTGTACGTCCCTGCGACGTAAGAGATGATCTAGTTAACGTGGTTTAGTCACGTGATGGTGATTGCCAGTTCTCTTTTTTTCGGTCTTCGAATTGAAAAGATCCCTATACAAATCATTGGGTGCAGTGATTTCTGAGTACGAGGGCAAAAAAAATCTTTGGTTCAATAGATGGTTAGGAAGAAGTCAAGATGGGCAGAACGAGAATGGAAAGCTTTCCACGTGTTGACTAGACGTAATCCACACTTATTCCATAAAACGGCATTTTTACAATCTTTATATCTCAACAGAGGATGCAATATCTTATATTTTAATAAAAACAGTAGTAAATATCAATATTTAAAATAATATTTCTTGAAGCTCTTCAATATAGTCTTTAAATATAAGTGAGGAGTTGCTGAATTCCTTAGGGCGGTGTTATTGGTGGAGTTGACAAATTGGGAATAGTTCCTGCTTCTTTCTGCCATTCCCAAAATCCCCACCGCCTTCCACACTAGAACTTTTTTTTCCCTTGCAAATCGGCACTATTCTTTCTATGCCTGGTTGAGCATTTGAGAGAAAAGAAGGGGATTGGATGCCAATATTTACTATCTCTACTATTATTTTTCTTTGATTTTAATTCCCATCGTTTTGAATTACCGATACGAGAAAGGAGGACGACGGAAGAAAGAACTCGAAATTTTCAAGCTCCGCCAGGCCTCCAAAATGTCTCCCGCGAAAGAAGACGACTTCGTGTTGACCCTATCAGATGAAGAGGAGAATGGGATAATTGAAGATGGCGATGATGACGCTTTCGATGCCGAGAAATCATCGTCAACAAATAAGCGCAAGAGGGGAACTGAATCGGTCGAGGTATCGAAAGGCAAGAACAAGAAGCAGAAACAGGAGACGGAACAATTGAAGAATAATAAAAAGAATAAGAAGGAGGTAGTTAGGAGCAAAATTGGCAGGAACAATGCTGCGGAATCCGAAGAAAGTGCCGATGAAGACGAAGAAGAGGAAGAAGAGGGAGAAGCTATAAATGATGGCTCTTTGAATCCAGATTTCGAGTTCGATGTTGGCAATTCTGTTGCTAATGGAGTTACTGAAGGCTTTGATGGTTGGGGTTTGGGAGATGAGAAGGAAGAATCCCGGAATGGGAACAAAAAGGCCGTGGACATTGATGAGATTATATCTAAGCGGAAGGCGAAGAAAGATGCCGAGTCGGGGAAAAAGCAGAAGGCTAAGGAAGACCGAGAAGCAGATGGAAATGAAGAGGACGGTGCATCCGATGATGATGACGGCATGTCTGTCGATTTCCAAGACGATGAATTGCTAGCTGCGGACGGATTTGGAATGGGTGCTGTGAGCGAGGAGAGTGGTCATTCAGAATCTGAGGATGGAATTGCCTCTGATGATGACGAGAAGGAGAAGAGGAAGGAATCAGAGGATGAGGAGGATAGTGCTTCCGACGATGATTCTGTTGCAACACCTGTTGCTCACCCAGATGATATCGCTTCAGACGACTCAGACAATGAAAGTGAGGTCGACGCGGCCGAGGAGGAGAAACGAAAAGCCTTCTTCGCACCACAGGAGAAAACCGACGGACAATCCGCGCTTGAGTTATCTAAGGGTGCGTTCCAAGACTTCAACCTGTCCCGTCCTATCCTGCGCGGCTTGACATCAGTCGGTTTCACAAAGCCAACCCCAATTCAACGGAGAACAATACCCGTTGCCCTTCTAGGGAAGGATATCGTTGGAAGCGCCGTCACCGGTTCTGGAAAGACAGCTGCTTTCGTTGTACCGATTCTAGAACGTCTACTCTTCAGGCCTCGCAAGGTGCCAACCAGCAGAGTGGCTATCCTGATGCCTACGCGTGAACTGGCAGTGCAGTGCTACAACGTAGCAACCAAACTGGCGACATATACCGATATTACATTTTGTCAACTTGTTGGTGGGTTCAGCCTGCGAGAGCAAGAAAATGTGTTGAAGAAGCGACCCGATGTAATCATAGCTACACCTGGACGTTTCATTGATCACATGCGAAATTCTCCCAGCTTCACCGTCGACACGCTTGAAATCTTGGTTCTCGACGAAGCCGACCGGATGCTAGAGGATGGTTTTGCTGACGAGTTGAATGAGATATTGACGACGATACCAAAATCACGGCAGACGATGCTTTTTTCTGCAACGATGACAGACACGGTGGACAAGCTTATTCGAGTAGGCCTTAATCGCCCCGTGCGTCTAATGGTTGATGCGAAGAAGAGCACAGCTGGGAAGCTAGTCCAAGAATTCGTGAGGCTACGACCGGGACGAGAGGATAAACGATTGGGTTGCCTCCTTCATTTATGTAAGGAGGTTTACACGGGCCGAGTCATCATTTTCTTCCGACAGAAGCGCGAAGCGCATCGTGTGCGGATTATTTTTGGACTACTAGGATTTAAGGCTGCAGAGCTTCATGGTAGCATGAGCCAGGAACAGGTGGGTGTTGAAATGAACTGGCTAGATCCATTTTTAGCATCTGAATTTGCTAACAAGCAATCAGCGTATTAAAAGCGTCGAGGCATTCCGAGATGGAAAGGTGGCTTTCCTTCTCGCCACAGACCTGGCATCTCGTGGTTTGGATATCAAGGGCGTGGACACCGTGATCAACTACGAGGCACCACAGACACATGAGATCTACCTTCACAGAGTCGGTCGTACCGCGCGTGCAGGCCGTTCCGGTCGTGCATGTACCATTGCTGCAGAGCCAGACCGCAAGGTTGTAAAGGCAGCTGTCAAAGCCGGCAAAGCCCATGGCGCTAAAATCGTCAGCCGACTCATCGATCCAGCGGTTGCGGATGAGTGGGCCGCGAAGGCTGAGGCAATGGCAGACGAAGTTGACGCCGTGTTACGCGAAGAGAAAGAAGAAAAGCAACTGGCCCAAGCCGAAATGCAGGTGAACAAGGGAGAAAACCTGATCAAATACGGGAAGGAGATTATGTCGCGGCCCAAGAGGACGTGGTTCGAGAGCGAGCGGGAAAAGCGCGAGGCGCGCAAGTTGGGAGCTGTCGAGCTCAACGGGCCCAATGCGGCGGTATCGGTAAAGGAGAAGAAGAAGCTTAGCAACAAGGATAAGAAGCGGCTGGATGATATGCGACAGCGCCGCGAAGGAAATATAGGATGGAAGAAGGGCAGGTCGGAACGTGAGGCACCCAAGAGCAAGAGCAAGGGCAAGGGCAAGACGCAGGAGAAGGACAGGAAAAAGGGTAAGAAATAGGTGTATAGATGTATGCATATACGGGAATTGTAGATTGTTGATTACAAACTTGATGCTGTTAATATCCATCAACTAGTTGGATTATGCACCATTGGTCATCGTGCGGAGTACCTACACAGCGAGGGAAGAACATCGTTATATATTTTGTAGTAGTATGAGGCATAGTGTCAGTCTCGAGTATGTTTCATGTGTTGGTAAGGCACCCTAGGCTACAATCTGCCTGGATACATGCTACCAAATGCTATACACAGTAGGCAAAATCTGGAAAGTAATGAAGTCTTCACAAGCGAAGAACTTGCTTGCTCAATTAGGGTCTTCTTCAAGGGCCGTGGAAAGATATTGAAACACTGTTGGACGATAGCCCCGGATTCGATTCCCGGTACCGGAATTTTTTTTTGTCTTTTTTTTTTTTTTTAATAAAAAAGAAAACACTCTGTTTAACAGAGCATGTTCAGCACACATATGGTGACATTCAAAATTGCATAGCAGTCGTTCTCGTATATTTACATGCTCGATTTTATGATACTCCCCGGTCAGTACGTGGGGATCGCAGCAGATATAAGAGTCGATACGCGGGGTTTCAACTTCCTACAGTAATGATACACCCTGATCGGGAGCTAGTACACCGCCCATCAAATACCTTCTTATATTGGCTGTTATTGAGTATTGCACTAACGGCAGAATAATTGTTTTAGTAGGCGGTGTATAGGGCACCGAGTACTTCTTACAGAGTATCAAATGCTTATGTAACATCTTTCTTCCATGTTAACTTAGTTAAATTTTTATTACGGGACTGAAGTCTTGTAATTGGGGTTTATGGACTTCAGCTCATATGAATAAGATGTTTCAAGACTCCATTGCACGCCCTAACAACAACATTTGGTAATCTTGCTGGGTTTTGGGATTGTTATTGCTGTTAATATTATTATTAGTATTACAGTATTACTGAAGGTTATTCGCGGCAAGACCGACCTCGGAGTGACTCATCAAAATCTTTTTTTTCATACAAGTATCGCCATCGTCATCGTCCAATCCCCCCCAACTTCCTCAGAAGTTATATCCTCAATCGTTCTCTTTCTACCGTATTGTTATCCATCGGCCTCGCATATTCTTCGTGTTCTTCTCTCGAAGAGACCTGGCATTGCTTTGTCTCCTCTTCCTCACCCCACTTGCCCACTATGCCTATGTGAGTACAGACCCGTTCCCCGTTCCCCCGTTCCCCGTTCCCCGTCTCCCGTCTCCATCTTCTCCGCTGACCATCAAAAGGCTCAAGGACCCCTCGACGAAATACAAGCGATCTCAACCCATCAAGCTACCAAACCGCCAATGGCCCGATAAAACAATCGACAAGCCCCCTCGGTGGCTGGCCACCGATCTGAGAGATGGAAATCAGAGCTTGCCTGACCCCATGGTACGCCCGACCTCTTTCTGTGGCCCTTCGAAGGCCCTGAGACATGGTCTGCAGTCTATACAGGCATTCACTGGCTAACCCGTTTCATAATCTACCTACAGGACGGCGACCAAAAATTCCGCTTTTTCAAGATGCTTGTCGATATCGGCTACAAGGAAATCGAAGTCGCTTTCCCGTCCGCCTCGCAAACGGACTTCGATTTTACTCGTCGCCTGATCGAAACCCCCGGCGCTACTCCCGATGACGTCTGGCTGCAGGTCCTGTCACCCTGCCGTGAGGATCTCATCCGTCGAACCGTCGAATCCCTGAAGGGCGCCAAGAAGGCTATCCTGCACATCTACCTCGCCACCAGCGAATGTTTCCGCCGAATTGTGTTCGGAATGTCCAAGGAGCAGAATCTGGAGATGGCGGTGCGCTGCACAAAATACGCACGGTCCATTACTAAAGATGACCCGAACAACACCACGGAATGGCAATTTGAATTCTCCCCGGAGACATTCTCGGACACTGAGCCCGAGTTTGCCGTCACGATTTGTGAGGCTGTGAAGGCCGCTTGGGGTCCCACTGAGGATAACCCCATTATTTTCAATCTCCCTGCCACAGTCGAGAAGTGGACACCCAATGTGTTTGCAGATCTGATTGAGACTTTCTGCACAAACATGACTGAGAGGGAAAAGTTCGTGGTTTCTGTACACCCGCACAACGACCGCGGCTGCGCTATTGCTGCCGCCGAATTGGCTCAGATGGCGGGCGCTCAGCGTGTGGAGGGTACCCTGTTTGGAAACGGCGAACGGACAGGAAACGTTGACCTTGTCACCCTGGCCCTCAACCTTTACACTCAAGGGATATCGCCCAATGTTGATTTCTCTGATATCAACTCGGTTGTCAAGGTCGTGGAGGAGTGCAACAAGATTCCGGTGAATGAACGATGGCCATATGGTGGTCAGCTCGTTGTCTGCGCATTCAGCGGGAGCCATCAGGATGCAATCAAGAAGGGCTTCAAGCTTCGCGAGTCCAAGGGTGCGAAGAAGGAAGACGAATGGGAGATCCCATATCTTCCTTTGGACCCCGAGGATATTGGACGAACATACGAGGCCGTCATCCGCGTCAACTCCCAGAGCGGTAAGGGTGGTGCTGCTTGGATCATCCAGCGTACCCTGGAACTTGATCTTCCACGCTCGCTCCAGGTCGAGTTTAGTAAGGTCGTCCAGCAGCGCACGGAAGCTGTTAACCGGGAGCTACGCCCCAGCGAAATCGCAGAACTTTTCCAAGAGTCCTATCACCTCAAATCCAACCCACGCTTCAATCTAATTGACTACGATATCACCACAGATCGATCCACAACACCCGGACCCGCAGAGCCCGGAAAGGCGGTTAACACGAAGAATCTCAAGCGCCGCTTTACCGGTATTATCGAGATCGACGGTATTCAGCACGCCATCACTGGAGTTGGCCCTGGTGCCATCTCCTCACTTGCAAACGCTCTCTCCACGCTTTCTATTGACCTTGACGTTGTTGACTACAAGGAACACTCCATTGGTTTGGGCAGGGACGTGAAGGCAGCGACATACATTCAGTGCACCTCGGCAGGTAGCAAGGAACAGGTCTGGGGTGTTGGTATTCACCAGGATGTTGTCCAAGCCAGTTTGATCGCTTTGCTTAGTGCTGCTAGCTCGGTAAGTGTCTTTTTCTTCGTTCTTAGATGAACGCAAATATGTTATCATAGCTCTCTCCTAACATGTCTCTCTATGCAGTTCCTCACTTCTCGCGCTGGATCCCCTGCACCGTTCCGTCCTATTCGTTCATACGCCCTCTCAGATGAAGATCTGGAAGCCCTTGACAGGATTTCTCGTCCGAACAAAAGCAACGGTTCCGCAATCGAGGTGCCTAATGGTCCCGCAAAACCCAAAGTCAACATTGATGAATTGGAAAGGCAAGCAGAGAAGCAGTAAAGCGATTAAAAATATTTATTTCTCCCGGGGTTTCGAAAAAAAAAATGTAACTTGGGATATTATTCAGTGCCATTGAACCTTTTTCCAACCGGATATTCTTTATGAGACAAACGGGAAGGAAACAAAATAAGAAATGGCCGTCATTAGGTGCTGGCCTTAAAAAGTAAATATTGTACAGTGGCTCCATGAGCAATTAAATACCATCAATGGGAATTCATTCGTATTCTTTCTTATTTGTGAGATATTTCAATGTAACAGCACGCTGTCGAAACAAAAATGTAATCACTAAAGGTTTCATGCAAGTCTTGAAAGTAAGAAGCACCCAAGTACATTCTACATACATGTATATATAGTGTAAGATGCTTTGGTTAATTGTATGGCATTCATCATGGACATGAGAAAAACATCATCTAGAAAATAAATAAACCCAAAAAAAAAAAAAAAAAAAAGGATTACCTTCATTCACGACAATAATAAGAGACAAATGAATAGAAGGAAACAACCCATCTGATATCATCAATAGGAAATATACACTCACATGTACCATGCTTTCTTCAAGAAGAGATTGAAAAGAGAAATCAAAATCAATCCAACCAGGCATATCACTGGATGCTCATGCCAATGCAAACATATGTATCAATGGGATAGCTGGATGGACAGCAGTGCCAGAATGGTCAAAGAGACAACATGAGCCAAAAAAAAGTAATAATAAAAAGAGGAAAAAAAAACCTACCATCCCTTTCTAAAAGTCATAACCGTAACCACTCCCGTCATATCGCCTAACAACTTCACTGTGGCTGCTTGGAGTCCGGTGGACACCTCCCTGACCGTATGAACCGTCCAATCTTAGATACGGCTGTGATTGATACTGTTGTGCGTCGTGCGGCCATTCTTCTATGGTTTCCCCTTGTATGCTGGACCGCGACGTCATGGTGTGAGTTGCAGATGGCTCTCTCCAGGATCCGCTGCTTGATGGTTGTCGACTGGGAAGAGAATCTAGTCGCGGGGTCACCTGAGGGGGAATCTCGCTCACGGAAGATGGTGTTTTCATCTCTGAACTCGGGCTATCGCTGCTGAATCGGAGACTCAGATTAGACACGGAGTGGTGATCCAGCGACGGATGGTGATTTAAGGAATCTTGCCGCTGCGGTATCTCCGCTACTCTTGGGGCAGAATCATAGTATGGGGCAGGCTGGTTAAACTCGCTAGGAGGAATTTGTCCCTGAATGGCGCCGTGAGCTTCGTCAAATTTCTCTTGAAGTATCGATGCTGGTACTGGAGATCGAGGCTCGTTTTCTTGCGCAAGGGTGTTGCGTCGGGTGCTGTTAGCCATTGTACTTCCTGGTTTCGAGGCCCTACTAGACCGATGCCGGGGAATGCCCGCAAGTTGGTTTATCGTCCTGTCGGGATCACGAATGCTGAACTGCGCGATTGTTCGCAGCTTTCGAGTCACCCACAAAGCCAATATCTTCCCACGTTGTTTTTCACCCAGACGAGACCGTGGAAAATCACCACGGGAAACGAATGCCACTATGTCAGCGACTACTTGATGCCCGTTTAAGATAGCATCAACGATGACTGGAACGAGGGAGGCCAAATATGACTTCCTTGTAACTTCTACCACAACGACTATCATACCGCCTGCTTGGAAAACAGCGCTGCAGCAGAACTTCAATCAGCAAAGGTTCTTACAAATACCTGCGAATGAGGTTTTATGCCACTTACCATCCTCCGTTTACGATGTTACGATGACACGTTTCCACAGAGCGTTCGATGTCAATAGGGAAATGATTCAACCCGTTAACCTCGAAGGTCTCACCAATACCCCCAAGGACAAAAAGCATTTGCATCTCAACAGGTTGGCCTGCCGGACCGATAGGCCTAGTAACTGTATGAAGGAAACCTAGATCCCCAGTGCGGACATAGGCTACATTGGGATCGGCATCCACAATCCTACCATTGAATCTCTCAATGTCAAATTCCTGTTTTGAGCCATAGAAAGCTTTAGCACAGGCGTCTGACTGAATCCAAATCTCGCCATACTCTCCTGCTCGACACAGCAAGCAGCTTTCAGGATTCACAATTGCAATTTGGGTGTTGACTGGAACCATTCCTGAATCCTGAAGGAGTAGCGTGTTGGAATGGGTATCTGGATCAACGGGGAAGATGAGGCCTCGGCGAAGGGCCTGAATATCAAGCCAGAGCTCTACCGGTTCGATGCACATGTACGATCTTGTAACAATCATAGGGTTAAGGACATGGGAGTAAACAACGTTGATTGCTGTTCGATCTAGGCCAGCAGAGGCGAAATGAAGGCGTAGTTTCTGATCTGTAGCCGGGATTAGTAACGGCCATAAGCAAAAAATAGAAGAGAAATGACCTACAAAGATCGACCCTTGGTCGGTTCTCCGCCGAAATCATCAAGTTCTTCAGCTCCTGGAGTTGGAATCCTTTGGCAGGCAGGACACTCATGGCATGGTCCAACATCTGGCTCGTAGCATAGGTATCCTTAATCTTATACCTGGAGAGCGAAAGGAATAGCGACATGGGATTTTGTGCAAAATCGACGGGAGACACTAGGTAAGTTGGTGCTCCTGCATACATTTATTAGTTAGAAGGCATATCTCGTCTGGTTCACAGATGCTCCTTACCAACGTAAATTCCCATCAGGCAAGTATGAAGGAATCCGAGACCCACAGTGCTACGAACGCTACCGAGAATTGGTCTTGCGCTGGTCATTTGACAAGTTTCTCTCTGTACTTTGCACATGCCCATAATAGTGTCATGGCCAATCTGAACAGATATCCTTCGCTGATCGGGGGTCCAGTATGTCCAAACCATAGCTGGCCGATCAGAATTAAGCCAGGTATCTTTCACCGTGTAACCGAGATCGCGACAGCCGTGGGACTGCCTAGACGGCTTAGTCGTGTTGTAGATGGCCGGCACAGATATATGAAGCACATGGGCAGACTGTTTAATATGTTGGGAGATGATCTTCTGCCTTAATAAATGATCGACATCACTGTTGACAATGATCGCCTTCACGCTGAAGTCATTTATGACATGGAGAAAGGCAGGAGCATCTTCCGAAAGGCGATTTTGGTCGATTGGCGCCATGGGAATAGCTATGAGGCCCAAGCAGAAGCACGCATGTACGGCGTAGACGTATTCTTCGGAATGAGTATACATCAGGGCCAGGTGGTCACCGGGACGGGCCTTGACTTTGTTCTTCAGGTAAGTTGCCACAGCAGCAACCTTCAAGTCAAACTTCTTCCATGTAATACCCTTCCCCTCCTTGGCACGGCCGTCAATGGAGCAATATGCCAGTTCCTCCGCTTGTCGGGATACTCGCCACTGAAGAAGGTCCACGATCGACTTGAAGTTGTTCAGCGGTGTAGATGTCCGATCGTCCATCACAACGTCACGATAATCCACACCAGAATACTGTTTTTCTTGCAGGGCCAGCAACTCTTGTCTTTCAGCGCTTGCGACGGGAGACCAGATCCCTCCAACTGGATCAATCCCTACTGGAAGGTTCATGACTGCTTGTTCCACTCCGAACTTCACATGTACGCAAGGCAGTGTGCCAGCGTCAAACTCCTTACGGCAAAGCATATTACCGATCTCTCGCCTTCCGTTCTTAGTGACTCGAGGGAGAGTGTTTGGAGCGGTAATTAGAACACAGTAGACCCGCAGGTGATATTCTTGATATAGGAGGTCCATGCACCTTTCTGCCAAAGACTCGAGAAGGACGGAGTCTAGTTGTCGTGGAGGTCCTCCTGATGTCGTAGGCGCTGTGGAGGCAGCATAAGACTCGAGCACGATAACCGGAAGATGCTCTTGATTGACGTAGACATCAAAGGCAGTACAGTCATGGATCTTCGGCACCTTCTTCAACAGAGTAACGATCAAATGCTGGACGAAGAAATAACGATGCTCAGCAATCTCCTGTCCATGCTCGACCCATTCCACTTTCTGTCGGATCCTGTCTTCATAAAGACCGAGCACAAAGACTTTGCCCTCGATGACGCAGCCAAGGAGGCCGGTTCGAAGAAATTCAGGCTCTAACAGGATAGGTGTCGGGCTCCCGTCTTCAAATTTGTACGGCCGTGCATGGAATATGGTCTGCGTGTGTTTTGGTAATGCCCAGAAGCCGCCAGAAAGAGACGGCGAATCGACCCATATCTCACCGATGACATTCGGATTGCATAGTAAATTCGTCTCGGGGTCGATGACAGCTAGCGTCGCGTCAGGGAGAGGATACCCAAATGAGCCTACCCGGACTGCATTTGGCATACTTCCGGCATATTTCCTCGCTTCTTCGCCCATCGCCAAAACCACGACCTCATTGCTCTTCAGGGCTTCCTTGTCGAGAAGTACCTCGCCAAGCTCATTTTTGGATTCGTCGTCGTGAGTTCGGATTGGAGCCCCACCGCTTAACAAACTGCTCCCGAAACCACTGTTGTTTTCCGATTTCTCGGATTTCACCTCCTTCTTGGCTCCAGGACGTGAAGCAGGATCCATCTCATGGGTCAAGGGACATCCCATACGTTCCTCACCACCTAGCCAATCCCGCACACTTATCACCATACCGCCGTGCTCAGACAGGCATAACATAGGGGCAACGATCTCTCTCGCTCTCGGATTTCTCATTGGCCTCAACCATCTATCCGCCAAAATTTCATGGAATTCAGCGTCAACTGTAAGGGTATCTATAAGACACAGTTTAACGCTGCTGAAATTGGGCTCAGAGTTCTTCTTGAAATTTCTCGTAGCCATCGGATCCTGCTGGTAGTTGTAGGCAGCAATTTTGAGACCAGGGTAGTGTGCAGCCATAAGAGTAGCCCTGTATTTTGTGATGAGGTGGGCGTAAAGACCGGGGGTTTCGACCGTTTTATCATCCATCCAAACAGTTGTATGGCCGCCGTAAACAGTAAGAAGAATGCCCAATATCATGCCGATGCCTTGCCTAGGGTCTAGGATACTTATGAGGATTTCACCACGACCTTTGCCACCAAGGATCCTGGACTCCTGTTCGCTCCCGTTGCCTGTATTGGCTGGAACAGTGGCAATCATCGCGCTGAGGCAAGCCATTTGATGCATGATTGTCCGGTGGCTCATGACTACACCACGCAGATCACCAGTAGGTGCCCTCGAGAACTCAATGTAAGCCAAATCCGGGACAAGGAGAGGCGGGCTTTCATTCTTCTTCTTTGGATGATAGCTCCCAAATTCATTGGTCTTCCACCATTCCACTCCTCTCGGCCAACTCAACTTCTGAGTAGTAATGTCCCTCTGGAAGTTCTTGAGATTGTTCTCCGTAGTCAATGCAAGATGAGCTTGTGTGGAGGTGAGGATTAAATTGAGAACCTGATAATTTTCTAAGCTGTTTATGGGGACAGCAACAACCCCTGCAATTAGGCATCCCAGAAAGGCAACCGCGAACTCAATAATTTCTTCGTCTCTGTAGATCAGAGCCACGCGGTCTCCACGATAGAGGTTGCTTTTGTCACGGATAACCTGTGCAACCTTTTCCGCACGACTGGCGAGCTTTTCCCAAGTAATGGAAGCAATTTCCTTTCCTTTTTGGTCCAAAACCCAATAGGCAGGCTGCTTTGCATGAATTCGAGCGCGGTGACGAAGAACCATTGGAAGGTTGTCAAATTTAGACATAGGCGTGTTTTTGTCATGCGGGTCGCTAACTGCAAACGGGATGTCCCGAGGCTCCAAGGGGAGCAGACAATCGCTTGCCGGCAGATTGGGGTTTTCGGGAGCAGGATACAGTGGCGGAGCCATATTCGCAGTAGGGGAGAAGGCATCCGATTGAGAATAACGGTGGTGGAACCCGCCACCATAGCTATCTCTGTAGTCTTCGTTCTGTTGCCCGGCAAAGTCTGAGAAGTAGCCCTGCTGCAAATCGAGCATTGTCGACTGTCGTGAAACGTTACCAGCCAGCGCATCGTAGCCTCCCGCGGACTCATCTGGGTAGTCCCCATAAGCAGGATTGAACGCATAGTCCTGACTCGTCAAAGTTGCTGTCCTTGGATCTTCTGGATTCGGTTGAGTTCTCGGAAGAAAAAGAGAGTCGTATGAGGTCGTCGATGTCCGATGGTCCATTGGCTGCAGCATCGAGCCCGTTCTTCCGTCATAATAGGGTGCCCCATTCTGACTGCCTGCACCAACGGGTCGATTATATCCAAATGATCCATTACCCTGCTCCCTCCCTGCAAATCCAGATAACGATGGGTCTCTCTTTAAAGAATCTCCGGTCGGCGGGCGGACGCTGAGGATGGCTGGCGGTGCGGTATTTGGGCCCAAAGTCTCGCGCAATCCCGATCCCTGGAACTGAGAAAAGAGAAACGTACGTCGTTTCTCGTATCTTGATAAGCGTTAGCGCAAAGGGTATCTGTCAATATAGGGGCCGTTTTTCGCGCGTGCAGGACCGTTTCCGAGTCACTCCCGGCTCCGCGGGGTTATTCTTGACCAGCGCGAATGGATCGAACACAGTGAGAAACGAGCTTACCCCTTCTGCGTGATATCACCATCCTACGGGAGAATGGGGAGTTAGTCTCGGGCTAGTAAAGGCAATCCCGGTTGATGAGAATGATGGCGCAGCTAGCCTGTTCACGTACCTCCAGTTCCTGATCGAGGCGCTGCAAGGCGGCTCTCAAATCAGGGTTGTCTTCCTCCATGGTGTCGAAGAGGGTGGTTAGGGGAGAAAGGGGCTCATTCGAACTGGCTCAGGAAGAATAGAAGACGAGGAGCCTGGGACGATTGATGTCATGACAAAGGGCAACAGCGCAGTACCGTGAAGCCCCTTGAAAAGGTACGGTTAAGCCCCAGAGGACTTGGCTGAGCCACAACGTCACCTGCCTGGCTTACGGCCGGCTCATCACCCCGCTTGCGTACATCTCGGAGTATCTAATATGATGACTATTGATTGTATTATGATAGTATTATTCTATGCCGGACTGTTGTATTGCTTCCTCGACTCAGTGACAGGGTGTAGCGGTAGGGCTGATGCGACGGTCTACGAGGAACACGCGACCCCTTTGTACAGCCCTGATTCTCGTAATACAACCGACGTAAGCATTCTAAATAATGGCCACCGGATAAATATAGCAATAGCAATGGTAATCATAAGCAGATCTACCCTGTAGATTACTCCATATTACTATCTCCTTTTCTACAGAGTTGATATTAAAACGGGAATCAATGTCAAAAGGAGCGGCACGTGTCATCACGTGACATATAAACAATGATTGGGCTCTACCTTGCCCTAACCCCACCCACACAGCTAAGCGAGCCGCACCCCAATTTCCTCTGCGCTCCGAAGCAGACTCGAAACCTTTCGACAGTCGACGTTCAACCACCACCCAACGACACCGTCCGTCAGCTCCTACCAATCCCTCCCCCGAAACCAGGTGCATACGGCGTCCATCATGTCCGACAACGGGGAAGTCGAGGTCGAAAGCCCCGCCATTTTCCAGGTCCTGCCCAAGGATGTTGCCTCGGAGATTGGCACTGTGAAGCTTTTCAACAAGTGGAGTTATGAGGATGTCGAGATCAGGGATATCTCCTTGACGTACGTTCTTTCTTCCAGATTTACAAGATACAAAAATTATTGCCATTGCTTCAAAATGGGTTGCAAAAAACAAGGAAGCGTCAGATTGAAGCGTGGAGTTTTTGCGCAGGAAGACATGGAAGAAGAATTTTAACGCATCGCAAATACTGACTTCATTCTCTGCATCTAGCGATTACATTCAGATTCGCTCTCCCGTCTACCTCCCCCATTCCGCTGGTCGCTATGCCGCCAAGCGCTTCCGCAAGGCCCAGTGCCCTATCATTGAGCGCTTGACCAACTCGCTCATGATGAACGGCCGCAACAACGGCAAGAAGCTCATGGCTGTCCGCATTGTTGCTCATGCTTTTGAGATTGTACGTTACATCACCCATGCATACTATGCGCGAACCTGCACCAGCTGGAATCCAATGTGTTTGGAAACATGGAGTCTTCGCTATCAAATATTCTTTTTTGACGGCCTACTGACATATTGTTCTCTTAAATAGATCCACATCATGACCGACCAGAACCCCATCCAGGTTGCTGTTGACGCCATTGTGAACTGCGGTCCCCGTGAAGACAGTACTCGTATCGGTTCCGCTGGTACTGTCCGTCGCCAGGCTGTCGATGTGTCTCCCCTCCGCCGTGTTAACCAGGCCATCGCTCTCCTGACGATCGGTGCCCGTGAAGCCTCTTTCCGCAACATCAAGAGCATTGCTGAGTGCCTGGCTGAAGAGCTTATCAACGCTGCCAAGGGAAGCTCCAACTCTTACGCCATCAAGAAGAAGGACGAGCTGGAGCGTGTTGCCAAGAGCAACCGGTAAAGGTGTTATGTTTTGGGCGTACTTCTCCGTTTGTTCCTCTTTTATGTTCTCGGGGTGGACGGGGGTTCATCAGGGTTGAGGTTATTTTGCATGCATCAGCGGGACTGTAAATATCTGAAGCAGTCACCGAGGGAACGAGGTCCAAAATGTTGGGCATAAAAAAAGAGAATCGGATGGCTTTCTTACAGTAGCTGAGATGCGATCATGAATACCTTCGAATTACTAGTGAAAACTATCCGCGTTCGCTCGATGATCAAGACATAGATGTCCTCTCCATCAGGCCATGCCGAGATGATTCATCCTTAGATTAAAAATAATACTGGGATTTAGACACTGATAACAGAGTAAAATCCATGACTTACTAATGGTGGAGTACAACGTGCGGTCAAATCAACCCGCTTATCGATAGGAGAGAAAATTAAAAAAATATTTCCAAGCTAGCGTCCATCAGACCTCAAGACAACAAACAACCACGCCTTCCTCTGACAGCTCTCGTCACCTCTTCTCCCACAAGAAAATGGTCAAGAGGAAATTGGGGGCCTTGGAAAAGGTTGAAGCGGACTTGTGAGTCTTCCTATCCCTCAGTTGCGACGGCGCCGGTAGTCGGGAAAAAAAAAAAAACTTGAACAGCACTGACGCTTCATTCTTGATGTTCACAGGCCGAATCTGCAGCATAAAATACGAAGAGACCCAAAGTAAGTGGCCTTCCTAATTGAGCCATGGGCGATTTGATGGCAGATTCCGATTAACCTGCGCGGAAAAGATCCTACGTCGAAGATTTTCGCGCCCAACACTACCAATATGAGAGCCATCGGGAGATTTTCATGGCGGCGCCCTCATCGGCTACCGACACAGGCATTATATCACTACGCGACTTAATTGACTTCATTTCTCATGTGGCCGACTGCTATCCGGATATAACGAAAGACTTCCCGCAACAACTCATCGATATGCTCACGCAACACCACCTGGTCCTCGGGCCAGATCTGAGAGAGAAAATTGTAGGAAGTTTGATGTTGTTGAAGAAAAAAGATCTTTTGGACTCAGCGACGTATGTAGCCCATTTTGTACCAAGTGGAATCTTTAAGTCGCTTACTGATTTTGCTGCTTTGCTCACTTTGCAGACTTCTCCATACACTCTTCCCGGTTCTCATCTCTACGCCCAGCAAATCTCTGCGACAGTTGCTTTTCCAAAAAATAGTGTCCGATTTGCGTTCATCAAACGCTAAGACGACGAATCACAAGCTTAACCGGACTATGCAGACGGTCCTATTCAATCTAGTCACGTCAGATCGCACTTCATCGAAATCATTGTGGGCTGTTAGGATTACGAGAGAACTATGGAAACGACAGATTTGGTCAGATGCTAAGGCAGTCGAGGTCATGAAGGAGTGCAGTTTGTCGGATAATGAGAAAGTCATTATTGGAGGTGTTCGGTTCTTCTTAGGCGGAGACAAGGAGAGAGAGGAGGCCGAGGACGAGAGCAGTGACGAAGAAACGATCGACATTGCCCGAATTCGACATCAGGTTGGGATCAACAAGAAGACTAGGAAGAAGTCTCGCGCAGTTGAGAAAGCCCTCACAGCAGCCAAGAAAAAGGATCGAAGGAAGAACCAGACTGTTCCGCTCAATTTCTCTGCATTACATCTTCTACATGATCCGCAGGGCTTTGCTGAATCCTTGTTCTCGAAACATCTCCATAACACAAAGTCGAAGCTGAATCTGGAGCAGAGACTACTTGTTCTGCAGCTTGTTTCACGTCTCGTGGGAATGCATAAGTTGCATATCATGCAGCTTTACTCATATTTCCAGAAATATTTGACTCCACGCCAACCCTCTGTCACATCCTTCCTGGCATCACTTGCGCAGGCTTCTCATGATCTTGTCCCACCGGATGCTCTTGAACCCCTAATCCAGAAAATTGCAAATGAATTTGTTTCCGAGGCATCCGCAGCGGAGGTCGCTACGGCCGGCCTTAACTCCATCAGAGAAATCTGCGTGCGACAGCCGCTTGCTATGAATGAGACACTGCTACAAGATCTTGTTATGTACAAGAAGAGCAAGGACAAAGGTGTGATGATGGCTGCCAAGGGTCTTCTCGGTCTTTACAGAGATGTAGGGGCGGAAATGCTGAGGAAGCGTGACCGCGGAAAAGAGGCTTCCATGAGCTTACGGGCAGGGGAGAGGAAAGAGAAACGGTTCGGTGAACAGGAGACTGGAGAGATCGATGGTATTGAGCTTCTAGAGAAATGGAAAGAGGAGGAACGAAGAAAGAAGAGGATCGAGAAGGGCTTGCCGTCCGATGCGGAAGATGACGAAGAGGAAGAAGACGACGAAGCCGCCTGGGATGCCTGGAACCTGGAAGAAGATGAGGACAGTGATGATTCCGGCGGTTGGATTGATGTTCAAAGCGACGGTGAAATTGAAATAAGCGACTCGGATGATGATGATGAAGATGGTCGACCTGCGAAGAAAACCAAACAAGACGATGGCGAGGAGAAAGAAAATACTGCCGGTGCTCGGCCTGCAGAAAAGAAACCCACGAGTAAACTCGCCACTACTCGTATCCTTACACCAGCTGATCTGGCGAAACTCGCTGAACTTCGTGCCGAGGCGTCGATCACCGCGGCCCTTCCAGGGGCCCGTCGTGCTGGACAGAATAACGGCCCGGACAGACATAATGAAGACCCGCTTACAGCAGAGCAGATTGAAGGTCTTGCCGCTCTCTCTGCAGGAAAGATGACCCGCGAGGAGAGGATCGCTCGGGTTAAAGAAGGGAAGACTGATCGGTCAGAGCATAAGAGTACAACCGCCAGGCGCAAGGAGCGCAAGGAGGCCGAGGGTAAGAGCACGACAAACAAGGAGAAGGCCCGGAAGAAGAATTTCTTCATGACATTGGGCAAGGCTAAGAGCAAGGGCAAGCGAAGTCTTACGGAAACAAGGAGAATCCTGAAGGCTCACCAGGAAAGGCAGAAGAGGGGAGGCAGAAGGGGCAACAACTAGGGTTTTTTGCATGCTTGTAAAAATTATCACATTATTGTTATTAACTGGCGAAAAGTATCTTCATTAGCATGGCTTGGGATTTGAAGCTATCCCGTCTGTACCCTGTGCCCTGTGCCCTGTGCCCTGTGCCCTGTGCCCTATGCCCTGTAGGGCAAGTCCGAGATAGGCAATATTGAGCTCACGCGTCACTCGCGTGTCGTCGCGTCGCAAGTGACTTTGAACCTTCTTTCCGCCAGATTTCCTCTCCCTTCTACCTTTTCCTCCCCACTTCTCTCAGCGTTGCACAGATAGCGTCCCAGTATCCACAGACAGGCGTTCATTCATATCACATATCCACAGGCAGAGACACATTCGTTTTTGAAAGAACGACCCATTCACAATGTCATCCCTCTCACAACCAGCCACCACAAGCTGCATATCCAAACGAAGACGCTTCCAACCACCTATTACCTCTTTCTTCTCAGCAGCTACAGCAACCACTTCTGATTCCAGATCAGGTTCTTCCTTATCACATCACCACTACTCAGCCGCTACCTCTTCCCCATTACCTGTCGTTTCGGAAAAGATTCAATCCTCCCTCCTTACCGTCGGCATGAGAGTCCGCAAATCAGTCGCGGAGGGATACAAAACGACAGCCTCGATCGGGAAAATGAACGAGAAGAATGCCTTTATCAATAGCGATTACAGCTACAGCAGGGGGGACAACATCGTTTCGCAACATGCAGAACTTGCCCCGTTTTGCGGCACTCATTATCATGTTACCGTCGAGCCATATTCAACGACCCGCTTGTCGTCGTTGGCTGATGAGGATCGGGGCCAATTCGTCGTCACAGATGAAGGAGATGCCTTCTCTCTTCCCTCTAGTAGCCAGGGTTCGATGGAGGCTGATTCATCATTTATGAATGGGCACAAACCTCACCCACATGGCAACCATAAGCGGTCATTTGATTCAGATCTCGACGATGGCGCAGACTGCGACTATGACTATGATGGCGTTCTAGCTTCTTCTTCTTCTTCTGGCGTTGGAAGGACTATTCTACATCCTACTCTACACCAGCAGAAACGGCGATTCTTCACATTCAACAGCCAACGACAACCTGTAACAACACAGGATAACGTGAATATGGACGTTGACTTTGAGGAACCATCCTTTCTTCGAAGGAGAGAAGAGGTCGATGCTGACTATGCTGCTAGATTCGGATGTGAAATTGGGATACATGATGCTTGATTTCTTTCTGCTTTTCTTCTTAGTTTGATCTGTACATGTACATGTTCCTTTTTTCTTTGGCCCCATTTTTGTTCTGCTCTGGCTAGCAGGCTGTACATATACCCCTTGCATTTGCTGGCTCTATTCGGTTGTCCATTTTCTTCTGCAGGCATATACGAGTATCAGAGTTACGCAAGTTATAAATTATTCACAGGCAACTGTAGCTTAGAGAAAAGAATTTATTCAAGATCCCAGGAGATAAATGTAGCATATACAGTCCAATACTCTGCTTTCTCCAAGGCATGTGGCTCCTTTTCCAAATTTAAACTCGTTCAAAGAGTGTTATCGTTCACATCGCCAGGGTGGTACGGTCCGTCATCCCATTATACCGGATACCAGCACTTGCGCCTTCACTCATCCTTCAAATCGCTATTTGGCGGGTTGAACGATACCATTGAAGGTCTTGACCTAGATAGCCTTATTCATGGATGGATAGGGTAATTCCCAATTTTACTTTGTCGCTGAGAGTTTTTCGCTGACCAAAACAAAGGGTATCTCTGTCAGCCAGTCGCTGGCTGGCGTAGCAGAAATATCCATAAAATGGCCATACTGAGGGCTTGTACTAATACTATTGGTATTCTTAGAGTATCCCTGCATTTGATTTTTTCTCTAGACAATGAAAAAGTTAGTTTCCTCCGCATAAAAAGAGTTAAAGCTGGACAAACCAAGATTCCCCGAATTCTTCATAAACAAATCTCTCAAAAGATGCTGCATATATATGGAAATGACGTCGGTGGAATACAGCATACATATAGCCAAGGAATAGAAGGGTCGACAAAGATAGCTACTATAGCTCTAGCATAGAAAAGAAGGGTAAAAAAAACGCCTTTAGAACTCCAAACATTGCTGTATTGCTGTATTTTTATAACCATGAAAACCTGATGACTTGACGTGCAAATAATACTACAGTTCATCTTTTCGAGAGGCCTTCTCCTTCTCCTTCTCCTTCTCCATTTGCTTTTGCTTTTGCTTCTCCGATTTCGCTTTTTCTGCCTTCTCCTTGTTACCATTATCCTTCTTAGGGCGACCACCCGCAGGACGTTTAGTGGTAGCGCCCATCTTCTGATACATTCGTGTCAGGACTCTGTCGAGTTCACGAATGCGGGAATCAATTTCAGAGACGGTCAACGCTGGATCGTCCGACTCGACCAGTTTCTCTTGCAATGCAAGCTGGGTCTCGAACCACTTCTTTGTGGCTTCGTAGACCTTTGTGAGAGATGAAAGGTCTGAAGGCTGGAAAATGGTGTATTTGGGTCCAGTAAGCTTCGCTGGGGCGGTTGAAATTGTTGTAGTCATCGAGGATGAGGATGAGGACGAGTAAGGATCATCATCTAGCTCATCCAGGGGATCGGATGATGGCGTGGCAGAATCACTTGATAATGTGGTAGTAGAAGATGATGCACTTTCCGATGTTGATGATTCTGATTCTGACTGGCTGTTGGTTGAAGAGCTCGCCGCAGAGGCAGATGACGAGAACGTTTCTTCGTCATCTTGAATCTGCTTTTCCATTACTTCTGCAATTGTCTTCACGTTACCAAGTACGTCCTGAAGTAGTTGTACGCGAGCAGGACGAACGGAGTTCTCGCTCTTTCTCTTCAGAGCAGGATTCACAATATCTTGCAAAGACTTAAGCTTCTCCTGGAAATCAACCGCCTTGGCCTCGGTGCCATCTCCATAGAGCCAGTCGCCGGTTGCCGCTACTTCCTCTTTGAGAAGGGCCAGTTGGTCCGCCTTGAGTGCCTTGACAAACTCGTCATCCTCGACCAGATCACGGCTCCGGTAAATGAAAGACTCAAGCTCGTTTAAAGCCTCTTCCCGCAGGATACGATCGTTATCTGAAGCGTCAAAGGCGGCGAGTCGGTTGCGGATCCGGTTGAGTTCAGAAGGAGATGGGGATGGGGTTCCCAGCGGTGAGGAAGTAAGGCCAATGGGGATCGTCTCCAGTTTCGTCTGCGTAGCTGTCTTCTTGCTCTCCGTGACAACACTGGTAGTGGACGTAGCATTCTCAGAGGCCGACATTGTGGTTTGAGGTTCCTCTGCCTCCAAAGTAATTGACTCGCCGCGCTGTACGTCCTCTCCGAGAGGCTCCTGCTCATCCTTCTTCGAACCCAGACCAAAGAAGCCCTTGACATCGTCCACAACGCTACCCTTCTTCTCAGTGTCCTCCACCTCGCAAGCAACCCAGCCACTAACAACTTCAGGGAGCCCATCAGCTGGGTTCAGGCGGATTGAGAAATTAGTAGTAGCATTCGCAGCCGTGCATCCGAACGTGTCTTTTAACTTAGTCACCGAGGCAGTTAGATTTTTTGTCCCTACGCTCAGCACTGGCAACTCCGTTACCCCGTTGCTTGTGGGAATCTGTTGGTAGAATTCCAACTCAAAGTCATCCAGGTTCTTCACGGTCACCTGTTTCTCGGTTCCAACGGACGAAGTGGGAGTGAACAGTTTCATATGTCTCGACTTTTCGCCCGAACTCCACTTCAGCAAAACCGGATAAACTGCAGCATCACTGGCTCGGATATCCTTCACACGAAAGCTAGGACTGAGAGAAGCTCCCTTGAAAGATGCCCCAAATACAGCTGCTTCATCGGCGTTTACGCTTGTCCTAATTTTGCTTGGGCTTCCACAAGCTTTCTCCAATTCCTTTTGCACAAACGGGGTCCTGATAGCGCCGCCATGCAGGATAATTGAATCGATGTCGTCAAGCTCTAGTCCGGAAGCCAAGATAGCTTGTTCCAAGGGCTTTGCCACTCTGGCTGCATGCTTCTCAGCCAATTTTTCAAACTTGGAGCGAGTAATCTTGTATCTGAAGTTTAGATCTTCTTCAAAAAGGCTTTCAAAGCTTGTGCTCGTTTCAGTGTTGGCACTGAGAATTTGCCTAAGCTTTTCGGCATCTTTCCACAGCTTTGCCATTGTTTTACCATGCGCTTTCAGGTCAGCTATAGTAACGCGACCGTTCAATTTCTTGTCCTCGGCAAAGCTCTCGATCATGTCGTCGACGATAAGTTCATTCAGAACATCTCCCCCGAGAGTCCTGTCCCAGCCCGTTCCCAGGACTTGGACCTCGTGAACAGTTTTATTAAATCGACCCACATCCTTGATCACACGATCATGGAACTGCAGGACACTGGCTGTTGTAGACCCGGCTCCCATGTCATAGACGACATGGTACTGCGGCTTCTGCCCTTCCGATATACTGGGAAAGGTACGGCTCATAGCGTAGTTCAGGCCAACAGCTAGACCATCGGTGACTAAGGCCTCGACATTCAACCCTGCTAATTCAGCCGCCAATTCAAGACTTCGTTTTTCCTCAGCGGTATAGAACGACGGGTAGGCGATAACCACATCGCGGATATCTGACCCTTTGCCAGCCATGGAATCTGCATTACCCTTTATCTGCTTTAACTGCATTGCCAGAAGTTCTTCAACCAGAAACGCATCCTTCCTCTGTGACTCGCCGAGTCTGTTGCTTCGCAATCCAACCGTGCCACGCCCACCGGGAGCACTCTCCAGCTTTAGATCGGGATACCGGCTCCAGTATGTCTTGACGATCTCATTTTCTCCTCCATCAAATGGAACGCCGAGAAGAGTTTTCAGATTCGCGTAAACATCATCGGGATATCTCGCTGCCAGAGCGAGGGCGTCGCCACCATAAAATCGCTCGGGGAATAGCGCATCGTTACCCCTCGTGGGCTTAAATGCCACGGCGGCAGATTCTTTTCGTTTTGAATCTTTTGTGAGAACGATCTCGAGCGGAATACCAGGTTTGACGAGCGCTGCCTTGAGATACTCGGTGCCTACATCGATACCGATGACTGCGGAGCCAATGGCAGCTGCAGGTGCGGGAAAGCTGAGTAGGAATATAATGAAGGGAAGGGTCAGAAAAGTCCAGATTGGCAAGGACATGAACGGTGAGGTTAGAGGCGCATGTAGCTGGCTACGCGGAGCCATTATCTGTGGACTTCTCTACCCCACTGCGGAGGATCAGTTTGGTTTCAAACCCAAGTTGCCTGCGAATATTCGATGAAATGGCTGTGGAGAGGCAAAAGCAGAATTCAAAAGCAATTTCCGAGCCTTAGGTAGTCTGTACTTGGAGGTGCTGGGTGGTGTTCTCCGCAAACAAGCTTAGTTATTGGAGGATCCGATTGCGGTTCAAGGGAGGCTGGTAGGATGAAAGAAAAGAAAATATAAGCCATCAAAGAATAGTTGACAGATTGACTCAATACTGGCCAGCTGGCAAGATAGCTGGATATTTAGAAGCATGAGGGAATGATTATGATCTCGACGTTCTCCAGGAGAGGCCACGTTGAGCACCAACTGCAAACACGCCAAGACTGTTTGCATTACAATCTTCACGTGCCTTTGCCAGGTGATTGACAGCCTCAGCCATTCACATTGACTTAGGCCTCATTTCTGTGCCCTAGAAAGGAGAGTGGCATGTTGAGAACTCCGAGAATATCGATGCGCGGGAGAAGTGCCTCGAGGGGCAATCATGGGCTCCTAGAGAGCCGGAATGGAAAAACTCTCGGCACACCTGGAAATCTGTACCCATGTAGCCCTAAGCCCTAAGGATCCCTAAGATCCTTAAATCCCCTAGATTCCCTGCTTTAGATTTTAGCGCGAATTTTCTAGACGGCCGGAGTTAATTTCTAGGTCCGTCTCCACAATCATCTTCCGCAATCTCGAAGATCCCGAACCCAGCATGATTCTCTTAATCTTATCTCCGAGGCTGCATCCGAAGGAGGATATGAAAAGGCCTCTACCTCCACAGCAGGTATTGCCTCGCACATAACATCGCCATAATCTGCCACTGCTTCTGTGGAACATCATAGAAAAATGGCGTCCCATCCTCCTCAAGCCTGTTGCTATCAGGGAGTCAAGCATGAGGGGCAGCCGGTGGGTAGCTTCTCCACACTGGGTGACTTCGAAGTCTATACCAGCTACCCGCCCAACAAGTCCACTGAAAATGGAGTGTTGATGTATAGATTGTTCCACTATCACCGTTTTATTGTCTAACGAGCAATAGTCTGACTGATGTTATCGGCCATCGTTTTCAAAATGCTCAACTCATCGCTGACCAGTTTGCTGCCAACGGCTACTTGGTCCTGATGCCGGACCTTTTCAATGGTGATCCTATTCCTCTGAACAGACCAGGAGACTTCGATCTTCACGAGTGGAAGAAGTCTCATTTGCCGCCCGTCGTCGATCCCATTGTCACAGCATGTCTCAATGAGCTGCGAACCAAGTATAAATGCACGGTGAGTCTTCTGCTTACCCCCTATCTTGAGAGGTGTCCATTAATGCTGATCAGAAAATTGCCGCCGTCGGCTATTGTTTTAGTGCTAAATATGTTGTCCGACACTTACGGCCTGACGAGAATAAGATTGACGTTGGCTACGTTGCTCACCCGCCCTTCGTTGAAGCGGATGAGCTGAGAGCCATTAAAGGCCCACTTGCTATATCTGCTGCGGAAGTTGATGCCATCTTTCCCGTGGAGAAACGCTATGAGACAGAGGTCGTCTTGAAGGACTTGCATCTCCCCTACCAAATCAATCTGTACAGTGACGTTGAGCATGGCTTTGCTGTTCGCGGAGACCCCGACAACCGCGTTGTACTGTATGCCAAAGAGAACGCCTATTCAATGGTTCAAGGAATACCTAGAAGGCGGGGGGAAGTAAGTTGGTTTGGATTTCCCTATGGATTTGAACTGTATGTAATGATCTGGTCAGGCCACGTCTTTGGATAATCGATTACAAACAGTGAAGAAAGGACGTAATGTTATATTGGTACTCCATGAGTCCCAGACAACTACATAGACAATCATCGAATTCACCGACCTAACAATTCGCACCCCATCCCGCCTGGGAATTATAACCTCCTAAAACTACAGGTCCCTTCAAAGTAACCCTCGAGTCAGCTCCCGTTACCCTCCCATCCAGCGGTTCCATCCACCGCATCCGCCCCAGACGCTCTTTTCGTCGCTGCAGCCTCCGCAAGTCCTCCTCCGTGAGGGTACACCCCTTCCGAGGGGCAAGAATTTTACTTGCTGAGCTATTATCCTTAAAAGCGACGACAGTAGTCCATGAAGTTTGCGACAATCAAAAATTTCTAAGTAACCTCGGTCATCCCAACAATTCCATAGAGTTGTACAAACACAACCAGCACTTGGATTCGACAAAATCTGGAAATAATTAAAGGTACGAAGGTCGCTTGGAATTCGGAAACCGAAACCATCTTACGTCCCGCTCTTTCCGTTACACCGCACAAAATTCCAGATATCGCATGTACAGGCGCCACCCATTCTACCAATCCTGATTGGCAGCCAATGAAACCAGGCGGAAGATAGTAAAGCCGAAACCGAAGGCATCAGTGATGTTGGGTTAGAGATGGGATTCCGATCTATATAAGAATACTCTTTTTACCCGAAATCCTCAAGTCAGTCATCAACTAGGACAGAGCTCCTCGCCTACAGCAGTAATAAATTTGAATACTCGCATTTTTTATCCCGTGAACGTAACAACAATGGCTGCTCCACATCGCCGACACCGCATGTCACTCGAAGGGGTCATCGTTCCTTTACCCCAACCCTTGACGCGAGAAGACCATGATGCAGCGATGAGTCTTTTTGATAGCCTCGTCAAGCAGTTCGAACATTCAGACCCGATCGGCAAAGGTTTAAAACCAGTTACGCTTGTTCGTCTTGTCAAAGATGAGGTTTCCGATAAGGATAGCTTTCTAAGATTCTTCTTCTGTTTTATTGAGGAACATTTGGATGGGACCTCGAAGAGTAACGATTTCAACCTCGCTCAAAGTCTTTCTCGCCTGGGCAGTTTCGCTACATGGACCACCGAAGGTACCGATGCCCTGCATAACGGACTAGTCAAATTTGCCAAGACTTTGATGGACAATTGTTTCTTACCTTGTATGTTGCGATGTACCTATCTGAAAACGCGTGATGCTGATATGCCTTCAGTGAAGGCCTTAGCTTCAAAAACTCCTTATAATACGCCAGGCCCTCTTTCGCGTCTTCAACTCTCTGAAGGAGGAGGTATTGGCACTCCACAACGCCTCAAATCTTTACGAGATGACTGCCTTAAACGCGACCGGCATAGATGTGTCGTTACTCGGAAATTTTCCGTCCGCGAAGCTCAGGAACGATTCGAAAAAGATGGAGACAATCTCAAAGACGATGACGGAGAATCTTTATTGCCGGAGAGAAATGAGATGGCATATCTGGAAGTAGCACATATATTTCCACACTCTCTTATGTCCCTCACCAGTAATGGAGGAGAACAGAAGCTGGTACGTAAACCTACTGATGCGCATCCTTGGCTCCTTACTTACAGTCTACCTAGTCCGAGTCTAAAGAGATGGCACACAAGATTCTCAATATGTTCAATCCTACCATTATTCCCCTCATTAGTGGGACCGACATTGACCGACCACTGAATGCGCTCACTTTGACTAAGGATGTCCACACATTGTTTGGTAATTTTGAGATATCTTTTGAGCATATAAGCGATCACCAATACAAGATCGACTATGCGAACCCAAATCAATTTGTTCGCATTATACAGCTTCCGGTTATCCGTACACTATATCTTACTCCGGACCAAACAATAGACCACCCTTCCGTTAATTTTCTGAAGGTTCATCATGCTATCGCGAGAATTCTCTATCTGAGTGGCGCGGGTGAGTATATCGACAAATTTATTCGGGACATGGATGAGATGGAAGGCGGCCAAGTCAACTCGAACGGCTCTAGCCGCATCGATGAGTATGTGCGTTTTAAACTTAGTTGTGGCTTTGAGGAGACGCATGTGTGTTAGGACAACGCAAGTGTTCTCACAGTAGATTTGCTGCCTACCTTAACTGCAAGATCCGTTGCTACACTGAAGGATAACAGCTTTTCTTTCATGACGCCTGTATTCTTTTCTATTTTCTTCCCCCGCCCCGTCGTTGGTATGATGACTTCGCATCGGGAATGAAGTACTCTGGATAGATTGTCACTTCAATGACAGGGTAGTTGTCATTCTTTAAACAGATATGAATGGTATGAATAGGGCTGGTACTTTAATTAATATTCCAAGGTCTTTGTTTTCACCAGCACGTCCCCTGAATTTGTTGGCCCATAAGTGCTGTCTGTCTTATGCGGCTTACAAAAGCTAGGCGCCTCATTCCCTTTGTATGCTTCTGGTTCACTTTCATTCTCAAGGTGGTTACGCGGCGGGCGGCAGGGATGTGATTGGATGAAATTAATACCCAGTGTAAAGTACCAAATATGCGACTAGCCAATAAAAATGGCTCATCTGTCTTAGGGGTGCCTACTGTCCCAATTGCGGATGCTTGTTGGCCCGAAGAAGAAAATTTGGGCTCGCTGTTCATGGGAAAGCCATTGTTGGCATCGTGGTACATAGGTGCAGAAACCATTCTCCCCTTATGATCATCGTGTTGCGTCGATCTTATTACCTATTACGATGGCCAAAATCCTCTACCCCAAGGAAGTACTTAGTTGCCGGGAGGTGCAGAGTTAGTGGCGGGCTATGAAAAACGCGCCGCTCGAGCAGTTCATCATTCACTTCTCAAGTGGTTGATCTAAACTGATTTGGAACATACATGATCATTGATTCACTTGTGGCAAAGGTGCACCATTTAATTCCCATATTTTACGAGGCAGCGGTGTCAATCAACAACATTGACCGTATTGGTAGCGACTGAAATATCACTGTGTTCCTTTCCGTTCTACTCTAAAGATGTAAAGATGTCACTGTTTTTACCCAGCCGTTGTGCCACGTAGAACATGGCTGTCGGCTACATCCACAACTTTATCATTCTACAGCTACATATCGCACTATGTAGATTGGTATTGAAACAGAAAATGAAAATCAATTGATGAAAAGGCATGCTGTGTTAAAGTTCTCTCTTCTTGAGGGTTGTGCTCCAAAATACTTGAATAGAGCCCCAGCTTCGGCCTGGAAACTGGTCTGAAAATAATCTTGTCACCTCTGACCAAGGTCATTTCTCATCCTTCCTCAGCCTTAGTAGGAGCCCTATTTCTTCAGATGACCAAGGCATGCCCTTTCTCAAGCTGCCATGAGGCTCACTACTATCAGACTGTTGGCTCAGGGGACTTACTGGCCGCGTATCTCTGTTCCCAGTTGTTAGTAGATCAGGCCTAGGCATATGATATGGTAGGGCACCCTCCAACAGCCAAGGGAGAAATTGCAAATACTTGTCAAGTGGCAGGGATAGGAAGTGAGTATAGAGTGCTGCAAATGAATTCTCCTCTGCAGCTGATGTATGAGAGCCCTAAACCTATTTGGGCAGTGGTCCATCCAGTTAGCGCAGCTTTCACTTGCAGGGTTTAGACTGTTTACCACTGTGGGCAGGGCTCTAAGGGTTGCCAGAGGAAAGGTTACTGGCCATAATGCTGCAACAGTCATCAGGGGAGCTGATAGATTGAGCCTCTTTTGCTTGCCCCAACACAACAGAGTCTTGCTGGCCAAGTGCACTGGAGAAAAAGGGCAGAAGGTCTGGATATGGACATATTGTCTCTGAAGGCTTAGGATTATCACTCAGGGAGAAGAGCTGATCTAGATCTCCCACCTCCCATGGCCCATCATTAGTATCACGGTGCTGGACCAACGTACACCGGATGACGGTCTGGAGGCCCGTTCTGCCTGTACTGACCGCCCCTGCACGTGCCTGCGAGGAAATATCTCGAACCTCTGTCTCGATCTTGTTGTAGCTCTTCGAGCTACGTTCTGTCTACCTGCCTGTACAATAGCTTGCCTGCCTGCCTGCCTGCGTGTTCTTTCCAATCTATTTCTGTTTCCTGATCGCCTGAATCCGCACCTTGACAATTAGCAAGAATCAAAAGGTCTATGGGAAGGTCTTTTTGTGCACTTGGCACACTGTCAGCCACTGAGGCACTTAATAGATTTGCCTATCTATGGCTAGTTGAGTGGGACAACTTCTCCTAAGACATCTTGGATGTTGATAATATAGAGGCTGGTTGAATGATATCTAGCAGAAATGTGATAACATACACATTCCAAGGCCTGTGGGGTTGAATATGCAAAATTCCTCAGCCAAAGACCTCCTGTGCTTCCCCAGCAGTGGACAGAAAGCTGCCATCCAGTAGCCTCTGGAGTGAATTTAAATGTTTTCTTATGGTGTCATCAGCCAACATCAAAGTATATCCTACTGTTGCCTCAACTCTGGGCAAATGCCTATATCTCTTCACCAGGTGTTTGTTTGGTTCACCAACAGGTCTAGATGTCAATGTTAGATAACCTTCACTCTCACAATTATTATTATTATTATTATTATTATTATTATTATTATTATTATTATTATTATTATTATTATTATTATTATTATTCTTCCATTTTTGAGAGTATTTTCCAGTCTAAGACTATGCATGCTCTACCCTGCCCCAATGAGGCAAGGATTTAGTTCTGATGCTTAAATACATGATTGGGTTGGCCATGGTACAGGTAAAATATAAAAACTCACAAAGAGGGGAGAGATGTACAGAAATATTGTAAGTGGTTATAACTGACAGATGATTGACAAAGTATGATGCAGGAAATATGATAGTATGATAAGATATGTGACAAATATATGGTAAATACATGAAATTCAATAATTGGCAGATAGATAGGAGACATAAGCAAAAGCTATATTTTTTTTTCTTTTTTTTTTTTCCTTTTAACTTCTAGCAAAGGCTAGTAGCCACCTTCTAGTAGCTATTTTTGTGGATTTTAGATATGCTAAAAGCTGCTTTAGTCCTGTGAAAGTGTTGAATAGATAAGACAGAGTCTGGTTTCTCTAGGGAAGGCTAAATATAGTATCTTTTCTCTCTCTAGCATATGCTGGACATGCTACAAACAGATAGTAAAAGGTCTATCTTTGCTAATATTGGCAGTTAAGGTAGTCTTCTGTATTGTAGTCTGATAGTCTAATTAAATAGGACCTAAAATATCCATGTCTTAGCTTCAGCTGGGTGATTGTAGACCAAAGTTGCTTAAGAAATTAGAGTTAGCTTAGTTTCCATTTAGGCCTGCTGGCAAACTGAAGATAATGTTGGCTAACTTTATTTTTAGCTAGCTGCTAGTCCTGCTCCCATTTTTTTAAGGACTTAGCTTTTAGATCTCTCTTTATATAGGTATATGAGAGAGGGGCCTAAGAGATAGGTTCCTGCTATTCTGCTCCATACTTAGCAGCTTTATCTGCCTTTTCATTCTCATAGACTCCTTGGTGGCCTAGGACTTAGTGAAGGTGGATCTCTAAGTGAGGATATGCCTGGATTAGGTCTAGTATAGCCTAAGCTATCTTTCCTACTCTAGATTCCTAATCTAGTGGTTTCTGAAGCTTCTATAATGCAGCTTAACTATCAGAGAAAATCCACACCTTTTAAAGAGCTATTTGGTGCTGGGCCTGCTTCTTAGCTAGTAGGATAGCTTGATAAATAGCATATAGCTCTGCATCAAATACTTCACATTGAGTCCCTAGATTCCATGCCTGAGAGTTCTGAACCTTGAAAGAGGAGGTGGAACTAAAGATCCTAGCCCTATTAGATCCTTTCTGTGATTGAGAGCCATTTGAGTAGATAATGAGCTTATTATCTATCTCAGATATCACCTGTTTTTGGGTCCAAGCTTGGTGGTCTAGAGCTGCAGCCTCTTTGGATTTTAGGGAGATAGAGATATCTATCTTTTTTCCCAATATATTAGCCCATGGGGAAGGTCTTGAGTCCTTAGCTTTAGGGTTTCCCTGCCATTCCTGTTTTGGGTAGTAGGAGAGGAGTCTCACTATTTAGGTGGGATAAGCTCTTCTTAGATGCCTACCTCCCCTATCTGAGAAATTGGATCCTGGGGTAGGAGGAACTTGATTCTGGGTCCTCTCCTGTTCTATCCAATCTAGATAGTGTGATCTTTCTAAGTCTAGGTTCAGTTCTCCAGGATTTAGATAGGTGGTTGGCAGCCTAGCCCTAATGGCATGGCTAGTAGAGAAGGATAGGGTCCTAAGCATATATGCCCTGCAGATCTTCCTAAACCTAGTTTTAGGAGGTGGTAGGGAAGCCTCTATCTCCATAGCTTTGTAAGGAGAGGTTTTAAAAGCCCCTAAAATCTTTCTTAAGGCTAGGTTCTGAAGCTTCTGATACTTATCAGCTAGGTGCTTTTGACCCTTCCACCAGATAGGAACCCCATAATCAGCAATAGAGGTGATACAAGCAATATATAGTTGTCTAATTGCTTGGAAGCTTAGTCCTCTTTCTGTATTAGAGAGCCTCTCTATCTGGTGAAAAACCCTGGTTGCCTCAGTAACCTTTTGCTTCACATGCTCATGGAAAAGAAGTTTAGAATCCAGATAGATTCCTAGCCATTTAATAATAGTGCTAAGGGTAATCTCCAAATTATTAATTTGAACTTTGGCCTGGTCCAAATCTAGCCTTCTTTTGGAGTGGAAATGGATTAGATCCATCTTCTCCTTATCAATGTAAGGCCGAAAGGACGGAGGCCTCAGGCCACTAAAGATCACGTGTATTTAGCACTTAGGGAGCTGAACTCCGCAAACATGACAGCGAAGTCAGCGATTAGTTCCCATACAACAAGGACCCTACCCTCCGTACATTGATTACCTCTTCACGCCGTCACCGCCATCCAGCCCTTACACCAACACCTGCACCAGATGCAATAATAAGAAGATTAATCATTTTCTAAATTCTTACCATTGTTGGAGAGGGAATTTGCTGATGCTGGTGTATTAGAATAGCATGATAAAGTAAAAAGATAGATTCTTCTAGGGGCCCTTAATCAAACAATGACCAAAGCATTAATAAATAGAGGCATCCCTCCCACTTTCTTAGGTCTGGTATCTCAACTACATGAAATCAGCACTGATATGGATGCTTTAAACATTAACCACCCACAACGCGTCCACTCACCAAAGCCTGAGGACCAGATAGATTAGATGCCCCCATCACCTCTGCCCATAAGGACTAACACCCTATCCTCTTAATGGAGAACTCACCCTATCTACACCACACAAGCAGATGAAGATGAACACCTGGTAAGAAAGAGGGCCAAATGGGTTGATAAAGAAGAATTGGACCATTGATAACAGGAAGAGAGATGCCTTTATTGTGGAAGAGATGGCTGTTAGCTTTCTAAATGCTCATTGGAACCTACTAGATCTTCTAATAGCTAGCTAAGATGAACCTGTGTCACTATTACTGCAATTAAGCAAAACACTTAAGGCAATCACACAAGGAACCAAAATCCCCCTACTCTTATACAGAAAGCAAAGACCACAGGAGGCTAAGACTTAAATAGTGAAAATATCTTCTCCACTGAAGAAACCAGTTTGGAAAAAGAGTAGCTCCTGTCCAAAATTGTAGACAAAAGCAGAAGGGAGTTAAAAAGCTACTACAACAGGAGGAACCTCTTTTTTATATTAATGCCCTGGTGAATGAGACACAGTTTACCCAAGCTCTTATTGATTATGGCTGCCAGAGCTATGCAACTGTTAGTGATTCCCTTATGAAGTCCTTTGATCTCCTATGTATCTGTGTTTCCCTTAGAAGCTTGGAGGCTGTTATAGGGGTAGCAGGGATTATTCATTTCATGACTTACTTTGACCTAGATGTACACAGTCATAGGCAATCAGCAGTTTACACTTATATTGTACTGGACCAGATAGACAAAATAATCTTAGGAAAACTCTAGATAACAGATGTAGATGCCATCTTCTCTTCCCAACATAGATATATGGATATTGTGGATAAACTAGGCAGAATGACATGCTGCTGGAACTGCAGAGACCCATCAGTTGGCCTTATTGGAGTGAAGCATCTACAAGTGGCCAGAGTGAGTGTTAAAAGGTTCTCAGCCATAATTGAAGGAACCCTAGCACCAAGACATCTTCAAATTAGTAAAGTCACCATGGCAGATATCAATAAAGCACTCCAGAAGAAGAAGCCCATTGACCCAAAGATAAAACTCCTTAAGCAGTATCAGCCATGGCTCAAGGTCTTTAGTCAGAAGCTAGCTAATATGCTACCAAATCACTGTCCCAGAGTTGACCATTCTATATTAATGAAGAAGGACGTAGCTGGGAATGAGGCAGTACCACCATATGGGCCCTTATATAGCATGAATCAGGAGGAACTACTAGTGTTGCAGAAGATGTTGATAGACCTCCTAAGCAAAAACTTTATCTGTGTGAGCCAGTCCCCTACTGCAGCCCCAGTACTACTAGTACAGAAGCTAAGGAGAGGAATTTGTTTCTGTGTGGATTACCATACATTAAATGATATCACAATCAAAGACTGCTATCCTCTACCCCTGATCAAGAAGACCTTATGGAACATGTCTAAAGCCCAATGGTTCACCAAACTAGACATCATTGCCATATTCCATAAGATTTAAGTTAGTCTTGGTGAAGAATGGAAGACAGCCTTGTCAAGGTGCGGATTCAGGCGATCAGGAAACAGAAATAGATTGGAAAGAACACGCAGGCAGGCAGGCAGGCAAGCTATCGTACAGGCAGGTAGACAGGACGTAGCTCGAAGAGCTACAACAAGATCGAGACAGAGGTTCAAGATATTTCCTCGCAGGCACGTGCAGGGGCGGTCAGTGCAGGCAGAACGGGCCTCCAGACCGTCATACGGTGTACGTTGGTCCAGCACCGTGATAAGCCTTCTGGACCTGTTATGGCCTTTTTGAATGGCTGGTCACCTCCTTTAGCCTGATTAGTGCCCCAGCAACATTCTAACACTACATTAATTAAGTTCTACAAGAATACCTTGATGACTTTGTTTCAGCCTATGTGGATGATATTATTATTTACTCAAGCAGGACACTCAGCAATCATTATCAGAAGATTAAATTGGTCTTTTAGAAACTCCTGGATGCTGGCCTCCAATGTGATATTACAAAGTCAGAGTTTGAACAGGACATTGTGAAGTATCTTAGATTTATTCTCTAAGCTGGGAAAGGACTCTGCGTTGACCCAAAGAAGGTGGAAGCTATCCAAGCATAAGAAGTACCCAAGATAGTATGAGATGTCCGCAGCTTTATTGGATTTGCTAACTTCTACCAAACCTTTATACCCAAGTTTGCCAATATTATAGCCCTATTGGTAGCACTCACTAAGAAGAATACAACATTCCAATGGAGCTAATCCTATTAATAAGTATTTACAGACCTAAAGGAGCTCTTTATTACTGCCCCAATTCTGGCTAATTTTGAGGAAGACTGTGAGACTATGGTAGAGACAGACTTATTAGGATGGGCTACTAGTGCTATGCTCTCACAAAGACAGGATGATGGCTCTTTAAAACCCTGCACCTACCTCTCCCAGAAGCTCTCCCCAGCTGAAGCAAATTATGAAATTTATGATAAAGAATTATTAGCAATTATTAGAGCACTTTAAGAATGGCAAGCAGAGCTGAAAATAGTCCCAAAGTTCTAGATACTTACTAACCATAAGAACCTTTGCTACTTTAACAAGGCACAACAGCTCAATGAATGATAGATATGATAGGTAGGGATCCTTGCTGAATTTGATTTCAATCTCCAATACTGCCCAGGGAAGCTAGCTCTTCATCCAGATGTGTTGTCTTGACAGAGCTAGGACATGCCTTATAGTTTAGCTGATAAGAGACTATCAAACCACTTCCAGACCTTATTCCCCCTAGTGAAGATCAATACAGGCAAAATTAGAGAAAATGATATTTCCTTCAACTTCCAAACCCCTATCCCACTTTTTGATGAGCATGAGCTGCAGGAACTTTGGCAGAAAGCATAGTAAAGAGACACTACATATTACAAGATTTCAGAAACTTTACAGAAAGGGGAGAAGCAGGTTGCAGCAGACACACATGTGAAAATAAGCTTATCAGAATGCTGTTTAGATGAATGTGGCCTTTTGTGTTTCTGGAAGAGGATATAGATATTAGAGAGTAAACCCCTGCAGACTAGGATTATTCAAAAGATTTATGACTCCCACATTATAAGATATCTAAGATGAGATACCATCTATGCAATACTCTCATGACATTTCTTCTGGCTAGGTGTGGCAAAAGATATATGCAGATTCCTTCAGAACTATACTATCTGTGGGAGAAGCATCATTTGGCAAGATACAAAACATGGACTCTTAAAGCTGCTGCCAATTCCCCAAAGAATCTGGGCAGAAATATCAATGGACTTTATCACAGATCTTCCATCAGCTTGTGGAACAGGTGCAACAAACTGCCTAGTAATTATAGACCACCTAACAAAGTATCACGGTGCTGGACCAACGTACACCGTATGACGGTCCGGAGGCCGGTTCTGCCTGTACTGACCGCCCCTGCACGTGCCTGCGAGGAAATATCTTGAACCTCTGTCTCGATCTTGTTGTAGCTCTTCGAGCTACGTCCTGTCTACCTGCCTGTACGATAGCTTGCCTGCCTGCCTGCCTGCGTGTTCTTTCCAATCTATTTCTGTTTCCTGATCGCCTGAATCCGCACCTTGACACAAAGAGTGTTATACTAGTTGCTATGCACTCAACTACTTTAGATTCCCTGGCTGAAACATTTCTGGAACACTTCTATATGCACCATGGTTTACCACTAGCCATTACCAGCAATCGAGGTCCCCAGTTTGTGAGTGGATTCTAGGGCTAAGTGTGTGAAAGGCTATCCATCCAACACTGTTTATCCACAGCATTTTACCCACAGAGTGATGGCTCTATAGAGAGAGCAAATCAAGAAGTTGAATGTACATTATATGTATTTACAACCTATGCACAAAATGATTAGGCAAGGCTTTTACCTATTGTTGCAGTTGCAATTAACAACCATGATGTCTTAGCTATAGGAATATCTCTATTCTTCTTCACCTATGGATACCATGTTGACCCAATCGGACTGGATGAGGCTATAGAATTAGGACCACACGCAAAGGCACCACAGAAGGACTGTCAACAAGAACAAGCAAATAGGACAAGACAAGCCGCCCCAGTATACTATGTGGGTGATATGGTCTGGCTGAACCTACGGAATATACCAACCCAACGCGCCTCTAAGAAGCTTGACTGGCTCCATGCCCACTACCATATCACTGAAGTGCCCTCGTCACACATAGTTCAATTGAACATACCAACGGGTGTACACCCAGTATTTTATGTTGATTTGATTCGACCTGCTGCTACAGATCCGCTCCCATCACAGATTGTGGATGACTCCCAACCACTGCCAGTGTTGGTGGACAATGAAGAGGAATATGAGGTTGAGAAGGTCTTGGATATTCGCACCAAGCGCCAGGGGCGCAGAGTTTACCAAGAAGCCCTAGTCAAATGGGCAGGCTACGCTGAAACAACATGGGAGAAACTGGATAACCTGCGTGAATGTGCTGCTCTAGATGCCTATGAGCAGCACTTCAGACAGATTCCTAGCCTGGATGAGACTGGCCCGCCATCTGTTAGAGCCGGCTGGGCTTCATATTTCTAACCCAGACGGACAGGTGCTATTACGAATTAAAGCTGTTACGATACTGATCAGCATGCCCAGGTGTGGTGGTCTATGCATAAGAAAGGGGGGGGGTACTGTAACGGGCCAGAGCCCGGTTAGGATCACGTGAATCACGTGACCAGCAAGTTATCTACGCGGACCGTCAAGCAGCACGTTCTTCCTCTCTTTGAAGCTTTTGGTAGATAGCATCTGGCATCGTTAGATTGAATCAAATCTTGCTTTAGCCCTTCACATCTAGCCCATTCTTGTGGACGAGATATTTAAGGCCCTACCAATAGTTAGAGGATGGTGCCCAGCAGGCTGTGAGAGATATAGCTTTTGGTACATACTCAGCACACTTCCAACCCATTGTGATCATTGATCCAGGTCTTGGTTAACCTCTGGTAATATCCACAGAGATTTTTCTAGTCCGCTTCCAATGAATTTGATTTGTGGATTCCCTTCAAGTGATGGCCCTTCTCTCCTCACTCGAGCTTGAGACACTAGCCTAGGAATCAATATATGTCATTGTTGGAGGCTTGACACAGGGCTTCTTCAGGATCTCACCACTTTTGCACCTTAGGCTCTAGGCGTGTCCTGCTGATGCAGTATCTATGATGTTATTAGCAGAAGCCCATCAACTTGTAGCTCTGCTAGAATCTCTGACCTTTTCCAGCAGCTCTCAATCCGCTCTCAATATATGATTGTCCCTTCCGCCTTATCGAAATCTTCAGGAATTTTAGATAGATCAATCCCAGTATCATTAAGAGGATCATCATACATCACTCCTGTGCCAACAGGTCCTTCTAACTCTGGCACGCTTGCAATTTCAATTGACTGATAACATTTTGGTGGGCTCAATGTATTATCCAGCTCCATCAAATCTGTCTTATACGCATCATTGCACTATCCATCTGAGTTAGTGCTGCTGCTCATAATAATGTCCATATCATGGTTGCTTTCCAGATGTCTACTTAATTTGGACTGTGGGCATTTCATGTTATAGGTTTGAGGGAGCAAGCAGTTGACAAGCGATGATCAAAGAGGGGCTAGGTGAGGCCATGCCAGAGCAAAACCAAAGAACAAACACCCAGTGGTGTGTGAGTCACTCAAGGTATGGGGTATTTGGGGCACAATGCTCGTAAATGCAGCAGGTCAGAAAGATAATATAAGTGGGAGATAGACAAGAAAATGAGAGGATGGATGGGTGGGAGAGGGAGAAAAGTGGTTGAAACAGGCCACAACAAAATGAAAGGCAGCCATCGCGGCTTCAGACTAGTTGAGTGTCGTGAGGCCATTTTTGGCGCCCTCAGGAAACGGCGGTTACAGGCGCGACGGTGAAGCAGAAGGTGAGCCTCGTCGAAAGATGGAGAAGGGATGGGAACGCTCACGGTGGGGCCACGAACATGGGGGTCGAGGTGCGTGGTGGTAGCGGATGAGGTCGTGGTGAGAGGGAAAGGTCACGTGTTACCAAATAACAGCCGAAAAAGGCGTCGTTCGTCGCCGAAAATGGCAGCCATTTGGTAAATCCAAATTGTTATGGAGGAAGTTTTTGGGACTGCTAGCAGGGTTGCGGAGGTAGGGTTACCATAAGATCACGTGGTTATATATGCTGGGACAAGTGAGGGAGAACAAGGATATTAAAGTCCACTTGAAAGCATTGAATTACTGCAGTTTGATATTAACAAATAAAGTAAGCTTGACTCTCAAGTATTATTGATACTGTCTAGCTAGTGATAGACCATACTTCAAAAGTTCAATGTCTGTGTATGTTGAAAGAGTAATTAATCATTGAAATAAGTATTGAGGGTCTGACAATAATCTGTTAAAGAAAGTGTCACAGTCAATACGTTGCGTTTCTCTCTCTTTTTTTAATGTCAATGCTGCCGAGTTGAGATAGGCAACAAACAAGGTAATGATTAGCAGATTATTAAAACAGAACTATTACCAAGGAGGAGAGTTATTGTCATCTTCAAGTTAGAAGATCACCAACAGGGTTAAAATGCCAGCAATCACTGCTGCCGCTGACTTCACAAGACGCGGAGCGGAGCTGTTAGATAGAGGTGGAGAGCTCGAACTTGCTGGCAATGGTGTTGCGGAAGGATTGGCAGCACCACCAATTCCGGAAAGCGACTTCGTTGCACTTGGGGAACCTGATGCAGGATGCGGTGGAATAGGATGTACAGTCCCTGGCCATGAATTGGCTGGCACGGTGACCGTCACCGTCTCTGTCATCGCTGAGCATGTCTCGACTGGAGATGGAACTAGTTATAAATGCAGTCAGTTATGTTTACTTGTGTTGACAGAAATTCTCTAACTGTAACCTACCAGGGCAGAAAGTGACTGTAGTAGTAGTGGCAGGTGGTGGTATAATAACAGGAGGCGGTGCCGGATGGGCGGTTCCCGAGGGAGGCGAAGGCGCTGGCTGGTTGGTCTCTGGTGGTGGGGGAGCTGGATGATTGGTACTAGGAGGCTGTGGAACAACAGGAGGAACCGGCTGACTAGTCTTTGGCAGCGGGGGGGCCGGTTGGTTGGTGCCCGGGGGTTGTGGAATAACAGGAGGCGGTATCGGATGGCTGATTCCTGAGGGAGGGGGAGCCGGGTGAGTCGTAGCAGGTGGCTGCGGTATAATAACAGGTGGAGGCAGCGGACGGCCGGTTGAGTAAGGGTAAGCTGTATAGTATGTAATAATTGACGAAGTAGTAATAGTGCTAGTATGGGTAACTGGCACAGTCCAGGTTGATGTTCCGCTTGTTGTTGTTATGTTGATCACTTCAGACTCTTAGCTCCACCTGTACCGACTTGGCAGGGATTTCTCCAAACTTACCAGGGCATGTGGTGGTGATATATGTGGTAGTAAGGGTAGTAGGGAAAGATGGTGGAGGCGGAGGTAGTGTCTGTGGTGGTGGCGTAGGCTTAGGGCAGCCTGTACTGCAAGTGATCACTGAAGTAGCAGTAATTGTGCTAGTATGAGTGACCGGTATAGTCCAAGTTGACGACCCACGTGATGTTGTTGTGTAGGTGACTGTAAAGGTCAGCGCTAATACGCCTGGTAGAAAGGCGCCCTAGCTTACCAGGACATGTAGTCGTGATGTACGTGGTAGTAAGCGTGGTAGGTGTAATTGGGGGTGATTGTTGTGGTGGCGTAGGCTTAGGACAACCATTGCTACAAGTAATAACTGCCGTGGAAGTGATGGTACTAGTCTGGGTGACTGGTATAGTGATGGTTGATGTCCCACTTGTTGTTGTTGAGTAGGTAACTATAAAAAGTCAGCCATTCCATGTTCTATGACAAAAAACAAGAAGCTGTCTAGCTTACCTGGACAGGTAGTAGTAACAAAGGTTGTGGTGATAACAGTCGGGGAAGTCACTGTTGGCGACACCGGCGGTGGTGTAGGCTTGGGACAACCATTACTGCAAGTAACCACTGTCGTCACAGTATAAGTGCTAGTCTGGGTGATAGGTATCGTGATCGTGGATGTTCCACTTGTCGATGTAGTGTAGGTAACTGCGGAAGTTAGACTTGTCTCTCTTGAGAAATCAACTGACTTACCAGGACAAGTGGTGGTAGTATACGTAGTGGTGATAGTAGAAGGCCCACCAGATCCAGTCGGCGTGATGTTCGTTCCACTAGGGCCAGTGGGAGTCGACTTCGCTCCGCTTGGATTTGTAGACGTGGATTTTGTTCCGTTAGGGCTAGTTAGAGTAGTTTTCGACTCAGTAGGTGTAGTCTTGGACTCGGTAGGACTGACAGTAGGTGTAATTTTTGTCCCGCTAGAACTGCCTGTAGGGGTGGTTTCCGACCCCGTAGGGCTGACGGTAGGCGTAGTCTTTGACTCGGTAGGACTGCCTGTGGGCGTAGTTTGTGACTCAGTAGGGCTGACGGTAGGCGTAGTCTTTGACTCGGTAGGACTGCCTGTGGGCGTAGTTTGTGACTCAGTAGGGCTGACGGTAGGCGTAGTCTTTGACTCGGTAGGACTGCCTGTGGGCGTAGTTTGTGACTCAGTAGGGCTGACGGTAGGCGTAGTCTTCGACTCGGTAGGACTGACTGTAGGTGTAATTTTTGTCCCGCTAGAACTGCCTGTAGGGGTGGTTTCCGGCCCTGTAGGGCTGACGGTAGGCGTAGTCTTTGACTCGGTAGAACTGCCTGTGGGGGTGGTTTGTAGCTCAGTGGGGCTGACAGTGGGAGTGGTCTCTGTCTCACTAGAGCTAGCTGTAGGCGTAATATTCGACTGGGTAGGACTAGTCGGGAGGGTGGTTTCCGACTCAGTAGGAATGACCGTGGGAGTAGTAGCCGTCTCTCCAGCACTGGTAGTGGAAGCGGCCGTTGTTCCACTAGAGCTGGTCGGAGGCGTGGGAACAGTACCTGGGGGTGTGCTTTCTATGTCCTGACGGGGGCCAAGCTGGACATGTCCCCCTTTCCGCGGGAACACAGCGACACGCCCAAAAGCGGTGCCCGTCAGAGAAAGTAAAACGAGTGTCGAGACCCGCATTGTTCGCTACCCCGTGGGCAGGACAAGCTCAGAAACTGTTTTGCCTAAAGACGGTATCAACTTCAAACTAAGAAACACACAAGCGAGCATACAGGTAGGAGAAATTAGAAGCGCAAGGATATGGCTGTAGACAAGAGCAAAACGAAGGATAGGAGGTAGGTTTAAATACCTAACGGAGATGCCCTAAGTCAGTGAAGACCGTCGAGCAAATATCTTCGCTGACCCAGTTCGCTGTATACCCCTGCGTTTTCATTTGCCTTGTTTAATATCTCCTGAAACCATAAGACAAAGGTACTCTCCGTTAGTAGAAGGAACAGGGCCGAGATGGTAATGGTTCAATCAAGTATGTAGCATCAACCTCTCAAAAAGAGAACCGCTGCCAAGCTGTCCCAATTGAAGACAATAATTGGCATGCTCAAGATCGACCCACTGCGGGGAGGATAGATATCCGCGGTGGCATTAGACAAGTCCATGCGGATGCCTGGTTGACATGAAGCAATGCGAGAAACCAACTTGTAACCCCCGATGTATGCGTTCCCACTTCAGAGTTGTAGAAGGAAGGCTGAGTTTCCCTGTTTTCTCTCACTGTGATGGATTGTATCTGCTTTCGTGCGAGAACATCATACCGAGAATAATTGCTCCGACTTCCCGTTATACGATGACAACGGGAAAACCAGCACAGCTATTTCGAGGGGCAATACGAGGAATGAGAAGAACGTCATCGAGGCTAGAGACAGATAGGCAAAGAGCCTCAGATGGACAGGAGACATTGGAAGCAGTGATTTCAGCAAGCATGCAGCGTCGCATCGGTATATTTCCGGTTACATATGGCAACGTAAACCTGGTGATGTCCAGGAAAAAAAGAAACTAAAGAGAGAGGGTGGTCTGTAGATTTTCCTTTTCAGGCATGTCCCCTTCTCCTGGCTCCCCTTCCCTTGGATCGATCGGAGCCACAAGTCGGTCGAGTTTCTGAGCATTGAGGGGCACCATGTCAGTGCAACAAGAGTGAGGTTAGCCGAAAAAGAACTGGACCATGCCAAAGGATTCCATTCAGACTCTTGACGCAAGACTTGAGACGCTGCACCAAATAACAACACTGGAGCTTGCTGTCGCCGGTCGACCGCCCCACCATGATCAGGACAAGGTCGTAAGCGCATGTCCGTGGAGCATCGTACAATATAACTTGGAACTTAATGAAAAGTAGTCCATGTCCATAAGTGAACAGCAGCCACCACCCCGTTCAATCATATTTGTGACCGAGAAACAGGGCCAGGGTTTGATTTCTCTGCATTCTTGAAAGGCCAATGAATCTGGGCGGCATCAGCAACCGTTGCGGAACCCTGTTGTAAATTAATGTCGACGGGGCTGGAGAATTATCCATGACAGGTCATTTTGGAGACATAATCTGAGTATGTATGTCAAAGAGCATGCTCTCACTGAGACGTGCCCTACACCTGACGTGCTCGATTCATTGCCCCGCAAACAAAGTGAGACAGGCATATAGATCGGCAAGCAGAGATGGGAACATGACCCAGGTTATTATGACCTATCCAACTCTTCAACCTTGGCAGGACCAGGGCCCGGCCATCTCCTAGCATGTAGAACCGGTCTCGACGGATGCGGGAAAGGGGATAGGAGTTATTCCTAACTTCCTAGCCAGTAAAATGCTAAGCAATCTTTTAATAGCAAAAGCATGTTAAATATAGAAATGGATGGCTCAAGACAGCCGCAACAGGCAGCGATCGAGATGGAAATGGCAGCGTTCGCAGAGAGATTTGAGTTTGGCTCAACAGGGAAAAGATGCTGAGTAAGCATCTGGAAGACCCAAGAACTAACTAGTTGACTGCATTTTTGATGGCGACGATCAACTCCAACACGAGGATGGGTAAGAGGTAAGACCGTAGCACAAGGCATCAGCCAATCCTGGGGCAGTCGAGTATTCTCCACTGCGTTTGTTTCGTAGATCTATATCTCAGATGTCTTAGAAGTCCTGGGGTGAACCTGAGTGCTCTTGCTACCACTAGTAAGACATGCCTTTCAACCGAGAATGCGCGCCGACTGCTTCGAGAGGGCCTGAAGAATTTTGGAGGAAAGCATTCAGAATCCTGACAGACCATGGAACAACCATCATTCTGTCGCTAAGGTTGTCTTTCCTCAATGCTGTTTTTATGATAAGGAGCTGGCATTATGACACATTCGGATCGTCAACGTTCGATACCCTGGATCTGAAGCCTTCCTAGAATTTGCTTTTGGCAATTATATGACTCAGGACATGGTGAAGCAAAATTGGCACAGGCTCTTGGTATTCTTGGTCCTTCCAAGAGGATCGAGAGCTTCTTAATAAAGTGCTGGAGAAACGTCATGCTTTTGAAGGCCAAGAGGCCATGGTGGATCGACCTGACTAAGCGAGGTTACCGCCCTGCAGAGAACGCTTTGCCTTCCAGTTGGCGAATACTTGGGCTTCTCTTGTCACCCCTCTGCTCAAAAGAAGGGAAACAATGCGATTATCGCTGACATATTGAAACTTCACAGGATGACTGATCCATCTGGCGGGATTCCTTTTCGGATGCAAAATATGCGAGAAGGAAACCGATACGTAAAAAATGGCAACACCTTGTCCCCATGTCCTTCATTAGAAAACATCTCAGACCTTCCCCCAGGTCAAGAGGTCGTTACCGTTCTCAGCAAACAGATGGGCAGGATTGTACTTGAGTGCGATTTCTCCTATGTGACCAAATCTGGGCATGGAGTGCGACCTGCTGAGGCTGAAGCAATGAGACTTGTATCTAAGTATACGTCTGTTCCTGTGCCCGAAGTGATTTTTACAAATTTTGATCATGACTATGGGAGTATTGAGATGACTCTTATTTCAGGATCTCCTTTAGAAGACAAGTGGGATACACTGGATGAGAAGAGCAAAGAGTCTGTATGTCTACAAGCCTGGGGCTTAATTTCCAAGATACGGACCATCCCGCGTCCATCAGAGCTCAAAAGGTCTTTTCCAATGCGCTGCCGATGGCTCTCTAACAAAGGATCCACTTCTTGAGGATATGCAAGATCCAGGCCGATTGTTGATGATGATTCAGATCTGCGAACTCGCATCTTCGAGCGCTATTTTTACTTTGGGGGTCTTCAATTCGAACACCAGTTACCTGACATGCTGCCACGTTCCGACTGTTCTGTGTTCACGCATGCTGATATTGTGCCTCGAAATATTATGGCTGATGAACGGAACACCGTCACGGGCATTCTCGACTGGGAAAATGCGGGATCGTACCCGGATTATTGGGAGTATGCGCAGATTCTGAGGCCTGCTTTCTGGGGTGGCTGGTCAGTATGGATGGATCTGACTGCCCCAAAGAGATGGGACATTAGCGGGATTAATGCCGCCAGGCGGGTCTTGTTTTAACGTCGCTATACAGCGACTGATTTCAGCTGAGATTTGGAAATACGTCTGTGGTGGCTAAGGGTCTATTCCAACCACAGGTACCATTTCAAGCAAGCCCCCCTGAGGACGAACCGGTGGAGGTGACGCACAGCACCGATTCAGATCTAGCACAGGCCGTTGTACATGTATTACCTTGCAACGTCTATTTTGGCTGGCTTCATGTTATGAAACCTTTTAATGCGTGGAAATTTTGGGTTGATCCATTGGGGGCAAAGGCGTTAGGAAAATGGGAATCGAAAGACTGCTAACTCATTAACGCTGGCTTTTCTCCATATCTGCTCCAAGAATAATATTGTCCCTAGCCTTGTTTCTCCCCTCTTTTAACCCCGAAGGCCACTCTGTGATTGATACTGGAAAGCCTCGAAGAGAGCATCATGCGCCTCTCTTGCGCTTCAAGCATCTTGTTGACCGAGTTGTAAAACTTTAGATATCTTGGCCATCGCACCTGTAGCGTTCTCACATTCCTTCCCGTAAAGCGCTGGCAGAACTTCTTCTCGATCTAGTCCCATGGGACCTGGCAGACAAGACGCAACTGTGGACTGTCAAGCCTGTACAAGGTCATAGACCGTCCTCTGCCCTGATCCTCCCGTTACTACTTACACAGATCCACCAACAGAAAATTGCACACATAGTACTCACTTTTCATCCTCATCACCCTTTGGTGTTCTATGTAGGTATGCGCCAATCAGCCTCATTTTGTATCGTTGGTTGGGCCAATAGAGAATTCCAAATATAAGGCGAAATTTGACATCCGAGTAACCATGCTGCAGACTAAGAAGTGCGCCGAAATTACCAAAAATCTCGAGGCCAAGCAGGAAATCAATTCACCAATGGTGGACCAATGGCCCAGAAAACTAGCTACATAGATCTCTGAACAAAGCAGCACAAACGTCGAGAACTGAAATTTATGATCTCGGCAATACAATAACAGAAAAGGGTATGACTAGGGAAAGAGAGCGACGGATAGTAGGAACGTTGTCAGGCGTTATATCAACAGCTGGAATCAACTACTCGCTTTTAAACTGGTTCCATCATTGAACTCGCCATCTGAAGCTTTTCGTTTGGCACAATACCTCTTTCAACCAATTTCTCAATAACACGCACAGCCCAGCCTTGGCAATTCTCCTTGACAGATTGCCGGTCGGGTGCTCGAGGAGGGGGTTCGCTGTCTGCAACTTCTTTCACTACCATAGCATGGATTCTCAGTCACAACAGCCAATTGATACAGGTTCAGAAAAGATTTAGAGGTGGTTACATCGACCAAACGAGTTGGAGGGTAATATACCATATATTTGGCGTCTCCCTTGACCTGATACACCAAACCAGGCTGATTTCCACGGGCAACAAAAAGAGACCAATGTAGGGTTCGTCTGGACCTTGCTTCTGTTGGACAAGAGAAAGATAGAGAGGCTCAGACTGGTCAGGCGGCAGAGGACTGTTCTCTGGTTTGGATTCGATCCACTGCTCCGTGCCCTTTCTCCGACTAAAGTGACGGCCATTGACCTCACATACTTCTCTCAGACCAATCGTCTTTATAGGAGTATCTGAAGTCGGATAGTCACTCATTTCCTTCGAGACTCAAGCGTCAGTATCTTGGATTAATATGGATATTGCTGACACTAACCTTGGTATGTTGACTTGCAGATTCTTGAGAAATTGAAATGATATTCGTGTTAAACTGGGCCTTTTCAACTGCTATCTTCTGGTTCTCGGAATGATGACTGAGGTTCGTGAGCAATAGCCACGTCGTTCTTCATACCCTTACATCCCTGGCCCATTCTTTGATACTCAAGAAAGCGCTCGAATCATCCTCCCCATCATGGGTATACGCCATCCATTCCTATTATGTTGTGATGATGAAGATCTAGAGTAATGCCCTGGTAGTTTTGTCACTCCTTCAAAGTTTCAACGCGTGTTCAACATGACGCTATTCAACTAGCAACCATGCCACCAAAAGCGTGTTAATTATCTCGAAACTTGTTGGGGCAGGAGGGCAGAATTTAACTTGCCATTAAAGTTTTGAAAAATAGTGAATATCCATCGAGCGGCAACAACATTCAATGTCCCTTGCTCAACACTTTGAGATTGATTACCAGGCCTCCAATTTCTAAAAGAACAGTGCCCAAACAACCTCAGGTTATCTCAGAGTCAGTGGGAGGCCTTGATAGACTGGATTATATTCAGGGATATGTGTGGAGTCCCCCCTAGACCAGCACATGTGGCAGAAATGGCAAATCGCAAACCTTCTTCAATCAAATATATCATCCGTACAGCAACCGGGTCACCCAGTTTATTAAACGCTATGATGAGATCAAAAGTCAATTTGCACGAAGATACAACTATTAAAGGGCCAAATGTGAGGATCCAAAGGTTATCAGCCTGTGGTTTGACCAACTTCAGAAGGTCTAAATGCAATATGGCATTCATGATGATGATATCTTCGACTGCAAGGGCTGGATGGCAATGATGGCGTGAAGAGGTAGTCAATATACGGAGATGAATAATGCAAACAGAGCTGAGATTGCGGTGGACTGGGGCTGGCTTGTGGCTTAAGGTACAAGCAGGTAATGCAATCAAGAGTTTACGTATCCACGGTTTAGATTCGCAAGTCCCTATCCAGTACTATAGATGACAGCATAAACTATCTCAATGTGGAGCATACCCACAAAAAAAAAAAAAACCATACCTATTCAATATGCTAGCTTGTTCACCATCTGGTTTCAGCAGGGATAGAGCATTCCAGGTCCAAACAACTCGTACTTAGTCTAGTCATGATGGGAGAGAGCCGGAATATATAAAAATGTCGTTTCCGCTTACTGCGTGCTGCTGTAGATAGGTGTCAAAAGTGATCATTCCGACAACCTTAGTTAAACGAAGTTAAACGAACAAGCTTAATTAATGACTTCCGCGGAAATTTTCTCCACAACTTCCCCACACATTCCCCGGATTTCCCTGGACTAGTCCATAGATCTACTTTAATATACTATACATCAGTATCCGTGGTAGTGGTGCACCTGATCAGCATCCCTACTTTCTAGCTAGCTGAATCGAACTCTCGAGCTCATTCACGCAATAAACGGAACGAGTCCTAAACAATGACGGCGACCGATGAAGCCCTGGATGCCCGGCGGCGCCATTACAAATGGTCCACTATCCTGAAAAGGCCATCTTACCGGAAGCATGTTCTTAATTCTTTCCTCCTGTCCGTTATGCTATATACAATTGGAAATCTAGTCATTACAAGTAAGTGTCCTTGCATCAAATAGACCTCGCAGAATGTTTACTGCTCTAACATATCAAAATCCGGCATATGCCCATTGATCTTCTCAGACATGGATTATTCTGACTCTCAGTCTCTGAATCCTAGCTGGGATATACTGCGTTGCCTGTGCTGGTAACCTGATTTCCTTAACTTACGTGGACCGAATAGGATTCTCGTCATATCTTGATCCCAGTCAGCATTATTGTAGCCTGCGCCGCCATCATGTCTATTGAGACTGCTCTCGTTGCTAAATATGTTGGCACAAATAACCACCACAGCCTTGGTGCTGCTGCTGCTTTCATCTTCCTGTTCCTTTTCGTCTTCAACCTGTTTCTTGAAGGGATCAGTACTACTACGCTGGTGAGATATTCCCAACGCATCTTCACTCTAATGGAATGACTCTGGAAGTGGCTCGCTTCTGCATCATCAACACCTCTGGCAACATCCTCTGGCTTGAAATGCAGCGAACTGCTGTTAGACACACTTGGTCTTCATGTGCCTGTCTTGCCTGCGGCAGTTGTTTACTTTACATTCCCCAATACATTGCATAAGCCACTTAAGGAAGTTGCAGCTCTTTTTGGTGGTGATAATCCCATTGCAATATTTCACAATGATATACAATTGGATTCTGAGAAGCAGTAGGTTGTGGGAAGATCCGAGCGCACAGAGAAGATTTCCATTGTTTAATTACCAAATATATCAGTTATCATATTACAGGCTTTAGATAAATGGATATATTTCGCAAGTGAATTCCATGCCTTTGTTGAAATGTTTTGTCCGTGAGTAATATTTGCAGTCGGGTTCTGATTGTGGCATACAACCTACATGAGAACACCACTAGACCAGCTATTTCAATGGCCGTATGATGCTCTGGTGTTGGTAGCCTGAATAACTCCTGTCTCGTAGCATCACCTATGCATTGGTAAGTCATAATGATGCTTCGATCGTGTCAGCGTGGGCAATTCAGAGTCGTAGCAGTCCATCGTTCTGTCCAGAGATCCTCTCAAGTAATCTCAAGGTGCTAATGGTGTTAATTCGAGACTCTTTTCTTTATTGCGTACTTTTCAGTAACGGTATCCTTCATTTGCTCCTCTCGCTGTTATCATTCATGCCAAATCAATCATCATCAAAATCCGAACCGCTCATCCATCCCGTTTCGTATGATTCCCTGATTTCCCCCAGGCCGTTGGTCAAGGCTTCTCTCTCATCAACTGAGATAGCTCGGCTTGCAACCATTTGAAGCGCCTTAATTTTATCTCCAGTTCGCGACGAGGTTGTGAGAGCCGTGGAAATCTGGTTTCCAAGACCTGACTTCGAAACAGGGAACAAATCCCGAGGAAAACTATCCAGATTTGGGAATCGTAGCGGCGTGTAAAACCTGATAGGAGTATCAGTTAACAATTTGCTTAATATTAGTGGTCTCTGAAGACGTCTCCAAAAAAAAGGGGGTTGAAATACGAACCTTTCGAGTGTTTGTTCCACATCGCGGAACTGCTGCTGGTGGCTACTGAAATATTCAAGGCCTTCAGATGCTGGATCAAACCCGCGTATGACCTGAATTTGATTGAAGACATGTCTGGCTTTGCCGCTGGGGTCATCATATGTAAAATCCAAATCGAATTTGGTCTCGAGTTCCTCGGAAAATTCACATTCCAGTGATTGCGCATTATCATGAAGCTTTCTGACAAAGGACTTTGCTGCATCTTTTTCTTCATCCGGAACAATAGTGGACTGCAGCTCGAATATCTTATGAGTACCATCAATTCCAGCTAGAGAAGCTTCGAAATCATGGTACCGACGAAGACGGGACGGAAGGGTCACAGTTTCCACAGCAGAGCAAATAAGGGCTGACGTATAAAATTCCGATTGAGGATCGACGTGCAAAAGGCTTGGAAGTCGGCGCGGAGGATCTACAATAGGCGTATAGAGAGACGATTGTGGTGAAATCGTACACACAGATCTAGCCTTGTTCATGTCTCGTTTAACTTCAACTTTCTGCGTTCTGTCAGTTGGAAGAATGTTACAACACAACGACAGTTATTCGTAGGGCCTCTTTGGAAGTCACTAACCCTCTGCGCCTTCGTACCGTCTTCAATTGCCCATACCCAGATGCTTTTCTTGCCGAATTCATCCCTCAACCTGTCCACATATCTTGAAGCGAAACCGCCCCAAGCGTCATCAGAACCCGTGAAGAGCTGAAGAGCACGGATCTGATCGCACTCTTCCGCAAACGGTCTCAGATCCCGGTCCAATAAATCATGCTCTTTGTCAAGATCTGTAAAAAGCTCTTCGCCGACAGTCCAGTCTTCAAAAGGCATAGTCCTCGAATTTAGCTCATAATCGTTTAACTGTATGATTGACCGAGGATGATAGAAGACCCGACTGAAATCAGACCAATAACGAACAGTCTCAGAAGTAAGTTGGGGGGCTGGAAGACCCTGATCTAAGCTCTTATGGTAGTCGCTTTGAGGAATTCGATCTTGCTGCTGCAAAATCTCTCTCCCATCCCTGGTAAGGAAGGTTTGTCAAATCAGGGAGCACTCTTAGGGGATTCTAATTCCTGACTTGGAACCTCAAGGGAGTCTGAATGGAACTCTGCTCACCATAAACCTTGTCCGGGATCTAAATCTTCGCTCAATTCATAAAGTGCGTTATATTTTCGTAGAGTACCAAAAGCACCCTTTAAGTCATATACCAGCGTCCTAGGGAGAAAGGTTTCCGTCCCGTCAGCGCCAATACCTGGGCGGAAATGGACGTCATGATCAATAGGTGATCCTTCTCCATCATCATATGTAAAATAAGACTCCTATTAACTTGTGAGTCTTAGTTTGAGGAATGGGAGCATCATTACTAGCAATACCTGGATATTCCAGAAATGCGTGGCTAGATAGTTTGCTCGTTGTCCAAGCTGGAGAGTGACAATTTCATGCATGCTGCCAATTCCCTGCTAGTCTAATAGTCATTGAAAAGCAATAATAACATGTAGCAGGGTCAACGACCCGAAGGCAAAATTTCGCCCTCTTGATATCATGGCCACGTCCAAAATGATGGTCACGTGTTTATCGGTTTAGTTGTCACGTGATATTGAAGAAATGATGTGGATCAGGGGTGCGGCGTCTGGATACCAGATACTAAAAGGATACCATAGGGCTCGTAGGGATCGTGGTGAACGCTCTATATCGATATACTGCTGTCTCTAGTACATATTGAAGCTCTAAATGATGCGCTTTCTTCGCTTCCTTTTCTTTTTACAACTCCAGGATATACGTATGTTGGTCCTTCCTCCCGGAACGTACATATCTCGTATCCGGGACCGGATTATCAGATAATCCACCTGTCGAAATAGTATATCCTCATCAAGAAAAGAGAGCAGTTGTCCAGGGCAACGTGTCACCTGACTTGCAACTTCCCGAGTTGGCAGTAAACAACCAAGGGGATTCAGCAACGCTCACCACGGCCAACTTGATGACAACTATCCACCCAAGTTCGTTGATGGCTCCGGTACATCAGATTTGACGCTGCCTTGTATTTTATTTCTTGTTGCCGGTATCTCCTAATATTCTGATCCTCCTGGTCTGAGATACTCCACAATAGCGCCCCTCATGGATCCAAAATCTCGCACCTCACCAAGTCCCTCTAAAGTCCTCTCACCTCTCTCCTCACAGCGCATGAACCGACAAACAACACCTGATTCTTGTACACTGCCCTCGGATCTTTTGCAGCTCCAGCGCAAAAACTCCAACGGCATTTCGGATGTCCAAAGCAAGGTCGCTCGTCTCAACAGTCTGGCTCATGGAAACAGATCAGCCTCTAGCGTATCGTCATCGGGAACAAACGCTGCACTTCAACGCGCTATACTTGGCCGCGAGGAGGCAGAGTCAGCACTCGCTAGTGTATCCGCCCAATTGTCAGAGGCCCAATCTCGAGAACGAAGAATTAGCGAAAGGCTGGAGTCACTGCTGGAAGAGTTACACTCGGCAAGAGAACGCCAAACTCACGAGAGAACTATTTTTGAGAAGGAAATTAGAAAGGCCAGAAAAGAAGCGTTCCGAGCAAGTTCTATCTTAGTGAAAGTTCAAGAGGAATTAAAAGTATCCAAAGAGGAGGTTGTGACGTTGAAGGATGAAATCAGGCTTGAACGAGAAGCCAAAGAAAACGCTACGAAAGAAGCCAGCGAGCGCGCAGATACTATCACGTGTCTTACTGAAGAGATAAGGACGCTGAGAGAAAAGATAAACCTCATCGAATCAAACAACGCCTTAGATGCTTTGGAATCTCGAGAGACGCGCAAAGACAACACTGCGAAGGCTTCTTCAGCAAAAGTTTATGATGCTTCTGAATCACCGTGTCAAGGGCGAACGGGAACGCGCGAAAAAATCGGGAGAAAAGCATCATCGACTCAAGGAAACGCTGCGGTAGACAGTCCGACAGGAAGTCTTAAAAGAGCGTCTGAATCTGCCGAGTCACCCTTCTCAGACGATGAGGACTTCTCCGATGTATACAGCATTACCCCTCTTAAGAGACAGAGGGTATGGTCGGAGTTTGTTACCCCGAAGGAAGATGAAGATACCATTGGGATTGATTCCCCTACCATAAAGATCCTAGAACTCCGAGCTAAACTGCAATGGGAGAAGAAACTGAGGGCTGAGGCGGAAAGAACAATTGAATTTATGTGCATAGAATGCCAATTCAAGGCATGCCGTTGCCGTATTGCAGAGAGTGAGGGGAGAGAGTACATCTACGATTTCGAATACCACGAGAAACAAAAAGCTGCTGAAAGGGCAAAGAAAGAGGCAGAATTTTCGAATGAGAGAGATCAAGGCTTCATAGCACCTGAGACAGAAAACAGGTCGCGTTCTCATTCTCCTTCTAACGAGGCCTCGAAGCCAGAAACTGGCCATGATGATAAGACCCCTGAGGAGGAGCTTTTGATAACATTTTCTCCGGAAACAGGAACATTTCGAACCATCCCTTCTCCTGTTCGATCCCCGGGGAAAAGCCTTGAAAGTGATAAACCTGCTGTCTCCAGACCAGAATATCCGCAGCCTTTTGAGATAGATTTACTCACTCAATCGCCTATCAAGGTTGAAAAAAATAACCAACCACAGTTCGAGTACGCTTCTAAGATTACGGCCCCTAGCCATTATCTTTCCTCCCCAACACCTCCATCACGAACCATTGCGGAAGGCCACACTGGTCTTTCGTTACTGCAGGAAGATAGCTTCGAGGGAGAGTCAAACGCTGACGAACACCCCACAACAACGAAGGTACCCTTACGTATGAGTGAAGACGCCTCAGAAAATTCGTTTCTCGCACCAGGTACGCCAATTAGCCGAGAAGCCGCCCTTGCACAGATCCGGGCAAGGAGGGGGAAAACCCGCAGCATGACAAGATGCGTCAGTGCAGGTGAAGGAAATCTTCGCTCTGGTGGGATGGGAGTGACCCCTCTTGGAGGCGCGAGGCGCATTCCTGGACTCCATACTAAAGCGAACACTGGACATGAATCAGGCGAGCGGAGGGATATAAGCGCGCCTATGCGATTATTCCGGAGGTGATTCCTGCTCGATGACTCTTAACGACTTCATTGCCCTTTCAGATTTCTTTTGTAATGATCACCTTTGGCGTTCCAGATGGAATGGCATTCTTTCTTTTTTAAATCCCTATCTAATGGAGGTACATTATCCAGTGCCGTTTTGGTCTATCCCTGCTGTTGGAAACTTTGATACCTACTTGTTCATATTATACGCTGTATTCTACTTTGTCATGCGGTCAATTTCATTATGGAGTTATATATTCATGGTTACAAGTGAGGAATTGCATTCATCTTCTTCATTTTCTTGACGCATACCCAAAATCTTTGATATCGAGGCGCGTACGCCTTAAATCGACTTCAGCTGCAGAACTGCCTGGTTAGGCAATTTAGTTTATGGGTTATTATTCAGAGTACATGATATAACATGATGTCTACAGTCCACTAATGAATAATATGAAAAAGCAAAGATAACAGTTTTCAAGTGATAACCACTCTGAACGTCTATATACATAAACATCGGATCCGAAATCAAGTATGAGAAGAGAAGCCAATACCAAGTCCATAAATCTGTACAAATAGCCATGTAGTACAGCTCAGATTCCGAAAAGTTAGGGGGGAAAGAAGAGGGAAAGAAAACATATGACAGCCCCCTTAGATCCTCTTTCCATTCTATCAGATACTTATATCTCTTCCCATTACATAGGCCGAAAAAAATAGCAAAGAAGAAAATGCCCCTGGCGCGTTTAGAAAATGGGAATGCCACAGCACGTTATCCGCGCTCCCTGGACGACCGCTTCCCGACCCCACCATATGGAGACTAATTGCTGGACGAAGATGCGGTCTGTAGCACTCCAAACATCGAGACCCATTTGGAGCATGTCTGCTGTGGTAATTTTCACAGCATCACGGTCGTTTCCCTTTCTTTTTCTACCGCGCCGTTCCCATTCCTCAGTGTGAGGTGCTGGGTTTGGGTTTCTCCGATCCAGCAGTGGTACGCGGGAGTCATCACCCTCTGTAGACGGCGGATCGTTGTCATCTTCCGATTCATCGTCATCATCGTGGAGAGCTGATTCATCGTTATCATCACCGTCGTGTCGGGCGATTGCATCAGATACGGTGACGAAGATTTGCGTCGTCAGTCGGCGGAAGTATGTCACCAGGGCGACGACTGGTAACTCGGTAGGTAGGCTAGAAATGTTGTCTCCGGTGATTAAGAGTCTTTCATCTTGCTCGTCTTGCTCTTCCTCGTCTTCAGTTAGACCGCCGCGCTTCTCGCCTGCGGATGCCCACCAGATGAAAGACGTGTAGGCACGGCGGGGCCAGGGGAGTGGCTCGACAATAGAGGCTGAGGAGAAAGTTGATGCCGTATCAAAGTCCTCTTCGTCAGATCCTATCGATGAGGAGTTTTCACTGTGAAAGAATCGGCGCATTCCCTTGCGAAGGGTGGTGAAACGCCGGACATCCCGCTGTGTTGCTTTGAGATGCGGTACCTGTACCGAGTTGCGCTTGATTTTTCTATCTTTTCCACATGACATGACGATTTGGGGATATACCTTCTTCGCAGCATTCTTCGAATACGGCGGTGGCAAAGTCACTAGGACATCGTAGAGGTCGGATTTCATACCTAGAACACTATCAGTCGTGCAGGCGATCCAGCTTCGGTCCTTTCCAGGTCTGGAATCTGTCCCGACGAAAGAGGAGAGCAAGGTAATATCATGGACTCCGATGTTGAAAAGCGGGCGCGGTCGATGCGCTGGGAAATCATCCGATGGGAGTAAGGGAATAAGAGAATTAGGCAAGGATGATATCAAAGACAAGGCATATACTAAGACAGGAGTTAGAAGAGACATCATAAACACAGTACAGATCGGCAACGGAAGGAACAAGGTACCATAGTCACTGGGTAAATGCACTGGGGCTTCAGTCACCAAAAGGATTCTCTTGCGCAGCAACGCTGTCCTATACAGTGGAAAGACCAAGGGACCGAAACAATCAATGAATTCAGACAAGGATGAGGCCGGGTGGTATGGTGCCAGCCCCGGTCTAGGTGATTCCAACACCATCGCATCACTGGATATTTGACCCCGTAATAGCTCACCCGGGTTTTTGAACATGCTGACAGGCGAATCAAGGGGGGAATCGGGAATTCCATCAAATGACTCAGATTCCCGGATTTGATGCATCTCCCAATATTCGGACAACAGTTGCGTATTCGACATATCCTTCACGTACTCACTGCGACAAAATTTGGATGTCAGCATGCCACTGTGCGAAGATAGGGCGATTCGAGGAACTAACTGTGCCAATTCTTTGATGTGTCGTGCATGCTTCCAGCCCTTTCCCAGGCGTCCAAGACTCAGCGGCACTAAGACACCGATGGCGAACATCATCGCATTACGTTCTGTTTCACCAGCTGGTTTGTTCAAAAAGTAACTGACGCCAGCGCATTTCTCATGAACAAAGTACCTAGTCACCCCCGTATTTCAGCGTAAGCAACTCAATGAGGGCAGGCCATCAAACATACACCAGATCTTCGACCACATTGTGCAGCCCAGAGGGAAGCGACTTGTATTCAACAACGCCATCGATTTCGACTATCCGAATGTATTAGCTTTGCTTGATTCACGACAAGGGCCGCAGGCAGGTTGTAGAGAAAGGATCATGACGCACCGTCGGGCAAGGAACGCTTCCAAGAGACCACATATCTACGGGGATAAACACATATCAGCAATGAGCTTCAGTCAAAGGATTCTCTAAGAGGGAAAAACAAATTAAACTCACCCTGTCTTGATGTCAAAGCGGATCACAAACAAGGCTGCGATCCGGGGGGGCAAATCCACCGGCGGCACTTCAATGCCCAGGGGCTTCCCCTTCTGCAGTTTCGACGCCATTGCGAAAAGGAACGAATGAGTAGAGGTATCCAGACCCCATGAAGCGGGAGAAACAGAGTTACATGGACGAGCACATAGAGGGTGTGGTAGTCTGCAAGACCGCGCGAACGAGGAGCAGCACAGTTCTGCCTACGAAGGACCTTCGGGAGGTTCCTCGGCTGTCCTGGGCCGTGCGGAGGATAAATCCTCAAGCTGTACGCGGTAGACAGAGCTGTCCACGCAACACGCTTTACAAGTCGAATCTGCAGTCTGCAGTGACAGTCATGGCTGTAGAATACGAGTCTCTTCATCCATACTACCCAGTTGACGCGCATATAAACGGATATGTTGCCAATGAGAATCCGGTTCCCCGTGTTCTTGCTACAGCCAGCACTGGCTGCACCATCACCCTGGGTACGGTTCTGGCCGCTGTCAGCTATACGCGGCCAGCTTTAAGCAAAGCGGACAGGTTGGCTATTCTGTGGTTCTTCTTTTGTATGGGCTTGACCCGCGTTCCAATTCTGCAGACAAGCTCTAACGCGCAAAGAATGCAGCAGGAAGCCTCCACTGTTTCTTCGAGGGCTACTTTGTTCTCAACCATGGCCAGATGGCATCGGCCCAGGATATCTTCGGTCAGCTATGGAAGGAATATGCGCTTTCTGACTCGCGATATCTTACTTCGGATACTCTTGTTCTGTGCATGGAGACCATGACCACTGTGAGTGTCCCAGTACCTGCATTAGGAGCTATGGACAACTAACCACTGTTGTCCCCTTGCTCTTTGAACAGCTTGTGTGGGGTCCGCTGTGCTTTTCTGTTGCATATTTGATCTTCATCGAGCACTCTCTGCGCTACCCGATTCAAATAATCGTCTGCTTGAGCCATCTGTACGGGGATACGTTGTACTATGCCACCAGCTTGTTCGATCACTACGTCAATGGAGTATCGTACTGTAGGCCTGAAGCCTACTACTTCTGGATCTACTATTTCCTGATGAATTTCGTCTGGATGGTTGTTCCCATGTGTAAGTTTTTTTTTTTTTTTTTTTTTTTGCCGCAAGAGGTGTCAATTTGCATTGCTGATGCTCCACTAGATTACCTATACACAGGCGTTACAACTATCTCGGGAATCATCCAGAGCCAGCGAGAAATAGCGAGCAGGCAAAAGTCCCGATGATTAGTCCTGTCCAGCGCTGACCGACATCTTCCTGCTAATATATATGAGTTCGAGTGGATCTCCTCCCCACAAGGATTTCTGAACTATTGGAGAAGTTTGAAGAGGAGTCAACGGAGTAACAAAGGTGGCGAAAGGAGTGGGAAAGGCGTCCTTTTGAACGCACCACGGTCGCTTTGGGTATCTACAAGGCACGCCAGCTCACTCTGCATTGCGCGCAATGACAGCGCTATTATGCCTCATGCATTGCTAGTCACAACGCACTTACGTATCCCTTGCTGCCTCCGGGGTTATAAAGAAATAATCTTAGACGGTGTAGACCCCGCGTCCGCTTTGATCTGGGTAGGAATGATCGGAACGCGGGTTCGTCTCAGGTGGGAATACAACTGTGCAGCAGCCCGGTCCATGTTATGCATCTTATCCATTGGCCCTGGGCATGAGACAGCCGAAAAACCTGAAGAAAGGGACGCCTCAGACTCTCTAATAGTGGCTGCGACATACTTCCCACTAACCTCGTAGCCAAGTTGGTTTCCCGGGCAGCGTGCAGACGATTGCCGCTCCTGGCCTTGCGGCCCCAGCCAGACCCGCTGTTTACCTGCTGTCTCTTGCCTTGTTTTCTCTTCAAGCACCGCTGGAGTTGGTCCCGGATGCGATAAATCTGCAATCTGCGATCGGATGCTTGGGCATGTAAATTCTGTGACACTTGACAGTGGTGGTGAGTTTCTCGCTCCTGTACAACCCCTGCCCTGTGTTGACGCCCGTCGCATCACTGCCGTCAGCCAACATATCATCATTCCTTCGCCGCCACTAGGACGGTTCTATGCTCATTAAAACATGCTGTTTGACTGATTGCCGTTGAAGAATATCATAGGCATCGATGCCATCTCCAGCGAATCCTCACCGGTCTTCTGTCCGCCTGGACAGCGCCAAGTCGACTCCTACGAAGAATAAGCCTTTGGATCTCGGTCCGCAGCTGGGTCCCTACGATACAAACTCGGTTCGAGCGAAGATCCGCAAATGGCAGCAGCAAGGTGGTGGGGTCATCACAGCTAATGATCCCTGTTGCGACGACGAAGACGAAACTCCGACAAAACCTAAGTCGAATCCCGGGAAGGAGAATGTCGGTAGCAAGGGCAGTAGCAGTCGCGGTACTCCTGGCTCTGGAGTGAGACCACGCAGCAGCAGCACGCCGCGAAAGCGCGTTATAAGCGATGAGCACTGGAGGATAAATCGAAGCACTGCGAAGACTACCACGCCCAAGCGACCGCCCCCTAAGAAGATATCAGTTTACACGAGTAACGAGGAACTACTGGCTCGGCAGGGAGGAACAAAAAAGGACGTCAAAAGGGATGATAAAACGAAGCCATCCCCATCTCCTCGAAGTGCTGGGAAATTTGGAGCTAGTCATGTCTCTCCATTATCCAACAGAGAGCAGAGAAAAGTGAGATCCCCACGCAACGCTGATAATGAGAAGGGCACATCACACAGCAAAACGTCGTCTTCTGCCTCACGTTCATTGGGCGCAGACGGCCATCAGACGAACGAAGAGCTCGAGTCATCAGAGACAAAGATGAGACGGACTACCCCGCCGCCAGAAGTCGAATGGGAGGCAAGCGAAGCTGACTTTTCCGAACTGTCGAGGAGACGTGCGCGAGGGGTTCCCTATAAGCAGCGTGGCCCTGTAAAACCTCCAAAAGGGGGTATCTTTGCACACGTACTTGACGAGTCGAGGAAGGTGTTCGTAAAGCCAGAACCGCCAAAGCCACCAAAGCCTGTCGCTACCCCCTACCGTCCAGCCAAAATTGAGGCATGGCTGTCCAACACCCTCGACCCATTTGCAGAAGATGCTGAACCATCTGTCGAGGTTCCTGCTCCCTTGAACCCGAAACCAACCAAATCAGGGCAGTCATCTAGACGAAACACGGTTCATGAAGTTATTGACTCGAACTCTCGCTCAGATGATGATTCCAGGGGGAAAGGCAGTCGCGCCCGGCGCATGAGTGACAAGGGGAATTCACCCATTACCAAGAGTGAGCACTCGTCGGACGAGAAGAGAGAATCTAGGGAGCAGGCAAAGAAGCCCCCTTCGCCGCCCAGCGTGAAAAGGTCGGATACCGTCAAAAGCAATAATCAATCCAACGAAGTGAAGGAAAATGCTGCCGCATCGCACGAGGCTAACCATGAGTCTTCTGATATGGAAAATATACTCTCAGATGGGTCTGAAGTGTCTGGAACCAACCCGCCTGTCCCACTTGGTCTGAAACGACCCTTTCCCAGTACGGGGGTTCACCGACTCTCAACCATAGTCTCAGTCGAGACGCTGAGTTCTCTGGGCCGCGAGCCGCCACAAGTGCCCCAGTCAGATGGACCATCAGAACGGCGTGAGCCGGTTACAATTAATCAACCTGCGGGTGAAGATGCGGAGGAAAGAGATCAGTTCGATGCCGATTCTCTCCCTGGCGTTTCTTCAAAGTTGAAGAGACGACTTACAACCCATGAAGACCTCATGACAGTCCTGTCTGCTCCAAGAAGCCAAACCAGGAGTATTCGATCTGCCAGAAGCGTTAGAACAAACAAAAGCCGCTTGACTGCAACAAACATCGGTGACTTACTACAAGAACTATCTACAGATGAAGCAAAATACATGCGTGAACTAAAGACCTTGGTTGGAGGGGTCATTCCAGTGCTCTTGACCTGTGTACTTTCCAAATCCGACTCAGCAATTGCAGCTGGTCTCTTCCGGCCGTCTATGGACCCCAAGGATGATGTCAATTTTACCAAACCGATAGTCGATATGGGCGTTACCCTGGAGCGACTGAAGGCGTTGCATAAACGGATTCCACAAGACAATGTGGAGTCACTACTTCATTGGGCTCAAGGAGCTCAAAGGGTCTATCGGGAATACCTCAGAGCCTGGAGGCTCGGGTTTAGGGACGTGATCGTGAATCTGGCTCCGCAAGAAGAAGGCAAGGATACGAGTAACTCAGACACAAAAAGTTTAGATGAAGGCATGGCGCGGGATGAGAATGGCGACGTAGTGGGTAGCGATGGTGAGAAGGTCGATGTCGCGTACCTCCTCAAGCGACCACTTGTACGACTGAAATATCTCGCAAAGACACTCAAAGGAATTAGCATACTTCAGCCATCCCTGAAGGCCGAAGAAATAGCCGTTGCCTACCAGGATATCGTTACAGAAGCTCGCCGACGCGCGCGAGAAGAACGGGCCAGGCTTGAGGATGAATCGGCCGCCAGCGTCGATGCAACGCGTGCTCGCGATCCGATGACCATGGGCGTGATGACGGACGTGATTGTAGACAGAACTCGACGCGTCCGGGCGCGAGATTTCTTCAACTTGTCACTGTACCACTCGACGGGGCAGGTGGTTGACTGTCGTGCAGAGCTCCTCCTGAGAGACAACCTTCCGGAAAACGGCCCCGGGGGTGACCTTCTCATTTGCGAGATCGATCACATGGATCGCTGGTTGCTGTTTCCCCCGATCGAACTGGGATGCGTCAGCGCTCGGCGTGGTGACACTAAAGGTGAACTTGTCGTGATGTTGCGCAGTGCTCCCGGGCAGGAGACAAACTGGCGAGAATTGCTGTCCCTTCAGATCGACGAGGAAGGCATTGCGCATGAATGGGCCCAGATGTTGCCGGCAGACCCCGTTCCACCAGCGATCTGTAGATCCCCCAGTTTCATCGATCGGGCCAAGCAGCGGCAGCGTGCGCAATCGACCTCGAAGGATGGAATCCTGAGCCAGAAAACCCCAGCCAGTACCAGCGATGTTGATATCCCAATGGGCGAGAAGAAAACCGTACTCAGTTCTGCGGGGCATTCACTGGCCCCGGATGCACAAGCTTCTGAGCCAAGCAGTGTTGTTGACTCCTCGTTGGCGACAGAGTCGAAGACTTCTTCGTTGCACACTGCAATTACCCGAGACTCAGACTATACACAAGGTAGCTTGGAAACTCCGATCAAGCTTTCTGGTCCGCCTCTTCCCTCTGTGATGTCATCTCAATCTCCCAATGATGGGAAGACACCGACTCTTAAAAGGACCAAGGCGAAGAGGATTTCGCGTCTCGGAGAACCCTCGCCACAGGCAAACGCCGCACAGAACCATGCTAGTCCCGCTACACCTGACACTGAGAACGCCCCTCCCACCACTGGCGGCAGATTTTACAATGAGGCGAAACACCATGAATGGACTAGCACTCCTACGCCGAGGAAGCCTCCTAAAGAACAGCAGCATGTTGCGATGCCGGTTGCGAGTGACCCTTACAACAGACGTCCTCCGCGTGTGTCATGCGTTCCGTCGATGGAACTGCCTAGTATCCCAAAGCTAAGGACTGGGGGTAGCCCATGCCCCTCGCTTGGGTCTCCCAGCGATGCGTCAGATGAAGATGATGAGTTCCTGGATGACCCAGGTAATCCACTCGATGCAGGAGAGGCTCCTGCTCCACCTCCTCATCGTACCCCGAGTTCTGCAAACCATGGTTACTTGGATGTTCCCACTATCGGCTCAAGTGGTGGACGACTTAAGCGACATGGCTCATCTCCCCTCAAACACGAATATGAACCGTCAACGGCTTCCGACTCCTATTGTTCCGATACATCAACTGTGCGACACTACAGTCTTGATGATTCTTCTTCATTCTCATCCAGCTATTATACAGAGACCGATTCCGAATATGAAACCGGCTCCGACTCTGATGATGACACTCGTGGTGCTTCCAAACCAAAACCAGAGTTGGAAAATTCTTCTATCCTCCCATCCGTCTCCAGCAGCAGTCTCACGCCCACAAAGTCCGAGTCCCAAGCCGCCTATAGGGCTGTTCCTACCCAACCCTCAAAAGCGTCGAGGGCTCTTGCTTCGGTCTTTGCGTGGTCCGATACGGGCTCTTGGTCTAGTCTATCCCCTGAAGAATGTATCATCATTATTAGCCCTGGGCTCATCGAAGTCTACGAGGCGAACGATAGTGCACTCCCATCTGACAAAGATGGTACGGGCTCCAGAGGGCAGCCACTTGTCGCTCTGGAATTGACACCACTCGTTCCCATGCGGCGTGGGACGGCTATCGACATCAGTGTTCGCTCACCTCCTACTCAACGATCCAAGATAATTTCAAGTAACAACATCATGTTTCGGTCACGTAACACGGAAGAGTGTGACGCCTTGTACAGTCTAATCAACCAGGCGCGCATCAGCAATCCTACATACATCGCCCTTCAGAATGCTCGAGGACCTTTCGCTGACCAGCCTTCGACTTTCGACTCCTCGGACAATAAAACAGGGGGATTTTTTGGCTGGCCACGACGCAGGAGGAGCTACCGTGCTTCTCCCAATGCTCCTCGGTCGTCCGCCGATGTATCCGAAAGCAGCGTTGGAACCATGAGCAGTGCCTTCTCTGCGTTGAAGCGGTTTGGTGCCGGAAGCAAGATGTTTAGTATTGCGCGATCAACAGTTACGTCCAAGACTGGTGACAAAGGAGAAAGCTCATATTCAAGTTCTTCTCCGACATCCGGCATTGGAAGGATAGCAGCTGCCATCCGAGGCGCAGACGGAATTGGTCTCTCCAATGCCAAAATCCGACTTTATGCCCGCGAGAGCAATGCTAAATGGCGCGATATGGGAGCGGCCAGATTGACGATTATGCCGGCTTCGTCATCCTCTGATTCTCGTCATGGAGATATATCTTTTGGTAGAAACACCCACTCGGCTGACGGCCCTGATTCTGGGTCTCCATCTGGATCCGGTGCCTCTTCACCCCGCCCCGAATCCGAATCCACCAAGCGTATTCTCATCCGTGGCAAAACGCGCGGCGAAGTTCTCCTCGACGTCTGTCTGGGTGAGAGTTCCTTTGAACGGGTCGCGAGAACCGGTATCGCCGTTTCTGTCTGGGAGGAAAATGAAGGCGGTGCCCCCGCTAAACAACAAGGTGGTGTCACCGTAGGCGCTTACAAGATCTATATGATCCAGATGAAGAGTGAAGCCGAGGCAGCATATACCTTTGGCCTTGTGGGTAAACTCAGGTATTAATGAACAATGTGCTAGTAGCACTCGTACATATGGATTTCAATGGTTGGCATGGAGTTCTCCCTACTTGTTCATTTCTCATACTTCGAGCTTTGAGGTGCTTTTATTTCATGCTTTATGTCTTTACGCATGCTGCTTTATGAACAGGTTTCACTGATTTCTGATTCCTACATGACTTATGAATGATTTGTTATATACCACTCTAGTTTCTTTCTTTCTTTATTTGTTTGTTTTGTCTCTTTCCTTGGGTTTTATGATCCCTCTTATGTGTGGCCTTGATGTATTCAACAATACCACAAAAACAAATCTATAACAAGAGAACTTCGGTCTATTCACCCAGATAAGTCATGTTTTGGACCAATTGCATAGATATACCTAGATAAACATCAGGCAGAGCTCACTGACTGAATGGCTGATTGATTGATCTAGCTCCCTTCCTCTGAACTCCTATTACATTTTTTAAAGATGAAATCAACTCTGTTGTCTTCATCTTTGAGCAAAGGGAACAGAACAAGGTCGTCATCAAGCTCTTTTTGGATGTCCTTGTCGAGATCAGCCGCTTGTCCAGTCTCCCCGCGGTGCCCTGAGAGAAGGCCAGGGTCGATATGTGTGTACAATGCAAGGGACTGTTGCATCTTGCTCTTCTGTTTGCTGGAGCCTTTCCTGCGAGGGTTCCGGTTCCCGGGAGGTCCGTGCTGCTGTTGCTGTCGTTCTTGTTCCTCTTGTCGGAGTTTCAGCTCAGAGGCTTTGATGAGAGTCGGGAAGTCAGGCAGGGACGCATCTGAAGCGTCGCTCAACTCATCTTCGGTGTCAGGTATAGAAATAACATCGACTTCGCTATTAGCATTGCCGCGCTGCCGCTGCCCCCGGCCTCCACATTCACAACCCAGAAGCTCATGGGTTTGACATGTACTCTCCTCATCCAATCGGAAGAGGTCCTTTAGCTCCTCGCGTGAAAACTGTGCGACACTGTCTTTATTCTCCATGACACTATCTGCCAGTCCGATCTTGGTCACCTGGCGCTGCCAGATCTTCTCCTCTAGGCTCCCCTTGAGCAGGATCCGGTATATCCGGCAGTGCCTCTTTTGCCCATCACGATGAATGCGTGCCATAGCCTGGGTATCCGTGGCAGGATTCCAATCCACGTCAAAAAGGACAAGACGACTTGCGCCAATCAGGTTGAGCCCCGTTCCACCCGCCTTGGCGGAGAGGAGGAATGCGAAGCAGGAGCTCGCCGGGAGGCGGTTGAAATCGTCAACGAGTGACTGACGCTTCTGCACTGGGGTGGTGCCATCCAGACGGAGGAATGGGAGGGAGAGTGAACTAAGCAGCGTTGCAAGCAGGTTCAGGGTGGAGGTGTAGTTAGAGACGAGGACTATCTTCTCAGACGTGGCTGTATGCAGGTTATGCAAAAGCTGATCCAGGACGCGTATTTTGCCGCTCGAAGAAGGAGTGAAGTGGCGAAGAAGCTTTTCAGGAAGAGAGGATAATAAGGCACTGGTCGAGTCGTTGGATGGCTGTCCATTGCCGTCCTTCGAAAGCAGCGATGGGCTATTGCAGAGCTTCTTCAGTATCGTTATAAGTTGCAGAGCGCTTTCAGAATTTCCTATGGCGCACTGGAACATGGGAGAGGCTAGCACATTCCTGTATATATTTGCCTGTGTAGGAGTTGGGCTGCAAAATAGCACGTATTCCGTTTTCGGTGGGAGGTATTTGGCCAGAATGTCGGCCGTCCTGCGCAAGATAAACATGGATGTTAGACTCCGCAGTTCTTCATTCCTGGCCTCCCCCTTTTCAATGTCTTTTCTGGTGGCTTCTGGTTGTCTGCTCCTGATAATTGGGCCCTCAAACTCCCTAATGAATGCTTTGAAAGTCCCCAGAATGCCCGGGTTTACCAGATCCACGGCTGCAAAGAATTCTCGCAGGTCGTTCTGTATTGGAGTTCCGGAGAGAATTACTCTCTTTGTTGCGTTCAGTGATTGAATTGCTTGACCGCTCTTATTTTGTAGTGTCTTGAGTCGGTGGCCCTCGTCTGCAATGATAATGTCAACGCCTGCGCCTTTCGCCAAGTTCTCCTGTACAGTCCTCAGCTTTTCGTATCCGACGATCATAACATTGTAAGCCTTGCCCATGGTAAAATCGGTCAACCGCTTTCGCTTGTCGTCGAAAACGAATACCCCAATCCGTTCATTTCCAAGCCACTTGCGAAACTCCTTTCTCCAATTGTTTATCAGTGTCACGGGACATACAATGAGAGCTTTTTGAACTATTGGCGGCTCCCCGTATATAGGATTCTGTTTTAACAATGTCCACAGCAACGTTATTGTCTGCAGAGTCTTCCCTAGGCCCATGTCGTCTGCCAGGATTGCTCCTTCACCGTTGAAGGATCTCATTCCCATGACACATTCGTAAAGAAATTTGACTCCCTCCCGCTGATGTTCGCGCAGGTTTTTCCCCAGCAGTGGATCGATGACAACATCTACAAGTTGCTTTCCTTTGGGAACTGAGTCTGGACGCTTCATCACTAGCGCCCCGGGAACGTTAGGGTCATGACGCGGAACAGGCTTCCCTGCCGACGTTTGAGGGACGACAGTAGTCTCCAGTAATGGACTTTTATATGCGCCTTTCACACCTTTTGAAGCAGCGTTTCTCGCGATTGAGACTTTACTCCCAGCAATAGCAGTAGTACCCGGGGTCATATTACGGGTCGTATTCACGAAAACGGACTCCTTCCGGCGAAGATCTGTGAGCGGCACTGTGCATTTAGCAGGGGTTGCTGTTTCCAGGAACCTCCTCCCTGACAGAAACTCTTGTCTGGGCATCTCCGAATCAACCTCCACCTCCTTTCCACCAATTGAAAGCATGGATCCTGGTTCGGGATTCGAACTGCACATCACCCTGCCCATATCTCTTCCTGAAATGTCGCATAAGTGTGCATATCCTCCAGAAACTGACAGAATGCCATCCCCGTCCCAAGTTTTGTTTTTCTTGGTGGTGAATTTGCGCCTGTTATTGATTTGATTAGGCACAAAAGGTGATACTTGGGTAAACAGGTAAACAGATTCAATATTAATAAGCCATACCAAAGGACATTGTAATATCTCTCGTCGCTATGATCCTCTCCAGGAATACCGGAAGAAGTATCAGCGTGTTTCGTAGCCTCCGGACCAGCCGTGCTACTAGCAACAGCGTTCTTTACCTGATGCAGAGGCCCTCTATTTGTAATTGTCCTTACTCTCACAGTCTTTTCCTGGACAGAGGACAAACAGTCCTTTTTATCTGCTTCATATTTGGAATCATCTGCTGTCTCCTTCCCAATGCAGCTCTCCAGGCGCTGCTTCTTGGCAGGTGGACCATCGAAGTTGCTATCCCCAGTATCATTCGATGAGGGCTGTGATTGCAACAGAGAAGGTCTCCTTATTAACGGTGGTTTAAAAGGCTTAAAGACCATGATAAGCGGCAGAGAATAGCTGTGTGATGGATTCCAAGATGCTTCACGTGAGGATGAGCTGGTCGCGTCTGAGATGAGGACGGGACACAACGCGTGGTCATGTGATGCATGTTATCCAAATTCGGTAATCACAGCTCCCTTGAAGTTCTCACTTATTATTGCGTTGATGGGCATGAAAGAAGCCAGGAGAAATTTTATAGAAGCCAGAGTTGAGGCGCCTGTCGATGTAAAAAGGCAGTATAGCAAGCCCAACACTGGCAAGACAGACCCCTTCTATAATGCACCCACGTGCTTGGCGGGCTTCTGCCACTTTCTTCTGGCTTCCCCCGATCGTCACCTTTTGACGCTTCAATATATCCGCCTCGCAGCTATTTAACAAGAATACAACTGGACTGAGATTCATCTATCGGCAGAACTTCGTAACAATGACCAGCGCTGCGCAGCCGAGTGTGGCGGCCACCAACTCCATCCCACCCGTCAAACAGATCTGTCCTCATATCAAGCCGGAGGAGATCTCGTTTCCGCTACCCAAGAGCCTGTATACGACAGCTCATATTCATCTGACGTTTCTCGATACGTCGGTGATGGTGTTCCTGACAACGACGACGGTGGGTGGTAATTCTGCGGGCAGCGTTAAGCCAATGGGAAGTTTTATCTATGCCATGCCAGATGTAAGGTCTACCGCCACTTCATTTGACTGTCCTGTGCAAGGGTCGATCTCCATGATGGACGTTATACGTGTCCGCATACGTTGTGTAATGCATAGCTTGTGAACTACTACATCGACTATTCATCTTCTTTACGGAGCATAGACTGAATCAATACCTTGCTGACGAGTTTCATAGCGTACATCACCCGGCTCCACCATATCGACCACGCTATATTCGTACCCAGCGAGCGTCGAATATGCGACTCGCACAGCCAAGATACTTGCCCGTCGCATGGGGGTGCCAGTGTATGTTGGTTGCAGTATCGATGCCTCTGGTTTGGGGTTAATCGTTGAGGAGGAAATGGACGGGTTTAAGAAGATCGTGGGGGTTATTATGAAGCGGTGGGAGGAAAGAGAAAGGAGGGAATAAAAGCAGCAGGATTGGAATTGATTCGTCCACTCCGGTTGCTGCAGCGAGCGCTGGGCTACAAATAACATTTGATCCGCTCGATGATTGTAGGTGCTTCGGCGTTTCGGTGCACCGGCAAGAAAACACGCCTCATTTTTTGACCTTCCCGATTGGTACCTGGCCATGAATACGATCCCCCGCTATTTCGGCTGTGCTTCCAGCAGGGGAAACTCGGCGAACAAGCAACGAAGTGACGGGTCCTGCTTGGCGAGACGCTAAGCCGAATGAAATCTTCACCAGGGATCATCGTGCTTAGCGGTGACATGTGGAGATCCTCTCCTCCGGGCTTCCGCGGCAGACTTGACAGTTATATCATATTACAGCGCCCATCACTGAGTAACCAGCACCGGGACGCGGTCATTGGAGCAGGGAACACGACAAAGGAGATGTTACATCACAGCGACTTGCATTATAAATTAGAATTAATTAATCATCCGTGTGCAAGGCAGCAGTCTCGCCCTTCCCCTCCCGCTCATTTCGGGGACCATCCTTATCTTGGTTCCCGCGACGGAGTTAACCGATGAGACTTTGCAGTGCAAATCAGTCATTATTACATACATCCCTGATCCAGCCAGGGTGGGCCCGCGTGGATGGTGTCCTGCCTCGATCTATAGGCCGGTGATCCCAGATAGGAATGCAACCGACTTGTCCGGAGCATGTACCTGGTTTGGGTTACATCTCTGCACCACTCATTTCCGTATGTGGCGGTCTGGGAGCGTCACGACAAAGGACAGCAAAAGCCTCATCCGGCAGATGACTGCCGAGTGGCCCATGGCCGTCGTCATGCAGAGCTCCGGGCCGTGCGATCCGTACGGCCTTCACACTGCACAGAGCACGCTATGCACTTATGCAGGACATCTGCAAATGGATTGCTCTTGTGGACAACGCCATATTTTCGGTCAAGCACAGTGGCACACCGCCAACACAACCCGATGACGACGATGATCCCCCAGCAATGATTCATTGCCCAGAAGCTTCCATGATTATTATTACAGTTGTTTATTATTTATTATCCACCGTCCAGTCCTTGCCACTGCCGATCGGAGTGTTGCGTGCGCGTTGATACCGCGGATCGACTTGCAGGCCTCCTTTCATGCACTGCAGAAGCCCGGCGAGCTCAAAACGGCGTCTCCGCCTCGTGCCAATCTTAATTTATCTTTATACTTTCTTTTTCCCGAGAATGCTAGTTTGACTGGTTCGCCTCGCCGCGTTTCAGCTTACCGAGCTGGCTTCCATCATTCCATTGATTATCCTATCGGATTCTTCTCCATGCTGGACGGAGACGGACGTGAGTTTGATTTATTTCTATTTATTATTATCATCTTCGGATCCTTCCCGCGAGAGACCCTGCCGCCTGAATTTTTAGAAAAGAGGGCTTTTCCTTTTCAACTACTCGGTAACCGCTGCAGAAAGCGATCTTGGTTCCTTAATAATTATCCCGAGCCTCTCTTTCATCGCCCCGATCTCCTGTCCGTCAATACCATTCTGCTGGTTCCAGGTCCGATACTATTCACCTCCCTTCACTCTCTGATGTCTCTGTCCGAAATGTCCCCGTCATGATTTCCCATCCCTGGCTTCTGAAGATCCGCCTCTCCACGGATGAATTCGGCCTCGGCAGTTGTTTTTATTGTATGTGTGCATCCAGCACCCTCCACCCTTCGTCTTCTGTGCTTTCTGGTGCCTCCTGGCGTCCGGGGAAGCCTGAACGGCCCGGGTCTCATCCGCTTCAGGGCTTTCTTTTCGCGTTGTAACCCGCCTGCCAATATCTGCATTCTAACCGCATTCACCGTCTTAGGATACTCGCTGCTGGAGCTATATCTGGCTTCTTAGGCCGGCCTTGTTGGGGGCTGGGCCTGCTGTTGCCTCTTTCTCTCCGTGACTTCGTACATGTTTTCTCATGATCTGAATCTCTGATCCGATCGCTACTGTCATTAAAAATGCATAGTTCATATTACCGTCCTCCTGTTGGCCATAACCAGAATGGTGCCTCGTATGACCTGCCACCCGTCCAGTCGGTCATTCCTTTGTCGCAGGCACCTTTCCAACAGGCCCTGCTGACTACTACCTCGCACCTTGCCGCTCCGTCAAGCAGGCCAGGCAGCTCAATGAAGATGGCTCACCTTCTACAGCCGTCATCCCATATCCCCAACGCTGTCGCCACAACTTCTGCTTCGCCATATACTCGCTCTTATGAGTCCTCCTCAGTCTCACCCACGGACGGCATGTCCATTCTTCATGATGGCCCTCCATCGAACGGTTCTGTAGCGGGAAGTGCCAATCTATTATACCAACCAGGAAATCCTGGGCAGCAGCCGCCACAGCCGCAGTTAGCTCCGCAGAAAAGAGCTTACAGACAGAGGAGAAAAGATCCAAGCTGCGATGCCTGTCGCGAACGTAAGGTCAAGGTACGATGGTTGAGTTGTTCTTGTATCTTCATCGAGTACCGGAGCTTTGTGTCTAACTAAACATCTTCCGTCTTAACTTAGTGCGATGCGTCTGAGTCGGCCAGCTGTACGGAATGCATCAACCGCAAAGTCAGGTGCCAATTCACAAAAGAAACAAATAGGCGAATGTCTTCCATCAAGTTCGTAGACTCCATCTTTTTCCCCCCCACGTGCCTGCGGCGAGATTTTCTTCTTATCCTTTCTGAATTATCTTTCTCATTTGATGTAGACAAGTCCAGGACCTCGAGAAACAGCTTCTGTCAACCAAACAACAGCTCCAGCAGCTCCGGTCAGGAGTTGCGAAGACGGATGGATTTATGGATTGGGACATGGACGCTAATGGCCAGACGGCTTTAAAGCTACCTGACATCGGACATCGGCCAGTCCGACGGATACGAGCCTCTGTTGCGCAGGACTTCTCTGATGTCCGGTCTAACATGCGAAGTCATGGCTGGGGAATCATGAAGATGCCGGGTCCATGCCGGCAACACGATTCGGCGTTTCTTTTAACAAGCGATTCTCCAGCACTTCCTCCCAAAGGCGTAGCTGATCGCCTACTCGCACAATACTTCGCGTTTATCCACTCATATCTACCTGTGATCTATTTGCATAGCTTCATCATCGAATACGAGAGAATCTATCAGTCTGGTTCGCTTGCGGGAGTCTCTCAGGATTGGGCGGCCGTTTTGTTTACTGTGTTTGCATGTGCTTCGCTACACACGCAAGAGCCGAATCGTATTCAAGACGGCAAGGAATACCTTAAAATTAGCTACGGCCTTTTGGACATGCTCAAGGAAGACATCTCCATAGATCAGGTGCGCGCGTCTCTTCTTATCAGCCTCTTCCTTCATGAAGTCGGCTCAAAGTCTGCCAGTTGGATGTGGTTGGGATCCGCTGTGAGACTTGGGCAAGATATCGGCCTACAGATTGAATCTGGGCCCTGGCTGGCTACTGAGGTGGAAATAAGGAGACGCATATGGTGGGGACTTTACTGCTGGGACAGGTATGTCGCTAGATTACTTCTTACCTGGTGGTCACCTCGCATACTTATTTCTTTGTTATAGAATTTTATCCCTGGAAATGGGGAGGCCTGTCATGATCTACGACCAGGATTGCGACGTTGATCTCCCATGCCCGGTGGACGAGCAGTACATTTCGGAAGGCGGCATGCTCGAAGGACCACAGGCGTCTCCGTTCCTGGCTCTTGTGCACGTAGTTCGGTCCGTGGGTCAGCTCACCAAGGCGCTGCGCTCCCCCGTCCTGAGTCCAGCAACGCTGGAGACCTTCGAGCGGCATTTCACGGCATGCCTGGCGACCCTTCCTCTGCAATATCATCCAAAATCCGATCAGTACCTCGAACCCCGTTCCCTTGTTCCGATTATTTTCCTTCAGAATTCCCGGTTCATTCTGCATCGCCATAACCTTTCTCCTGCATGTTCTCACGATGCCCGTCTATCGGCAATGGACTACTGTCTCTCCATTGCCTTAGATACGACACGTCTCCTTTCGCGCTGCATGCAGAACCCGCCAACCTCTTCATCCGGGAACGCCTCCACGGGTGCCACTGATTGGCGAGTCCTGCTCGCCTCGTCCGCCTCCACAATGCTGTGCACGCATATTTGCCGTTGCTTGCTTCTACTTCTTTTCCGCCAGGAATATGCAGCTTCATTGATATGTATTCGAGCATGTGCAGTTATTGGCGATTCTCGGGCCGCGAATATGTCCAGCGGACGGTACATTGCCTTTTTCCTGGGACGAATTTTAGATCGGTTAAGGCGTAACACTGGGAATTGGGAGAGAGATGAGGAGATTGTCGCATATATGTCTGGCGATATGCAGGGTACAGCAGACAGCAGCTGGATTTGGCAGGGTAGTGACGAGACCGGTCAACAGCCAGAGGATTCGTCGAACGTCACAACAAGATCATCATCGAGTTCGCAGAAGGGTACAGAAATTTTGTCACTGCCGGAGCAAGAGTCTGAGTGGCAAGGATGGGATTGGGTCGAGAGGACGGTTCAGTATCTCCTTGATGAGAAACGGCAGCAAGAGCCAAGAGATGATAAGATGGATGATGTGCAACCGCAACAACAACCTTCCAGGCCAGATCAGTCGTTGCTGAGTCCCGAATCTGCGGAGAGCTCCGACAACTCAGCCGGACGGTCAAACTCAGCGCATTCGCGGATGACAATTGCAAGCATCATTTGATTTTATTTCACAGGTAAATGAACTTGGCTGGGCTTAGCTATTCCTAGCGGACTGGAGGTTGGCTGGAAGCCTTCGCTGCTTTGCCGAAGACCGCAGCATGTGGCTATGAGGTTATGGGTAACGATATCAAAGACGAAAGAAATCTCTTGTTATGCCTGCATCTTTGTATGTATTTGATCCATATATAGATAGATATGTACTCATTGTGTACTACTTGAAATGCATATACTGTATCCTTTGTGGAAGATATACTAGTGATCAACTCTCGAAACAGAAACATGATCAACTGGAATGGTTCTATTTTTTAAAACGGCCACATTTCGTTGAAATCAGTACACCAGACAGCAAATAGAAAGTCATCTCTCTTAAGTCTCCAAATTAATACTCCTCCCAAACCGAGCATACAATCCCACCTTCAGCTTCTGCAGCTCATCACGAATCTCGCCCAACGAGTCCTCCAGTCGGGATACCTCGGTATCAATCTGCTCTGTAGAAGTAGAAAGAAGAGACTGTGCCTCTGGCAGAGGGAGGTGAACGAAGGAGTCCCCAATTTTATAGCTGTTATGTCGCATATGTTGTCAATCATGCTAGGGGAAAACAAAGCGAAAGAGAAAGCAGGGAGGGAGCACTCACGGGACCAACTCATCCTCATCCGCCAGTTCAAGTTCTGTAGATATTTCTTCGAGATCTTCTTTATCTTTCTGTGGCCTGGTTATTCACTCATCTGTGAAAATGGCATATGTTCCCATGTAATGTTGAGACTGAGAAACAACAACGGGAAAAAAAAAAAAAAAAAGGGAGAGATGTATACCTGCTTCCCTTTCAATAACTGCTCTAGAACCAACTCGCGCTGATGAAGACTGCTGAAGCGATTGATCTTCTCTTGGTCTTCACGACGGACTTCGTTTTCCTCGCTGTTGGAGGATTCATCCTCTTTCGAGAGCTTGAGTCGGTAGTTAGTTTCTGAGATACTCATCGCAAATGCATACAGGGGATAGGACTCACCATGCGATGGGATATCATTCCGGGGATCTGATCTGCGGTTTGATTCTTCTTCCACCGTATGGATTTCTGTTCTTTTGAAGATGAGAATCAAGCAAATGCCGCTGCCGAGTTGGTCCGTGCGCCGTCTTGGGTGCTTGATGCTGCGTATGGAGGATGTATGCAGCCACCAGGAACTACTTTGAAAACAGAATGGGAATGGTAGTAGAGGATAAAAGACTGCTGTTGTGGTTATATAGGATGCCCGGCATAGCATATCTGGTGTGCTGCGTGTGCTGCACGCTGTGTCTGCCAAGGTCAGGTGACATCATTCGATGCCTCTCTTCTATCTTCTGTCACCAACAAGCCTCCTTCGCACCTCCAAGACACCCAGCTTCATCGGCTGCCTACGGTGAACGGCTGTATATCCCTCGCTCATATATATATCCCCAGCCTCATCCTGCCGTGGGATCCTTCTAGCACTTGAATGCAGGCATCTTGACAGTCCATCGACGTTTCTACCGCCGGGCTTCTGTCGGAGTTTAGAAGACCCTCCACAAGCACGGCAACAAAATCGACACGGACGATAACCTCATACCTCTACCGGCCGCTCTTTACACATCCGCTGTATCTGAACTAAATAGCCAAACTCACTGTCACTATGCGACTACGATCACAAACTTCCATTTTCGCCCTCTTCTCCCTTCTCCCTGCGCTAGTCTCAGCCTATGGCTTCGACTGCAACCACATCGTCAAGGACGGCATTGAGTACAACCTCGGCCATTTAGGAGGAGTGCACTCTTTGTACCATGTAGATGAGACAGAGGAATTCGTCGTGAACACCACCTATGTGTTGAATATATGCACTATTCTAAAATCGGCGGCGATTCGGGGAGATCTAAACTGCGGGACGTCCAAGAACAGTAAGTCTTATTCCACTTCTCTATTTTTATAGCTTCCTTTTCCTGACTGTTTTCTTTTTCTCCTTCCAGTTTGCGGGTTCGAATACAGGAAAAAGGTCGATGGCTCACAGACCACGGGCGTGTCCTTCCCCATTGCCGGGCTCGACCATCTCGGACACGGTGACAAGGTCACTGATATCACGCGGTTGAAGGAAATCTATGAGGATAGGGAGGGTCTCCTTGTTAAAATGGTTGGAGGTGAATACGTCGATTTCAAGGACGGGAAGAAGAAGAGCGCAAGCGCCGTTATCGAGTTCGAGTGCGATCCCGACCGGTCGGGCCTGGAGGGTATCAAGGATATCCCTGAGGAATCCAGTGAAAATGAATATGAGCAAGAGGCAGGGGAGAGAGTACTTGAGTGGACAATCCAGAACGAGCCTCACCTAGCAGAAGACGACGAGACGGGCAACATTACACGGAGTCTACAATTCAGGAGCTTCGGGCCTTCAGATGATGGGTCTTATGTATTGAGGCTGGATTGGAGAACGCGATATGCATGCGACAATTATCTGAAAGACAGGAAGGACAACCAGTCGTCCGGTCGTTGGGGTTTCCTCACTTGGTTGATTATAATGTATGACAATTCCCCCTTCCTCAATCCTTCAACAAATAAGGCACTAACTAATGCGATAAATCTTCAGCATCTTCCTCTGCATAGCGGCATACCTGATCTTCGGCTCCTGGCTCAACTACAATCGCTACGGTGCTCGTGGATGGGACCTACTTCCTCATGGTGATACGATCCGTGATATCCCGTACATCTTCCAGGACTGGCTGAAACGGATTATCAACAGTCTTCAAGGAACGGGATCAAGGGGGGGATACAGTGCTGTGTAGACTTTTTTTTGTCTTGTTCTGTGTGAGATTCGCGTTTTCTTTTCTATATACGTTTTTGCAAGCTGTTTCCCTCATTTCGCCTGTTTAGGGATGATTCTGGTTCTAGAGATCTAAATAGGGCTGTCTGGAAAGTGATGTGTGATGTTTATCGTTATTGTCGATGTACTATGTATGGATGGATGTATGTATGTATAACATTCGTGCTCCGGTAAATGATTTATTATTACTCCACAGTCTACCTGCATTCGCCCTAGATCAAAATCCCTAGAGCCAAAAAGGCAAAGCAATTCAAAAAAAAAATAAAATAAAATAAAATAACCGAAAATCTGGTACCCAGTTTGATTCATCAACCATTACAAATATTCCATTTATCGGCCGGTAGATTTGGTTTCATACGGAGTACGAAATACCGCGAGAGACTAAAACTAAATCCAGATTATTAAACCTGGAGGGCGAATTTCTTCAAATATAGATAATCCACCATGTTCTGATTGACGGCCTTGCGGATGATGGCGGCGCCCTTGTCGCCGTATTTCTGACGCCATTCGGCATCGTATTCTTCTTCGGTTTTGGTATGGCGTTTCTGTGAGAGAAATTTCTTGTCTTAGTCTCTTTGTCAAACTTTCCATTTTTTCGCCCTAAAATTGGTGCAACCTACCCCTTCTCTCGCCACTAGTCCCTTGGACTCAATGGCGTCGTTGTGGAAACCTCTCCATTTCTCAAATGTCTCTTTGGCATACTGGTAGTCTTCCTCGGTATCCCACTTGAGCATATCCGGGATATATTCCAAGCCGACACTGCGGCAAAACGCCTCAATCGTTTCCGCCGGCTTGTGAAGCATGTCATCCGCGTCGATAACGCAGATCTCGATCCCGGAGTCGTATCTGTGCGTGACTGTGTCATCGTCGTCGCGCGTTGCGATGCGAGGTCCGACCAGGTGAGCTGTGCGCAGATAGTCGAATCCCCGGCGCAGCTCGTCGTACCCTGCTTCGGAGGGGTCGTAGTTGTGGAACCCTGTCACCTTGTCCAGCGGGGGGATCGTGCAGCGGTAGTACGAGGGGACGCTGAGATGGGGATCACGAATGAGGAAAGCGAAATGGAATCGAGAGAGGATCTCGTAGGGTATTATGGTGGGATTTCCTGGTTCTGGGTCCGTTGGGTACGGATAGGGCTCCTTTTTGGTGTGGATGCCGTTCTGATGGGCGGCTTTCACGGCATCGTCGTCATTGTTACTAATTGACGACGACGCATTCCTTCCATTGGGGGGAGTGCCGACGCCGCGTTTGACTCTCTGCAGAGAGGGGGCAATGCTGGCAGGCTTCCCGTTCGGGGGGAAGAGATAATGCAGGATGTCCTTAATAAAGACTCTCTTTCCCTGTTGGTCGAGGTAAGCTCCCGTTCAGATACACAAGTCAAATCAATTTCCGCAAGGAACATCTCTTTCTTCCCACTCTCTCTCCATGATAGGGCGATGGGAACAAGGTCACCACTATGTTACACGGTGACGAAAGTATAGTTGGTGATACAGAAGGAGATAATCACACCTCGGAAGATTCACGATCCAGTCGATCGATGATGGTCTTGAATGTTGACTGGCTGAAGCCGCTATCGATGCGGGCCTTTTCATCATCTGCAAATCTAGCACTGAGACGTTCTGGTCCGTAGTAGAAGGCGTCTCCGAAGGGCTCATGGACGCATTGAATGGTGTCTCGACGAGTCATAAAGACCTTCCGGGTGCAGTCCATATCCATGTCAGCATGAATCCGGAAGTGCAATGCAACGTAGCAAGCCCGCTTAACTTACCCTTTCAAAGGCCGTCGAGCAAGCTCTGGGGTGGGTTGCGACGAAAATAGGTTTGTCGGACATGATGGAGGGGAAGAGGGAGAAGAATGAGTGCAGAATACAGCAGACTTGAGAGCGCGTCGGTTTGAAACAGACTAGCAAACGTCTATGGATATCGGAGAAATCCAGGCAAGAAAAAACAGCGAGGGGCTCTTATAAGAGGGGAAAGTTTGAGCGTCAGGAACCAGAGGCGAAACAAGACAGCCATGGCTGCGAGTGCTCTGTACTTCGGCAGTTACCTAATTTGCCTTTCATAACCGCCGTTAGCGTCTGCAAGCAATGTCGTCCAGGTCTATTCTATTACTACAATCATTATTAATGGTGGGAATCGCAGTAAGAGCTGAATGTTAGCATGATTTCTCTTCCAGGGCAGCGATCCCACGGCGTAGTGGCCCCAGGCAGCCAGGCACAGGCCACTGTCTAAAACAGTCAGTCAACTGGCCGTTTCTTAGGTAAATTAGCTTCTTGCATCCTTTCTCTGTCCATCGTCCCATAAATAGCCCCCACAGCAGCTATGGCTCTGTCCGTGTCTTTTTCTAGTGCATCATCATCGGCCCTATGCGAGCTGCAAACGTCATCGACCTGCCAAAACCGGCTTGTCACATGACGTCATCTACTGGTGGTCTGACGGCACGTGATTGGCAGAAGCAGATTCCAGAAGGCGGTGGAAGCAGCGCGCCGCATCTGGCCATTTTGAGGTCTTTCGCTGCGAACACACGGTTGGGTATATATTCGCCCTTGGTTCGCCTTGCTTTGGCTTTTCTCTTCTCTCTCATCATCTTCATGATATTATATCTTATATTCTGAAACCTAATACACCATGAACGGAGCTCAATTTACAGATAGAGCTAACAAGGCATTGCTGGATGCCAGCAACCTTGCTGAACAATACTCCCACTCCCAGTTATACCCCGTTCACCTTGCCGTCTCCCTCCTCAATCCTACTCCAGATGAGTCTCAGGATCAGCAGGTATCTGGTATTCATCCCTCTCACGATGCCTCTGCAGCACCTCTCTTCCGACAAGTCATTGAGCGAGCACATGGCGACGTCCAGCTACTGGAGCGTGCGCTCATGAAGACTCTCGTCCGGCTTCCTAGCCAGGATCCACCTCCAGAGAGTGTTTCTGTGTCTCCCCCATTGGCCAAGGTGCTTCGTTCCGCCGTTGAGCTATCTAAGACACAAAAAGACAGTTTCGTCGCTATCGACCATTTGATCCAGTCCGTTGTCCAAGACTCTCAAATCCAGAAGGCTCTAAGCGAAGCCAACATCCCTAACGTCAAGCTCATCGACAATGCCGTCCAACAAATCCGGGGCACACGGCGGGTCGATTCCAAGACCGCCGATGCGGAGTCAGAAACCGAGAATCTGAAGAAATTCACCATTGACATGACTGCTTTGGCCCGAGAAGGAAAGATCGACCCGGTTATCGGTCGTGAGGAGGAGATCAGACGTGTTATTCGTATTCTCAGCCGTCGGACCAAAAACAACCCTGTTCTCATTGGTGAGCCCGGTGTAGGAAAGACAACAATTGTCGAGGGTCTGGCTCGCCGTATCGTGGATGCCGATGTTCCAGCCAACCTCGCTCAGTGCCGGTTGCTTTCTCTCGATGTCGGCTCTTTGGTGGCCGGAAGCAAGTACCGGGGTGAATTCGAAGAAAGAATGAAGGGCGTCCTGAAGGAGATTGAGGACGCCGATCAGATGATCGTCCTATTCGTTGACGAAATCCACCTTCTTATGGGCGCCGGCGCCAGTGGTGAGGGTGGCATGGATGCCGCCAACCTGTTGAAGCCCATGTTGGCTCGAGGCCAACTACACTGCATTGGTGCTACAACCCTAAGTGAATATCGGAAATACATCGAAAAGGACCAGGCCTTCGAACGACGATTCCAGCAGGTCCTGGTCAAAGAACCGTCTGTCCAGGAGACTATCTCCATTCTCCGTGGTCTTAAGGAGAAGTATGAGGTGCACCACGGTGTCAACATCCTGGATGGTGCCATTGTCGCAGCTGCGACTCTTGCCGCTCGTTATCTCACCGCTCGTCGATTGCCTGATTCGGCTGTCGATCTCGTCGACGAAGCCGCAGCGGCCGTCAGAGTCACGCGCGAGTCAGAACCAGAGGCGCTCGATAACCTTCAAAGAAAGTTGCGTCAGCTCCAGATCGAAATCCACGCACTGGAGCGCGAAAAGGATGACGCCTCCAAGGCTCGTTTGGAGGCAGCCAAACAGGAAGCAGCCAATGTAAATGAAGAACTACGGCCCATGCGTGAAAAGTATGAGAGCGAGAAGAAACGGAGCAAGGAAATCCAAGATGCCAAGATCAAGCTCGACTCTCTTAAGGTCAAGAGAGATGAAGCCGAACGTATGGGCGATACTCAGACCGCTGCCGACCTGGAATACTATGCTATTCCCGAGACCCGGACGCTCATCGAGAAGCTCGAAGCGGATAGGGCGAGGGCGGATGCAGAACGCCGTGCCCGCGCTGGAGAATCTGGTGAAACACTCCTCGCGGATGCTGTAGGTCCCGATCAGATCAACGAGATCGTGGCCCGATGGACAGGCATCCCAGTCACACGGCTGAAGACCACCGAGAAAGACAAGATCCTGAACATGGAAAAATGGTTGAGTAAGGTCGTTGTTGGCCAGAAGGAGGCGGTCACTTCAGTGTCAAATGCCATCCGGCTGCAGCGGTCTGGATTGGGCAATCCCAACTCCCCTCCAAGCTTCCTGTTTTGCGGACCTTCTGGAACTGGTAAGACTCTTCTGACGAAAGCGCTCGCGGAATTTCTGTTCGACGATCCCAAGGCCATGATTCGGTTCGACATGTCCGAATATCAAGAACGTCACGCTCTGAGTCGGATGATTGGTGCACCTCCTGGTTATGTTGGCCATGATGCTGGTGGTCAGCTCACGGAGAATCTACGTCGCCGTCCTTTCTCCATTCTGCTATTTGACGAAGTTGAGAAGGCAGCCAAAGAAGTCCTCACGGTCCTCCTGCAACTCATGGACGACGGACGTATCACGGACGGCCAAGGCCGCATTGTCGACGCGAGGAACTGCATTGTCGTGATGACATCCAACCTTGGAGCTGAATTCCTTGCCCGTCCAACGACCAAGGACGGCAAGATCGAACCCCAGACTCGCGAACTGGTCATGAATGCCCTGCGGAATTACTTCCTTCCCGAATTCCTGAACCGTATCTCGAGCATCGTCATCTTCAACCGGCTCACCCGGAAAGAGATCCGGAAGATCGTGGACCTCCGCTTGTCCGAAGTCCAGAAACGCCTGGAGCAGAATGACCGCAACGTCAAGATCGACTGCAGCAGCGAAGTCAAGGATTATTTGGGCGAGTCCGGCTACTCGCCTGTGTACGGCGCACGTCCTCTGGGACGGATCATCGAAAAGGAAGTCCTCAACCGGCTTGCCGTCCTCATCCTCCGTGGAAGCATCAGGGATGGCGAGGTGGCTCAGGTTGTCATGCGCGATGGTCGCATCGACGTCTTGCCTAACCATGAACTTCCACCGGAAGATGGCGACGAGGATATGATGGACGAAGATGATGCAGTGGCAGAGTTAGAAGATGGAGATGGCGACATGGACCTCTACGAGTAAACATGTCTTCAAAAGTGATGACTGATGATGATGCTATGATTTTCTGGTTTGTCTGTTTTTCTTGAGCATGCTGGTGCGTTAGTCGGGTGGTTGGGGTGGTTATTGCATTTCATTTAATGTTGCCCATTTGGATGGTTGTAATAATTGCTGGTCGTTTGTCTCCTGATGCATACACTTCTTTGATATCAGTGAATGAAAGCTGAATTTATTTGCAAGTCATATGTTAGGCTCTTGAGTATTTGCCAGTGAATGGGCCTATGTCACTGGCAGTGGTAGACTTAGACGTTCCCTCTCTCCCTTCCCTTCCATTATCTCCCATATCTGTTATGGGCTAAATGTCCTTCTAAGATACAGTTATTTTTTCCCTCCTCCCAAGTCCCATGCAGCACATAAACCTGCTTTGTCATGCGGTATCATTTATAAGGATTAAATTAACTCTTGTCTCAAAAATAGGTGCAGCATAAGCTTATATTGGCTTATCTCATGAGAATAATCCACATCCCCGTGGGTATTTCTGAAGTAGCAATCAAATGGAGGAGATAAATAGTCCAAATCTCGACATTTTCTCATCAGGATGTAGAGGTGAGCAGGACTTCCTAATTAGGAAAACAAGTCAGACCGCTTTGCTGTTCTGCCACGCATTTCCCTATTCGACAAGGATGATATGCCAAGACTGCTAAAATGATGGCGCTTCCACTGGACAGTGGACAAGATCTTCAGGATCAACGCGTCGCAGCTCAATTTCCGGAAATCGTTCTTCTCCATCAAGACAGCATGGCATCTGACACCCAGCACCACATGGATGACCCGGAGGAAGAGCGCAGCTGGGCAGGGGACTTCAACCCGTTCGAGGACCCGGAAGAGCGAAGGGTCCTTTTTGCGACGTTGGATTCGTTCAGGTACGTATACAGTTTCTTTTTTCTATTTGCCTACTTTTCCATGAAATGAAGGTAAGCAGAAGGAAGGAAGCTTTTCCGATTCTTGTGCTATGGATTTGACGCGTGGAGTCTTGTTCTCTGTGCTCATGTCTGGCTACTGCTGCTAGAACGCAATTGCTAGCTATCAGTTATGTTTGTCCTTTTGTTCTGTTGTATCTGGAAATTATGCGGTAATAGGATCTCATTGAAGCCAATTGCCCGCTCAACATATCATGTTTATAATTTACAGCTTGCCCTGCACCAGCTAAGCCATGAAACAGGCAGTATCGAAGAACGGCACATATGAATACCACACATCGACGGCGGCAGGCATTCTATGCACTCCCATCGTCTCACTGGCAGATGCTTGCGGGGGCCCCATTCTCTCTTTTGGAAAACTTCAATCATGTAGATGATGCTATTGACACAAATGCCGAGATTGCTGATGCCATTCTTGCAACAGCACTCCAGTCCTTCGACCTGCCTGTGGAACCAAAGGCGGATGATCTACAACAGAACTGGCACGGGACTGCAACCCATTCAGATGTGAACAAGGCACACTCAACCATCCGCCAATTCTATCGGGACTGGAGCAGTGAGGGACGACCAGAGAGAGAAGTATGCTATAATCCTGTTCTTCAGGATCTGAAGCAGGAGTTCACGAACAGGAATGGCTCTTTAGACCAGGTTAAGGTCCTTGTCCCAGGAGCCGGTCTAGGACGCTTGGTCTTTGATATCTGCCGAGAGGGATTTGCAGCGGAGGGAAATGAAATATCATACCACCAGCTGATAGCTAGCAACTGGGTTCTAAACCACACACTAGGTCCGCAGAAACATGCGCTTTACCCATTTGCCTTGCAATTCTCCAACCTGCGCTCAAGGCAACAGCAGTTGAAGAAGATCATGATACCCGATGTACATCCCGGGCAGGCAATGATGGCTGCACAGGCCACCGAGGATACTGAACGTCCTCCCTTTGGAACCATGAGTATGTCTGCAGCGGACTTCATGGTCCTGTATACCAATGAATCGAACAAGGAAGCATTCGATGCAGTGGCAACAGTCTTCTTCATTGACACTGCCCCAAACATTATCCGATACATCGAAACAATCCGCCATTGCCTCAAGCCCAACGGCATTTGGATCAATGTCGGTCCCTTATTGTGGCACTTTGAGGAAGGCCACACCGGCCATAACCATGAGCATCAAGGGCTGGGCGAACCAGGAAGCGTGGAGCTGACGGAGGAAGAAGTGTTCCTTCTCGTTGAACGAATGGGTTTCCGCATTGAGAAATGGCCGGACGAAGAGCAGACAAGCTGCGGCTATATCCAAGACCCGGAGAGCATGCTGCAGAACCTCTACAGACCAGCACACTGGGTCGCGCGAAAGATCAACGACTAAAAGTAAAATCATTTACATTTATCTATATTATTATTGCTATTTTTAGCGACAAGCAAAGCCTCGATCTCGGTTACCCTTCAGCCTGCCTCCCCATCGGGAACAGATTCACCGGATTTCATCAACCCTTTTCCTTGGACAATTCCCGAAGCAGCCATTCCCACTACTTCTATTGAGGCCCAGCTATGAAATTACTCTACGAGACTAGGAAGTGGCCCGTGTGTTTTTAGCCTCGGCATGGCGTAATGCTTATCATATTTGACTTTGCCTATTCTAACCCTGGATTTCCTTTTCTGGTAATTCTGATGGCCAAGAACCAACCTAAAAACATGCCACTGGATATTAACAAACAAAACTCCACTGGTTTCCAAAATCGGCTCGCTTTTCATGGAGCGGCGTAACGCAGTTGCCCAAGTTTAAGAGCCATCGTATCCCTTCCCCGTAATCCAGGAAACTGAGATGACCGCCAATTGACACTATGTATCTTATGTTTGATCATCTTAGCTTGGCAAAGACAAGTGACCCAATAGTAGGTTGTGAGCGTGGCTTCAAAAACAAAAGATGGCACTGACATCTGGATATAGTATGGTATCGCCCCTTTTTGAATTTGGGGCGTGGAATGGGCTGGTTTCTGCCTTCACGCCGACTGGATGGCTGGGCCTTCACTACGACAGTCGGATGGCCGCTTCTCGCACGAGCTCCCGAAGCGTGTCGTTTCCGCTCGGGGGCTTGCTCAAGGTCTTCAACAAGCTGTTCTACAGCACTGTCCAAGAAAGCGCCTACGCAGGTGTACGAGAACTCCTTCGGGTTGTCCATGACGGACACCACAACTCATGATCGCGAATCCAAGCGTTGGTTGAGCCTTGTCGACGGATCCGAGTCCGGCCAGACGATCGCGGAGACCTTTGTGGCAAATACTATACCAACACCCTCGTCTTCTTCGGCTGCGATTCCGAGCTCACGACTATTAACTCATTAACAGCCATGGGTCCGCTCGTCCTCTACGTCACCAACGCTCTGTACAGCGCGTACACCAACTTCAGTTACACGCAGACCTCAACCGGCAAGGCGCAGATGCACGAGATCTTCACGAACGAATGCAACATGCTCACCCAGGGCAATGGGACCCTGGATGCAGAGTGGCCCAATGTCTGGGCTGTGCTGCGATTGACAGGGGCCTGGCCCGGCTGGGCTTGAAGCTCACTGAAGAGTGCGAGAGGTGTTTGCAGAGATATTGCTGGAATAGCAAAATTGTAGAGGGGATTGAGAACGGTGCGGTGGTGGATCTGCCACTAAAGCTAAACCTGGATGAGAGCTTTGCGGCTTGGAATGCAAATAATACATTCTAGACTGATGTGGATCAGGGGTGCGGCGTCTGGATACCAGATACTAAAAGGATACCGTAGGATTCATAGGGATCGTGGTGAACGCTCTATATCGATACACTGCTGTCTCTAGTACATCTTGAAGCTCTAAAACGATGCGCTTCATCTAGCTTTTTTGTCCATTATACCTTGTGTTGTCCCAACATCCGTACGTTGGTCCTTCCTCCGGAACATACATACTCCTATCCGGTACCGGATTATCAGATAATCCACCTGTCCGAAATAGTATATCCTCATCATAGACTATGGCAAATTGCAACTGGTGCAAACACTTATCACGTGATATAGATCCGTGGTATCATGTGCCTGATACCGTGCGATACCTACCATACGGCCTGTTCTGGGCGAGTCCAAAAGCAGCTGCGTGTAATTTTGCGTACTGGCATGACACCCCCCGCATCCTGCCCGTTTGATGATTAATGCTGCGCTGCGTTCTGTGATAATCAAGCCAAGACCGACGATGGATTAAACCAGCGACCTTCATCTCCCTAAAAGCCGACACTGTCACTCGCAGGCTGCTATTATTATTTTCCTTCCCATCCTCTTCTCGCCATTCGTTTCTCATCCTCTCACCATCCCTCGCGTCCTCAGGCCAGACTCCCGCCGCATCTCCTGCATACAATTGCTAGCAATTCGATATATCAATCAATAGCCGCCGTCCCTCCAGCTCAAGAGCATCCTCTCCCTCCGTTTCTATATCTATAGCGCGTCTCGAGTTTCTCCCTCGTCCAAGCTTATCTCCCTCCCCTTTATTGCGAGATCCCAGCCTACCCGTCAGCCTAGGCAGAGAAACGCCTGTCACTCGGGCTGACACAGCCTCACTCCACTCGTTTTGATACCTCACTTTCACTTTCTTTTGTTCTACTGCTGCAGCCTTGTCACTCTTTTCTCTTTGATCCATCTCCCCTCCTCTCCCCCCCCCCCTCTTCTCCTCGGATTTCCTTCTCACTTATGGTCTCAATGAGCTCCCGGTTGAAACTCGCTTTTAGCACGAGACGCAATAGGAACTCTGGTGCGACAAGCACACCCACTTCCGGCTCATCGACCGTTCGTCTCGCTCCGTCCATCTCGAACGGCGCGTCGCGTAATTCTTCCATACCTTCTGTCCGGAATTCATCGACAACAAGCCTCCCCATGAACCCACAGAATCCTGTAGGCCGGCCACCCAGTTATCCATACAATCAGGGTATTGGGCGGCCGACCAGCCCTATCCAGCAGGTTCAACCACAGCAGCAGCAGCTCGCTCACTATCCAGCCGCCCCGAATAATACCCTTCAGTATACTCAACCGACAGTCCCCTTAGGCGCACCCCCGGGATATGGGGCCACTAATGTGCCTCAGGCGATCCCCCCGAGCGTGCGGAGCATGCCTCCTCACTCTCCAGTCGAAGTGGATGGCGGCCGCAGCAAGACTCAATTAATCGTTGGTATTGACTTCGGAACGACATTCTCGGGCGTCGCATTTGCTTTTACGACTAAAAATGAAGTCCGGGAGGATATTATCACGGAATGGCCTGGTGCAGGAACTCATACCAAGCAGAAGGTTCGTAACAGACATTTTCCTCCAATTGGAGAAATCTTGTCGCTCATGATACTTTTACCGGGTCTAACAACGTCTTTTATGGCCAGATCCCCACTGTCTTGTACTACGATCAGTATCAGAAAGTCGTCGGTTGGGGTCCTGATATCAGCGAAGCCCTCGCACCGACGGGCTTCCCCAAGCTTGGGGTGCAGAAAGTCGAGTGGTTCAAGTTGCAGCTTATGCTCTCTGGAAACAGCTACATCGACCCCATCAACCTGCCTCCACTCCCTCCTGGGAAGTCGGAAATCGACGTAGCTGCAGATTACCTCTTCAAATTGCGCCAGGCCACGCGGACTCAGCTCCAGAAGATACTGGGCGAGGTATTTACGAGAGAAGAACGCAATATCAAATACTATCTTACCGTCCCTGCCATCTGGAACGATGCGGGCAAGGCAGCGACACGTGCGGCTGCCATCCAAGCTGGCTTCCTACGTGATGAAAACGACAACCGTCTCACTCTGGTTTCGGAACCCGAAGCTGCTGCTCTCTTCTGCTCTAAGACAGGATTGTTGAACTTGAAGACCGGTGACGCTATCTTGATTGTCGACTGTGGCGGTGGGACCGTGGATCTGATCGCCTATGAGGTCGAAGAGGAACAGCCTTTCGCCGTGACCGAGTGTACCGCCGGTTCCGGCGACTCATGCGGTTCAACAGCTCTCAACAGAAACTTCAGTAATATCCTTCGAGCAAAAATTCGCAAGATGAAGTTGCCCGATGGCTCGAAGACTGCCGGCAGGGTATATGCTAAGTGTATCATGGACTTCGAAAACAGAATTAAGGCGGATTTCCGCAATAATGGGCAAAAATGGGCCGTCGACCTTGGTATCGAGTCGGACTTCCCCGAAGCCAATATCGAAGAAGGCTATATGACATTCACCAATGAGGAAATCTTACAATGCTTCGAGCCCGTGGTTAACCGAATTTTGGAACTGGTTCGCAATCAGATTATAGCTATTCAAGCACAGAATGGATCCCTTCAGGTATATTTGGCTATTCATCCCCTCCTTTTTTTTTATCTCTCTCTCTCTCACTAACAGGGTATAGAATGTACTTGTGGTGGGCGGATTTGGTGCGTCCGAGTACCTGTTCCAGCAAATTAAGCTCCACGTGCCGCCCCAGTACCAATCCAAGGTTGTTCGACCCATGGATTCAGTCGCGGCTATCGTCAGAGGCGCCGTTACCGCGGGTATCACAGAAACGGTGATTACCCATCGCGTTGCCCGGCGACACTACCTCATGGCAACTTTGCAGCCTTTCAAAGAGGGCTATCACCCAGAACAGTACCGTGTTCCCAGTTTGGACGGTAGGGATCGGTGCAAGTATACGAGACAGATTTTCGTGCAGAAGGGAGAACGAATGAAGATTGGGGAACCTGTCAAAGTCAGCTTTTTCCGTCAGGTCGCACCGGGTGCGACTCTTATGTATGAGGACGTGATCTATGCTTGCGATGAAGATGTCTGTCCGGAATACACCAAAGATCCACGTAAGCCTTTCTTCGCCTTTTTAATTTTTTATTTTTTGAAAATCACTCTATTCTAGTACTATGATTCTGATTGGCATTTTCTTTATTACAGGTATCAAAGAAGTAGTTACACTCACGTCGGATCTTTCCCGCAAGAATCTCGAAACTGACTTTGAGCGCATGGACACTCCAAATGGCACTTTTTACCGAGTGTACTTTGACATCTACCTCACTCTCGATGGGAGCGAGTTCAGTGCTATGTTGGTCTGCCAGGGTGAGGTTATGGGCCGCTGTAGGGCCAGGTTCCGGTAGAGCAAAGTCTACTCTTGTGGACGTTTTTGAAAAGAAAAGAATATCCATTTTCCCTTTAGGGCAAAAGAAGTCAACTACGAGCTATGATCTTGACGACACATCTTGTCTGCTCACTCTTATATCACAAACGACGTTCAATGACTTTGGATGATCTTGTCTACACTGTTTGATCCTTGCACCAAGACGTGGACCGCGGAGAAGATGGTGTTATCGAATAGGATGGATGTGGAAAATGTCCTCTGATCTGATGTTTTGACCCAACATGGACATTCTTGCTCCTCTAGAAGTTCCGCTGGGGTCATACTTCCTTTGATGCTGATTGACCGATTGATGAGATGATTCTCTGCAAGCCAAGTATTCATTCTTTGCCAGACTCAGACGCTGCAAAGCCTTGGTGTTTAATGATCTTAATATTTTTTTTGTCACTGATCTAGATACCTTTTGTCTGCGTTTTCCTTCGGTTTCCGTTGATAGGGTTTTTATAGCCTATTGAAACCTCCGTTGTTTACTGCTACTATCTGCTTTGCGTTGGGGTTCCATAGGGCCCGAGGCATATATATATATACCATTTCTCTGCTTACAATGATCTCCTTCTAGTCTCTTGCAGTGTAGATTGACCGCTATTGTTTGTAGTAGACTTTCCTTGTGAAAATGTCCATCCAGTATATGTACCCATATATACTAGCTTTTGTCAGCAAGCATTGAATTCTTCTGTCTGGGTACTGCAATTTTACTGCAAAAACGGGTGTACGGTATGTTGATTAAAAACATAGTTTCCTTAGGCCCTCTAACCTATTAATTTGGGGTCCACAGGGAGAGATCAGTAAGTGCGTAAAGAGTCACGATCTTGCTTTGATGATTAACAAAATGTGCACAACTCTCATCCATTAAGACACTTTGGCCGAGTGGTTAAGGCGCAGGTCTGCTATCGGTTCCCATCTGGGAATATAGTGAATCTGTCCCTTCGGGGGCGTGAGTTCGAATCTCACAGGTGTCGATTCACTTTTTGTATTTTTTGGCCTGTTATTCCTTCATTAATCTTCCTACAAGTAGCAATATTAATTTCTCAACAAGGACGATATGATAGCAAGTCTGATTAAAGACACTTTGGCCGAGTGGTTAAGGCGCAGGTCTGCTATTGGATCCCGTTCGGGAATATAGTGAATCTGTCCCTTCGGGGGCGTGAGTTCGAATCTCACAGGTGTCGCTACATATGTGATATGGTTTTTTTCTCTTTTTTATTTTTAAATTCCTCTCACCCCTTTTCCTCTTATTTAAAACAGGAGCATGGTCGTACCAAGGGAATGTTGAACAGGCAAAACTATGTATGGCTAAAAGAGGCACGGACATCTCTTCTTCGGTCTGCAGGATTCTTTCTTTCTCATGACATGACATTTCTATATTGAATATGGAAGGAAATACGTTGATTACTACAACCGAGGTGTCAACCCATCCTAATTCCTAAATATCTAGTGTCTAATGGTTACAGTTGTTCTACTAGCTACATATCCGGAATAATCATAGGAGGCGCGGTAGCTCTGGACCTCGGTTATTTCCCAGTCGGGCCAGGCTGTCTGTGTCTGTCAGAAGTGATTGATTAGTTAATTATATCCAAAAGGACCCGCGGCTATCGTAATTAATCCATGTGTTCGTCTCTGCAGACCTTATTACCTGCAGTACCTACTCAACGCATTTTTTTCTGAACTTGTTGCGCTGAGAAAGGTGAAACCACCGCTGGCGTCATGCCGACTCTCTTCGAGCCCCCGCCCCTGGACGAGTCCAAGGCTCCGATTGAAAACGTGCTGGAGTTAACGCCCGTGGTTGATGTTGGACCGGTATGTCTTGTCTATTCGAAATACTTGTATTGCTTTTTTCCATTTTGTTCTTACTGACACCTATGCATACCTGACAGGATGTCTTCACAAATACCCGTCCCCTCTGGCACCCTCCTGGTGCGCGAGGAATCTTTGGCGGCGCAGCAATTGCCCAGTCCCTGTCGGCAGCCATGCGGACGGTTCCGCGCGACTTCGCCGTTCACAGCATGCACTGCTACTTCGTATTAGCGGGAGACTCGGAGATCCCGGTCATCTACCACGTGGAACGGGTACGTGATGGACGAAGCTTCATAACGCGCACGGTGCAAGCGCGACAACGAGGGCGGCCTATCTTCACGACGACGTTGAGTTTCAGTAAGGTGAATAGCGGGGGAAAGAGGAAGGTAGAACATGCGACGCCAAAACCGGCCATTCCTTCTCCCGATCAGCTGCCGTCTGGGACGGGGCACAAGGCACGGATAGAGGTAGCTGGTGGTGGACCTTTTGAGTCGCGGGTTGCGGGGATTTCCAATCGTATGCTTTTTGCCCCCCCCCCCCCCCCTGTTGGCTTGTTTGATAATAACAGATGGTAATCTTCTGCAGGCGACTCCCCCCGACCAGAAGATAAAAAGGTCCGACGCTTTCTCCGCGCACGAGGCAGGATTTCCGAGGCAGGCGGCCACGAAGCACATCTATCGGCCGTAGCCTACGCATCGGATAGCTTCTTCATTGGGACTGTGAACACGGTCCATGGCCTACCCTTCAACTCACCGGCTCGTCTCAAGGCCATGCTCCAGGCGCTGGACGGAGTAGAACTCGACGGTAACGATCCCGTCTCCCGGGCATTGGGCCAGATGGGCGAGGAAAGCATTAGCGACCTCCAAAGCCGGCTGGAGCGCGAGTTGGTCCGGGCGACGGAGTTGGAGAAACAGCATAAGACGGCACCTAGCATGGTGGTCAGCTTGGATCATTCGATTTACTTTCACAACCCGCTTGCGTTCCGGGCGGATGAGTGGATGTTGACGGAGATGGAGAGTCCATGGGCTGGAGAGGGGAGGGGTTTAGTGTTTCAGAAGATCTGGTCTAGGGATGGGACGTTGATTGCGACGTGTACGCAGGAGGTATGTCACTGCATCTCTCTCTCTCTCTCTCTCTATGTGTGTGTGTCTTTTGCTGATGATGACAGGGAGTTATACGATTGGGTCAGGATGAACCTCGTTCAAAAATATAGATGCGCCAGTATTCCCAGCGGTTGTTTCTACTTGTTCCTCTGGTTATTATTATCATTGTTCATGGCATAGAGTTTTTGACACGCTGTAATCATGCACGACAGTTTAATTCAATTCAATTCACCTTCAGAAATCCAAGTGCCAAAACGCTCAGACAGTTCTCGAACACCAACACAGCCACTGTCGTCATACAGTTTTCTTTCTACTCAGCACTGTATTTTCTTCATTCTGTGATCACGAAGTAATGCATCCCACCAGTCAACCCCCACTCTTCATCCCACCCGGATGTGGAGAAAGTCTGCAGTCATACAGACAGCTCAGCTCCGCATGGACATGGCACTTCCGGTACGGTGTAGACTGCTAGACCATGGCTGCAGATGGCACAAGCCACTATTACTTTAGTTTCTAGAGATCTGGTCCGTGACAGCTGAGCGGTGTCGATTAAGTAAGACACTACGTCATTGTCTGCAGGTCTGCAACTCATAATAGATTCATGATCCATCTATGAATGTAGCAGAGGACTCCGATACTCTGGACACTAGACACAATGGAGACAATTGCCTCTGGATTCCACGGTAAATACTAGATACTACCTTCTAGATACTAGGTGAATATAGAGAAATCCCAAACACCAGAACCACGGCAAGAAAACCAGATACTTCCAAGGAAGTATCCAATAATACCATCTAGATCGCAGTCCATGAAACTAGCGCTTACATGGATCCATGGATCATATTACAGTAGTACTATATACCTAATATTATGGATATATGGTGAGGAAGTAGAATTAAGGCGGCAAGCGCGCTTTCTAGAAAAGCGGATGAAAAGAAATGGAAAACCCCACCCGTTTTAAAAATATATCTTAGCCCTAATTCGGTCGGCGAGGGAGAGCCTGTTGTTTTGCACACCTTCTCGACTTTTGAGGCGAGAGGTTATTAGGTCATAGAGGCGGTATGACGCACATTAACGATGATTACTACTACCATTAATGTAATTACTATTGGGGATATTTCACGGAGTATTTGAGAATAGAGTATGACCATGCAGCACTCTGTACGCGATGCTGTATGGCTGATTTTTTTTACCTAACGCCATCCATTGTCGTTCGTTGAAGGAGAAAAGCAACGCTAGTTGCTGGCTAGGTCAGGAACCTGAGCTATCCTCTTGCTCTGGAAAAAGTACTTACGCAGCCACGTCTGCGGCGATCTTAGTAGTACGGCGGAGTAGGTAGGTATGGACGGTATGGACGGTACGTGCGTGTGCACTCTATCTCATACACGGTACGAAGTACCACAGAGTAAGTAAATTCGTAGATCACGGAGAAGAAACAGAAACAAGAACGGATGTAACCTGAGTCTGAGCTCAGATTCGGAGGCCCGTCCGTTGATCCTGTGCTGGGTTCCATGTCCCATGTTCAACGGTGTGTCTGTCAAGACCGACTTCGAAACGGAACAACAGGAACTGAACTGTAAGGCTAGCCTTTATTTTATTTTTAATATATATATATATATATATTTTTTTTTTTTGTTTTTGTTTTTGTTTTTCTTTTTCAGTTGGTCGAGGAACCGATCTTTACGTACTCCTCACGAGACCTCAAGCCCAATGACGTTGCCGCGGAGATTATACGAGGGAGGCGGAGCTCCGGTGATGCTGGGGATGACTTATTCGGCGCGTCGTGTCCAGAGTAGAGAAAGTCACGGCGTGTGAGTAACCATGTAAACTGGAGCTGTCGATTCGAAGAACGAATGGATTGAATGGATGCCTCAGAGAGAGAATGGCTGTGCGCTACCCGCGCCTTTGACGAAATACCATCGACTGCCGAAGGGACGAGCTGCTCCACTGCTCAGGATTAATTAACTGTATTTCCCAGATCATGTGGTATTATTGTTATTATTATTAGTATTATTATTCTCAGTCAGTATTGGCTCTTCACCTTCCAGCCCGGTCTCTGCGGCTTTTTTTTCTTTTGCGGGGAAGAAACCTGCGAGTGCAGCGTATCAGAGAAAAGTACTGTTGCTACCTCTCTCCGACTGCCTTCTGAAACAGGCATGTGGATGCACGGATTGTAATCGTCTGATCTGAAAAGAAGGGAAAAAAACGAGCTTGTTTGTCTCCGGGCCGTAGGTATAATTGAGGTCTCATACCCCCGGTAGATGGGTATAGATATGCGGTGTTGTGGTGCGGTGCATGGTGTGTCGTTGGATGGGAAAGAGCGAGAAAATATCTTTTCAAGAAAAAAGAATTGAATAAAATAACCCATAATGGCCGTCTTGTTGGCATTCATCATTCCCTTCGTCGCCGTCCTTCTCGTCGTGGGCCTGCGGTTCGCAAATCCCCGTCCGCAACGGCAACAGCAGGAAAATGACCCCAAGTGCATGGCAGCGTATCCCGCACAGCCCATCAAGGGCCGGGAACGATACCGTGTGATGATGGATATCCGCAGACTGGACGAGCAGAACTGGCTCACCGTCGATGGGAGATATCCAGATGAACATAAAGTCAGAACCCAATTGCTCGAGGAGAAGAAGGGCCAGGTACTCCAATGCCTTCCGGAATCGTACGAGGCGTGTCTCGAGGCGCTGGAAGAGGTTGTCGAGTTCCTCTGTCACCGGTACCCGAACATGTTCAAGAAAGATAGCAATGGGAAGACCAAAACCGTGCACAATAAAATGACCGGGGAAACATTCGTTTACGGTGGTGACGATGCGTCTGCCCAACTTGATCCGCTTGAGATCGCCGTACGACTCACAATGGAGGATTTGAGCATCCTGATGAAGAATGATGACGAAGAGTATTACCTGTAAGTATGAAGAAGAGGTTCAAAAAGGAGCAAGAGAAAGAAGAGTAGAGAACCTACCACCCACACCCAACGACAATAAAACATTAAGACAAGACCAACCGACAATTTCTCGACCAGGGCCGCCAGTGCAAGTCTATTTCCAGTAGGATGGACAGTTCAGCAACGAATTGGATGGACAATCACCCAACTTCACGGACCGGTGCCATTGTGGCAACAACAGGTCGGCAACTCTGTCTGCAAGTGAGTTAAACTCGAGTTCTTAAAAAAGCATAGACAGAATTAACTGGAAAAGATTCTTCTGCCGTCTAACACCCTCCTCCCCCATGGAACGCTCCAACTACTTCGTCGAGGTAAAAAGACCCAACGAAAACCTCCTCGACACCCTCTACCGGCCCACATCACTCTTCGAGGTAGACGGGGAGCCGACGCCGCAGAACATCATGGTCCGTCGTGAGAGACAGACCTTCCGCAGACTTCCCCGCACAGGTACAATTCTGTTTGGCGTCAGGACCTTCCTAACTCCGCTCGACGAGCTGCCGTTGCAGGAACTGCAGAATCTAGCCAAGGAAGTTAAGAGCTGGCCTCACTTCGTGGGTGAGTACAAGGGGAAGGGTATTTGGGGGAAAAAGATGTTAGAATTTTGTGAGAAGAGGACTAGGGAGGAGGCTGCGGTGAGGGAGAAGACTTTGGTTTGACTTTCCTTTTTCGTTTTCGTGTTTTTCGTGTCTTCGCGTTATTTCAATCTGTCCATTGCTTATTGGAGACAACAAAATGGGCGGCTGTCTGATCTACCGTTTATTTCGCATATTGAATTTTTCAAGAAGCGCACTTTGAAAAAGTTGGCGGTCTTCTGCTTTGTTCTTTGTTGCCTGTTCTTTCATTTCTCTGTCTTGTGACTTGTAAGAACATCTCATGCTTGTCGAAACTGTACCGAGTCATTGCTGTATCCACAGAATGTCTTTTCCTTTCCCATATCGGTGTTATCCGACTGCATCTGCATAATTGAGTAGATATGGATATTCATTCTACTAGGAATCTACGAGATATAGGGTTGAAGCTGGAAACTAAGCTGCTCAAGTCCCAGAAATTTAGCTAGTGCGTTATTTGCTCCCAGGGTATCTGTCAAACCTGCTGATATTTAGGCCAAAACTCCGTTTACGAGGCCGATACAGTCCGTGGAAAATTATTTCCGAATAACCCGCTTCCTTCTGTCATGGCTTAGATACAAATAAACAGCCTCACTTGGATGCTGCGGAGTAGGATGAGATTACGGAGCATTCGATGTCAATTAACCTTCCTGTTAGTTTCTATTAATTTCTATTAAATCTTATGCAGAGCGCAAAGTTATAAGTCAACGGACACTTTGGCCGAGTGGTTAAGGCGCAGGTCTGCTATTGGTTCCCGTTCGGGAATATAGTGAATCTGTCCCTTCGGGGGCGTGAGTTCGAATCTCACAGGTGTCGAATCATCGATTCACTTTTACTTTTTTTGTATTTCTGGATCCCCCTTTCTCCCATACTACCGCGTGAATAAAATATTTGTTTATTTCAAGTTTTTCCCCTTCCATTTTTGAATATTTTTTAATACACCAAAGTAATTTGCTACCATGTTCAGACAACTGACCGTTCTGGGAGAGGAGTGAAGATAACGAGAGGTGCTGAGAAGAGTTCTGCTAAATCAGCCGCGGAGCTTGACAAAGGTTACTGCTGTGTTTTAGACTCACTCACACAGACTGGCCTTAGAGGTCTCATGTTTCAAGAACCTCCTCCCACTCCTGTCTTTCCCCCTCTCCCTACCACTATCGACCCTTTCAGTCTGCAAATCGCTCATATCAAATATCCTGCCAAGTTGATCCCAGAGGTGGCCTTGCGTCCATATTCTCATGGCTCTGCATTTACAACTTGCTTGATACTCTTATGATCCTTCTCTGCTGGTCTCAACAACATTATTGACGTCATGCCACCCCAAAAACGCAAAACTATAGCAGAAAGCCCAGAAACCCGACTCTCAAAGAAACATATGTATCTTTCCCTTCTATCTTTGCTAGAGCATTCTCATTCTAATGAGACTTGGCTGAAACATTAATTAATACTAGTCTCTGATATAAATCATTTACAGCGTAGCATATATTTGATGCGTTTTCAACACCAAGTAGAAAAAATCCGTTCCTATCAGACAGATATCTGTAAAGGAATACCAATGATGGGAAGCCAGGTTCATATCTTGATAGAACCCCCATCATAGAAAGACAAAATCTGTCTCAATGTGAATTGAATGGAAGGAAACTGCTCACTCTATCGGTGAACTCAGATATCCTTATGTAAAGAGAATTATCGTGGACGCAAGATCTACCAAAATGGATTAATCCATAGCAATGGATTGAAAGCCAACAAATAACTCTATAACCAGAATGCATCAATCATCTATTAGCTCTAATTTACAAACCGCATACCCTTTCTATACCATGGGTACGAGGAGCATTTCGAATTCCTCCATGACAACCACAGAGCTAATAATGCCAATTGTCACGTGGGCGGACCCGGGTTAGGTCCAATTCCGGAATAGGCTTGGCGCCATATCCGACATCCGCTAATCCGAAAGAAAGAAAAAAGAAATACTACCCAACTCTTGATCACGTTTATTTAGAGATCTCAACACCACCGGTGGCACCAAGGAGACGCTTGATATCGCCGTAGATGGCAAACTGGCCGGCAGTGAGGGTTCCGACCATGAACAGACGGGCGCCAATACCAGCGTAGCTGCCACGGATGCCGAGCTCCTTGCCGATCTTGATGAGACGGCTAGTGGTGCTCTCGCCGGGGAGACCAGGGGTCTTGTTGATCTTGCTCAGCATGGTGTCAGCGGGCTGAGAGACAATGGCAGCAGCGAAACCGGCAATAAGACCAGATCCGAGGTTAACAGCGGTCTTGGTGCCATCGGAGGCAGTGTTCTTGTCAACACTGCGGTAGATGAGTTCTGCGACCTTCTCGTAGACGACGAACTTGGCCATGGTGTAGGGAACCCTGTAGGAAGACCATGTTAGCCGTGGATAGGCCGAGGGATACTGGCAGAAGAACTTACTGCTTGAAGAGGATGGGACCGAAACCAGAGTAGAAAGCGCCAACACCCTCATTCTTGAGGATCTTGCCGAAACCGCTCAACAGACCGGAAGCGAAAGTAGGCTGGGAGACAAGACGGATACGAGTGGCCTCGAGAGGGCAGAGGGCAATATCAGCGAAGAATTCAGCGAAGGCAGACGAGGCGAGGTAGACAGCGGTACGGTTGTTGCTGGCGGTCTCGTAGCCAAGCTGGTTAATGAACTGTTGCTTGAAGAGCTCATAGCCACCGAACTTGAAGGCACCCTGGAGGAAGTAACCGGCGGCAGTGGGGCCGAAACCAGTGAGGAGAGCGCCAGCACCCTCGTTGGCGATGACCTGCTTGAAGCCACCGAACAGACCACGGTTGTAGGTGACGGGATCAAGCTGGATCCTGGTCTTGACGCTAGAAGAGGAAGGGTGTTAGGAAGAGTTGAATAGTGGAAGGAAAACGCCGGACGAAAGGATTCGACTTACACATCGACAGGAGTGAGGGCACCGTGAGTGATGGAACAGCAGACGGCACCAGCGAAAGCGAATCTGGAGTAGAGCTGGAGACCGCTGAGTTCGGTGGTGGACCCAGAGGCCGCAGGTTTGGCCGTGGCAGCCATTATGAATGTGCTTCTAAAAAGAAAGGGAAATTTACAATTACCGACGGGAGAACAAGGACAAATGGGACAAAAAGAAAGGAGAGGAGAGTGCGAGGGTATACGGGGAAGGGGCACAGGAATTGAGGCTTTTCCACAGCGCTGGAGGAGAGGAAGAGAGGAAGAGAACGACGGTTGCAAGGGGAGAGCGAGAAAGACACTGTTTTTGGCGCGGGCCCGAAAACTTTTCGCCGCCAATCACGCGTCCGGCGTTAACAGCCGTCGCCCTCCGATCTCCACGCCAACCACCGCTTGCCATCGTACACGTTTTACTCCGTACGGAATATTAACTAATCGCGAATCCTCGGCACTTGGTGCTGTTTCGGCATTAATTTGGCTTCATTATCGCATTGCATATAATTAATAAGTATCTGTAGTATTTGCGTGCTTTCTTGTTCGTCGTTGGGAGTTGCAATTTGGCGCTGCTCGGCCTTCAGTGCCGATTCGGGTATTCTCGTACGCAGAGTGGATCACATACTCACGTGATTCATATATATTAGTAATTATTGTTATGAAGTGCATAACATAATACATAAAATGCACGGGTTCGACGGGTTTGTATCTCTTCAGAACACCGAATTAGTTAATTACTCTCCGAAACTTCAAGAGTCTAGACACCACATCGAGAAGTTCTCCGACAGAGGACAGCTGGATTCAAAGTTTTCATCATCACGGCGACAAAGTATCATTCTCTGCGTTAAGCAAGCAGAAGGACGACAAAAAACTTAACTCAATGAGGTTCCTGGACCTCCCTGTCTGTCTTTGTTCTCAATCTCGGTTGTACCTGACAATCCCCTGCATGTTTTACACGGCATCTTTGGATAGACTGGTCCGGTTGTGATAGAGTTAGCGTTCCACGAGAGGTCTCAATTGGCCAGATTTCAGTTTCAGCCGCTGAGTAGGCTATTTTTATTTTTATTATTATCCCTGAAACGATCTTCGTGAAATCTGCCGCTAATGATTTCAACAATAGACGGATTGTCTCATATCAGACCTTCGGCAAGCGCAAGGGCCTGGGCGCCATTGTCAATTTAACATATTCGTTTTCGACAACCTGGTCGAACTCAATGTTCGATAAATCTCTAATAAAATAAGCTTCTAGCGTTTGATCTTCACTATTCGGCCTCTGGCTGGTGTTATAGACAATACGAGCGCTACTATCTATATATGCTCGTCATTTCCACTTGTTTTGTCTTGCAATTTGTCAACATACAGCACTGTACCGAATACTTCACTATAGGTAAATTCTAGCAGTCGTTGATCTCATCTTGTCCATTTCAGAGGTCTTCATCTGCTATTTGGTGTTACTCAAAATGGTGTTCTTCTGGTGTTTTGGTGGAAGGAAGAAGGACGATGCGAGGAAGAAGCTGCCCGAAGGTTCGTTTACTGTTCGTTAAACATGACACTCATACTGCTATACGCTTCATGCTAACAACTGACCTGTTTCTTTCATCTCCCCCAAAACAGAAGCAGAAAACTTAGAAAAATTGCCGTCATGGGACGCCCCGGACAACACCCTCTTGATGCAGGCCTTCGAGTGGTATGTGCCAGATGACCAGGGCCATTGGCGCCGCCTTCGAAAAGCATTACCAGATCTTAAGGATATCGGAGTCGACAACCTGTGGATCCCCCCAGGGTGCAAGGCAATGAGACCATCGGACACCGGATACGAGATTTATGACTTATATGATCTTGGAGAATTTGAGCAAAAGGGATCTCGTGCCACGAAATGGGGACCTCGGGAGGAACTGGAGTCCTTTTCATCGTTTGCTGAGAATCTCGGAATTGGCATCTACTGGGATGCTGTTCTCAACCACAAGGCTGGCGCTGACTGCACGGAAAGATTCCAGGCTGTCCAGGTGGATCCTGAAGGTAATTCAGCGTCTTTCTTTCTTTCGAGTTCTCTTATCATTATCTTGATGGAATAATTGTCGGCTGACGCTAACAAGCACGAAATATCGAAATCTCACCCCCCGAGGTAATTGAGGGATGGGTGGGTTTTGATTTCCCCGGTCGCGGCAATGTGTACAGCTCCATGAAGTACGGCTGGCATCATTTCAGTGCCGTTGACTGGGACGATTCCAGCAAGAAGAATGCCATTTACAAAATCGTGGGTGAAAACAAAGGATTCGCTCAGGACGTCAGCGATGAGAACGGAAACTACGACTATTTAATGTTTGCTGACTTGGATTATTCCAACCCCGAGGTCAAAGAGGATGTGCTGAGATGGGGCGAGTGGATCGTGTCTCAGCTCCGGGTCCATGGTATGAGACTGGATGCATGCAAGCATTACTCGGCCGCTTTCCAGAAGGAGTTCATTCGTAATCTCAGGGCAACTTGTGGACAGGATTTCTTCTTTGTCGGGGAGTACTGGAAGGGGGAGGTCAAACCTCTCCTCAAATACCTGGACAGACTGGATTACAGCTTATCGTTATTTGATGTCCCCCTTGTGGGAAGCTTTTCGAGAATCTCACGCACTGAAGGGGCGGACCTCAGAAGAGTCTTTGACGGCACTTTAGTTCAGCTCCGACCGCAGAATGCAGTGGTAAGCCGAGAATCTTCATGCCCTGTTTATATTGAACCTATACAACTAACCAGGGCTTTTCTCTCATCCAGACATTTGTAGCAAATCATGATACGGTAAGGGTTTTCTGATCCGGTACCAAGACCTATGCTAATTGATCTCCAAAGCAACCGTCACAGAGTCTAGAAGTAAGCTAGTCTACAGAAGCTGACTTGGACCGTTTCTCTGACATTCTTCTCGACAGGTCCCAATCGCGTCCTTCTTCAAACCCTTGGCATATTCATTGATTCTCCTCCGTAAAGACGGCCAGCCTTGCATCTTTTACGGCGATCTCTACGGAATCAGGGGAGGAACCCCCAAACCGGTGCCACCTTCTTGCAATGGCAAACTGCCGCTTCTCACACGCGCGCGCAAATTGTATGCTTATGGAGAGCAGCGCGATTACTTCGACCAGAGGAATTGCATCGGTCAGGGCCCCGTCTCCTTTGCTTTATTCTTCTTTTTCTATTTCGAATTGAAGATAAATTATTTTCTTGGTATCTCAAACTGACAAGGTAGTAGGCTTCGTCCGATATGGAAATCGGCGGCACCCAGATGGTCTTGCTTGCATCCTTAGCAATGCTACGCAAGCTAAGAAATGCATGTATATCGGCAAAAGACATGCTGGCGAAGAATGGACGGATATTCTAGGATGGTCCAGTGAGAGGGTCATAATTGACAAAGACGGTTTTGGTATCTTCTTCGTTTCGGCGAAGAGCGTTAGTGTTTGGGTAAATGCTGCAGCCGAAGGACGTAATACCCTTGGACGCCATTTGTATGTCTCAGATTTGAATCCCTGCAATTCTTCTTCCCGCTCATGGCCTTTGAAACTTTATTGACGGTTCACTAGCAACGAGGATATATACAAGTACTAGCTGGAAGCCCATCCTTGAGAGGAGTGTCAACTATCTTGCGTATGAGAGTCCAGTATGGCTAAGAAGATAGGTAGGTCCAATATTCGAGGGCCGCAGGAGAGTCTCCCACGGACATTGCACAGGTTATCACCGGGATTGAAGTCAGTGGTCAAGTCTCATTCCCAACATATCTCCTACATGGCATCTCGCCTTTAGACAAGCCAACGGCTCTGCCACCTGAGAAATAGCGCCCGAACGCACGTTGGCACTGGCCCTGCCATTCTCTTCTTTTGACAAGGCGTGCGCCAAATGCTCCTATGTCCCGAATCTAAGGGATGTTCATCGTTGCATGTAATGATAACAGAAACCAGGTACTGGAAACGTTTGTCCAGATTCAGAGTTGAATTCAAGATATATATTAATACATGAATGAATTTGGAAACAACCATCCTGCACCCTTCCCCGCTAGCACGTGTATATTACACACCACCATTATTCCCTGGCTGATACTCTTCGGGGATAGCTGGCCAGACGTCCACACCATCCAGAAGTGCCAATGCCATACCTCCACTCAGGTGGTCCTGAATATGGCAATGCAACAGAAACGCGCCCGGATTAACGACTTGGTACCGAACAGCTATCCAATTCGGCCCTGTCGCAGTTGGAGTTCTGAAAGTATCGCGGATTTGCGGGTTGTCGAAATTAAAACTGTTCGGGATATACTGTTGCGCCTCTGCGACAGAAGACCAATTCCACGTGCCGTCACCCTGACCGATGACAAAATACCTATTAGAGTGTTTATGAATGGGATGCGGTGGTTGGATACCGTCAGAGTTACTGACAAAGAAAATCAGGTCGATCCAGCTGCCGTTCTGGGTGCTGATGGTCAGGTAGGAGGGGATGGAGGTAGTATTAAACAGCAATGGCTGCGAATCCTCGTATTTCAGCTCATAGCTGCTGTTGGTAAGGGTCCAAAGATAGGACGCGTTGAAATGAGAGATTGTGAGAATGAAGGTTCCAGCAACTTGGTCCGATGCCGCTGGAGTCTCTACCGGGAAGGGGACTACCTGGGTTTCATCAAGGTAGGTTGTGTTGGAAGTTGTCAGATTCGCAACCATGTCGATATACGGCTGGGATGGAGGAGAGGCCTGGCTTGCATCCAGCGTGGTATAGGAAAGGACGGCAGTGGTATTGATGATCTGATTGATACCGGCGTTCACCAACCGGATGGAATAGTTTCCTGCTGGCTGGTCCAGTGGCACGAGGATCGAGTATCGACTGCCAGATGATATTTCGATGGCCTCCACAAGCATCGGGTTGATGTACCGGCCATCGATAGCGTACACATACATCGGATGCTGGTCGATGGAAAATGCGTACGATATTAGGCTTGCGGCGCTGATGAGATCCCAACTCACATATCCCTTGGAGGGATCGACCTCAAATACTTCTGTGGGGCCCTGAGAGGGCTCGCAACCCGAAAACAAACCCTGAGGGACCGCACTATAATTGTGCTCAAAGTTTCCTTGGAGGAGAATGTTTGTTGCAGGGACGCATCTAGCCTCATAATCAGTATACTGACGGGACAGAACTGCCCGAGAACAAAGGACAATACTTACGCCATGTCGGTCAAGCTGGAGCCGTTAAGGATCGTCTTTTGGGTGTCCGTCGTCCACGTATTGATAGTATCCTGGGGCAAGCATTGCACGGAGCCCTTCCCATTGATCAGCAACGAAGTGACGCAGTGTGCATCCAGCCCTGTTTTTTGCTCATACTCCCAGACTTCTTCAGAAGTAAACTGCAGCCAATCCGAGAGCATGACAGGTTGCGTATCTGTCTCCGCATCCAACATGGCCTGGAGCTCAGTCGAGTTGCTATCTGCTATGGAACTGAACGGCCTCTGCACCGAATCATCCGGCTGGATGTATAATGCACCATACAGGCCATCATCGATCTGACCTCTGCGGTGCGCGTGGTACCAATAGATACCATGATCGTTGGCGTTCCATTTGTACAGAAACAGATCACCCGGCTCGATGGCTAGTTGAGATAGACCCGGCACACCGTCAGACCAGGGTGTACCGAGCTGTTCGATTCCTGTTGAAATCAGGTTAGGAGAATGGCTTCACTGCACATGCAAACTGGACTGAAGAGAGCCCACCATGAAAATGAACCGTCGTGGAGAAAGGAAGCGAATTATTGACCAGAACCTCGACATCATCGCCCTGTTTCAGGCGGAGGGTTGGGGCAGGGAACTGGCCATTGGTTAGGATCATCTTTCTGGTCTTGCCTGCTACGGACCAGTCTTCCCAAGTCAGTGTCAGATTAAAGTGAACGGTGTTGTTCGTGGTGGTAGTGGTGGTTTTGGATACTGCAGAGGCATTATCGCGATCTTCGGGGTTAGATGAACCCGGATGTGGACATGCATATCCAATTTGAACGAAAGACAAGAAAGCCAAAAAAAGGAGAGTATAGACTTGTGAGCCCGCCATAGCGATTGACTATACTGGAACACCAAAGGAATGAGTGTGAGTGCGTCTGTGCTTTCCACATCCACAATGTCTCGAGCATATGAGGGGCGATTTGTCGAGTCTTATATAGCATTGATTCCACAAACTCCCCTGAAATTGCTGTCGACCCGAAAAAAAGTCCGGTTCCATTCTTCAGAAAACAAACAGATACAAGCCCAATTGCATGTTCGGACAGAAAATTGCGGCCAACAGAACCGGAAACCGTCATGTGTTATCATCCTACCGCGCTGCTTGTAGGCAGAAAACCTGTCTTCAACCTCGTAAAGGTTTTAAACGCGGCCAGCCATACGGCAAGACCCCTGGCACGGTGCACGCAGGTGATGCTTCGGCCTGGAAAGATGCATCAGAAATATTCATCTCCCGAGCGCACTCAACATGGACGTGTGGCTATTCAACATTTATCTTTTAAGGTACATGTTTTGCGTTGGGGAAGGCTAAACAAGAAAACACAGCATAATCCAGACAGACGGAAAGTTATCCGTGCCATGGAACGCTCGGTGAGGGAAGACAAAATAAAATAAAATAAAATAAAATAACGCATTGAATGAAGGCTCCTGAGTCTTGATAAGGGACATTCGAATCGCTTTACCGGGTATCCTCGTTGTGCCGTGCTGCGTTGTCTCTGGGCAATTTTGGAATTGACTGGGGTAAATGGGGCATGATTGTTATTATTTCCTACTTCGCCGGAGACAGCGACATAACGTCTATGCATTAGAGTTGTACATGTATGTACATGCAAAGCTTCATGCAGAGGAATGAAAATAGCACCTGAACTTTTCAGCAATAACCTCCATCCACTCTCTCCTTAGTAGAACCCCTCGTCCATACACGCGGTACAGGTACCTAAAGTTCAAACACAACGACGAGTCCGAAGAAACAAGACCAATGGAACGGCTGTCACAAAATCGCGAAAACCGGTCTGCAGACAGGCCAAGCCAAGACAAGATAAGTTATTTCTTTCTCCCCATTGCTTAGCTTGAGTCAGCAGATACATGTAGACATCTGTCCCGCATCAGGGCACGTCTGTTCTTTAGACATGGATGTCGTGTTTGACTTTGGTACAAGCAGTACCCTCCCGTGATGTGATTTTTTTCCGCGCGTGAAGTATATTATTTATAGAACAAAAGGGCAATTATTAAGTTAACAATAGCGTTCAGTTACTTTGAATGTGGAATGGATGGGATCAACCCTAACTTACATTCTCCATCTCTCCATCTCCATCGTGATCCGCTCTTAGGATCGCCACGATGGGGAAGATGGGAAAGGAAAAGATGCTATTCTGTACATAATAATATATATACCCAATACATACTGCTTATAAATGATGCATTGCCATTGAGTTGACAATTAACTACCTTTCGAAATCGACTGATTAATTTTCGAACAAAAAAGAGACGGCCCCTCCATCCCTCTCCGAATGGTATTCATTCATTTACAGAATAATAATAGACAAGTAAATGACTACTAGTGGTTAGCAAAATCCCCGAGAATAGCGTTGACTGAAATGCCTCCGCTGTGTCCATACCCCGTAAAATCGGTGAATGCCGAATCCATGAATCTACCGGGGATGAGATCAAGTTCTAGTCCAGAGTTTCAGGGCGTAGACGCGCCCTATCATTTCTGTCATAACTGTAAAAGAATAAGCGGTTGTAGAAACCTATCAATGCATTGGTTCATTTTATTTTAATAGATTATGCGGCATGCTTAACGCTGACATACTTGGGACTGAATCAAGTCAAATCAGGCCCGTTGAATGCAGATATAACTCCATATATAGCCAGGGGAGGGACACAGAACCAGAAACCAGGAACAGGAAAAGGGGAAGAAGATAAATAAAAATGAGAGGCATTAGGAAATTGTAAATTCATCGCTGTCATAACCATATCCATACAAACGCAACTCCGAACATCATCACATATTAACAATTGGCATCTCAACTAATAATAATAACAAGGAATAAGACAGAAGATGCATTTCAGAAAAAAGAGACGTAAAGAAGTAAAAGAAAAGAGAAATAAGAAAATCATCTCTGCCTCGTATCGGTCGTAAATGCGTTTCAAGTCTTTACTTTTGTATCATGGGCGGTCCTTTTGGATCTAGTTTCTGATTTCAGCCAATTCCGCTCCTCTTGGAAGCGTCGACTCTCCCCTGGATCCAGCGTAGCCTGACGAGGGAGCAGCCGATCCGGCTGGTAGAAAGGATCTCACGATCGGAGGCCGCGAGTTCGAAGAGCCCACGTGCAGAGCAGCAGTTTGCGGCATATGGACGATAGGTCGCGGGCTCGAATCCAGCAGATTCTCTCTGGGCAAAGGTTGTATGTTTCTGCCCGTAGGACGAGCTACGATTGCAAGCACAGTCACGAGGATGCTGAGGATGATCAGTGCGATGTTGCGCCCATCGCTCGCAAGTAGCCGGAGGTAATTTTTCAGCAATACATGGAGATCGATGTCGGCGGCTCTGTGGTTGTGAGATGCGACAGACTTGTTCGGTGCTGGGTCTGCAAGAGTGCTCATCGGGGTGGATTTGGTCGAATCATCAAGGCCATTGATTTGTTCCTGTGTTCGGCATTCTTGGGCGGAAGAGAGATGAATCGGTTCAGAAGGAGGCTGGACTTCTCCCGTTACCGTTCGAGAGGATATGACTCTCTGTGCATCGTAATAGATCAGTCCCTCTTCGAGTGCTTTCCTCTCCAATTCCCGTCTCACATCCGATGGGAGCCAAAGACCGACTTCGACGTCCACCTTTTCCATCTCCTTCCACGCAGCCGCCCAGGCACCGGCCCTCATCAGACCATTGGCAGCGAAGACTCTAATCTCCCACTTCCTCTTGCCACAGTCACTTTCACCTCCCCGTCGGGCGACTTTTCGTCCGCAATCGGGACATGTCTCACCCTGTTCATCGTCTGTCGCACTCTCCTCCCCTTCAAGTTGCTCCAAGTCCTCTTTCTCGGAATCTCCCTCTTCTTGTCCCAGAAAATGCCCATCCTGAAGCCTAGGTCGCTGGAGCTCGAGACTCTCTAGCAGCCGTTCCTCAAGTAGATCATACATGTCCTGTGGATGGGAAATGAGAACCCCACGATCACGCACGACGCCGAATCCGATCTTTTCTTCAAGAAGTTTCCACCGCCTCCAATACTGCGGGGGGAGGACCTCCTTGAGGATCCTCTGATCTGGAACACCCATTGTTGCTGAAAGGGAAAGAGTGGGCGGGAGGAGATTGCAATGAAGCAGGACGAGAGGATACTCTTTCTTGACTGGCTCTGGTTTATTGCTGCTCGGAGACGCTCCACTGGGAGAGTAATAGGGGGATCTTTTCAACGGCGTGGAGCCGGGCGAGCGGCCGTGTATCCGTCGACGAGGGGGTGTTAGGTACTCATCGTCATCTGCATCTTCATCTTCGGTGTGCAGTTGCATTTCCCGCACGGAGCTAGGGTGTCGGAATGCGACTTCACGCTCGCGGACGTTGTATAGAGACCTTAATGTCCCGTATCCAATTCCGCTGGATCTCTGTTTCCCCTTCGCCATCTTGTTCTCATTGTCGGCACCGTCCTGATCGCGAGCATCGATCCCCGCAATGGGGCATCCGAACTCCTGATCCTTTGAGCGATGAACCACAACAGATTCCGGCATCGAGGAAAAGGACGATTGGCTAGAAGTCCGAGATTTCACCTGTACTAATTCGTCGGTCGATGACACCGATGAGGTGTATTCTGGGTCCTGACCAGATAGATGCCCGTCATCGCCACAGACAGAACCGGATATGCCGTCTAGCGGATGCGCACGGTGGTCCTTCGCGCTGGACGGAAAGAGAGCATCGTCGGGGAAATGGAGATGCGAGTCGTCTTCGGCAAGATTGTTAGGTTCGGAAGATAGAGCTAAATTCTCCATTGAGGTTTGATCTTCCAAAAAACAGGTTTTGCGTTCGGCTTGGGCTTGATGGATAGAACGGTGTTGGGATGCCGGTCTACGGCAGAGATTCAACAGTAGATCGAAGACGTATCCAGACAAAAGGCCGCACAACTGTAGAGCTAAAAACCGATCACTAATTAAGACAATTCCATTTTGACGATAGGATTAGACCTCGAAATGGTGCTCTTAAGAGGGACTCCTGAAGAGCTGGTCTCGTAAATTCCGGAGGCTGGAAGCCTTTGTTGTCGGGGCAACGCGCAGGAGCACAGCGATTCCTTGAACAGACCATAGCAAGAAAAGACATAAACAAAGGCTGGGTTGTTTGCCTATGGAAACACTCTCCATCATGATCCTACAATCTCTTCAGCTTTTCCTTGAACAAGCCAAAAGTGGTAGTGCCAAAGTCTCCAAACACGTAATATAACACGTGTTGATGGACGAAAGCAGCGTCACTCGCCAGTTCTCATAGAACTACTACCACCTGCCAATATGCAATGTCAAAACGACCTGAAGACCTTTCTTCTTCGTCATTAAATGCTAATATGTGCCATTTTTATACCTGGAGCTGCCCTCTTTCCTCATTCGCCCTACTACCCATCCTGGCGTCCAAGCTGGGAGCAGCTTCTGTGGATGGCCTGCGCATTTCATTTCCCAGTGATATTTGGGCCCTTACCTGCTCAATTTGGGATATACCTGGCAACAGTACACTCTGTACGTCAGATGGACAGTCAAGTGACGAGAGTATGTGGAGGTACTGGGAAAAGCGGGCTTGTGTACGAGCCAGGGAGCTGAGCAACTATCGATGATTCTCAAGAGCCAGTGGATGCAGCGCTGGGCTCTTCTATGTTTGGCAGCAGTGCAAGGGAGCTAGCTTCGCCAATATTCCTGGGAAATAAAAGGAATCTGATATTGTAGAACTGATTACCAAGTATTGTCGCCGAGATGAAGACCAGTTCGCTGGAATCCTGAAGGCTATTGTCAATTAAGATCATGCGCTCCCATCTCCGGATATACGTGCAGTAGTACATCTTCAACCAAAGAACTTTTTAAAGACCGTCCATGCAATAAACCGAACATATGCTACAACGGTATCTTCCAGACGCAGAATAGGGAAAAGAAGAAATTTTTTTTTTTTTTTTTTTTTTTAAAAACACAACGTGGGAAGACAACAAAACCTCCAGACTTTCAAGGACAAAACAAACAACACGCCAGGTTTGAACTCCAGATTTCCAACAAAGAAAATTCGTGGCACATCGCTGGACAGAAGAAGGTTGACAGCTATATCAAACATGAAAAAGGGCCAAAGTTCTATTGTGGTTGTTTTACATGGTCATCGTCATGACGCGTTAGAGGGTAGCTTTGGTGTTCACCGAAGAAGTTAGCGACATCTTCTGGGAGGTACTCAAGCCAGGGGATAATCTCGCCATTGAATGTAAAGGGTAATGAGTGTTCGCTGTGGAGTGTGTTCATATCGATGTCCTGACTCTCTATAAATACCTCACCCAGATTTGGGTCACCGGTAGAGATATCCGCATGATGTGAATCCAACCGTGCAACATTCGCTCGAGGTTCAGAGCTAGATGGAGGCAGGTTATAGTTATAACCAGATGCTTGATTACTGACATTTGAGGAGGAAAGGTCTGTTGTATAAGCCGTCTGCGGACCTGACGACGGATGGGAGGAGCCAGAATTTGGATATGGCGCATGCAACCCCAGGAGAAGGTTTGCGTCTGACGTGGTTACCCGATTAGGTGTCAGGTGGGAGTATTTCCGGGTATCGGTTGATTCAAGCGGCTGAGAATAGGGAGGCTGGGATGCATTTGTATGCATCGGCAAATAGTGTTGGCTATGGCTATACTGTGAGGGATATGTGGGATTGGCAGAGACGGCTTCCGCACGCTGGGCCGGCAATTGATACAACAGGCTCAGATTTGGCTGAGAAGAATTGGTAGCTCCGGTGAGAGCCCATCCGATTGCTTGGAAACTTCTGGTTAGAATAACTTGCCTTGGGGGATAAACCCGAATGAGGTCTTACCTTGGCTACGATCAATTCTGTTCCCATCCGATGGAGCCTCCATCTCCTCAGACGGGCCTTGCTCATCTGCACTGCCCTGTGATGGCCCAGACATGCGCCATCCAGGAGGCGCAATAGACGGAACGTGAGGCATCTCAACGGCACTCTCCATCTCTTCGGCAGTATACAGGAGAGGGTCAACGATGCCTTTGGCTTTCTGGTCCAAAACAGTGAGAATGTATCTTGTGCCCTCCCAATATGTTGCTAGCGCTTTCAACGCTTTGTAACACCGTTGGTAATTCTCCTTTGCAGCAGAAGCAAGAAGGGTATGTTTCGATGCCGTCCTCCTGTCCTGCGAGCCAGGCATGACGAAACCACTGGATTGATTTGTCAACAGGGCTTGAGGGGGAGGGGAGTTCCCTCTTGACGATGGAGAGGTGTAACAGATGCTCTCCATTAGAAAAGCGCATGCAGCAATATACATGGGCTGACTCGTAAATGGGTTCCCTATGAAACTCTTGCCATCGACAAGTTCAGAGAAGGAAAGGATATCGGCTATAGTTTTCGCTGAGGACATGGACAATTCTCTACTGTTAGGGTAGAGTTGTTGCATTGTCCCACCGAAAGAATTAAGGAGGGTTGGCTGATGTAGAAGGACAATGAGAGTATGGAACCACTATTTGGAGGTTAGAATAGAATGGAATTAGACTAGTGGCCAAAGTGTCCCTTACAAAATGCAAAAGGATAAAATTTGTCCCTTCCTTTGCTCTCACGTACGTCTGGAAGTTGGCCGCATTGAAATGAAGTCTGGGCGACAAACGCTGATAGATACCTAGATACCATCGGTCAGTCCAAAGGCACATTGTTGCATGATTCTCGACAGGGAAGATAGCATACCAGTCAAATCACTTTCCATACCGGCAAGTCTCTGGAGAGTATCAGGTGTGACATGGTTGGCATCTTGAATTCCGTTGATGAGGTCAGTGACCCTTCCGTATAAGTGTATTATTCGGATAAGCTGCGGGAATGGCGATGGCCAGCCGTTGGGGAGCTGGGATTCACATTGAAGGGGAAAGCATAGCTCTATATCCTCATCGCGCAATGTCACCGGCCTCCCAGTTCCCGAAGAAATCACACGGTCGAGAAAGAAAATACTCCAAAATAAATCAACCCTCTCTCTTTCCCTGGCACGTCCGTCATCCGTGTCCAGAGGGGGAGGAATTGGGGTTTCGCATCCCTGAGAGTCGTCATACTGGTCCCCTCCCAACTTCACTGGATAGGCCGTCTTGACAGCATTTGGATTCAAGCCAACTCGTCCGTAACTATACTTCAAACCCCTCAGTTTCTGCATACCAAGATCTTGCGCCATCCGAATAGAAATCCCAAGGTACATCCAAAGACCGCTATCATGGCTGGAGCCGAACTCTTCGTAGGCCAAAAGAAGGCAAGCCTGAACAACGGACATTTTTGGGCACGATAGAGCATAAACTAGAGCGCTTATCGCTCGATGGGCAAACGGCAATCCTCGGTCGGACTTTTTACAGCTTGGAGGAGGTTCGTTTCCGTCGATGGACGGAGCTTGAGGGGGACTCAGCAAAGGGTGGGGTGAGAACCTTGCAGCCAAGGCACAAACAGCGTCCACGAGGATAGTGTCCACCTGCTTATTCTTCAGGTCCCTGAGGAACCTGTCTGGCTGCAGGAATGGAAAGCTGCATCCAAGATGTACAAAAAATAGCTCACAGAGGTGTGTCACCAATTTACTAACCGGTAAATTATCATTTCGATCGTAAAATGGGATTGTATTTGCATCGCGGTTATCTCCCGGTATAATCAATTGCTGTTCTCCTAAGTCGGTGGATTCTGGGCTGCGACGGGTGGAAAGCGAATCTGGAATCCATAACGAGGATCAGTCAGACGTGATGACGACCACTGAAAGACAGCCGTAAACTGACCTGAGGACAACGATGGATTGCTCTTGAGTGAACTTCGAACTCGTACAACCTGCAGGGCGGGTCAGAAACAAAGTTATTATGAGGCGAGCATAGTGCCAAACCATCTGCTTGAAGCCAGGAACGATGGCAGTAGGTCCAAAGTACCGGAAGTAAGGGACGTGAGTGCGATGATTGGAGCGTAAGGAAGAACGTTCTAGTCGACAGAGAGAAAGTCAACATAAGCCAATGACGCATGCAATGGAGATAAGTAAGATCTAGTAGTAATGACACAAAAAACCAAAAAGGAAGTCTTAGAATATATGCGTTTTGACTTACCACTTTCCGGACTCTCCCCGGAGACTTGCCGCTCTGGTCCCTTGCTTGCGTTGGAATACGGATCCCTCGCGGAGGAGCCATCTCTCGATCCCGATGGCTGCGCAGCCTCTGGGGACGTATCACCGTCGTTCGATGGTATATCTGATGAACGACCATTGGTAACTCCCGACGCGGATGGGTCCGAAGCGTCCCCATTATTATTAGGGATAGATGAGGAGGAAAGGACAGGCGTCCGCGCAGCGGAATTAGATTGCGATCGATGAGGAAAGGACGGTTCACTGTAACCAAGACAGGCATGCCCGTATTTAGAGCAAGTACTGCACACTTTTTGGGTCCAAAATCGTCAGCGCAAATGGAAGAAGTGGTGTATTCAGTTTTGAGGGTCGCCAACCAGGTTGTTCACCAGAACATCGGATTTTCCGTTTTCGACAAGTCAGACAGCTGTGGAAAAAGAACAAATTCCAGAAATCAGCATGGCAGAACGGGCTGCGCATTGAATTGGAGAAATTGATTCTTACGCGGCGGTTATGCGTCGCCGCTTGGTCTGCGGCTGGCCGTCAGTCGACACGAATCGGATCTGCCTCGGAGCAGTATTATCGGCGCCGTTCTTCTTGGGAGAAGGGAGGCTCATTGCGAGCACTGCAGGCAAGCGTCCAGCGGCAACAACACATTGGCAAGGATTCTACTTCACAGTGGGATGGTTCCCAGCACGCACGGCGAGGGGAAAACAGGGAAGAAGCCGGAATGGTAATAATGACAGACAGGCACGAAAATAATATATCCCGGATGAGTTGTGATGGAAAACTGGCAAGAAATCCATGGGCTTGGGGGCTTGCGATCGTAATTTCGTATCCGTTCGGCGTTTTGTAGCTCTCACGAACGCGGATGTAAGCCGATAGCGAGAGATATGGAACTCCGGGGGAAATGAGGGGAGACGCTCGTGGACGGAGGAAGCAAATTGTCAATACTGGGACAAGCCTGGGGTCCTGCGCAATAATGTCATGTCAGTGCTGCTTGCTACTGTGGTTGCCCTGGCTTAATATGTGTCACCTCAATTGACGGTCACCGATAGAACGGAAAGTTCTGGCCCTGACTGTGCTCTCCCATTGCCAGGCAAGATAATTATGGTAACCCCGAGGACTCCGCGTCTTGCAATGAGAATTAAGTGCGAAGTCCCCAATCTCCAGTCTCTCCACAGTAAATTTTGAACTGTTCAGGTGACTGCCACGACGTGCGCCATGTGACTGTAATCCGAGATTAGTCACCTTCTATAGTAGCATGTTGTGTCTATCCTCTACTCTGTAAACAGTAATAATATATTCTTTTACGGTGTAGCCCCCTCTGCGGTCCCCACTCCTAGAACGGTCGGGGAAGCTCCAGAACCTCCGTCGTGCGTCCATACGTGATCCCTCCCAGCCGCCCAATCGGTCTCAGAACCTCCAAGTCCACTATGCTCCTGTCCTCGTTGATAGCGTCCTCCCGTACCCAGAACCGCGTTCCTTCAATAGTGACCAGAACCCCAGTCTTCTTCCCCGGAGATGCTCGGCTCTCAAACTCTTTCAATTCCACGACCTTCCCTTCAATCGACAAAATCGACTCCTTCACGCGGGCAGCTTGCACCGTGGAGCATGGCGCTTGGTGGTGTCCCGATATCTCCCACTCGGAAATGCCGTAAGGGGCGTTGATGGAGGTCGCATTCGCTGCCTCGACGAAATGCTCGGAGATGATGTTGATAACGCCCTCCCCCGTCTCATGGAGGTTCCTCAGTGTATCCTTCGCCTTCTCCAGAGACCCGACCAGCCCAACGACGAAGAGAGGAGGGTCATGGTTGATAACCTGCGAGTAGCTGAAGGGCGCCAGATTGGTCGTTTTCCCGTCCTTGGACCGGGTGCTTATGAGCGCAATGGGCCGAGGAACTATTCCCGAAATCAACAGTTTGTAGTTGGAACTGCTGGGTCTTCCTTTTTCGTAAGGATCAATTTCGAGGTGGTTCTTCTTCAGACTCTCGCCGCCGTCATTTGCACCGTCTCCTTGCTTCCATTCTGGGTTGGGGGGCTTGGTGTAAGTGACTTGTGCGTCGTGGTTGAATTCCGGTCTGGAGGCCTGGATCTTCTCAAAGTCCTGTGCTACTTTGAACATGTTGCGTAAGTGACTGAAAGGTCGACGAATTCCCTGCTGATATGGACCCAGATTCTCTGGAATGCGTTGACTCCTGCTGTGGTGACCAGTAAGCGATTGGTAGTCCGTCTTTTGCTAATCCTGCTACACCCACCTCAAGTTCACAGTCAACGATTTGACCATTTGTAGAGTGCTTTGGGGAAGACGATACATGATGAAAACCATGGCTCGTTCTGCCAGAGGAATTTAAATAAGGGATTTGAGAGAAATGCCGAAGTAGGTCCCGACAAGGTAGTTTGCGACCTCGGCCTTGTGAGCAAGGTGGGGAAGCTGAGTGAGTGAGCTGCAGTAGCTCTGTATGCGGCTCTCATGAAAATATCCGGCAAATAAGGGATGCATATAATAGAATATGACATCGACATGGCGATCGATGACTATCAGATGTTGTAGAAGAGGAGCGTGAGAGGTTTGGTGCGATAAGATTGATAGAGGAACATATCCATCCATATCAACTTTATGATGTTACTGGAAGCTGCCATTGCACCGGAGAGAGAAACAAATTAATTTCTGCAAGTCCAAATAAATTCCATTCAGGTACTCCAATCGGTTGCTATAGCTGTTGTCTCTCAACCCGAACTGGCGGCGATAGCACGAAAATCAGCCGATACATGGGAGCCACTCCGACGGTCCGAGAAGAAATATGAACCAGACTTTGAGCCTTTAAAGTGGAATGATATGGAATGCAAGCTTTTCATCTTTCCCGATGATGACGGGCAAAAAGAAGGGTCTCTGGGCCAGGATTCACTCATTGTGTTCCCAAGTTGCACAGTAGAGAACAATGAACGCAGTCCTTGGACCTTCGCCATCCAGTTTCAAAAGACATCCCATTACTTTGTGTCTGCTTATCAGGAATCAACCCAGCAGACATCGAGTTCTGCTGCGGAACGAACGGCTCCAGCTCGAACCCGGCAAAGGTTAACAACATCTGATGCTGCGACTGAGCGGAACAGTGGTTTTTAGGTGGAAGAGCATCGCCAGGGGCGTGATGAGATCGATTAGATCGATGTAGTGGGTCAACACCACAGGCTCCTCAGCAAGCTGGAAGCTGATCGCTTAAAATGTCTGTGTGGGAGAAGGAGAGTGAGCTTGATAGGGTGGAGGGAACCCCCCAAGTTAGACTATTCTACGGATTACAACGGCGTCAGTCTCTTTCTATAACTGATCGAGAAACTGTAACTTAGCAGTGTAGCGAGGTTTGGAGACCATGTGCTACGATGCGGAGCAGCTAGCCAGAAACATTCAATGACCATGATTGTCTCCTGCTTCACGCGGGTTCCCCTAAACCCATCATAATCCTTATCTTCGAAGAGGGAGGACCGCTTAAAGTAACACCAGTCTCATCCATATTATAGACATTTCTAGAATCGATAGTTGGTCTGTCTATATATGGCTCGCACATCCTCTACGTTGCCTCAACTTCCGCAGTAGGATTCCAGCAGGAACAATGATAATTAGCGGGTATATGTCCGCGATATCAGAATAGTTCTAATTGGCTCATGTACTGTGTACCCTCGCCCACCGCAGTCGTTGAAGTGCTCGAACGCCGCAGCATTTACGATCAAATTTAGTTAGTTTTGCCCATAGTAGTCATTGTCACGTTTCTTGTGCGCACACCCCGCTTCACTTCCTCAGACGATGGATCAAGCCCTCACGCCACAGGATGAACAGATCATTCCTCTGGATGACGGGACGTGTACTGGCAGGCCAGTTGGTAGGCCACGAGGTCAATCGAGAGTCGTCAATATCTGTTCATGTGGAGGGGGGGAGAGAGGGGAGCTGCTCTCTTGCGTTTGGCAGCAAGCTCGATTTTTTTTCTTCGCCTCGAACGGATCGGCATCGATGAGTCCCTGGAGCCGGGGCTCAACAGGAAGGCTGGCGTAACCAAAGCCCACGTTAGCCGCTCCGCTCTTAGCCATCACCTTTAGTAATGTTACCAGGCTGCACCACGAGGAGGTGGGCACAGTTACAACCAGTGCTGCGATGTTGGATGATGTCGTCGGTCTCGTTATGATTCAAATCATTTCGAATCTTGGCGGAAATGCTTCATCTTTCAGTTCGTTAACGGTCATTCGGCCCGTCTTCGTTTCGATTGGCTTTGCAGTGGGTCTTTTTCTTCTGTGTGTATTCTTCATCAAGCCAATATTCAAGAGAATTCTCTCCGCGAAGCCCAGAGTCCCCGATGTCATGAGAAGCACGCAATTTGCATTTCTATATCAGACTGTTTTTCTGGTGGGACTTGTTGCTGGGGCCACTTATGCGGGCACGTCGAGCCTGTTTGCGGCTTATCTTGCGGGTGTTATAGTCACATGGTTTGACGGTATGATCATGAAGTCGAAGATGCCACCTGGTGATGCTCCTCCTGAGACATCTACGACGGAATTCAATTCTTCAAACGGCGGGGCCCAAGACAGTAGCACTTGTCGTCTCAGCGGACAGTCCCAGATCTCGAATGCATCTTCCACAAGTGTACAACACGGCGAAACTCCAACAGGCGAGAAGGTTTACAAGAAATATTATAAGCAGCCAGTGATCCGAATTCTCACTCCGCTATTTTTCGTCAGTATCTCCTCTGATCCATGTGCGTAAACGACTAACGTGAATAATACGCATCAATTGGTTTTGCAATTCCCATCACTGAAATGTTCAAAGGAAGTGTAGTCTGGCGTGGCATCATCTATGCTCTTTTGATGATGCTTGGAAAATCGATTACTGGTATTTGGCTCGTCCGTTTCTCATTCCGCCCCCTTTCGAGCCTCGCAAATGGATTGAAAAGACCGTTTTCTCGCTTTCGTTTCTTCTGCATGCCCACAAGAACTGCAAAATATCAAAAAGAGAAACGGCAGGCCAGAGTTGAAATCCCCATGCGGTCCCCCCAAAAAGGCATGGCCGCCTCAAAAAATCAAACTGACATCCAGAACCAAAAGACCAAGAACCGTGGCTCGTCGGATAATCAAAATCCCGTCGGTCACCCCGAGTTTCAAGAAGAATCTCATGCAACCCCTCGACAAAGCTCAACGGGTACATTTCCCCCGAAACCAAAGTCATTGTATCCTCCATCAATCCTCGGCTTGGCGATGGTTGCACGAGGAGAAGTCGGATATCTCATCGCCTCGCACAAAGCAAAGGCATGTTCGGAACTGGGTCTCCTGGAGAATATCCGAGATATATTTGGTTACCATCTGGGCGATATCTATTTGTATGCTTATTGGACCAATCTGTGTTGGAACCCTCGTCAAGCGCGTGAGAAAGTTACAAGAGATTCGAGGGGACTCCGGCCCGGATCCATTAGGAGTGTGGGGAATCTGATGGGTCTTTGTTACTCTTGATGGGCTTCTAGAGAGACGGCTGGAACTCTTGAAATATTTGATGATGCTTTCACCGGTAACTGGATCCCCATCTCGCGAGGCACAAAGAAAGGGAGAATTTGTTGAAAGACAGGCTGGTTGGGCGACTAGTCAAAGATGAGATAAGGTTGAGTAAGTTGACTACTCGTTCGCCTATAAGGAAGTGGTATAATTGAATCAAATGTTTTGCCAGGGATGCATATCGCAGCAACATGAAATGCAGACTAATCCGGAATCAAGCGCCTTAAAAATCAGCAGAAGATTATCAAATACATGTACCAGCAAAGTTTCAATGCCCTCCCAAGACGAAAATGAAAATAACCCTTAGTGCCTTAAAGACACACCCTCCAGTCTCCAAGATATCATATACAGGCATGGCTTTCTAGTGCCCCACTTTTCAAACACAATTGCCCAGGCTGACAAAATTACATGACATGACCCAGATCAAACATACTCTTATGGCACCATAAGCCTTACCTGGCTATGTTGAGTCAGTTAACTTGAGTTAACCAGATGTTCAATGACAGGGGGGCCATTATCCTTGCCCCGCCAATAACAGAACAAGATAATAATGGAAAGATCCAGTAACATACTCTCTTTTCAGCCAGACACCCTGTGTTGTTTGATGGTGAACTGGCATGGCCTCCAAGATTTGCACACCCTTTCAGGTTCAACGCCTACATCTACCTCTCTTTGCCTCTAGGTAAACATCAACACTCTGAACCTGTCCAATCTTGTTTACTGCTGGTATTGGAGGAGAGATAAATTTGGTGAATTAGTCCTGGCGCTTTTAAACAGGTTCTTTGCAATGTACAGAATCAGGAAGTCTCATATTAATACAAATACCCCTCCTCTATGCTAGGCGGCTCTTTTAAATCATCAATATCTGCTTGCTTTGCTGGCAAGATCTTTTGCAAACACTTTGATCGGTATTGGATAGCATACACTCTAGAACTATAACTGAGGATGAACAGAAATCATACTGGACGGTGGGACATACCATTGCCTGCCGTGAAAGTGGCCAATATCCAGAAGAATCAGTGTTGAAAATAAATATTTGCCCATCATCTCGCGTCTGCAGAGTTATAGAGACATGTGCATTACGTTCCAAGCCATATCCCTTGGCTTTTGTAAACAAAGTGTGACGGCGCCTGCGTCTTTGTTGGCTCTTTGCTTTGAGGCTCTCAGATTGACGCTTTTTAACCAGAGGTAATTTATCATCCATATTGTTTCGTAAGAGAGTCAGAACCTGTTCTTCAACGGTCACTGTACAGCTTAAGATGTATTTCAAAGAACATGAAGGAAAGACAGCTCGTTTATCAGGGAACCACACAAGACTGTGGCTGCCTCAAAACTGTGGCCTTCCAACCCGAGAAACTATGGCCGACGCAGTTGGTAGTAGAAATCCTGGGGGGCGTCAGCTTGATTGATGTAATAGGTCCTTAGGGAACGTACCAATGGGGACTCTGTGACAGGCCAAAGTCCTGAAGTGTTTGCTCAGGCCCGCCTGCCTAGGTCGACATCAGCTCTACAGTTCTTGCTATTTTTGATGAATCGATGTTTGCTAGGCTTCAAGTCCCTTTCAGATCACGCGATACTCCTGCCAGGCTAAGCCCGTTTTAACTCAGTTCAAAACTCTATGTGATCTTAGCAGCGTAACTCTGCTAGATGGGAGTAATGGAATTTATATACCAGATGAGAAAATGAAGAAGTGGGAAACCTACAATTGCACAAAAGATAAAAGTCTACTAGGGTATTGCTCTATGTCCCAAACAGCAAAGCCCAAAGAGGCTATGGATCAGTCGAGCGGTAGAGGTCTCCTTTGCGAACAGGCTCCACCTCGCCACAATCTAGTTGAGGTCGCACGTTTTACCCGCCGTAATCCTCAAATTCTGTCACATAAACTGTGGCATTTCTGCACAGCCCGCGCAGCAGCTTCTGATTGCTAAATATTATTGGCTAGTCAATGGCCGTGGGGGTGAACTCGAAACGATGGTATTCTCCAAACTGTGGGAGGTCTACACGGCGGCAGCTGAAGTTGAAGGCAGACAACATGGATATCAGGGAGGCTGACTGGCTCTTGAAGATTGAAGCTGCTGGTGCATATGATTCGAGATCCTCCAAGATATTAGCATAGACACTGACACTGAGGCACAGCCAGAGGTGTAGCATGATTTGCATGCAAGAATGAAGCAAAGATTTCCTAGGTGCATGGCGTCTAACAACGACGACGGAGCTTCGCTCCTATACGATGACGATATTAGTGAAGCAACCTTAAAACCAAAAGAATGCTCAATTTCTCGTAACTATCTAGGAGGAAATCCTCCATTAAGTACTCTCCGGCCGCGGGCTCCACCATACATCAGTATGTCGGAGACCGCGGCTCTATGGCGTTCTAAGATAGGAGATATGAGGAATCTAGGATTCCGCAGTGCCCCCGGCACAACGAGATAAGCATGGAAACATATAAATAGGCCTCAATCCCTGGGGTCTCTCATCCATAACCAAATAATTAACAGACAGGTTTTCCTTACTTGGTTTCACATTCAAGCAAAGAGCTACACAGAGCGCAGTATGCCTCCGCGCCCCCCCCCAACGTTTGGAAGCGTTCACTTTAGAAGCCAGTCAATCTAATCATGTTCATGGGCAAAGACGCCCAAGATGGCCCAGAAGGACTACGAGATCTTCAAACTCGGGGACTGGGAGCTTCAGAGTGGGGAGAAACTCATCGATGCTCATATCGCATATAAGACGTTTGGGGATCCCTCCTCTCCTGCCATTGTCTACCCGACGTGGTTCTCTGGAGGTATGGTTACATCTACACATATACCCCGCACTGCAATACTTCTGCAAGATAACCAGAAAGAGAGCTAACAAATAGACCATCTATAGCTCTCTCGGACAATTTCTGGTTAATTGGAGAAGACAAAACACTCAACCCCAAGAAATACTACATCATAGTCCCTGCACTCTTCGGAAACGGCCAGTCGTCCTCTCCGTCAAACCAACCCAAACCGGGCCCATTTCCCTTCTGTTCTTTCTATGATAATGTGCGGGCTCAACATGAGCTCGTCACGCGGCAGTTAGGCATCACCCATCTGCGTGCCGTTGTAGGATGGTCCATGGGTGCTGCTCAAAGCTTTCAATGGGCGGTGCAGTATCCAGACTTTATGGATCTGATCGTCCCATTTTGTGGTTCTGCGAGAACAGCTATACATAATCAGGTTTTCTTGGAAGGCATTAAATCGGCCCTTCTTGCTGCGAAGAAACTTCCTTCGCCTCAGGTTGGTGTAGCCGGTGGTGGAGAACCCTATCGGACTTGGACGGCTGAAGAGAAAGAAATCGGACTCAAGGCATTTGGTAGGGTTTACGCTGGATGGTAAGAAGAGATTGTTCCCACCCCTTCCCTCCTTTCTTTTCCCCCGAGGCGTGAATGAAATTTAATGGCCTGCTTCAGGGGCTTTAGCCAAGCTTTCTACCGGGAGAGACTTTATGAGACAGTACTAGGGTTCAAGGATTTGGAAGATTTCTTGCAAAATTTCTGGGAGAAATGGGCACTCTCTAAAGGTGAGATGAGCAGTAGAAGTGAATAGAATCTGGCCAAAGCGAAAGCTAATGTCTTTTCCTTTTAGAACCGGAGAATCTGCTCACGATGACACTAACGTGGCAGCTCGGTGACGTATCAAAACAAGAACCATTCAATGGCAATTTTGAAAAGGCAATGGCGTCAATAAAGGCCAAAACACTGGTTTTGCCATCAAAAACGGACCTTTACTTCCCGTAAGTCCGGGATGCTGCCTCTAATGCTCCGAAGAGAAAGCTGACACAAGTGGACCATATCAGTCCGGAAGACTCAGAGTATGAGATGAAATGCATGGAATCCGGAACCGGGAAGCTGAGTGTCTTCCCCTCCATATGGGGCCGTAAGTGTTGCGTCCCTAACACGGCATTCCTATACTTACCTGATATACAGACTGGGCGGGAGGTCCTGGGGATAGCAAAGATGACGTCGAGTGGCTAGACAAGCAATTGGCCCAGTTCTTCGCAGAAAACTGAACGGATAGTATCAGAGAAGAGATAATGAGATAGGTGTTCCTATAAGAACTTATTATTAAATATTCCATACAGAACAGGCAACTTGGAAAGAGGAAGCCCAATAATTTCCATCTTGTAATCCTCTAATCTCTCGCTCATTATTCTTACCGCAGGAAACGTTGCTTTATCATCTTCATAATATCCTTGACTTCAAGATAATCCTCTATGCACGGCACACAGTTATGGGCTTGATGTGCTGGCAACTTATGCTCATGGCGGCCGCGGAAAATGTCCAAGGTAACCAGAGCACCCCACGAGTCAACCAAACGGGCAGGCTGCTCCAGCTGGAAGTGAAAGGGAAATCCCTATTCGGGGACGAGGCAATTGTTGAATTTGCCCTTCTGAAAGCTGGAAGATAAGGAGTCTCGTACCAACTGGGTGAATGAAAGCATTTCACTGAAACAACAATTAACGAAAAGAAAGACCCAATAGATGGCTCATTGAATTGCCCACAATTTATCAGATTAATTTAGCTCCTGAGTCCTTTAAGATAAAAAATATTTTCTTCCAACAAGTTTCAGTATCTGTTGTGACGGTTAGCGGGGCGCCAGAAACGGCTCCCATCACGTTTCTGCCGAGCCCTACCGCCTGCCATCGATGGGAATACTATTGCCCTTTGTGGTATGGAGCCTACTGTATTAGGTATAGTGCTTCCTCATGCCGCTTTTAGGCCGTTCACATGCCGCCTCAACACATCCATTGCATCTATAAAAGCCCACAACCCCCCCCCCCTCAAAGGACCACGCACTTTCTCTTCTCTTTTTCCCTCTCCTGTCTGCCTCACCCAGTGCACTGCCCTCTTCCAAGATGCCGCGTTATCCGACGATTGCCCTTTTTCAGTATGGCGTCGTCTGGTCCTTTCGGGGTGGCCGACGGGTCATCTGAACGATTGAGGCATTGAGACCTTGTTACTGTCGCTTCATTGGAAATTGACCTATCCACTTCACCCCTGATGCTGTGCTTCTGCTTACCATTGCAGTTGTGGGCCCCTTCACCATCCGCCAGCTGATCAGTGATTTTTGAGTTGGTTCCAGCCATACTATGCTATTTGGGCTTTCCCTTGAGGACTTCTGGATCTTCAGCTGCCTTGCTTGTCATCTCTCATCTCAAGATTTCATGATTGCTTCTTCAACCAGACTCCCAAGATTCTACATGGGAGAGGCAATTTCCTGGTCATCTGGCTACCAGGTCTGGCTGTGACCTGGGTTGCACCTGTCTCCCTCCACAGCTGTCTTTCAACCCCACCAAGATCAATTCATTTACATATCCTCATCATGCTTACCAGCCAATAGTGAAATTACCGCACCCTTTCATTTCAGTGTGTTTGACAAGCGAGGCTTGGAGATGCAACACCCAGATGCGATTGACGCAGGGCACCGGATCTTAGCCTCTGGGCGTCACTAATAGGTGAAATAGACACGTCAGCAGATGAGACTTTCAGGACAAGAGAAATTCGCCCCATTGATTCTGCTAATAAGAAAGGTGGAATGGTGAACTTGACAGACTGAGGGCAAGTATAAAGAGGACAATTGAGGTCGTAGAAGTCGCAACATCTCAACTCAATTCTCCCACAACCTGCACTCTCCCCTTCAGCTTTCACTCCCCTCCTCCACCCTCATTCCAGTCACCTGTTTGTCATAATATACCCTTAAGCATTCCCATTTCCTAAAAGATGCCCCCTACCTTTTACATGAACAACTTCAAGCCGTGGGCTCGCTCTTACAGAAAGCCATCCCCACCAAAAAAACCACCCAATCCATGCACTGCAAGAATCCCAAAATCCCCTTGCCCCAAGTCTTATCATGCCTCCCTTCCAAGCACTTTGCCACTTACCAAGCATCACCTCCCTGCGCGGCCACCAGCCAAAGTTTGCATGCATATCAGTGCAAACACTCGGCTGTCTACACCATCAAGTTCTCAATCTCAAACACTGGAAATCTCTGTACCAGAACAGAATACATGTTTGGAGACTCCTGAGCACAGGATGGTATCTCCCCATGATTCAGCACCTCACTTCCCAGATCTGGATTCAATTCCCTGCTGTGATATTCAAGACAACACTGATATCCCAATTGAGCCGCCCACCTTTTGGGGAGATTCAGCAGATAATGGTCCATCATCTCCCAGTATATCTAGCTCAGATGACAGTCTCGAAGAGTTCTTCAGGCTTCCGCATGCACAGGAAGATATTCCAATCAACCCAGAAATCCTTGCCAACTACTGGCCTTGGGAGGATGGCAACCTTCAGCAATCTGTCCCACAAGCTGACAGCTTCATCAATTCAGAGACGACTTGTTCATATCCTGACCCTCCACCTGTTCTTCATAGGCCACCTAACTACTACCGAGGTTCTTGTGAAAATGTTGGTGGCCAGAATGGCAATATTCAAACAAGTGACCACTCTTGCATCCATGATCATCAACAACTGCGCCCCTCTCAATCTAACACCGATCTTGATGCTTCCTACCCTGATGGTGTCTGTGGGGCCCATCACATCGGTGGACAGTTAATAAGCTCCAAGCGGAAGACGCAACAATCAGATGGACGAGTTCATAAATGGCTTCGAGTTCCATCAATATCGCCGTCCAGGGGGGGTTCCACAGCACTTCGTTCTCACTTCATATCTGCCCCACTTGATGATTGTTTGCAATTCCTTTCTTGGCTATTCAAAGGTGCTCTATCTCATTGCATGTCTAGCTCTACACCAACAGCATGTGAAAAGAGAGAGGTGCTGGAAACCAGTTGCTCAAGTACCCCACATGAGACTGAACAAAATCGGCGTGATCGCAGAAAGGCCCGAGGAGGCTTGAGAAAAAATATGCCATGGTCCACAGAAGAGGCAAGCCTCCTGCTGAAGCTGAGAAAGGGAGAGAATCAGTCTTGGTCAGAGGTTGCAAGGTTCGCCGGCACCCACAGAAAACACGTCTTTTTCTCGCGTCAATCGATTAGCAGAGGCCTCCCGGCCCCTAGTAACCACCATGGAGGTCATGGAGCCTCCTGGGGGTGACGCTTCGCCAGCGTTGACATCCGAGTCAGGCTACGTGGCCCCCCAGCTCATAGGAGCTCTAGACGCACCAGACACGCCAACTCCAAACCGTGGACAGCTGGAGGACCATACAGTCTCACAGTCTAATCACTGCAACCTATATTTCACTGAACTCAATCAAAACAAAGGCCAGGGCACCCAGAAGTTGGGGAGACCCAGCAAAACAGTGACCCAACCTAGCGAAGCTCGCAACGGAATTCAGCAACGCAAAGCCTCTCGAGAATTTCTGAACAACAAACTTAAACACCAGGCACACCCAGTGGATGTGAAGAAACAAGCCCAAGCACTAGCAGGTGTCCTGGAGCTGGCCCAGATCCAACAGCAAGATGCATACCAGGATGGCCTAGAACAGCTGCGGGCACAGCTCGCAGAGGAGATATATAGCTGGAAAGCTGAGCAGCAGGCTCACGAAGAGTTATATATAGAACGAATTGTCAGGCTTGAAACAGAGGTTGGGAAGCTCCGCATGGAGCTTACCATGGCTCAACAAGAAAGTCAGCAATGCAAGTCAACTGACAAGCCCTCACCAGCAGTGGCCACTAAGTCAGGACAGATGGAGCAAAGGAGCCAATGCCAAACCCAGAGTCAGACCCAAAAACACACACAAAAGCAGGACACAAAACCAAAGGGATCATCAGACCAACATGTGAAACAAGCAACCTTTGCAGACCTAGCAGCCCTACTAGGTACCAAACCTGGAGGGCAGGATTGGCAGGAAGTTCCACAGAAGAATAAGAAGCACCAAAAGACCAAACAAGCTGGATCAGCCAATCAACCTGACCCAACCAATCTCACGCCGGTCAAGGATTGCCCAAAAGAAGTCCGGAGACTTCTCTTCCGCAGAGAAGGAGGGCACACAGCCCCTAGATCAGAAAAGGAAGATGTCATACTAGCTATTAATCATGGGCTAGCTAGGCAAGGCTTCCCAGGATTCATACGGGCAGTGGATGCAGGATATACTAGCACGGGAGCAGTCACAATTCTACTAGAGAAGAATGCCCTTGGTACCATGCTCTTGCCTAAGTATAGGGATCTACTAGTCGCGACAGTACAACAGGCGGATCCAGCTATTATATCCGCAGAGCTCCCAGAGCAATGGTATAGAGTCAAGGTACACGGGATCCCTATTAGGCGATAACTAAGCTGTGAGCCTGTGGCCTGGGTCTAGCCCGGGAAGAAATTGAACTGGGCACTGATTTCCAGTTAAAACGGGATCCTATCATCCTACATGACTCCGGAGCTCTCAGGAGCTTCAGAGTAGCAACAAGAAGGGCTCAACTATAGTGATCACAGTGGGCTCCCTAGAGGAGGCCCGAAAACTCCTGGTTAATGGAATACGCTTTGGAGGGTCCTGGTACAGGACAGAGCATTACTGGGAAGTTGGGGTGGACACAGTCTGCCCACGATGCTGCCACCTGGGCCACCGCAGCTTTAGGGCATGTGGGGACCGGCAGCCATGCTGCTTTATCTGTGCTTGGTCGCATGAAGGGAGCGAGCACGTCTGCCGGGTGGGTGACTGGCTGACTGCTCATCTAAACCAGGAACAGCCTGCCAGCATACACCCGCCAAGTGTGGTAACTGTGGTGGGCCCACCCAGCTATAGCGGGAAATTGCCCTGCAAAGCGAGAAGCAAGAAGGCAGTTAATGAAAAGAAATGATAAGGCAGCAGCTCAGCAAACCTCAGACATACCACAGCCAGAAGGAAGGAGTCGAAGGACTATCCTTAGAATCAGCCAGGAGCTAATCACTCCAAGCTCCCCAGGATTCCAATTCACAGTTGTTGACCAGGACCCATCTAACCCACAAACACAGAGCAGTTCAGTTCCTGCTAGCCTGCAGACCCCCAGGCCACACACCAAACAGAAGATATGGAAATGAGGGACACTAGTATCCGGAGTGAGCCTAATGTCCAGCAATGCTAGTACTACAACACAATTGCCGCCAGACCTATGCAGTCACAATTGCGGCCTTAGAAGCTGGGCTTGAGCTAGGGGTGGGACTAGCATGCTTACAAGAACCTTACATCAGTAATGAGTTTCGACATGGAGGATACCAGATATACTGGCCAGAAGCAGGGAGGCTTAGGAACTGTCATGGCGCTGCCATTAGCCGTTTGGACTGTTTGCATGGTTACCCGTTTTGGATGTTTCTTTTCTTTTTCTAGATTAAGCGAGAGTGCTTATAAGGCCACACTGCCTTATTTCCTCTTCCGCTCTCTTTTTCTTTTCTCATGCTTGATTTTCTCGTCAATAGCTACATAGTAGTTTGAATATTAGTTCGTTTACTACTATCTGAGCCGCGTGACAGGAACTAGCGGGTGGCTATTGCGATCCGGAGGGACCTATTTAACAAGATAATGGTGGAAGCACGAACAGACCTTCTGGACCATCCTTACCTTATGGCACTGGATGTGTGGGAACTAGGTCGGGCCCGGGAGAAGACCCGGAGGACCGGGGTCATCAACTGCTATGATAATTGGCTAGGTGAAGGTCAACCCTGGCAGGGAGAAAGCAAAAGACGGAGAAGAGCTATTGAGGAGGGGTGCTGGGACAATATCCTGGAAGGAAGGTGTCTACTACTAGGGGACTTCAATGCTCATAGTCCCCTATGGAACCCCTTAGCTGGGAGTCAATCGAACGCTGGACCACTTGAGGGCCTGATAGAGAGTAAAGATCTCTTTGTCAACAATGAACCTGGAATCCCAACCAGGCTGAAAGCAACCCCTGGGATCTCAGTAATAGATCTGGCCCTGACCACAGCCTGCATGGGGCCCTTAGAGACATGGAGGGTGGACCATGACTACCATACAGGCTCAGACCATGAGGTGTTGGTTATGGAATGGGGCGAACCAGAACAGTTTCTCTCACCACCATCAAGGGAAGTGACAGGGTGGCAGATCCAAGCACTCCAAGCTGATCCGCAGGCATTAGAGGCAGCAAAACACACATGGCAAACACAGGCGCAAGAGAGACCTTGGTTGGACGACCTCTGCTTAGCAGATGACCTGGCTAGTGAGGCAACATGGATCCAGGAGATCCTGACAATAACCCTAAATCAACACGCCAAACCAGTACGAGTATCGCCAAGGTCCAAACGTTGGTGGAATCAAGAGATTAAGGACGCCCGCACAGCCTACAACCACGCTAGGCGAACATGGCAGGTGCAAGCCACCCCAACAGAGGAGCTTAGAGAAGCCCGAAACCACTATTATCGGACTATTAGGCGCACAAAGCGTGCATGCTGGGAAACATTCCTAATAAGTCCTAGTAACATTGGAGAACAACCCTGCCCACAAGATACCACAAGATGCTGGCAGGCGTTAGGTTTTACAAAGCCTAGATCAACAGCCACTACCCCAACACTGCATGGCCCACAGGGACAAGTAGCCTCCTCTATCATGGAAAAGGAAGCTCTGGTCCGAGAAGTTATTTTTCCTCCCACTCCAGGAGAGGGTCAAGAAACAGACATCGCCCAGGGGACCTGGCACACCCAAGTTGATGAAGAGAGAGTTAAACAGGCCTTATTCCACCAGGCAGTCCAGAAAGCCCCAGGGATTGACAAACTGAATTTCCGGGCTCTCCGGCTCCTGTGGGAATGGGACAGCCCCCGGATAGTGGCTCTAGCACGGCAGTGCTTTCGGCTTGGTATACACCCGCAAGCGTGGAAGACGGCGAGAGGGATACTACTAAGAAAGCCTGATAAGCCGAATTATACACTAGTGAAGGCATATCGGGTGATCAGCCTGCTAAACTGCCTGGGAAAGGTGGTTGAAAAGATAGCCGCGGAGGCAATCTCCCACCACTGTGAGGTCACAAAGAGCCTACATCCTGGCCAGATGGGTAGCCGCAAGCAGCGGAGTGCTATAGACGCAGTGGCATGCCTAATCCAGAGAACCCATGACTCCTGGAAGCAGCAACAGCTGATGGGAGCCCTATTTATGGATGTAAAGGGGGCCTTTGACCATGTTAATCCAGACCGGCTGGTGTCCCGGATGGTGGAACTAGGTCTAGATGGCGACCTTATTTGCTGGACACAGTCATTTTTTGGCTGACCGAAAAGTCCAACTAACTATTGACAATACTCAATGTCCAACACAGCCAATCAGCTCAGGGGTCCCCCAAGGCTCGCCAGTTTCCCCAATCCTATTTGCCATCTATCTCAGCGGAGTATTTGGTGAGATAGAGAGAACAGTCCCAGGAGTACACACCTTGTCATTTGCAGATGATATAGGCCTACTTGCTCCAGGATATTCAGTCCAGGAAGCCTGCAAACAACCGGGCCTCCTGAGGATGTTTCCCAAAGCCCGGGTGATAGAATAACTCTCAATCAACGTGGGCATCTGAGAGCTAAAGTAATATCCCGGTTCAGTATTACTCAAGCTCATCATGGATGGCTGCAGAAGACTCGGAATATGCAGCACCACGATCTGGAACGAACTCGGTCCAGGTGTCATATCAGAACCATCTGGGACAGTCGATGGATCTTTTCAGCAATATTTAACCTTAGCAGAAGGGAATATTGATGAATTTCTTCATCAAAGTGGGGTTGATTATCTCGTTTCTTGGTATTCAAGTTACTGCTACTTTTTTCATCCTATCCTTGATATGTCTGAAATCACGGCATCCCTTCATTCATTTCGACGAGAAAGGAATCCTCCACCGTCATTCTTAGCTCTGATAGCAGCCATTTGCTACTCAGCAGCATGTTCTATCAATGCCTCGGGGGATTCCAACCCACTTAGTCTCGTGCCATCGTCAGTATGGAATGATATGGCAGACGAGCTGCTTTCCTTATCCGAATACCCACACCGGCCAACACTGGATACTCTTCGGGCTGCATTACTTCTCGCCACACCAAGTTCTGCGGAAGAAAATTCTCGTTTTGATCCAGGTCCTGTGTGTGTTCTCCTGCGTGCCGCGCAATCTCTGGGTCTCCACCGTGATCCATTATCGTTCCAACTATCTGCCCGTGATGCCGACTTCCGTCGGGTACTATGGTGGTCAATCCACGCATTGGATGTTTCTTATGCCACGGCACACGCGCTTCCACTATTAGTCCACCCTGCAACATCCGATGTTCGGATGATCGACAATGAAGATAGGCTGGACCATAAGCTGATGAATACAGTTATTCGGGCAAGTGTATTGATGTCAAAAACCTTCCATGAAATAAATGGCGTCCGTCAGCCGACGTATAATGATATCAAAAAGTTAGACGCGGAGGCAGCAGAAACATGCGCTGACGAAGTTGCGAAGTCTCACTTACCCCAAACGACAGCCCTTGAGAGGTTCATTGCCATAAGCCGGCGGATGACCTGTTGGAAAATGGTTTTCATTCTTCATCAGCCATGTTTGCGATCTCCACAATGGCCCCGAGACTCTCGACACAAAACTCTCAGTGCCTGCCAGGATTACATCCATGAATTCTTGACCAGCGCCACAGACCCAACCTTGGTATCCTATCGATGGGTCCTGAATCATTTCAACGTGATCCACCCTTGTGCTATTCTGCTTCAAGACCTGATCCAGAATCCCAGATCTGCTGATACAGGCGCAATCCGCACGACAGTGGACACTCGCTATTCAACGCTGTCAACCGATCGTAACTCCAACTGGGAGAGACTCGCAGCGCTCCGTTCAAAGGCTTGGGCGGCGAATGAATGGGCCTTGGATGAAGAACCAGCTGTAGTTCCTTCTGGGGAAGATGCAAGTCTTTCTGACTGGGACCCTCTTTTTGCATCTCTCGTCTGGGATGACTTATCACTGCCGGAAATCGGTTGACAAATTTGGCATTGCCTTTTGGTCCTGTAGTTAACTGCGAGAGTAACGATGTGCTCCAAACATGGTGTGTAATTGCTATCACGCGCTGCTTGGGCCCCAGTAATATGGTAATTTCATATCACAAACCATAAGCGAGAACGTTACTTTCTCTTGTATTTTGAAGATCACTTTGGAATGTGACATCGAGGCGAAAGACCCATAAATACACAGCAAAATGGTCATTGAAGACTACGTCTGATGGTATTTAATTCTTGTTTAAAGCGGATGAGATCAAAGTTTTCCTAATTTCTATACCATCTAGTAACCTGACAGAAACACAGGTTTACAAAATAACCTTTTTATACTCAAGGCAAGATAATATGGCCTCCTTCACTTCAAACAACGCTCCAAATTTAATATTTCAAGAAAGCAGCCTTGTTGCTTTCCAACCACTCGTCAAAAGACTGCGATGGTTTATCAGTAACTGCCTCTGAAGACCTCATTCTGCTACACTTGACGAATCAGGCTGAGCGGGATGGCTGCTTTCGAGAATTCCAGGTGTATCCCGTCTCCAGATGTCAAACGCAGCAACAAATGGGCTATCTCTATCAATAACGTAGGGGAATCGACTATAGGGATTTGTGAAATTTATGAAGCTGTAGTTCACAATGTACCTAGTATGTGTTAGAATAGGGTACGGCGGGCCATAGCGGCCGAATTGTAATAACTCCACATTAAATTTTTTGTACGGCAGAATAGGGCGTTTCTGCTGATTCAAGGCAACGGCACCCACAACTTGTCATTATCCACGTCGTATTGTAGAAGGCTGGGATGCTGCTCAGTCAGGAGGAATCCTTGCATTCGCATGTGCCTGGAAGTGGTAAAATGTCAACAAAGATCTAACCTTGAAGGAGAAGGACCTACTCAAGTATATGTGTGGAATGATCCGAGAAAAATACCACTAGACTACAAAAGGGGCCATGACCGCTTAGTGCGGTCGTAATGGGGATCATATGGTAGTCAACAATATGCGCCAGTTGTAGTCGAATACTTTCAAGCTGCTTATCCGAAAGATCCTGGTAGATATCATCGAGATTTACACCTGGCACGCGCGCCATGACAATAAAATAGACATATCCACCAGGGAAAGGAAAATTTGGACCTTGTGACTGGGCGGCATGATCAATGTATTTTGGACCGCCATCAATGTCTGCAACCTCCTCAACAAGCCTGAGCTCTTCCATACAATCCAGCTCTGCCAATTCTCTATTCTCTTTGAGATCGCCTAAACAGAAGTTGTCTGGGTGTAAACTGTTGCACGGGTTAGACAGATGTTATATAACCACAATGCAGGCATGCTGTTGGTAAGAATCCAGCTATCTCGGGATCGTCATGATAAGTGAACTATCACATCAACCCTTTTGATAGATCATCTCTTGGCTTTTCTCTCCGTCTGTATATAGCCTCCGAGATATCCGTTCATTAGATAGCTCCCTAGACAAGAATACACTATCACTCAAGGCATTATCCTCTCAGAACGCTCCTTTTCTAGCCAACACATGCTCTACTTACTCATGACGAATCTTAATCATGATCTTCTCCCCATTGTCTGTGTAGCGACCAAGGGTCAGGACATGCCGCTGTCTGAATTTGTGGTCAGTGATTTCTGTGAGTTGTTTTTCGATCAGGACAGGTCTTTTCCCTATCTGTCCACATCGGTTAGAGAAGTCAAATGCCCAAGGATCCATGGTGAACGGTGGTTGATGGGCGAGATGATTGTAGGTTGATGGAGGGAAAAACAGAAAAAAATGAGATAATAGAAGTTGACGGAAAAGTGACGAGTGTATTTTCTTATTTGCCTTTAGGGTTCCGACAGTGTTCTGTATACTTCATGTTATTTCTTCTGCCCCCCCCTTCCGATTCACTTCATTTTTCCCCCTAAATCCACAAGATACCTATCTTCTATTGCATTCTCTCCCGACATCTTTTCGCATATTGTACAATATTCCAAACACCCCAAAATCGAGCCGTATCTCGCAATGATGCACCACACTTAGTGGTCCCCTTTATCAGTTCCCCATACAGACGGCATACCAAAATCCAAGCAACTCGGACGAACGACTTGCAGACACCCATGTCACACAGTGGGATGGTTTCGAGGAGAAAATCCTCCAATATATCAGTACCCTGCCAGCCCCCCCTGGCAACTTTACGGCCGACCAACCCAAGGAATTCTTTATAGTTGGTAATGAGACCGGCCTCCAGGGTCGACAAGTTGAGCACCTTGCTCAGCATTTAGGTCCAATATTCGATAATCTCGGGCTTGGTGTTTCAATGACTGACTTCCTGGTTGGCTAGATCATTGATCAGACCAGGGCTGAAAGAGCTGCGAAGGGAAAATAACCTGCAAGAGGGGACACGGAAGATGAGGCACACAACAATTCGAGCCGTTCTGTGCCAGATTTCGTACTCTTGACAAGCAATTAGTACAATGATCGCCGAATTTTCATTGGAACGACATGAACACCAAAATCAAGATACCAAAGATTGAAACGTCTCAGAAGTGAAGAAGGTGTTATGGGTTCCTCTTCTTGCCTCTGTAGTAGTTACTCTCCAAGGGCATCAAAACTAAATGATCGAATCTCCTTCAATCTCAAGAACTATTTTTTTTTTTTGTTGTTGTAAATTACTGGTTATCAGCCTTTCAGTTCATTTCAAAGGGAAGCAAATCGGGCGGTACAGAAAGGTCTCAGCATTTCAAATAGAAACTGTTTCTACACACAATCCATAGACCCATCGATAAAGGAATGTCACGCACGGCTCTCTTATCTATCTATACTCCTCATCAATCTGAATCAGCGCAGCCATCCCATCCCGCTCAAACTCTTCAGTATCCAGAACCATGGTGGCAAGCAGAGTCGCCGGCTCAGTCTTGCTTGCGTTATCACTGATACGATGGTGGCACCCCGGTGCTTCATACCAAGACCCCTTCGTTCCGATGACTTTCATAGGGTCGTTGTTCATCTTGTTCAACAGCGTGCCGCTGACCACATATGCGGAGACTGATGCGCTGCCATGTCGATGCGGAGGAGTCGATGCGTTGGGAGGGAAGTTGACCAGTAACCCGACGATGGTCTTGCCAGGGCAGTTCTTCAAGCATTGGGATACTAATTCGAGGGCGGGCATGGGCCGGCTGGATGGATATCATAATCAGTTTGTTTTGGTTTCTAGATTGGTCAAGATAGTAGCATACCTCCGGTCATAGGTGGGTTCGTCCATTGTCAGGGATTGATATTGTTTGCTTGGTAAGTGATATGGTGTTGAACGTTATGAAAAGACTACGGTTTCTCTGCCCTATATATACAGCAGCCCAAGGTTGACGTCAAAACAATGATCTTTCCATCCCGTAATCTGTAGTCGGGACTCGGAATCGGGCCGCTCCAGCAATAGGCTATCAATCGGGCCTCAACAATCCCCGATTGAGAACCCCCATTTTTTGACCAAACTGTACCTGAATTTCCAAATGGCGTGATCTCTATTGTAAGAAAAATCTGATTCATCATGTTAGCCGCATTGCTACCAAAAATTCCGGGGTACACCTGCAAACTGGCAGCGGGCTGACTCAATGGTCAATATTTGATAGCCTATGGGGGCCGATATGTGAACCACACTGCAATGTCAATTGAGATTAGGTGATTATACTGAGTCAAAGATTTTTGACGTGCTCAATGAATCTGTGCTTGGAAATAACTATTTAAAGCTCTCAAGGAACTGTTAATTGCAATCGAATCAACATCAGTGACCATCTATACATCTGATATTCAAAGACTACCATTTCCTCCCCAAGTTCAACCATCAAGATGCAGACAATACTCGTTGTGGGAACTGGCTTTGCCGGTATGTGGAGCGCTCTGTCCGCAATGCGCCTTATCGACCAGAACGGAGAAAGAAAAGCAACCGGCATACGAGTTGTCGTTGTATCCCCGGAGCCGACTTGTGTCATCCGCCCACGCCTGTACGAATCGGACGCCGGCGAGATGCGCGCCTCCCTGGACGAACTCTTCCGTGTGACGGGCATCCAATTCGTCCCCGGCAAGGTCGACACTATCAATCCAGCACAGAAAAATGTGAGCGTTATCGAGCCGGCCGGCACTCGTGCCCTACTCGACTATGACCGATTGATCCTGGCGGCCGGTAGCCAGTTGAAACGCCCTAATATTCCCGGTCTTTCCCAGCATGCTTTCAGCATTGATCAGCGGGATGAAGCCGCGCAGCTTGAGGCGCATCTTCATAGCCTTGCTTTGCAGCCTTCGTACCCTGCACGGAACACCGTCGTTGTGGCCGGTGGCGGGTTCACGGGAATCGAGATCGCCGCCGAATTGCCCGCGCGTCTCCGGTCCATTTTCGGCCCCAATGAAGACGTGCGAGTTGTGGTCGTTGAGCAGGCCGCTGACATTGGACCGGAACTGGGCCTTGGTCCACGATCTGTCATTCTCAAGGCACTGACATCGCTTGGTGTCGAGTGCAAGCTGGGCGCAGCGGTGGCAGCTGTGGACGGGACCGGGGTTGTGACCAGCCGTGACGAGCGTATCGACTCTCAGACCGTCATCTGGACGGGAGGCATGCAAGCAAGTGCCCTGACGCAGCAGATTCCGGGAGAGAGAGACCTATTCGGCCGTCTGCAGGTTGATTCCAGCCTGCGAGTCCTATCTTCCCCCGTTCGCGACATCCTCGCGGCAGGTGACACAGCTTTGGCCGCTACGGACGACCAGGGAAACCATGCACTCATGTCTTGCCAGCATGCTATGCCCCTTGGCCGCTTTGCTGGCTACAATGCTGCGGCTGATTTACTCGCCATTGCGCCCAAGCCATACGCGCAACCCTCCTATGGAACCTGCCTGGACTTGGGCCCTTGGGGTGCGGTTATCACGAGTGGATGGGACCGCCAAGTACAATTGACTGGATCTGTGGCCAAAGCCGTTAAAACCAACATCAACCAGGCCGTGATCTACCCCCCCAAAGCGGACCGGGCTGAAGCTTATGCTGCTGCGGATCCAGACACTCCGGGCCCTACCCTGGCTTGAGAAAAGGAGGACTCTGCCATGCACTTTGTATTGGAGGTTGAAATCTTGTTGTCTTAGAGTAGTTAGAATTTTTATTATGTGTCCAAATAAATCAATATTCGCAGTTCTATTTATGAACCCGATCTATATCTTTTTGCCTCAGGCGAGTGGATGCCTTAGGCCTCGAACGGGTCTGCTGTGGCGTGACTCCAAATTCTCAACCTCAACTCATTTTAAACCTGAACATCATGTCGAATTCAGCAAAACCATGCATGCCACCGGCAAAAGTCAGCAATAGGCTTTCTGTAGCCTGCACAGCATGTCGTTATAAACATCATCGTTGCGACGGCCGTAAACCAGCATGCTCTCGCTGTGTGGCGGGCGCTAAGGAGTGCACCTATCTCCCTTCACGTCGTCGCGGAAATCCCAAACCACGACACCCCCCAATTTCCTCGCCAGACGAGGCCGAAGCAGATTTGACGCAGTCGATATTTCAGGACCATCCCAGTGGCAGGCTAACAGAAGACGACACCCCCAACTCACAGTTGTTAAATTTGTACTATAATTATTTTCATGCAGCCCATCCATGTGTGCTTCCCCGTCTCTATCTGGACTTGTTTCTCGGGCGAGACGCGCTCCAGCCGCTTTTCCGGGTGATCTGCTATATTGGTTCGCTATTCTCCCCATCAATATATTCCGAGGAACGGAAGGAAGATGTGCAGAGCGCCCTAGCTGGCATTCGAACACGAGAACGCCCCATCACGGGGTTTGATATCCAAGCTGTGCTACTTTACTCTGTTGCTGTATATTGGTCCAACGAGCCGGAGCACGGCACTGCATTGTTGGACGAGGCTATTCAAATGGCAGTGGAAATCGGAATGAACCGAAAGGAGTTCGCCACACAATATGGCAACAACAATCCTGTCCTGGAAGAAAGCTGGCGCCGGACTTGGTGGCTGTTCTACATTACCGATGCGCATATTGCGGGAAGTACTCATGTGTTTCCGTTTCGAACAAGCAGCATCGATAAGACAGTTGATCTTCCTTGCGAGGAGCACGAGTATGAATTCGGGGTAACGAAGTCCTATCACCAGTGAAATTTTTCAATCTAACTGACGATTATCACCAGAACATCCCGCCTGCAAAGAGTCTCGAAGTGTATGATAAACGGGAATTCTTCCCCGATGATGAATTACGATTCTCGTCCTATGCAGAACTCATCGGCCTGACGCGGGGAATTGAACGGGCATTGTCCCCGGGAAATACTTTAGATGTCCAACTGTACACATCCATGTGTGCGAATGCCGACACGAGTGTTATGGCCTGGCACTCCCTTCTCCCTCCTTCAAAAAGACGTCTAATCCACGACGACGGCTCCGTGGACGAAGTCATGTTCAAGGCTCATTTCATCATGCACGCATACACTATTGAGATGCACCGTCCCTTGTCCACGTTGGCCTACAGCCCCATTGAGGCAGTTGCACGTTGTGCTCCATTAGCCCCATCAGACCGTCTGCGGTGCCCTAACAGGGCCGAATCCGAGTTACACACCGTCAAATGTCTATCAGCTATTCACACCCTTGATCAGTTCTTAACCCTCCCCACTGATCTTCACACCTATTCGCCTTTCCTCATCTGCATGATTGCCAATGCCACCATCGCACATCTATCTGCCTGTAGATTTCTCCACAAAGGGGAGAAATTGGCCACCAGCCGTGAAAAGATCCGCTTGACAATGGGGACACTGAAACGTTTAGGTGAATACTGGCCTCTTGGGAAGCGGACATATCAGGAGTTGGGAATAATCGCCAGAGAAATACTCTGCTTGACCAGTGATCCAGCCCCGGCTCCGACCAACATGAATACTGCAATATCACAGCCCGAATATCCGTCAGTAAATTTTGTTGCGCCAGATTCACTATTTGATGGGAACTTGGATTTTGGTGTCCTTTTTGACCTTCAGTCACCAGGCTTGCTGGGAGCTATGCAACCATCAGCTGGATAATTATAGATAATCAAGATTGCCTTGAATGACACATTTTTTCATTTGTGTGGTCTATATTTATGCTTCAAGATATCTCTCAACTGTTTGAGTGTAGATTGATCACTTACGCCCTATTCAAATTTAATTTGTTAGCCGTGTGTTTTTGGATCACTGAAGACTGAAGTATAGATTAATCACTTACACACTATTAATAATCCATCTCAGTCAGTCCTGTGTACTTCAAGGCATCTCTTAAGTGTGGGTTAACCACTTACAACCTATCCATATTTAACCCATTAGCCCTGCATGATTCAGACTGTCTCTCAAGTGAGGTTCATCACTTACTTCCTTTCCCTATTTCATCTCAAATCAGCACTGTCTACATTAAGCCATACCAACAAATGACGGATATGTATCATTCAATTTCATGCCTCAGTTTGTTCAGCTGCAGCGTCACTCCGAGCCTCGAATTTGTCATTCACAGGTGCTGCAATTGCAACGGCTGCAAAGATGACAGCAAAGAAGATGGTGAAAACCTTCATGTTGAAAATTATCAAGAATTTATAAGGGATTAAGGAATATGGAATTCAGCAGAAAAAGATTTTGGTGATTTAGCCAGGAGACAATGATTGAGGCAGAGCACCATTACATATATTGAGGATACTGCGAGTAGAAGCAAGGGATTTGACATGGCATGTATAATCAATCTACTGAGCAAGTAGCATTTGGCGACTCCCATACCACATGTAATGAACCAGAGACATCCTTACAGATACTCGGTGAAAGGACAACAACTATTCACACCGACTATCTTCGATAGAGAAAAAACAAACTAGCTCTCAAGTCCTAACAGGCTATTCTTCTGACAATGCAAAGCGGAGTGTTCATGTCTGGTAAACAATCTACATCTAACGATCGTATTTCTGACCACTAGGTTTTCCGCCACATAGTTATCATATTTGATGTGGCAGAAACTGACCGTAAAGATCCAGATTATTCGGCGTGCTTGTATCTTTCCCCCTTCTGAGTATAATCGCTAATGCATAGTCAAATTATGTTCCAATAGTAGGCTGGTTAGGTTGCATACTCTACGGAGCCATTGCCAAGGTCGTTCACAAGTCCCGTGGCCGTTGGTTTTATTTAAACCGTGCCCTGTAATTGAGAAAGATCTAAATGCCAATCATGTTACCACGAGTCAGCCCTAAATGGAGCCGGCGTATCTGTGTCCAATTAAATCCCAGTATATGTCTCATTTGACCACATTCCTCGCAAACATGCACGGGAATCCTGATCATGGGGACTACTTTACACAGCATTTAGACCTCACATTGTGCGGATTCTTGAAGCATTCAGCCAGCCATTTTTCTGGAATCACCCTGTACGAGCCTACACCGAGTGATGCAAAATGGAGCTCATTCTTTCTTGTGCCAAAGAACACAGAGTCCAAAAATGGAAGAGAATGCTGTTTAATTAATGATCTAGGAAAACATATAAATCTGGAAGTTTCAGTGTCAAGTTATGTGAGGATAGTAGCATTGAAAGAAATGCCAAGGCAAGATGAGATTAAAGATATCTTGAACTCGTCTGAAGAAAGGTTAGTCACTCCTGTAGAGCCTTTGTAATATTTAGCGTTCGTTCATTGGTTGAAATTGATACAATTCCATGTCGGTTGACGAGGGAAGGAGGATCTTGATGCTAGGATCTAAATGCACAGTAAGCCCTCGATCACCGAATGGAGCACTATGTCATCCCTTGCATACGCTTGGTTACATTTCAATATCAGCCAGTAAGGACTTCACCAACCCGTGCCGGACAAAAATTGGCTGGCGGATGAAAATTTCCAAGGCGCCTGACTGGCGAAACGCTGAGGATATTATGAAGATTCCGTGCATGAAGTCGGGAAACTGGAATTGGTTCATATAGCCTCAATGGGAGAAAGGTTGTAGTCCGAGTTTTGAGCTCAAGGCAGATATGGTTGAGGAAGCCAATAATATTTAGTTCATACTATAATGGCTTTTATATCCGAAAATCGCTGGCGTATAAACCACTTCTTATATGGAGCAATAGTTTGGATCTTTAACCACTGAGTTTAGCCATCACATAGCCTGATCCTCACTTTTCCATACCATGTGGTCATATCTAGCATGATTCATTGTAAAATTTTGTGAGGTGCGCGAGGGTACTCTGAAGAAGGTGAACCATGACCTAACTGTCAACATTATATCCTGTTTGCCTGAAGCAGTGCACCTCTGGTTTTGATCCCTGGATGGATCAGTTGGTTTTCATAGTGTCTGTAACAAACTGCCTTAGCCTTTGTAGTACTCCATCAATACCTAAGCTTGTGCTTGCTTGAGTTCTGGCATCACCCATCTCACCATCCACTCAGATCCCAAGACCTCTTTAATAGTCAGTTGCTCTTCCAGTTGGAAAGTTAACATCATGTGCATCAAGTCAAGGAGGGCCTTTTTTTCTTCACCACCAAAATCACCCATCTTCAACTTTTGTCGATAACTCTGGATTCCATGCTCAAATGCCTGGTCAAGTATAGGCCATATCTCCCTTTTCATTGGGTGTGTTTGGTCCCCATGAAAAAATTTGCCACATTCCTTCCAGCCTTCAAACCAACTCTGCGGCATTGGGCCCAAGACATCAATGTGCTCAGAAATTATCTCATTCTGAGTGATGTACTCATTGCTGAATAGTGCTTTCATGCCCAATATCTCCCAGATTGTGACTGCCAAGCTCTAGATATCTGCTGAAAAGGAGCGGGGGGTCTTTGGTTGAAAGTAGGCTTCTGGCGGCCGTACACCCAATGGTGTACAGCATTGTTCTCCATAGTGAGTATCTGAGGAAGGAGAAAATGACTCGCCAAAATCACTGATAAGTACATTTGAGTCATGTAATTTGAATTCATATGCTGGTATACTAAGGTCCAATGGGAGGACTGCTTTTGGTGGGACATTTGGTGGGAGTGGTTCTCCATTTTGCTGTGTGATAGGGACTGTCTCTGGTTCACCATACTTTTCATAGAATTCTGTGACAGACAGATGATTGAAACTTGATGGCAGCTTGGCTAATATGTGGCTGAGATAAATATCTATCACAATTTATTAGCCATTAAGGAAAATAAAGAATGCCAAGCTAATAATGGGTGATAACAAACCTCCATAGACAAATCCACAAGAATGCATATGAGCAATGGCCATCGTCAGCCCCCCAACTAATGCCCGTGCCACATCAAGGGGGAAAAGTTCATTGAATGATGCATCACTTAAGTTGCATCGCGCAGGTACCATTATATAGCATGGGTGACTGCCATTAGGCCCATGGACTTCAAATTCATCCAAACAAGATGGGATCGCATAGTTGCGACCAGGGCCAGTAATGATGACGCTTCGAGAGCCTGGAGACATTTCGATTCCCGGGAAGAGGCTGAGGTGGATTTTGCAATGCCAACCTTAACAGCGACATATTCCTGTTGGTGCATGTCCCGCGCAAGCCATACAGTTGAATACCCCCCGAAGCCTAGTTTATCCACAATGTAATACCGGTCATGGAGAACATTGCCAATAATTACTGGATGAAACCCCCCTGGCTCATATCTCTCAAGGGTCTCAACGCCCCTTATCCAATTGTATCCATGGCGGTAATTCTTTGTGCTGTCTTCGTGGCGGGATATTGCCGTCGAGGTGAAAAGTCGGGTAAAAGAATGAAGCTGGCGGGAAAGTGGTAGTAGAGTCGGGCGCTGGAAATAGTTTGGCATAAGGAAGGGTGTCATAGAAGTTGTCATCTTAAACATCGTACCATGATGCACATTAGGGTCGGTTTCCCAATCACTGGGAACTTGAATGTCTATACTCCTCATACAGCGCATTGCGAGAAGCGTGGCGGAGACTATCTATGCGGAGGTTGATGGTGCCCTGTCTTTATTGGCATCGCATTTCGGGCCAAATAGCTCGCCTTGTTACGGCGGACTGAATCTACACTACCGCTTTCATGATTATCCATATAGATAGATGAAAATGAAGCAATTCCTGGAGCTTAAAAATTTTGTAAAAAACATTAAAATTAAACTCTACTTATAATCTATCATCATGCACAATTTTATCAAGGGAATTTTTATTTGGGGATGTATGTTGATTCAGTATGTTTTGGCTTGGCGTTCTGGGACCGGACTGCTCACCTTCCGAAAAACCCCCAGAACCCTTTCACATCTCTCATATTAACTTTCGTCCATTAAGAAGATGGCCGTTCGCATCGTTTTCTCCCTCTTGTAGCCACAGGTTTTTGGCCACAATCAGTTGCGGATCCGACTGTGACCATCCGACCTTGAAGACTATGGTGGGGAGGCGGACCCCAAGGAAAAGATCTGGCTGCTTCCATTGCATCTGGTAGGGTTCTGTGAAAGTGTCAAAAGCTGTTGCAAGTGAAGTGTAAGTGTGTGCCCCCCAGGATATGTTAAGACTTGATAGGGGAGAAGATGGGGGAGAATTTACCAGTCCCAACAAAATTTCAATGATTCCCATTCCTCATCATTGAAGAATCCCCATCATAGAGCAAAGCCAAGTCCGGTCTTCATCCACGATGAATGGCTATCATGTATCCAGGTCGGCATCGTGATTGTTAGTTTTTTCGTGATAGGGTAATAGTTGAGACAAATGCAGCGCGCTTCAACTTCCAGATCTTCGTCCAAGCTGGCTGCCACCAGTTGACTGACTGCTCGTTCCATATTATCGTATACTAATTCCAGCTCCCTTGAGGTCGAAAGAATGTCACTTCTGGCTTGGTGGAACAGTTGTCTCGCTGTGAGGGGTTTGAACTGGCTCAGAGAGCTAGTACGCAGCGATCTAGCGTGTTGTTCACCTTGACAAAGCATTTTGATGGAGGAAAACAGCAGGATAATAAGAGTATTTTCCTGGAGAACGAAAATTTTCCTGGTGTGATACAGGTAGGAGTGAATGCATTTCTCAGTCATCCCAGTCCAATCAAAGTGTGCTAATAAGTTCTTGTTAGATCAAAGACCTATCAGTGGCTCTTTAAACTGGAAAGACATTCATGAGCACAAATATCGGGCAATATCCACACACTAATTTTGAAAATGACGAGGAAACAACAAAAAGAGCAGGGGAAGTGGGTATCCATTGCTATAAAATCTACTCAGAAAAGAGCAATCGGCAATATTTGCGAAGCTGCGCCCACCTATAATAAAGGTATCTCTCTAGGCAAAGAAAACCAGGCTCTCTCCCTGGTTTGAGCCTTCTGTGTAGCCCGGCATAGGGCTGACTATTTTTGTCTCTTGTCCTATTATAATCCTGTTGTCTTCGACACCGAGAACGAGAATGACCATACACAGTGCGAATTACGAGAAACAGGGCTCTGCATCGCGGAAATGTCAAACATTTCTGGAGCATCTAGGGTTTGATGGTGCTCGGTAGCATGTCCATAATGCTCGAAGTCAATGAGTGTCGTGCGGCGCGTGGTGGTGCTATATATCACATTGTGTTTTCCAGCGTCCTGTAGGTAAATACCAAGGGATCTAATACCCCCGACGGCTCTCTGACATTGGTCCCGGACAATAGTGCGTTCCACAGACCCAAGTGATGGCCAATCTCGCGATAGGGTGGTCCCTTCGATGTAAGACAAGAGGAGTAGGTGACCAATAGGGAATATAGCCGAGGCGATGATTTCCCCATACCCATAGAGGGCCGGGAAAAGCTCGTGCTTGTCAGGATGGCGAGTTTTCATAGCAAGATAGAAATCTCTCTCATTGATGTAGCTATGAGGACAGAATTAGTATACATCCTTGAAGATAATACAATGGAATGAAAACCTTTCATAATATTCGGGGGCCCAGCATTTTGCGACAGCGCGTCCATCAGCCCACTCAACCTCCGCTACCATCTTGTTCGCGTTCTGAGAAATTATGCGGACACACGTGACGGCTCCTGGGATGATGTTGCCTACTCCCACAAAAATAATATCACTACCCAGAGGTATATCGCCGATTACAGGCCTCTGCGAGGGAATTCCTCTATGTTGAATCCGGTAAAAGCTGTTACGATCCAATGCTTGGAAGCCCGGGACACCAAACACGAAAACCTGCATTGTATATTCAGTAATGTTCTCGGTATATCGGTGAAATGTACTTACGTGCGAAGCGTTAAACCCGGGACCAGGATGGTAAGAGGGGTTTGTGGCCGCTAGGGCTGCAAATCCCACAAAGCACTCTCGAAGAGAGGGATTGGTGGCGTCGTAGGCGATTACGGGTGACAATTCAAACTGATAATCGTCGGCCCTTTTGATGAAAACAGTCCACAGGTAGGTTGTCAAAAAGGTATGTCTCAAATTGTTCTCCAGTATATACCCAATCGCTTGGCCTGAGAGAATAGATCAGCTTGAATCCTAGTAGTGACAAAAAGGTAGCCTACCAACGACACGCTCAAGGCGGGCAGGAGATGCATTCTGTGACAACAAAGATAAGTCAACAGTCCAATCTGTTCTTATCTGCCCAGGTGCGATTATCTCAGGGGTCTTAGTTCGCAGACGGTATAACATCACATCAGGTCTTGATGGAAGGTTTGGAGACACAGCATCCATGTCGCCGAATACTAGACTTCGTAAGTGCGTGGTGTTCAGCGCACGGGCAACGGGCCCAAGGAGATTCGCGTTCAACCTAGATATTAAGCCTATTTTGTTGCCTACAAGATACAACTCAGGTTCAGTCGGATGCGCCAAGTTCAGGTGTTGATCGAGATCTAGCACATTGTAAGCTGACTGTGTTTGCGCGTGGAAGTTCTCCCATGGCCTTCAAAACTCAGCAGACACCGGTTGTGAACGGATGGATGGGTTCTCGGTGGCATAATCTGTTCTTGCGAGGTTGGGCAAAGGTCGTGAAAGGAGTTCTCAAGTATGCTCCATGATGTGGATACTGATAGTCACTGATGGGCAGGATATAAGTGGAGCACAGCACAGTGACGTCCACTTTTGCGCTAGGTCGCCAAGCCATACTAACCGTATATAGTTAAAGCAATATAGGCTAACGTTAACGTGTCTTGGTCATTAGGGTTCGAGAAACATGTGACCGACCCGGTACTGTCGGAATTGTGATTAGTCAGTGGGTAAGAACGTTGATGAGAATCGAGATAGTCCGGAGCGGGATATGGTTAATCCGTCTACCGACTCCTATATGTGGCCCATTCGGGGCGCACCTTAGATAGTCAAGCACTCAAGCACTCAAGCACTCAGAATAGCATGTACTCTATGCTACGTTAGGTAGAGTAATATAACCGCCATTGTTTGTCTTGTTATCTGCCAATAGCCTCATGCAATTGGTCCTTCGACTCCCTCACCTTATTCCCCTGAGTAAGTGGCCTCTGAGTGGTCACTGGACCTCCAAATCCCACTTCATTGGTTATGAGCCCGGGTCTGCTCATAGGTATTTGACTATATCGATGCCTGACCAGCGTGTGGCACCTCGGGAGATCTATAGACGGCTTCACATCCTCTATAGATGGATTGATCGGATATCAATTGCGAGCCTTACCCTCGAGATACCCTTCCTATGTGATTATCGGCCAATAATCCGCTCGGCGAAGTAAATCGGGTTGTGAGAACGCTATGGCAGAGAATAAACAGCAATCAGTGGCCAGTGAGCCTCGGGTGGCTCCAGAACATGAGAAGGATGGAAATGTGAATATAACTGGCGAGGACTATAAGGATCCAGTTGACGCCAAACCGATTAAGATTTACCCCTTTTCTATTGACAAGTTGAATGAGGAAAACACTAGACAATGGTTCTATGAGATGCAGAGTGAATTGGATGCCCAGTACGCATGGCAGGTGATTGAATTATACCTCAAAAAGGACCCTGAAGAATACAGAAGATGGATGGCTAGGCCTACTTGGCAAAGAGTCAACAAACAAGCCAACCTCATGATCGGGAAAGGTTTATCATCCATGACCAAGTATGAGATAAAGGACTTGAGCGAAGCCGGTGAGAGATGGAAATTCCTAAGGGAGAAGTTTCTGACCCCCAATGTCGCTGTGAAAGCAATGAAATTGATGGACATGGCCAATTGGACCTGGGATCACTCAAAGAAGGCATCAAAAGCATGGGCCGATCTCAAGCAGATGGGATTGGAGTTCATTGAGATGAATGGGAGTGAGATGATCAAGATCATGGAAATTCTGCTCATTTGGTACCTTAGAGGTCTTGGCAATGACTTCAAGCTGACAAGAGACACATTGATGAGCAATGAGGACATCCTTGTGGAGAAAGTTGTCTTGAACCGCGTGCAGGGTATGGAGCATGTGTATATGCAGAAAGAGAATGCATCAAGAGCCAATCAGCAAGGAAGGCCACTGTAAGGCACTCGAGGTCGGGTGCCGAGGGGGTCTCCTTATAGGGAATAGCGTAACGATGGTGAGTAGCTGGCGAGTGGCCGTCTATACGATGGGTGCTACTGGCGAGGCGACTAGCCGTCGACTAGCCAGCGAGTCGGTATACTTGGTGGGAAAGGGGTGTCTTCTTGTGGTTGCGAACAAATCGCTTGCCCTTGTACATTAGGATCCTATGCTATCTTTATAGTAGAGTAATGTACAAGGTGGAAGGGAAATGTTTTTCCAGTCACGCCATATTACCCCTCTTCTCGTCGGTGATCTATCACATATGGCTTCTTAGGTTATATCGAGATCATGTGACCTCACGGGTCCGAGTCCGTGACAGCCACAAGGGCCTAAGTGTTATTTCTGTGAAGGATTCGGCCATATAGCAGCAAGATGCCTGAATCAGGAAGATGATAAGTGAGATCAGTCTTCCGGCAGCAATAACCGAAGGAACGGCTGATGAGGCGGCTGAGGTGGACGAGGAGCATCGCGACAGAGCCATAGAGGCTGAGCCGCTGAAGATCAGGACCTAGAGAGCCCTATTGAGGAAGAATATGGAAGTTGGGCAAGGGAGGAAGAGATGGTAGTCAAGGATATGGCTACTGGCCTCCAAGAGAGGGCCACGCAGGCCACACTTGTCCAGGAAGAAGCATATAGATCCTCAGGCAGCCAGGATGGCTGGGTCTTTGATAGCGGGGCGACAAGTATGTCCACTGGTGATAAGTCCATATTTGAGTACATGGACCCATGTCAAGGGATCCTTACTATTGCAAATGGGATCCATATGCCTATAAAGGGAAGAGGCATAGTATGATTTGACCTAGCGAGGAAAGGTCAACAGGCAAGATTGGGTGGAGTTATATATGTGCCGGGACTAGCAGAGAATTTACTGTCCCTAGAAGTGCTCCATCTAGCTGGATATGAATTGAGAGGCTCATCATGAGGATATGAGCTTGTGAAAAATGGAAAGACAGTAGCCTATGGAAAGCAAGTTGGCTGAAGCACCTATTTGGACTCAGTGAAGCATGTGGATGCTTTACTAGTTGGCCCAGATGTTGCTAAAAGGACGCAGTATGCTAGGATAGCTCTATCTGCAGATGAAGCAACGGCCAGGAAGCAAGCACTTATTCATTGCTGCCTAGGCCATCCAGGAAGAAGATGTTTTAATGACTGCATCAAGATGATGGACATGAATGAGTTGCAGCTTGAAAAGGATGATAAGTTGCTGAATGACAACTGTGAGGTGTGTGTCAAGGCCAAGAATGTGAAATTGCAGAGTCACATTCCAGTATCCAAGGCAAAGAGACCTCTACAGCGTGTGTATATGGACCTCTGGGGACCTAATCGAGAAGGTTCTGGAGATGAGCGGTACTTTCTGAGTTTGATAGATGACTGCATGAGATTTTCTTGGCTTTATGTTTTGGACAATCGGCGCATGGAGACCATACAATATGAGTTGGAAATGTGGCTCCGACGAGTCGAGCGTCAGGCAGGCCAAACATTGCTGATCATTCAGACGGATAATGCTAGAGAATTCAGAGCATTAGTCCCATGGGGCATGGAGAAAGGGATTGAGTTTGAGTTCATAGAGGCTCATACCCCGCCTCAGAATGGTGTTGCAGAGAGATTCAATCGGGTGATATTGGATATTGCAAGGGCCCTATTGTTTGACACCAAGATCAGCAAGGTATATTGGAAGTACGCAGTCTTGACTGCGAATTATTTGAGGAATAGAACCACGCTCATAAAGAACTCTGCGGATGAGTATGGACGGGAAAGGACAGCATATGAGCTATGGTACAGCCACCAGCCAGACCTGAGCCATTTGAGGGCTTGGGGCTGTCGAGTGCTTTACCATGACAGTATGGTTGAAAGCAAGCTGGATAGTCGTGTGGCTGAAGGGACATTTATGCTGTATGGGAAGAGTAACAAGCAGTACTATGTGATGCCACGGGGATGCAATAGGATCAATGACCTGAAGCTGGTGACAAATCCGGAATTCTGTGAGTGAGAAGATGGATACTGCGAGAAGGCACTAGCTAAACCCCATCCAGTGGCTACTGCTCAAGGAATTGAACCTACTCAACCTATAACAGAGATTGAGAAATGTCAGCCAGCTCCTATAGCTGCACCCACACCTAGTATGGCGCCAGGACCTGCAGAAAGAGAGAGAGGCAACAAACCGTCACAAAGATTGAGAACTGAGCCTGCCCCTCCAAGAGCAAATGAGGGAGCAGTGAGTGAGAAAGGAGCAGGGCTAACTCCTAATAATGAACCCATGAACGATTCACATAGTGATCATGCGAACACTATGGAGGTGGATTGTGATCATGATCAGGATAGGGCGCAGCTGAAAGGGGAGAAGAGCACCCCAAGGGAGGCTACGCTGGATCATGTTGATGAAAGGAATACTTTGAGAAAGGCTTTTCCAGAGAGGCCAAGTAGGGTGTTGCTTGAAGGGGAGAAGAGAACCCTGAGGGAGGCTATGCCAGGCCAGCCTAAAGATGAGGATTCCTATGAGGAGCGATTTGATCGCCAGGCGATGAATTCGCCAGGATTACAGGGTGGCGAGCAGCAACATTCAAATAAGGTTGAGGAACGTCAGGATAAGGTTGCCCCACCGACTGTGAATGAAGATGAGGAACGGCCAGACGTACGCTGTTCATCCCGAATTTGCAGGCCAACTGAGGGTTTGGTAATTTCTTATTACCTATATTAATAGGAGGACCTGATATGGCATTTGCAGGTGGTGTTTGCATAGGATTAGCCATTACATAATTTTCACTATCTCCTAAAGCATTAGGCAAGCTTGAGTAGAAGGTTCTGCGTTTCGATTGCAAATCGAAATAAAGGGATTCGAGTTCCCCGGGCTCCTAAAAATAATAATATTAAAGGTATAAATTAGGAAAGTCCAAAACTTTTAGGCATATACGCATCTATTTATTTGAGTGTCTTTAGCATTAGAGAATAAATTAGATATAGGAAATAAAATTTATTCTTATATAAAAACTAAAGTAATTACTAGATTTAAAACTAAAGATAATTTGTTTCATTGCCAATAATCCTGTTAATTTATTTTCTTCTTTGAAAGATTCTTCTTTTCCTTATTGAGAGTCAGGAGCAGACACATGGCCATAAACGCAAGACTGAAGGGGAGGAGATAAGCGATTGTCCAGCCCAGCGTTTACGGGCCCGACTAGCCAAGTTAGAGGTGGCTACGGAGCTGCTACGACACAACTGCGAATTTGAAGTCAATGAGGAAGCGCGCGCTGCGCGAGAGAAAGCCGGAATTCGGTTGCCAAAATCATATAATGATGCTATCAATGACCCCGTATATGGATCTAAATGGCGAGAAGCAATCCATAAGGAGATAAGCGCCTTAATTAGCTTTGGAACCTGGCGAGTTATCCGGCGGAAAGACGTACCGAGCACCACGACGATATCGACTACTCGGTGGGTATTTGACGTCAAATTAGGCCCAGATGGCCAGATTGATAGGTTCAAGGCAAGATTAGTGGCCAGGGGTAATGAGCAGTCAGATGATGATTTTGATGAGACATTTGCACCGGTTTTCCGCCTGGATAGTCTCCGAATTTTGGTAGCTTTGGCTGCGAGGTGTGGACTCCAAGCCCAAATGCTAGATGCATCCAATGCATTCGTCGGCTCGGATCTAGACAAGCCAAACTGCATGGAGATTCCAGAGGGACTCCAGGACTTTGACCCTGAAGCCAACACCAGAGAGGGTATGGTCCTAGAGTTAAGGAAGTCCTTATATGGCTTACGCCAGTCTGCAAATTTATGGCACCGGAAGATCAGCTGCTTCTTGATGGATATAGGGTTTAGGCCAACAACTGCAGACCCTAGCGTGTTTATCAACGGCCGAGGCTTGATCATAGCCCTATATGTGGACGACATAGTTGTATTTGGACGGGAGAAGAAGGAGATAGACGTGGTGAAGAAGAAGCTCAAGGAATTCCATCCAATGACGGATTCCGGCCAGGTTGATAAGCTTCTTGGAATCCGCTTCACCTGGGGAAAAGACGGATCTATTCGCTTAGATCAAGAGTCCTACGCGAGCCAGATCCTTGAGGAATTTGGCATGGCTGAATGCAAGCCATCGTGGACGCCTATTAGCCCGAGTGTTCAACTATCTGATACTGATAGTTCCCGCCTAGGGAGAAGTGACCATAAACTCTTCCGGAGATTAATTGGCCGGCTTATATTCTTGATAACTGCCGCACGGCCGGATATCTCTTTTGCGGTGAATCAATTATCTCAGTTCCTTGCGGAGCCGAGGCAGGTTCATCTAGTGGCGGCAAAACACGTTCTTCGCTATATTCAGGCGACTAAGGACTATGGGTTAGTCTTTGGTGCAAAGGGGAGACAAGGATTAGTTGCGTACGCAGATTCAGCGTATGCTAATTCAGTGAGAAGTCGCTCGACTACCAGATTCGTCTTCATGATCAATGGATCACCGGTTACCTGGAATAGCAGGAAGCAGACGGTGACTGCCCAGAGTTCAACGGAGGCAGAATACATGGCCGTGTCGGAAGCAGCCAAGCAGGCTATATGGATTAGGCATTTCCTTCATTCAATTGGCAAGGAAACGGTCTATAATATGGCCCCGACGACCATCTATGAGGACAACCAGGGCGCGATTAAACTCGCAGATAACCCTGTCAACCACCCAAAGACGAAGCATATAGCAGTACGCTATCACGCTATTCGGGAGCATATAGCCAACGGCGAGATTCGACTTGAATATCTGCCCACAGACCAGATGATCGCCGACGGCTTAACCAAGGCTACTAACCACGTCACTCAGGAACGGTTAGTGGACGGATTAGGCCTCGCTTAATCTAGCGAGGAAGGAGGAATTCAACATGCAGATATGAGCGTTCAACACCGCTCCATCAGACTGCCAGATAGTTTTGTTTATTGCTCATTTGAATGTGTTGATTCCGCGGTATTAAACGAAGGGGAGTGATGAGATCCGATATGTCGGAACGGATTAGGGTTACTCCGTGTAGACGAGGGTCGGATATATGTGGCCAACGTGGCCACACATTAAGCACTCAAGCACTCAGAATATCGTGTACTCTATGCTACGTTAGGTAGAGTAATATAACCGCCATTGTTTGTCTTGTTATCTGCCAATAGCCTCGTGCAATTGGTCCTTCGACTCCCTCACCTTATTCCCCTGAGTAAGTGGCCTCTGAGTGGTCACCGGACCTCCGAATCCCACTTCACTATTCCGACAGGTACTAACATACCGGGTCGGTCACGTGTCAGATTGGCGCCCTCGCTCAGGCCTAGTATTCGCCCCTCCGCGCGCCCACACTATCCGTGTAGGCGCGCCACGGCGGTCTAGCGATTTCAGCGGCTTAGCGAAAAAACACCGACTCCCCAACTTTATTCATCTATAAGTAGCTAACGTAACTCACTACCGAGCGAGCGCCACCACCGAGCGAGCGGCGAAATCGCGTTCATAATACACTCTTCATCTTCAATCTCCTATTACCCACTCCAATGATGGACTCTAGGCTTCAAAAAGAAGGCAGAATGGAGCTTGCACTCCAAGCTTTGAATAATGATCAAATAAAAGGTATCCAGGCTGCTGCAAAGGCATTTAATGTTCCTTATTCTACCTTAAAGCATCGTGTACGCGGTCGCGTCTCTCGTGTGGATTCAACACCAAACTGCCAAAATCTTACCTCTATAGGGGAATCAGTCCTTCTAAATTGGATCATATCTGCAGATGAGCGTGGTTTTCCTCCTAGATATAATACTGTGCGTCACATGGCCAGTATTCTAGCACAAAAGCAGATTGGAGTTAATTGGGTCAACCGCTTCATCAAACGCCATGATGAAATCAAAACACGGTATAGCCGCAGATACGACCATCAACGTGCTCTCTGTGAGGATCCTAAGGTTATCCAAGGATGGTTTAACCTAGTTCACAATATAATTGCAAAATATGGGATTTTAGAGCAAGATATCTACAATTTTGATGAAACTGGATTCTCCATGGGAATAACATCCACCTCAAAGGTATGCCTGTCAGTACTACTTGTCTGTTTCCTATGCTAATTTGTAATTGTCTATTTTTAGGTCATTACCTCCCAAGTTGCAAGCCGTGCAAAAGCTGTACAACCAGGAAATAGAAACTGGGTGACTGTTATTGAAGCAATTGGATCAAATGGCTTTCTTCTTCCTCCAATGATTATATTAGCAGCAAAGCAACACCAAGCAAGTTGGTATCAGAATTTATGTCCAGACTGGACAATTGGTGTCAGTGAAACTGGCTGGACAAATGACCAGCTTGGAAAGAATTGGTTGGAGGCTTTTAATAAGCACACAAAGGCACGTACAGCAGGGGCCTACAGACTGCTTATTTTAGATGGCCATGGAAGTCATGCAACTGCAGAATTTGATCATTTCTGCAATGAAAACAAAATAATATGTCTCTATCTTCCACCGCATTCTTCACACTTGCTTCAACCACTTGACGTGGCCTGTTTTGGGCCATTGAAGCATGCATATGGTCAACAGATTCAGAACTTTATGAAGTTAGGAATCAATCATATTGATAAGGATGACTTCTTAGAGGCTTATCAAACTGTGCGCCCAGGGGTATTTACAACTCCCAATATCAATGCAAGCTTTGCTGGGGCAGGCTTAATTCCTTATAATCCTGGAAGAGTGCTTGATAGCTTGCATTTTCAGTCAGACATGACTCCACCTGGCAGTTCTCATAGCAAGAGCTCATCTAGTTGGACTGCAGGGACTCCTAAGACTACCAAAGATCTCAAAAAGCAGGGTGGCCTAGTTAGACACCTCCTAGGAAGGCGTACAGCCAGTCCTTGTCCTGTCAACCAGGCAGTCAATCAGGTTATAAAAGGATGTGAAATCGCAATGAACAATGCAGTGCTTTTGGATCATGAAGTCTACAACCTCCGCATGGCCAACCAACGCCAAAAAAGGAAGCGGGAGACTTCTAAGACATATATAGCCTCAGGAGGTGTTTTAACTGGTGCAGAGGGCCAACAGCGTGTACAGGAGGTGCAAGAAGTAGACAGAGAGGTGGCTGAGGATGGAGAGCGGCCACGGAAACGTGCACCACCACAGTGCACTAATTGCCATTTAATAGGCCATAATAGGACTAGCTGTCCTACTAGGCCTAGGCATTACTAGGAAAAATTATATAGCTTCATTGTACCCTGTTTGCGTGATCTTATCTCTTATAAATGGAAGACTTCGAATATTGCCGCTCGCTCGGTGGTGGCGCTCGCTCGGTAGTGAGTTACGTTATATAACTATCCAATTAAATATTCAAGGACACCCAACCCCTCTCTAGGAACTGTATTTTCATCTGGTACCTCAATTTCTCCCATAGCTGCCTGTGTTGTTGAGATATTCCTGGATCTTTTAGTTGCTCGCCGGGCTTCCTTTGCCTCCTCATTCTCCTTTCTGTCCTGTATACAGCGTTTGGCCTGCCTAACATCTATAATACCCTCATCACTAAGACTCTGCACCTGTCGGCGACTCCTAGGTTTATTCTGACGGCTAGCGGACTGGCGTAGTTGAGTTAGATCATCCTTATATTGAGCGCCAGATTCTGCCTGGGTGAGGCTCCCTGAAAAAATCTTGCCAATATTCCTTATCACACTTGGAGACATTGTTTGATTGGCTTCATTAAGTGCAGCCATAGCCTCCTGAGTTTTATGAATATAATGCCGGAGTTTGTCAAGAGTCTTTGGGGAAGAAGAAGCTGATGATGGTGTAGGAGGAGGAGTAGGAGTATTGCCATCTGCCTTTTTATCACCAGTCCATATTTGAAGCTCTGATTCTTCTGGCAATTTACTCTCCAGGCACTGTATAATTGGATCAGGATTAATTGGCATTATTCCACGATCCTTGAAGCCAGAAAGAATAGTCTGAGCTTTGAATGTCTTCTGGCGGATTTTAGGCAGTTCTTGCAGTAATTCCACCTTACCAAAGGAGGTATATAGATTCCTTGCTGCATTACTGACTGCCTCTCCATGGTAGTGTTTATATTGCTGGAAAGGCTTTCCATCTAATGGCTGTAGGAAGTGTGTTGTGTGAGGTGGGAAAGAACATAGGAGGATTTTATGTTGCTCACACCATTCGATGAATTCATGGGTGAGATGGGAGCCATGATTATCCATAAGAAGGAGACGCCATCGACCAGCCTAATAAATAAGAGAAAGATAAGTTAGTTGATGCTCAATCAATAGTATTTAATTAGGGCTCCATTGATCAGTTAACTCACCCGCCGCTTCTCTGAATAGTGGTCAAAATGCTTAATCCATCTATATGCAATGTCGTCGGTGATGAATCCAGAAGGTGATTTAGTCACAATCCATGATGGTGGCATCTCAGTATGAGTAAACCAATCCTCCATTAATTCCTTGGCTTTGAATATAACACAGGGGGGAAGAACTGAGCCATCTGCAGAAACACACTCTATTATAGTAAGAGAGTTGCGAGAAAAGGATGATGGCAGATTCTCATTCCTCCTAGAGTTCCTAGTCACCACTGCCTGCATACGCCCTTGGCCTTCTAAAAACCCAATCTCATCAAAGTTATAGATATCCTTTGGCTGAAGTTGATAGCGTTTAATCAACCCCTGAAGCCGCTCATACCAGTTCACCACATTTGAGAAGTCTTCTGAGTCAAAACGTTTAGGATCAATAGGTTTTTGTTTGCGGCGTTGGAATTCAGGAGGGAGCCTTCTCATAAAGCGATAAGTCCACATCTTGCTGACTATAGGGGTTGGTTGAGTAGGATCTGTGTGGCTTCGGGCAAGGATGGCATTGGCGCAATTCTGGATCTGCTGTTTGGTTGGGGCAAAATGTGTATTATCTAGATGAATTATCCAGTCCTTGAGAGCCTGTTCCTGGCTATTATCAAGGGTTCTATTGACAGGGCGAAGGTTGAGTCGACATGAATGTCCATGGAGGCGTGAACGTAGGCGTTGATAAGGTACATTAAATTCTCGTGCAATTTTGGAGATTTTTTGTTTTTCATCGCGTCGGTACGTGTTGACAGCATTTTCAAGTCGATTTTCAATTTCTTGAGTAGATTCAGGCATGTTTGGGTGGTTTAATATAAAGATGAGGATGATGGGTGGTAAGTTCAGTGTTTTTTCGCTAAGCCGCTGAAATCGCTAGACCGCCGTGGCGCGCCTACACGGATAGTGTGGGCGCGCGGAGGGGCGAATAGTAGCTATCGGTCGCCCGAGTAGCCACCTCACCAATCACACACAGTTCCCTTCCAAAAGTACGGGATATACTGTACAGCTGGCCAATACCCTCGAAACCGTTAAAATTGTTGCTGCTACTGTTACTGATTATCATTGGAATAGAGAAGCAATAGGGAACATTCTGATAAAAGTAGAGCTAGCTAGATACTGAACGAGTGGTGATAAACTGGTAAACATGACTGTAAACAAAAAGAAACACTGGGAATGCACAAATACGTCACCCCAAAACAGACAGAGCCCACTGTTTGTTGAAAGCCATCCTTCATGTAAGATAATTGACATTGAGAGACAGGAACCATCTCATAACCATGATAAACCAGAGAGGAATCAAAACAGCCAGGGATTCTGTTTCTTGCGGAACTGTATGGTGGGTTTAAACCGGGGTCTGGCAGTTGACCGTCTTGTGGTGCTCATCGTATTCACAGTGGTGGCGATCAGATTTGCACTGTAGATGAGGATTAGATGATGAGAACAAATAAGTTGGTCCGGAATCGAATCGTTATGTACCTTCTGGTTGGCAGCCGAACCGCAGTGGACTACTTGGTTCTTTCCACCCTTGAGGTAAGTGCAGGTGTTGTGTTGCAAGCTGCACTCCTGTACATTGAATCAGAAAAGTTAGTGTTATCTCCATAGAAACATCACATCTCATAAGAAAAACTTACTCCTCCATATTTACTGAGCTGTACATCTCGGACATCGAGATCGCCCGACTCGGCCGCAATGGGGTTGGCAACTGCACCCATTGCGGCGAAGAGGAAAATGGCAATCTTGGTGAACTGCATTGTGGAAGATTGGTCTTGTAGAAGATTGTGGTGTAGTGTTTGTGAGAGAAATGGTGTTGATGAAACTGATATTTTACAAGTTGGAGTGCTGTGAAGGTGTCTTATATAGACAACTCCAGAGGCTTCCGGGTAATTTGTGACAAATACTATCCTCAAATCCGATACAGTCATTATTTGGGGCGTAGTTGAAGAATCATCCAAACCACCCAATGGAAGATATGCCTCATACCACCTTGGGGCGTGATAGCCCGTGCAGAAGGATTGAGACAAGGCCATCAGATGGTAAAATAATGAAGTTCTGGATACTCTTACATTCATGGTGACGTTGGAAGGACGAATGCTCTTTGGATCCTCGGATGGATGAGTCTGATATCCAAGCGGAATATAAATGGATAATGCCATCATTGGCTCAATGCTAATGGCACTACTGACTTACCCCATCGGCTGAGCCGCAAACCCCGGTCTTGTGGGCTACGTCTGGCAAACAGAGTTGTCTATGCGATGTCACACAGTAAGCATCATGTGAAAGAATGTATGATCTCGATATACTGAATGTTTAGGATAAGCAGGTGGGCGAATTCGCCGTAGAGTCGCCAGAGGTTGGGGGAAAAAACACTGGAATATGGGTAGATGTATCTATTTCAGTCCGCAATGTTATACATGGAGTTTCTAGGGCTTAAATGCAAGGCATAAAGGGCAAGGACAAGAGATCTGCCGCGATGAGGCTTTCAATGTGCGCTAAGCCTTTTGAAGCAACAAACAGTGCCAAGTCGGTGTGGTCCGAGCCGAAAGAAGTGGATCACTTGAACAGTTGAGACTGGTTATAGATCGGCAAGTGCGGAATCCTTTGATGACAACTATGCCCAATTCATTTTCCTATTATAGCTAGCACTGTATTTATTTTCATGTAGAACTCAGCCTTGTGAGTTTATGATCAACATGTACTCCTGCCATGGCCGCAAGCTGATCGACAACCAACAAAGAAAACATTTCTGCCTATCAGCACACATGAGTTCAACTCCACAGTCAGATATAGGTCTGTCAGCCGGTCAAAATCTGGGGGTCTAGGAGACTCCCCCCGCCGTGGTAAGGAAATCTCTCTGTTCCCTCGTTTTGACTCTTCCAACGATTTAAATTCCAGTCCGTGTGGTATCAACCATATTAACCCTTTCACTTTTTCGCTGTCTTCTTTCTCTTGCCCGAATTCTAGTGGAATTATCATTCAATATTGTCAACTTTCCAAAATGGACCACCTCCGTGATTCTCTTCTGAGCTCTCTTCCTCGAGAAGCCCCTTCCACCGCAGCAATCGACCATGCACGCAGAGACCAGGAAGATACACGCCAATCCATCGCTCGGGGTGACTTCAAGGAGGTGCGCGACATCGCCTTCAGTAACCGGACCTGGGTCATTACCTGCCGATACTGCGACATTGGGGACGGCGTCGATTCCCTTGAAGGCCACATTCATTCCCTGTGGTATATGTACTACGAGCTCGGTCGAAACATCCCCTCCGAATCACCTGAACATGAGGGAATAGTCCTCGATATCGTCCGCATTCAAGGAATGGGACCTTTGACTAGGCCTTCACGCGGAGCCTATGGGGTTGATATCGCAAGAACCGTCGACGGTACACTGTGGAACGATCTCCCGTTCTTGGTTGGTGATATGACCGATTTCTGGGTCAATCATAGTGCTTCTATGTCGGGTACACACCGTTTCAACTTTGCAACGTTTCTGGCTAAACTTGCATCTACTCGGGTCGCAAAGGGCAAACTGTGTCAAGTTGCGCTTCTGATTTTCCGTACTCTCTTTGAGAGCCCTCAAGCACTTCGCACTGGGGAAGGGTCAGACGAGGAAGACCTCAACCGAGATACCAAGCAGCTTGAAGTCTTTCATCTGCTACCAACTGCTGTTGCTTGGCTGAAGATAGCAAACCACAACCTCCTTTTGCTATCAGAGGTGTATTGGAATGATTGCCCTAGCCACATCAGCAAAGGTGGTGAGGAGTTCCTCAAATCGGAGCTCGGACAGCGATCACCTCCAGGATTCTCGCCATGGAGATACATGTTTTGGCTCAAGAGACTTCATGGAATCCAGGAAGAGGCTAAGGAGGCTAATGAGAAAGTCCTAGAGGAGCTTGCCACTGATGGCATTGAGTACATGATCAACACAATCAAGCAAAAGAATTCTGAGGTGCTCAGGGCTTACAAGAATGGTGGCGATGGCCTACATCAGGATAAGCATCTTGCGTGTCTGAAGACCCTTGCACGCGTTGAGGAGCAAGAGTAATGGTGATTTGGATGAAATTTCAAAAGAAACTTGACAATGCCATGTAGGCATTCCCCTTCCTCTCTTGCCTTCTCGGCCTCTCGATTTTTCAAGTTGAACGTCACTCTCTTTGCTCCTCTATGTACATCTGCTTTATCTTCTGCAATAATGCAATGGTGAAATTAAATGCCTTTTACATCTGCGTTCACAATAAATAACCCCATACCTTGGATCATGACTCTGCTCGGTTGAGCCCATCGCTGGTCACCCACTCACTACGCTGGCGTATGGTTTAGGTAGATAGAGCTATAGCCTGAAGAGACCACTTAAGCCTGGATATCCTATTCGCTGCCAACGCCGTTTCCCGACGGACTTGTGGCCTTTAGGTGTCTTTTTCGACCCCACGATACCTCGTATTGACTATTGCCATTTCACTGCCCTCGCCGATTCTCCCTGTAAGGCAGACATTGGTCTGTTTGTCCGCCTCATGAAATATGCTCGGTAAAAGTGTTGTAGCTGGCTGTCATGTACAGGATAGATAGGTTGCCAGATAAGTGAATATTCAAGACATGATCATCATCCAGTATGGTGATCATTTCCGAGAGCCGCGTTCGTATTTTCCCCTCGATTGCCACAAAGGTAGCAAACATCCTTCTTGCTCACAGTGTCCGTGTCTATCCTTGGCGCATAAGGCTGCGTCTCGATCCTTTGCATGGTTAAGTCTCAGCGGTCTCAGCTGAGTCTTGAAGTGAACTGTTCTTTTCTGACGCTTTCTCCGTCCATATTCATCTTTTCACCAGGATGGATTATTACACTGACTATCAATTTACCTCAAATGGTGACAAATTATGCATGTCCACGAAACGGCAATACCACGGAACATAAATGCGAGCGCCCCAATGCATGTGCTCGTGAGCCGACACAAGGTAGATGGTACTGTTGCGACTACAATGGTGAACAATGCTGGACAGGAACTTCAAAGTGTACGAATGACAGCGACGATCTTCGCTATTCAGGAAGTACAAGAAAAAGTGCCCTGTGGTGCTGTTCATATGGACTGTCTGTCATTACTCTCCCTTCCCCCTCCCCACTTTTATCCCCTCCATGGCATGCATCCTAACCAGGTATACAATACAGAGAGATATGTACCAGCCAGGATAAGCAGATTAACATCTGTTGGAATAAGCAACAAAGTCCGCTCCGCAACATAAGCAGCCAGGCGCTTAACAAGACATACTCCTTGAGCGCAGCATCCGCGGCCGCGACCACCTGGGGTTTTGATCCGCATTCGTTGATTTTTGTTACCTCCCCCCCGAGCCCTACACCTGTCGCGAATACCTCTCCCTCCTCTGCGTCCCTATCCGGTGGTGCAATTGCTAGTATAGTGGTTGGTGTTGTAGCTGGAGTTGCAATTGTGCTGGGAGCGGCTGCATTCTTGTTCGAACGGCATCGCCAACGACAAAATTCTGTCCCTGAACCACCGCCCCCTGGTCCATACCCTGCCGAGGTAGCAAATGAGCCAAAGGAGCGCTATGAAGCCGATGGTAATAAAATACAAGAATTACCAGGATCTCATCCATGGGAAGCTGAGTTGGAAGGAAGCGATATAGCTCGTCCGGTTGGTGAAAAACTGTGAATGAGGATGGCACACACACCATATATAAGTATTTGTTATACACTACTGCTGTACTGGTTTTCCCATGTCTGTACTACGCTTGCTCCCTAACTAGCCTACGTCGTGCTGTAGGATCATTGGCTTTTGATGATTTTAATTATGTAAAATGATACGGTGCAATCCAGGAAGGAAGAGAGATTCTGTATTGTCAGTTATATCGTGGGCCAGTAGCGAGGTGCAAAAAACAGCTTACAACTGAGCTAATACATAATATGTTGGTAAGAATCCAGCTATCTCGGGATCGTCATGATAAGTGAACTATCACATCAACCTTTTTGATAGATCATTTCTTGGCTTCTTTCTCCGTCTGTATATAGCCTCTCATTAGATAGCTCCCTAGACAAGAATACACTATCACTCAAGGCATTATCCTCTCAGAACGCTCCTTTTCTAGCCAACACCTAGGATCCATGCCCCCTCCCTGCTGATTACAATTCTTAATGCTCTGTAGGAGACCCTCACCTATCTTGGCCATACCAGGGACTTCTGGTCCTCCTTGGTTGCGTCTGATCCTGCTTCGATGAAGAAGATTGATCTGGATACTGTTGACACCCTACAGTTGCTGGCGCCAGGGAAGTCCTGTAACGACGCAAAAAAAGCTTGTGGGCTGATCCTGAGTGGCCAAGCGTTCGCAGAGTTCAGCGATGAAGACCGAAGAACTATATGGAACCGAATGAAGAACTTTGACGGGCTGATTCCATCCTTATACACTTTTTTTGAAGATTTCAAATATCTAGAAAGCTGCGTTCACTGTGTAAAGCGGCTTTATGGCCCATCAACCAAGTCTGTGTGGGAAGCCATGAGGTCAATTTTTGTCCCGTTCTCAGATTCAGACACAGAGAAAAGTGTTATTCAAACTTCCGAGTGCACTTTCAGGCGCCAGTGTGCGACTGACATGGAGCGTCTTGAAACAGGATACTTGCAGGTGTGGCTGTATGCAATGAGACATTATCCTTTGATGCCGCCGGACCCAAAAAAGGATGATGACCTGCTAGCAAAGCCAGCTCGTGCCAAAGCCGATGCGAGAGTAATCTACGAAATGGCCGAACTCGCTCACCGGCTCGGATTCAAGTCCCCAGAAATTGACACATTAATCGACAGTTCCCCAGACCATCAGATTGCACGGGCAGCTCTGCTGCAGGCCAGGAAACTGAATCAGTTCTGATATGACGCCCAGAAGTTTGAAATTTTGGTCAGCCGAATTTCTGATTGTTTCGCAGAGGCGGTTCCTGACCAGCCCAGCATGGTACATGATCTTCTTGCAGACAGCACCGTGAAACCCCAGGCTCACTGCAGGATACCACAAACACAAACCCATAAACAAGATAGCCCTATGCTCTTCCTGGATCATTTACACACTGATGATGTTGGAGTTGCTGACACAATCACTAGCTTTTTTGTCTGCCGTTGTGTCTATTTCGCCTTCTTTGGAAAACCTGCACAACCTAGACCCACTGACAGCAACAAAATCAGAGAGTCTCCAGAGGATGTTTCTTCCTCGCCATTGTTCATCAGAGAGGATGACCCATCTGGTGAGCATGGATTCGCTCTGCAAGTGGATTTACCAAGGGAGCTGCCTCAGCAAGAACAAGAAGAGCCACTGAGGCAGTGGGCCTGACAGGATGAGGAGCAACAAACTCTGGGCCGCCAGCAAGTACTGAGGGGCCTAAGGGAACGGGGTGTTTTTAAAAAACGACGAACGCGGAAGGTTCAGATGCGTAGGCGTTGGTTACACCCAACAAGCCAAAGGGACCAACATCTCATGGAGTTGGAGAGTACGGAGTCCTTGGATCAGGATATGTCGGACCAAGGATGCTCCTCTCAGGAACTTCCTGATGAAGGTTCACAAGGTGAATCAGTACTGATTGATTCAGCGAAGGCCCTTATGCTGCACTCCACACATGGCCCTGCCACTCTGGAAGAAGCAGACACCTATAGCCATTGCACAAGGATTTCCTTTGAAGCAGCCCTACTTGAGCAGGACTCAGGTGACAGACAAACAATAGAGGGCCCACACCAAGATGATGGTCTTGAGCATCAGGCGCGGATCAATCATCCATCACAACCACAGTCCACGGAATTTGAAGGCGGCAATTCCTTAAGTGTCCGCGGCCCTGGTGGGCAACAACAGGCCCTGGATGAATACCTTAGCCATCTGATGAGGGCCCAGGAAGAGAAGCAAAGGTTAGAGGAGAAGTTAGAACATGAGCAACTTGAGGAAGAGCTTGATCTTTTTAATTAAGAGCAACCAGTTCTGGAGCTGTTGCGTAGACTTCAAGAAGGGCAAAAATCACCACTGAGGCTCCCTGACAACCAAGCAGCAGAGATAACACACACTAAGGATCCAGATATAGCACAGGTTGTTGCTCCAGAAAATACTCAAGACCCATCACCAGCTTCTTGTTGTGAAGAACAACCGGAGTCCCCAGTGGAGAATCCTGAACTGTAGTAGCACCTATGATTTGGAATGATGCCAGCAATCAACTTAGTCAGAGCCCTCCAGCAGATAATGCTGGGCCTCTAACCATAGTGGGGGCACTGCTGCCACCAGCTCTTGTTGAGATCTCCTTCTGGGCCTTTGAATGAGAGGAGTGGAAGCAGTCACACTGTCTCCAAGTGGATCCTTCTGATCCATTGCCAGTGGAGTGAACTGCAAGGAAGTATTCATGGAAGGACTATTCACTGTATGATAGGAATCTACAAAGTACTAGCCCCTCCCAATGTTATTGCACAGCCACTATCGACAGCAATAATGCCATATTCCTGATTTCTGAGAGTGAAGAACAGAAGCTCACAGCTGAAGGCTGACTCACCAAGGAAAGATAGCTTCTGTCATTGGTCTCTCAAATGCTGGATCAGGCAGAATCTGAACCAAAGTCTACCAAATGGCAACAACCTCCTTCTCTTTCTGTATTATCTGAGGAGTCATGAATGACCTTTTAGGTCATTACTAGGAATATGTGACTCAACTTATGAGGTTTTAAAAACTGTGAGCCAGGTTGTCCTGAGGAAATTCTCTCAAAGAAGTTAAACCCATGAGAATATTTTTTTATGTTGCTCTATGGGACATGCAGCCCTTTTTGTGTGTTATGCCATAAGCAGACATTCATGATAATGCATTTATAGTTAAAAAATCATAGTAGTTATTTTTACTTGAGGACAGTGGATCAAAAAATGCCTCTTATGAGGGGATCCTTTTTGTAAGGATCCTCTTGTGAGTCAACTAGCCACATGAGGATCCACTTATAAGTAAAAGGCAGATGAGAAGGATAGCTTCATGTGAAAAAGCTTATCAAGAGGTACACTTTCTAGGACAGTTGTTTCATACCCAATGCAATCATAATATATGGATAGCTGTGATATGAGGCGATGGCTGGAGCCTGATATCAGTGACCATCTATCCTCATACTTGGTCCCAAAACAATAAGTGCTTCTGGGTTACACTACATCTTTGTTCAGATTGTATGCAATTGATCCCAGGATTGCAGTCGTCCCAGGACCGTTTGCCACAACAGGTTCACTGTGGCACTCAAATCTTGGTACAACAGTGGATTTAGTTGGGAAAGTGTCTGATTTTTCATTGGCCGCAAAATGCTTTCAGCAGCCGCCCTGAGGGCAAAGCTCTATGAGTGAAAAGAAAACAAATCCACCACCTGGTCAAAGTGTTTGGGATAGTATTACTTCTTTGGAACCGAAGCCTTAGTATAGCAAGATCTAGGTCAAATCTTTCTATAATTGCAACTACCCTCCCCAACTTCACAGCCCAATATCTTCTGGACCACCTCTCTATCTGGAAACACCTACTGCCATTAGAGAAATACTCCTTAGACCAACAATGGGCTAGGGTAGTGGTCCACAAGGTCCCATGGAAAGCCTTTGCTTCAGAGGAAGGATTGTCTTATCTCAAAGAAGAGATTGAGACATTTAACCCATATTTGAAGCTTAGTAGGGATCCCCAATGGCTGTGTAGGGAGGAAATTAGGGCCCAAAAACTCCATTCTTCTATAGTGGTCTATCTGGAGAATCAAGAAATGGCAGAACAGGCAGCCCAAGCAAACAAGCTCTTTATAGCTGGAGAAGAATGTTGGGTAGAGAGATTTTATGATAAATTTCTGCAATGTGACCAGTGTCAAGGCTTTGGACACCCCCAAATCCACTGCAAAAGGGAAGCTAGATGTGGGATTTGTGCCAAAGCACATTTAACATCAGATCATTCATGCTCCATCTGCCAAATTCAGGCAAAGGCATGCCCTCATACTAAAATCTGCTGTCCAAATTGCCTAGGGAACCACTTAGCCAGCTACTCCCAATGTAAAGAGAAGCTTAGGGTCCAACCTAAAACTAGGCACCAAGCATATGCTCAAGAACAGTTACAACAACAACCTAAGCAACCTATCTTCTCTGAAAACTCTGATCTAGATCTAGAGCTATGAGACCCCAACAACAAGAAATCCAATTTCTCCAAAATAATATAGGTAGGAATCAGAATGCTATGATTTCATGCCTAGAACAAGGATTAGAATCCAAAATAGATTTTATCCTATTTCAAGAACCATGGATCTATCAATCTGGCAAAATGTATATTACTATATCACATCCATCCTATACCACCATACTCCCAGAAAATACTCAACAAAGGCCAAGAGTAGCTATCTTTTATAGAAAGCTATCTAAATTTCAATATTGCCAAAGAAGTGACATTTGCTCTGATAGTGACCTCCTAATATTAGATATTTTAGGGACCTCTATCCCTAACCTCCAGCTTATAAATATCTATAATGAGGAGTCACTTCAGGAAAATATATTAGAATGGACAGTGGAAAGGGCTCTTATTAAAATAAATCCTTCTAAAAATACTATATTAGGAGGAGATTTTAATGCCCACCATGCCTGGTGGAATACAGCTATTTCTTCAGCTATAAGAGCTGATAACCTAGTCCAATGGCTAACTCAATGGAGATTTGAGCTTCAAAATACACCAGATCAAGGCACCTTCTTTAGAAAAGGGATGATCAATATTTCTATAATTGATCTAGTCTTTGCTACTAGCAGCCTAAACAAACATCAGATATATTGGGAGATAGATCCACAAATTACTTCAGGCTCTGATCATGAAATTCTCTTATTCTCTATCAGCCTAGAGAAAGGGGTGGAAAACCCACTTACCACACCCCCCTACAATATAGAGAAGGCAGACTGGGAACAATTTAGTCAGGAACTTCTAAAGCTAGACCAATCAGATCAATATAGATCTAAGCTCTCAGAAGCTCCCAATATTCAAGAGATTTCAGAAAAAGACCTAGATATTGAAGCTCTATCTATCACGGTGCTGGACCAACGTACACCGTATGACGGTCCGGAGGCCGGTTCTGCCTGTACTGACCGCCCCTGCACGTGCCTGCGAGGAAATATCTTGAACCTCTGTCTCGATCTTGTTGTAGCTCTTCGAGCTACGTCCTGTCTACCTGCCTGTACGATAGCTTGCCTGCCTGCCTGCCTGCGTGTTCTTTCCAATCTATTTCTGTTTCCTGATCGCCTGAATCCGCACCTTGACACTATCTCTCCAAGATATTATTCAACAGGCTGCTAACAAAGCTATCCCTAGAAGAAAGCCCTCTTCAAGATCAAAAACATGGTGGACCCAGGAGCTAACCCAGCTTAGAAGAACTCTTGGAACAGCTAGAAAAATATGGAAGACCTCCCAGACCTCTGAAGCCTATGAGAACTATCTATCTCAAAGAAATCACTATTTCCAACAGATAAAGCTAGCAAAAACTAGTTGTTGGAATTCCTTCCTAGAGAATGCTCAGGATAAAGAGGTTTTTAAAGCCTTCCAATATACAAAGCTAAGGCAGTCTCAGAAGCTTCCTATCCTTAAATATCAAGATCAGGAACAAGGATCCCAGGAAGCTACAGCCATTACCTTCCAAGAAAAAGCTCATGCATTATTTTCTACCTTATTCCAATCCCCCCCAATCAGAGCCTATAGATTGGTCCACTTACCAAGCTGGAGACTGGGAATGGCCAGAGATAACAGATAAGGAGGTTAAAGAGGCTATCTTCTCAAGCTCTATAAAGAAAGCTCCAGGTCCAGATGGCTGCTCCTTTAAAATTCTACAAAAAGCTTATTTAAATCTCCCACAGAGGTTTAACCAGCTGTACAGAATTTTAATAAAGAAAGGATACCATCCTAAATACTGGAGAGTGGCTACTGGGGTAGTTCTTAGGAAATCAGCTTCTGCAAAAAGAGACTGGACTAGGCCAAAGGCATATAGGATTATTTCCTTATTAAATTGCTTAGGAAAAATCTCTGAAAAGATCCTAGCTAGAAGACTAGCTTACCTAGCAGAGCTTCCAGGATCTAAGCTATTATATCATGACCAAATGGGAGGTAGGACCAAGAAATCTGCTATTGATGCTGTCTTATCTCTAGTACATGATATACAACTAGCTAAAAAGCAAAAGAAGCCCACCTCTACTCTATTTATTGATGTAAAGGGGGCCTTTGACCATGTTTCCTTGAACCAGCTGCTAAGGATATGCTTTAAATTAAAGTTACCTTTAGCTCTAATCCTTTGGATCCAAAGCTTTCTATCTGGAAGAAGTATGCAGCTAGCCTTTGATGGGGATATAACAACAGATACCCCAATCTCTGTGGGTATCCCACAAGGATCCCCTATCTCCCCAATCCTTTTCCTCATATATATCCGATACCTCTTTGAACTTGAAGAGGAAGAAGAGAACCTAGAGCTTAAAGAGCTGTTTAGCCAGATTAGGGTACTAAGCTATATTGATGATATAGCTCTAATAGTCAGTTCTAGATCTATAGAACAAAATTGCCAACTACTCCAACAGATGGCTCAATGGCTATTTCAGAAAGGGGAATCTCAATTCATCCAATTTGATAAGGAGAAGATGGATCTAATCCATTTCCACTCCAAAAGAAGGCTAGATTTGGACCAGGCCAAAGTTCAAATTAATAATTTGGAGATTACCCCTAGCACTATCATTAAATGGCTAGGAATCTATTTAGATTCTAAACTTCTTTTCCATGAGCATGTGAAGCAAAAGGTTACTGAGGCAACCAGGGTTTTCCACCAGATAGAGAGGCTCTCTAACACAGAAAGAGGTCTAAGCTTCCAAGCAATTAGACAATTATATATTGCTTGTATCACCTCTATTGCTGATTATGGGGTTCCTATATGGTGGAAGGGTCAAAAATATCTGCTTGAGAAGTACCAGAAGCTCCAGAACCTAGCCTTAAGAAAGATTCTAGGGGCTTTTAAAACCTCTCCCCACAAAGCTATGGAGATAGAGGCTTCCCTGCCACCTCCTAAAATTAGGTTTAGGAAGATCTGCAGGGCATATATGCTTAGGACCTTATCCTTCTCTACTAGCCATGCAATTAGGGCTAGGCTGCCAACCACCTACCCAAACCCTGGGGAACTAGATGTAGAAAGATCACACCATCTAGATTGGATAGAACAGGAGAGGACCCAAAATCAAGTTCCTCCTACCCCAGGATCCAATTTCTCAGATAGGGGAGGTAGGCATCTAAGAAGAGCTTATCCCACCCAAATAGTGAGACTCCTCTCTTACTACCCAAAACAGGACTGGCAAGGAGACCCTGAAGCTAAGGACTCAAGACCTTCCCCATGGGCTAATATATTGGGAAAAAAGATAGATATCTCTATCTCCCTAAAATCCAAAGAGGCTGCGGCTCTAGACCACCAAGCTTGGACCCAAAAACAGGTGACATCTGAGATAGATAATAAGCTCATTATCTACTCAGATGGCTCTCAATCACAGAAAGGATCTAATGGGGCTGGGATCTTTAGTTCTACCTCTTCTTTCAAGGTTCAGAACTCTCAGGCATGGAACTTAGGGACCCAATGTGAGGTATTTGATGCAGAGCTATATGCTATTTATCAAGCTATCCTACTAGCTAAGAAGCAGGCCCAGCACCAAATAGCTCTCCAAGAGGTGTGGATCTTCTCTGATAGTCAGGCTGTATTACAGAAGCTCCAGAAACCACTAGATCAGGAATCTAAGGTAGGAAAGATAGCCCAGGCTATGCTGGACCTACTCTCAGCATATCCTTATCTAGAAATCCACCTTCATTGGGTCCCAGGCCACCAAGGAGTCTATGGGAATGAAAAGGCAGATGAAGCTGCTAAGTATGGAGCAGAATGGCAGGAACCTATCTCTCAGGCCCCTCTCTCATATACCTATATGAAGAGAGATCTAAAAGCTAGATCTCTAAAGGAATGGGAGCAGGACTGGCAGCTAGCTAAAAGTAAAGCTGGCCAACATTATCTTCAGTTTGCCAGCAGGCCTAAATGGAAACCAAACCAGCTCCAACTTCCTAAGCAACTTTGGTCTACAATCACCCAGCTGAAGTTAGGGCATGGATACTTTAGGTCTTATTTAGTCAGACTACCAGACTACAATACAGAAGACTGCCCTAACTGCCAATATCAGCAAAGACAGACCCCTTACCATCTGCTCATGGCATGCCCAGCATATGCTAGAGAGAGAAGAGACACTATACTTAGCCTTCCCCAGAGAAACCAGACTCTGTCCTACCTATTCAACACTTCCACAGGGCTAAAACAGCTTTTGGCATACCTAAAATCCACAAAGATAGCCACTAGAAGGTGGCTACTAACCTTGGCTGGAAGCTAAAAGGAAAAAAAAAAAAAAAAAAATATATATATATATATATATATATGTCTCTTGCTTATGTCTCCTGTTTATCTGCCAATTATTGAATTTCATATATTTGCCATATATTTATCATATATCTTATCATATTATCATGTTTCCTGCATCATACGTTGTCAATCATCTGTCAGTTATAACCACTTGCAATATTTCTGTACATCTCTCCCCTCTTTGTGAGTTTTTATATTTTACCTGTACCATGGCCAACCCAATCATGTATTTAAGCATCAGAACTAAATCCTTGCCTCATTGGGGCAGGGTAGAGCATGCATAGTCTCAGACTGGAAAATGCTCTCAAAAATGGAAGAATAATAATAATAATGAACCGAAGCCTTAGTGCCGCAGTTGGCCCCACAAAGTGTTGAGGAATGAGGTATCATTGGCCATTATACCACTGTCTAAGAGAGTGGGCCATGATCACTGCAGCACCGCAGTGGCCTCCCATTTGGTGGTCCTTGATATGGGCAGTGCGGATCCTTGCAGATAAAACTGGAGCTGGGCCGATTGACCAACAAAACCACATTTTTCACCACAGAAAGAGTGACTGCAGTGCTAGAACTGCAGGCCTTGACAGCACGGCTCCAGGAGCTCTACGCTAAACGGACATGCAATTAATGATGTCTTTTTCCTAAGTCGGGGACTTCCGCAATACTGTATTTTACATGAAACTCCTATACATCTGCGATCTCTTTGCCCCTTCGTAGCAATGAGGCGCTAGCGGAGTAATGGGCCAATAAAACCCCATGTTCACCACAGAAAGAACGAAGACCACTGTGGCTAAATCTTCCTCACACAAGGCTCTCCAAATGAGACTAGTGCTCCCTGGTCTAATAAACCCAGTACATGAAAGGCTGGGCTTTTTGGGCTTATAAGAAGGTTCCCTTCATACGCAACTATCCCACCTCTTTCAAGCCATCTCCTATATTCGCACTTTAGGCACAATTTGTCGCAAAAAGCATGGCTGCTCATAAAAGGCCGGCCACCATCTCACTAGAGGAAACCTATTTTGACGATCCCCCTAATGAAGTGGATAGTGAGTGGGAGAGGATAACAGAAGACCCTGTCAAGCAAGTTGCATTTGAAAGAAAGTGTATTGAAGATAAGCTTACAGATAAGAAACAGTTGATTCTACTGCAAGAAAGCCCTAGCACCAGAAGCCACTGTCACTTCTGGGGCTGCATTCCTACTAAATTAAATAGAGAAGCTAATAACAGGTCTGCATTTTGCTTCAATGTCAAAGACCTTTCTGGTTGATATTATGGTGGGTTCTAATAATCCTACAATGACCTACCCTGAATCTCATGAGCCTTAGAACCTAACAAGTACTACCATGTGTCATGCATGGAGCAAATATTTCCCGACCTGAGTGTTTTACTAGAGTGTGGGGTTTTGCAAATAGAGGGGGGTGTCACCCAGCTTACCTTGGCCAGCTGGCAAACAACATGCTTCCACAATGCCATTGAGGATTGGTTCTGCTATAATGGCCATACTTTCAACATGAAACTATACAATCGTTTCAAAAGGAAATATGCCAAGTGGGACAGGAAATCCAGCATGGCAGTGATTAACCATCAACTAGAGGCTTATAGGGGTAGCTCTCAGGATTGTGAGCAGTGTGGAGAAATACCAGATGAACCACTAAGAAAGGACTAATTTCCCAAAAAGCCTTGCAGCTGCCTGCTGAGTGAAGTTCTTGCCTCTATACTTGGCATGCAACACTTAGATGGAGTAGATAAAAAGTCAACAACTCAACATGGTAAGAAGATTCAGCGCGGGTAGAGCTATCTTTTGTTGATGATATTATTGTTTTGATTCTACTGCTATGGCTTGATATTAGATGTATCTTGGTTATGAGTTGCAATGGTCAAGCATAACTAACAGGATTTTGATAATCCAACTACCTACCTATTTTCATCATATGTAACCTTCTAGGCAGCATAAGTCAAAATCAATAATCATGTGATTATACTTGATGTGCATGTAGAGAGCAGAAAGTGCTTGCAAATCAGAATAAGAAATCATCAATAATCACTAAAGATCTGATTGAATTTCTCTTTATCATAATGACATGAGTCAAGCATGCTGTTGACATTCTACTGCCAGCCTGCCTTGGGTGTGCCCTTGCACAACTGTTCCATGGTACCACTCTGCATGATTTAGAAGCTCAGCTTTCCATTTAAGTAACTCTATACCACAAACATTACATTCAACCCCTCTGGCCGGCCAAGGAGGATTGATATGTTTTCATAGAAAATGTCTAGTAAGTGAACCAGGCATTGTGTACTTTAAAACCCGCTCTTTCAGTGGGAGATTGGCATTTCCTAGACAAAGAAAGCAGATCAAGGGTTGCTCCTCCAAATTCTTGATCTGTACAGACTCCATTGCTTCATGTAGAGTAATCTCAGTATTGTTATTTGACATGCACTGTTACTGTTTAGCAGGGGGGCAGGGTTCATCATCATCAGGTACAGGTTGTTAGCAAGATTGGATGGGTCAAGGTATGGGTCACCTTTCTTCCACCAGGCAGAACGCAGTCATCGCATTAAAAGCGTTGATCTGGCACTGATACTCTGCTTCAAAAGTGGCACCAGGCATAGTTAGTGTGGCATCAATCACCATCAGATGATGTGGAGGCATGAAGCTCTTATGCTCAAGAGTGTCCATCACCTTCATATCTACCAACTTCCCTGCCAGTTGCTGTTCAAGGTCAATCACAGGTTGCTCATTTCTGTACTGCTTCAGATTCTCTCAGACCTGTTGGTTCTGCTGTTGTTGCTTCTCATTACACAGTTCACAGACAGCTTTGTTATACCTCTGCTTTGCTTCCATCATCTGATCCTGGAAAAGTTCCAGCTTTTCCTGTAGATGGTGATACTTAGGAATGGCTCCTTCAACAAGGTGGCCAAAGACAGCTTGACATATCATATTGGCACGGTCTAACTTGGCTTTGCGGTCATCCCATTTCTGCTTGCATTTGTTTACTGTTTCCTGTTGTGCATGAACCACAGGGAGCTCATTGAGAGACTTGGATTCTTCAGGAGAGAGCTTGTAGGGTTGATCAGGGTCAATTGAGGCACTCAAAGAGCAAACAAATCGCACCAATGATGATTGAGAGCCAGTTTTGTGGATGATGCCCTGAATGTCAACATCAACATCCACCTCATAATGTTGGACAAAGGTGCGGATATCTGAGTGCTGTAGGATAACATTTTGAAGAGCATCTGTAACCTCTCCTATCTATTATATTAGCTACCCGACTACCTGCGGGCTAAGGGATACTCACCACTACTATTGAATTCCTTGGCTCCAGTGTATCAGAGAAGGTATGGTCAGGTGATTTGATCAAAACCCGTAATCTCGCCACCTCAACGCATCCAGGATTGAATCATGGAATCTGTTAACTCTCTTCTCCAAGGTGATTTGATATCCTGTAGCTTCCCATTCCACCTGGCAGAACACAAATTTATCCAGTATTTCATCCTTGAGTTTCAGTTCTTGCTGTCCCTTGCCATTCAGTACCCTAAGACTGTAAAGTTTCTCCAGGCAATCTAGCACTGGTCCAGCTGTAGAAAACATCTTAGAGCCCTGTATATGAAAGAGCATACTCAGCAAGCATACATGCGGGCTGAGGACCAGAGTTAGGTCAAAGATAATTTCTGGAATTTTAAATTCATTCCTATCTGGTTCTCTCAGCCAACTGGCTCCCTGGGAGTTATGATAATCAAGAACACTTACAGAGCCTTCTTCCCAAGAAACCTCTTCATGAAGTCTGGTTTCAAGAAAATGAACAGCTAAGGGTGTCCACCTTCTGGATCTTGGATTAGAGTCAGCACTATGTCCCAATAGCAAAGGTTAAGGAGTGCCCCCAGACAGTTTGCAGTGATAGCTGCGAGCTGACAGAAGAAAAGAAATTGGATACACTGCCAACTGCAGTCAAACATCATCTCAGTGATAGTCAAGAGGACGCGTGCAAACTCAGCAACATCCTCAATATACATGTTCTTCTTCAGCCGCTGGTTGAGTTCTAAGCTTTTTTCTTTGGTGACCATAGCAATGACCTGCACTTAATCAGTATCCATTTCCTCTTTAGCCAGAACAGAAAGTGAATTATATACTCACATCATTTACCTTGATGGTTATATCTTTACTTAGTCCTAACACCATCTCCTGCTTCAGAACAAGATGCCACCACTTCCAGAATGACTCAAGCAAGCTCTTGTATGTAATCCCTAGGCAGTGACAACCATTCTTGCTACAGTGGATATCACATCACCAGCTGAAAAATGCATATAGGAAGCAGACTGTCTCATCTGAGTCTGAGATCCATTGCCAGTGTTGCGCTGGGTCAACACCAATATGCTGACAGTATCTGCCAGGGAGCCGTCAATGAGCCTCTGACATAGGAGGAAGGCCAAAGAGGGTTACCTACCTGTTCCAGTATGTAAGGGCTGGATGGCGGTGACGGCGTGAAGAGGTAATCAATGTACGGAGAATGCTAAATACGATAGTAGGGAGGAGAACGTAGGGTCCTTGTTGTGTAGGAACTAATCGCTGACTTCGCTGTCATGTTTGCGGAGTTCAGCTCCCTAAGTGCTAAATACACGTGATCTTTAGTGGCCTGAGGCCTCCGTCCTTTCGGCCTTACACAGTACATGTGGGTCTCATTGAGCCTTTCCTGAGTACCATCGCTATACGGCTTCTGTCGAAGCTAAGTGACATCTAGGCTTTCTGCTTGGGCTAAGTAGTGTTCAGGAGGTAGCTGGCCCTCATCGTCAAAGGCATTGTCGTCAGGTTCATCTTTATCTGACACTTCACTATCAAGTTCTGGGTCGCTACTAGAGTCACTATCAGATCCATTGTCCAAGAAGATCTCAGTCAGGTCAGAAATAGCATCACTCTGGTTTTCTCTGCCATCAGATCCAATCAGTTCAGGGTGAGGCGCTATGTTTGGCACAGTAGTGCTCGAGCATGGGCGTCAAAGGGGCGCGAGATGCTGCTCAAGAGATGCTTGCTGGTGGGAAGAAGGAAGCAAGTAGGGAAGGACACGGCCGATATGATGGGACTTGGAACTGGAAAGAACATGATGATTGGGGGGCGGTGGTCATTTTTAGCTCCCTTCCGCAGCAGCCGCAGCAAGAGTGCCTTGCTGGGTGATGCTGAAGGTCCATTTGGAACTAGCGTCTAAGGACAAAGGGACATGAAACCCGGGCCTGGCGTGGAGGGAAAGCCCATGGCCGTGCGAATACGCACTGGTTAGAGAGACGCCTGAAACGGCCGCTGAAGTAGCCCTTTTCGGCCGCCTGCTAACCGTCACATCAGTAAATGGAGTATCTTTTGTGACGGTTAGCGGGGCACTGGAAACGGCTACCATTAAACCGCTCCCTCTGCCGCCTGCCACCGCCTACTGTGGACGGCCATCCCGTTGCCCATTGCGGGATAGCGCGCCTTGCCGCCGCTTCGTGTCCGTGGCGAGCGGCCACTTGCTGATCTTAGCACGATTTAAGTCAACTGAGCGCCGACCTGGGGTCGCCTTGACCATATATGCCTCTTCCTTCGTCGTGGAAGTTTTTGTTCGTCGTACTGCACTACATCACGTCTCGTAGAATTTATACATCTATCGAATGATGCTGACACAAATCGCCTGATCTCTTCTTGTCACGAGTCTGGCCTACGCCCACCTAATCCAAGCTGCTGCGGTTGTGGAAGATGGCGTTAGCTTTGATCCATCGCTTGACTATGGGTAAGGGAGAAGGCGTCCTTAAATTATCACATTTGAGATGTGATGCTGACGTTTATTCAGAGTATCAAGCATCTACTTTTCAAATGGCTCAACAGTCAACATAGCGAAGATTGAAGGTGGTCCTGCCTACAGACAGTTTATGCGCAAAGAGGGCGAGTCCACTCTCAAACCAGGAGACAACATTGCCTCTCCCTCTTCTTTCTCGCCGTCTTCTTTTTTAACTTCATCTGAGGAGTGACGGATGGCTGGAGGCCGCATTTATGGTTCCAATTGCGCATCCCCGGATTTCGTGACGCCCTCCCTCCCTGGTTGGGTGGTCACCGTCACCCAGATACCACAACTCAGTCCCTGGCCCGCATGCTCAGGTCTCTCAAGACAGCCACGGAATCTTACCTAGTCGATGTTGGCTTTGTGGCAGGACTTTCAACTGCTAATATCATTCTCCCATTCCCACTGTCGCCTACATACAAAGATGTCATCCGCACAGCTGCAACTTCTGTTTCTTTAAAAGCACAACTAGCTGGAGGTCATCCTGCTGGTATCTTTGCTGCTCTGGCCCACGGTATTACTCATGAGTGTGGTCCATACCAACTACACTCCAAGGAAGGGAAAGAAGCAGCTCTAAAGTCTGGCGATCCACCACCACGACTTGTCCTTACAGTGGACTACAGCCAGGCAGCACTGACGGCAGTCTTATTTATTGAGGAATGTGGCTCATATTAACAAAAACGGCTGCTGCATGATGTTAGGCTTGGTGCTGGGGAGTTGTCACATTACTGCGATGTTGCGGGTGAGGATAAGTGTCGCAGTGTCTTGAGGAGCGCACTACATCAACTTATCTGGGAATCGATGTAGGATAGTGATGAGCCTATTCCGGTGCAAGTTGGTGAGTTAGTTTTCCATGGGGAAGCAACAGCAGACCGACGGCTGAATACTGTGCTGAAGGAGGTTTTGCTTGAGCAGAGGGATGGACGACCTGTTTTCACTGAGAAGTCATATGATTCTTTGGAGCTTCTGGATTCATTGTTTGTTGCCTCACGGAGCCTGGCGCAGGATTGCTGGGAGCGAAATGCAGGTCTTCGTGACTGATCCTGCTGGTGTTTTTGCTGCGACCAGTGAAACTGATTTTGTTTTTCCACATATGCAGCATACCAACTGTTATAGACCTTACTAGGATGGTTGCCCGACAGCCTATGGATAAGGCAGGGATGCGCACGAGGTGAGGCATTAGGCTGACATGGAAGGTATAAAAGGTATACGGAGTATAGTTTTATACCCGGTATACCCCAACATACCCACATAACACAAATCACTCATATTTAGCAACCGTCACATCACATACATTTCTACCTCGCACAGCTTCATGTTGAAATATCATCTTCATCCACCTCATCTTAATTTCCGCCCCATGACGCTTGCAATGTGCCAGGGACCTAGGGACGCCCGACACGCCGCCCCTACGCGCACTAACCACTCCCCCAGCGAAACACCAACAAACGTCTCAGGCAGGGGACCCCCAAGAAACCACCACCACCCTTCTGGGCGCTGAACAGAGGCCAATCCCCATATCCCCTACTCTCTCCGTCCCCCAATCTCCCTGCCATGGGGTCAGACACAGCTAGTGACACATCCCGAACCAGCAGCAACGCAGCTCTTACATATACCCTGCAAAGGAGATCCCGAACGGCATTGTTCAGGTTGGCAGCAATATCCCACACTAGATTAAGATTACATGTCAAGACTGAGGGACTGGTGTGGTAGAGACAGACCAGCTCATTGGACACTTGCACAACCAAATCCTGCAATTGCTTGAAGAGCCCATAGCAGGTATGATAGTATGCATTTTGTTCTTACTGCCAGCCAATTTCACGGACAATCCGAGTTATGTCGCTCTGAACATATCGGTTGCGCGACTGCCGGGCGATATGTTGTACTCTGAGACTCTATGTAAGTCCTGACTTTACTGTTTACGCCTGTGCTCTCTTCTTAAAAGAACACTAGTCTACTCCATGTTTACAATTTATCATATCACAGCCTCCAGGATACTAGGGCAGAATCGATCAAATTGCCAGTATATAAGATAAGCAAACTACCTACAACAATAGAAAATAAAGTGGCAGGTCACAGGGCAGGATCCAATTGCGATGCGACTACAGATGCCTTTTCGGTTTAATAGACAAGTCGTGAGCATGCCTGGTTCTAGTCAAACACATCGGTTGCCACATGGAGATACTGCTTTGCGGACTGGAGGCTGCGTTTGTCGAGGATCCTGGAGGCAACGTGGAGTCACTGCTTTGCTGCCTCGGGGTCACGCTTGTCGAGGACATCAGAGGTAACGTGGAGGTACTGCTTCGCAGTATCACGAGCAAGGATTTCACTGCCAGTTGGTAAGGCAAGCGCCGGGGACGCAAGCATAGCCAGGGCGCTGATGATGACTGCTGAGTGACGCATGTTGTTCAACGAAACAGTACTCGGCTTGTTTTGGAGTCTAAAAACAGAGACCAAGAGATGGAAAGCAAGAAAGGATGAGAGTGTTGTACCTGAAGAATAGGATTTTTCGGCGGGATACAGGCACCCTTATATAGACTCGAGATTCAGACATTGCTCGGCAGGGTTCTCCTTCCAACTGCCGCCCTCCTCGCCCTTTTGCCCATTCTCGTACACTGAGGGGGGATCAAGTCCCACGGTAATCATGATCAAGGCTATCACCATGTTACATCGAGCCCTGATCCATGGCTGGCTCAAAGTTCAAACTAGTAATCATGTAATTATACCAAGTATGCAGATGCTAGTTATCCACTCCGTACCCCTCAGCGGCATTGTTCAGATCAACATTGGAATTTTATTTTTGGACTGGACACGTTCGAACCTTCGGAGCCGGGGTTCAATCGCATGCCCTTCAGAAATTAGTAGAAGGCCTTGCTCCAGAAAGCTGCATGTTATTATGCGTCCTTTTTACTTGGCATACAAGGGCTGGGAGCTATGTTAAATGGGAAACAGTACTAGTATTTTAAGTGATCAGAATACTGTAGACAGAAGCGCAGGCCATAATTATGATGGAATCTCGGCAGAAAATCGAGCAACAGATAGTTAGATACATATGGAAACTATTTCTACTCCAGCGAAGGGTGCTCATCAGCCGGAAGATTTTTGATCCAAGTGCTGTACGGTGCACATCTGGTATATCCCGGATGAATCTCCACTCCAATAGTCTCGTTCTGCTTCATAGGAAGCAATCCCACCATCCTACAATGCATGACGTGATCGTAGGACATCATTTCCTCCATTATCGGACCTCGATTGCGTAGTGCGCGCACGAGCACCTCCCATGTATAGTAGCAGTGTGCTCGATGGTAGCTGTCCGCAGCAAATGCAACTTCATGGTCGCCGTGACCCAGCACCTCCAGAGGAATTGGATGCTGTGCCTTTCGATCAGCATACCATGTCCACTTTCCTTCAGCCACAAACCGCTCGGTGAGAATGGGATCCAGGCAATCGGGCGGTACCCATAATTGCATCATGATATCGAAAACACAGCCCTGGGCTCTGGCTTTGGCCGGAGAGTCTCCGCAATCAAGCATGAAGTCAGCTCCATTGGGCTCGATGACAGCAGGGAGATCGGATGAATTGACGTTGATATGGAAGTGGCTGGCAGCGGAGGTAGTCAGGGCCGAGGAAATCGAGCCAAAGATGCTGCCTGTCAAGGCACTCGCGAGACAGGATATGAGAAGAACGTTGCGAGTCCATCTCCTCGAGTTATGGGACTGGTCTTGATGCTTGAGCTCATCAAGGGGCTCTGCTGTCGAGGACACTGGCGAATAGCCAGTTTCTGCGCTGCGCATTGTGTGGTTGGTGCCGTTGGTAGTGGATGGACAGAGGACAGAAAATGGATAAAACGCAACCGGAAACGCAGCGATGGAAGATTTAACCAAAGGTTGACTCTGCTAAAGAGGTATGAAAACAAAGCGATGCTGAAATGGAAAAGAACAGAGTCTGGTCCAGTGCCTCTCCAGCTCGGGGATTTCCATTCCACCTAGATTGTCGTCTCGGGCCAGCGCTTCATTTCGGATCTCAGTGTTCCGTTATCTTGGAGACATACTGCGGTTTTCTATGACCACATTGGCCATGCCTGCTACATGCTGTAGGGAGGACACTAAGCACAGGAGAACTTGATATGCAATACATAAAAAAAAAGCGTGGTTTTGATAGCCTTAAGGTTCTTTCCGCTGTGGGGCGCGCTAGTGCTGCTTCGTAACTCATGATTTGCTCATTCTGTACACCCGAAGGTTTGGTTTCAGCATTTGGTCTGTGCTTTAACTTTGTGCCAAGGGGAAAGCCCGCCCGTACATTGTGTAACCGGAGGTAACGTAATGTAAGTGTTTTGTTCGGTATGTATCGCATGGTATGCTATCGTCGGCTCCATCTAGTCTATCTTGTCTATCTTGTCCATCTTCCCCCCGCTCCTTGAGCTGGTTATGCCCCCTCTCCAGAGACTGACTGTTTCGCAGTTCTGAGCATTCAAAAATTGTTGTGATAAAATGACCCGGTATGAGGCCACTGAGGAGCCGCGCTCTCTGGGGGCAGATCAGCCAGCAGAAGGAGACGACCAAGATAACAATGCCACTGTCTACTGGCGTCCTGCCATCCTTTGCACTTTGATATATTTCCTGATGGGAATTGGATATTTTATTAGCGCTGCACCACAACTGCGTCTCTTTGAGTCCATCATCTGTCAACAGTATTATGAAGACTCCGAGCACTTGTCGACAGGGACCGGAATCCCCGAGCATCTCTGCAAGGAAGGTCCCGTCCAGGCAGCGCTGGCACAGCTTCTGGGATGGCAGTCTTTCTTCGATAACATTCCCGGAATCTTCCTCGCACTGCCATACGGGCTCCTGGCCGATAGGTATGGTCGGCGTCTGATCATGACATTGAGCTTTGTTGGTCAATTTGCCGGCATGTTGTGGGTATTATTCGTCTGTGAGTGTCTTCTGTTCTGGCAGGGTGTGTTATTTCAAAGGGAAACTTAGGCACTGATTCGATATATTCTTGCACAGGTTGGCTAGGCCTGCCAATTCGATCTATATGGCTATCATCTGCTTTCCTAATCATAGGCGGTGGCAGCAATGTAGCGGCCTCAGTGAGCATGATGGTTATTACAGACTCCACACCCGAAATCAAGCGGTAAAAATCTCTCTTGCCTGCGAATCCTGGAGTCAATGAGCTGATTGGAACTCCACACCTAGGTCGCAGGTATTCATGTATTTCAATGCGGCCGTTGTCGTGGCGGAAATCATCTCACCTCCTATCGGTTCATTCCTGATGAAGCGCAGCTTATGGATTCCACTTCTATTGAACTCCGCATGCGGAGTTATATCCATTCTGATTTCCTGGCACATACCCGAAACAATTGACCATGCGGTCGCAAGAAAGGATAGAGGGGAATACACCGAGATACCAACTACAGCCACTGATGACGAGCCTCCCAGACCCTCAGCACTCAAGGAGCCCGGTAGCATCCTAACTTGGCTGCATAACTTGAAGGATAGTATGCTTGCCATTGTGACCCAGCGAAATATCGCACTGCTCGTTCTTTCGTTTTTGATCTCGACATTTGCACGGGACTCCATGGCTTTCCTCCTTCAGTATATTTCCAACAGATATTCGTGGTCAATTGCAAAGGTCAGGCCACTGTTACACCTACCAGAGCAGAGCTGAAGACTAATGCACCTTATCTTGATCAGACAAGCTGGCTACTTTCGTTCCGTGCCACGGCCCAGCTACTGCAGTTTATGGTAATATTACCATTTATAGATCGCACAATGTGCAAGCACTTTGAGGGGCGTCCTCGGGAAAAGGACCTCTTCCTTTCCAGAATCAGTATATTGGCCATTACGATAGGGTTTGCCATCATGGGTATGGCGCCTGTAGTCAGTCTGTCAATGCTTGGTAATCGGCCCAATTGCTCTCGCCTAGTATTCTTCAGCTAATGATATCTGCTTCGAAAAAAAGGGATCACCATATATACAGCGGGTTCCGGATTCAGTACCTTTGCCAGGAGTCTTATTAGCTCCCTTATGCCGCCGACGATGATGGGGGCGCTGTATAGTACCCTTGCCATCATGGATACCATTGGGTCCCTCTTGGCTGGGCCATTGATGTCGTCGGCCTTTCGATGGGGTATATACCTGGGGGGAGCTTGGTTGGGAATGCCGTATCTGATCTCAGCGTGCTTGTGCCTGTTGATGACGATTATCGTTTATATGATTCACGTAAGACAACCAGAATCAATTGTTTAGGGAAATAAGTGATGGCATGAGAATTAAGTGCATGGGATTGTGGCTGGGGGCTCTGTACGAGCCATCAATCTTTACTTTTTTTTTTTTTTTTTTTCGAATATTTCAGAAATTGCTTTGACCAAGTATATTATTCTTCTCTTATAAGGACTGACTTCTTATGTAGTGATGCTGGCAATCAGGTCTACTTAACAAATTGCAGTATTTAGACAAGTATAAATTTCTCTCCAGTTCTCTTACTGCATGACTTGCCTACCACTAGGTATGAGTTGTAATACCTCCAATTATCTACTGCTTTAGTGCCTCAATCATATTGTAGGCATTTGTATGTAAATATTCAATAGGGTCGTGGTTTTTTGAGCATACTAGCTTGATATAAATTTTATCTGCGTATACATATGTACAATGAATGGACTGTTGAACAATATCTCCCTCTTTTATTTCTCCATGGGGCATCATCAAAATGAGAAGTAATAGCTAAGCAACAATCAAACCCATTGCACTAAAATCTAGTGCTATTTCCAATATCATACCCTCCACAGCTTCATATATACTAAGAGATCGTTCATGAATAGAAATCAACCTCTTGATTAATGGTGATGATCATCCTCCTCACCAACGCCAAATGCCCGGTAGAACTCTTCCGACATCTCATATGGAACATGCCCCTGGGGCATCCTGAGCGCCGCATATCCCTCTAGGTCAGTGACCATGGTCTCCTCATGCCACTTCAAAATGGCGCCAAAGTCTCTGCATTTCTTGTTGATACTAAAGTCTGGGAAGGGATGGAGCTGGCCACGCACCCAGGGCTGGGTGACGACATCCAACGTGGCCGCACACATCAAGTTCTGCAACACAACGTAGATGCAGTGGTCGGTGTGGATGCGGTGCAGCTCAGGAAACTCGCCAGTCGGGTACTTTTCCAGGTAGTAGTAGCGCCAGGTGGACATCGCGGCGGATGGCATTCAGGCAATGGATAGTGTGCAGCACGTCGAGCTCGGCGATGTGCGCGTCGTTGCCGAAGCCAAAGCCTTCAGTGAACCGCGCCGTCATGGATGAATCTTTGCCGAGCTTTTCTACATCAGCGCCGCTCATGACGTGCGGGGCGAGACTGCCGATGCGTGCCCAGGCTTTGTCTACTTCTGGCGAAGGGGGCGCGCGGAATATGGAGGAGTCCATGTCTAGGAGGCTCCCGTTGACCTTGACGTCGCGGATAGGGATATCAACCTGATCCAGATATGGAGCTATTGCGCGAGTTGTTAGTCCATGAGGAATTCTTGAGCGTCCTATCAAGCGACCAGGAGGAGGGGAGGGAGGTTACAGAAGAAATCCACTTCTTTGATCAATGCATTGTTCTTGTTCCGTCGAATGTCCTGCAGCAGACGGTGGGCGTAGAAGAGTATATACACGGACGTGAGGAAGAACAATAGGTTAAGGATTATCGCCATCCACCAAGTCCGCGATATGACGCTTCGAGATTGATGAGTCTCTGCCGCTCGGTTGGCTCCCTGTTCCTTGGGCAAAAACTGTTGATTCTCTTCAGAATCAGACGAGCCACGAGGGGAAACGTCCTTGAGATGGCCCATTATGATGGCTCGGGGATTAGGCATGATGGATGAATAGTAGACGAGGCAGATTCAAGATGAGGTAGAAGCAGAAATAATGGTAAATACAAGTAAGGATACGAGTACAGGCCATGGTATTGGTATTACCGTAAAGCCCTGGTAACGGGCTGCTGAAGCCACGAAACTTAATTATCCGCCCAAAGGTGACTAGCTAGCTCGCACCTACATGCTCCTCTCGTGTAGGTACTATACACTAACACTGCACACTGCACAGTACACAGTAGCTACGTTGCGACGGCTTGATACCTAACACCCCAGTTGCAACCCTGCAGATCTCTGTTATCGATGGCTGAAAGATCTACGTGAATTGCCAAGCCAGATCCTGCATTGGATGCGGCAAGAAGAGCATAAGCCGGGCCAAGATGATACGCACGTACCTAGATATTCTGCCTATATTAACCATTTTTTTTACCATCGACCGAGGGCTAAGAGAACAATTCACTTTGCAGGGTTCTTTGCGAATTATCATCCGTCGGTGCCACTCGAAGGAACATGGACGAGCTGCTGTCAAGCTATCTACACGACGAAAGAGCTCGTGCTTCCCGCGTGGAGCCAATGTTCCAGCACAGGCTTGCGATTACCGGTGCCTGGGACATTCTGCCAGGGTCGCGAATACTTGATATCGGATGCGGACAGGGCGAGTCGAGTCTAGTTCTCGCGCTGACAAACGGCCCCTACGGCCACATCATGGGCATCGACTCTGCTCCGCCGGATTACGGCGGACCCTACACGCTAGAAAAATCACAGAGGCACATAAAGGGGTCTAAACTGGGCGATCGCATTGAGCTTCTACGAGCCGATCCCGCCCGTCTGTTCCTTTTCCACAACACCGCCGGCCGTTTTGACGTGGCCACATTGTGCCACTCGCTGTGGTATTTCCCTAGCCGGGGAAGCATCTCCGACGTCTTCAGGCGCCTTGCAGACGCCGGAGTGCGCCGTCTGTGTCTGGCGGAATACGGGTTTCGCTCGTCTCGGCCTGAGCAGGTGCCTCATGTGCTCGCTGCCCGCGCTCAGACACTGTTCCACGCTCTTCGAAAGTCCGCTGCTACGGGGTTGAGAGAGCCTAACATTCGCACTGCGCTGACACCAGCGGAACTGGTCGACATCGCCGCGCAGCTCGGATGGCGAGAAAGAAGGTCTGGCTACCTGCAGCCCAGTCCAAAAATGAGAGACGGGCAGTGGGAAGTGCAGTTTGTGACCTCGCCGCTGTTCCAACAGTGGATTGAGGCGGAGGGCTTAAAAGAGGACGAGTCGCTGGTGGCTGCTATCAGCGAGGTCGAGAGCTCCACGCGTGAACTGCGAGCAAGCGGGGTAGAGCAATGGGAGACCATGGATGTCTTCTGGGCCGTGCTGGAGTTGGACTCGCCTATATGATGCGGTTGAAGTCGCCTGCATGATGCAAATGAGGGCACCATCTATATTTACTGTTCATTTCACGCCAGTATTGAAAGCGGACATCGAGTGCGAGCTAGTGCAGTCTAGATAGATAAACAACCCGGCAGATCTTTAATGTTCGGAATTAGAGTTATGTACCTTTCCGAGGGCTCTTCTCAGAAATGTAGCATCAATGTGGTAGCGATAAGATGATAGATGTTCGGAATCAGAGCCCTCGACAGTGCTGTGTGGTGTGTCCCACCATGGACTGCATACAGAGAATGATGTATTCGAAATATGAGCAGAACAAAGACTGGTTTCTGGTGCTTCTGTCGCAGTTGTTTGCTATCCTCATGAATTCCATGGCCAAGTTCCTACAGACAGAAGGCAGCTCTACCGTCCATCCTCTCCAGATCATCGGCGTTCGCATGTCTCTCACGGTTTTGGCCAGCACGTTCTATTTGACGTGGCGAAAAATCCAATCGGAGCCTTCTCTGCGGAGTTTTCCAATAAAGCAGAGTTACAGATCAGGACAACATGCTCTGCGGGCACTGCTCACTATTCGAGGCGTGGCTGGTGCCTTTGGGGTGATCGGATTCTACTGCAAGTACTGATCCGCCTTCGCTGGAAAGCAAAGGACGAATGCAACGGCCAAAGACCGATTGACTAACAAGCTGCAGTTTCCTTGATGTATCTTCCCTTGGCCGAAGCCACCGTACTTAACTTTCTTGCACCGCTGGGGGCCTGTGCAGCCGTGGGATTCCTTTCCTCGGGCTCATTCTCGTGGGCTGAGGTGATATCCGGGGTCATATCCTTGGCTGGAGTTATACTCATCGCCCACTCAGATGGATTAGATTCAATTTCAGTGCGAAGCTCAGAAGCAAAGCCGTCAGACATCGTGGTCAGAGCAACGGGCGTGGGATTTGCTGTGTTGGGAGCGCTAGGTGGCATGGTAGGTTGTCGCAATATATATACATATAAAAGCGCAGAGAAGACTTGAAAAAGCTACTGACAATCCGATATAGACTGGAATAGTAGCCCTTCGATACATAGAGAAAAGAGCCCATGTTTTGACGAGCGTCAGCTATTTTGCCGTGTCGACTTTGCTGCTCGCCGGACCCCTCTCATTCATCACAGACTCGGGGTGGATGAAATGGGACAATCTAACGCGTTTGGCTTGGTCGCAATGGATGCTGCTCGTCTCGACAGGCATATTTGGGCTTCTCATGGTACGCATCCCTATTAGTGGAGAGCATCGCTTGGATCCGATTTGGCTGACTCCTAGCTTCTAACTGTCGACTGCAGGACGTCGCACTGACAGCGGGGTTGTCTGGCTCCAGGTCAAATCGAGGGACGAACATGATTTATTCGCAGGCCGTTCTCGCACTGATTGCCGATGCTTTGTTCTGGCGCAGGGTTCCGGGCGCTATCTCTCTCCTGGGCTGTGTCTGCATAGTTTTGTCTCTGGCGATCTCGATTCCCTTGGCGCGAGACCAGGCAAAGAAGGAGGCCCAAGACAGCGAAGCCTTGTCTTGAACTGGCCCCATTGAGCATGGGGAGGTCTAGGCCTGGATAAGATGGTTTTCTATGCTTGTGTGATTTGGTACTTTAGGAATCGGACGCGGAAGAAAGAATTCCAATGAATGAATCGCCATCTGTCTAGCGTCGTATGCATCAGTAGTCAGTGCGTGTGGCCTTATCTAGCTCTGCCCCATGTTCTCCTCCGCTTTAAAAGGCGCCATCCGCCGCAAATGTAAGCCTGCTGCGCCGTCTGCAGTGTCGACACTGTTCGCTCCAGCGCCATGGTTCTCATGGACTGCCCCAGCGACAACCAGTTGAAGGTTCGCGTCAATCCCGACTGCCGCGCATTCGATTTTCCCTTGCTATTTGAAGATGCTGTATTCAGGAGTGTACCGTCCATCGCTTTCTTGCTGCTGCTGCTTCCGCGACTGAAGAGCCTGGCCCGTTCATCGTCCAAGTCGACATCTTTTAGACTTGCTGCATACAAATTAGTAAAGTGCTATACATGGATTCGTGAAACCCCAGCCCAATTAACATTGAGCAGGTCCCATTATTTGTCCTCTTTCTTCTGCGGGTCGTGTATACAGGATACCAGGTCCGGACAGCAGCTCTGCACACCACGCTCTCGACACCGGCGGCCGCGCTGGAGATCGCTGCAACGCTCGCAGCATTGATTCTGTCCTTTCTCGAAGATCGGCGATCCATTAAGCCATCGGATGTCCTGATTCTGTATTTTTCATCTTTGACTGTTCTCGATATACCCCGGTTGCGAACACTGTGGCTGATCGCATCCATTCCCATCCCTCGAGGACTGTTCACAGCAATCTACGCCGCCATCGTCCTCATCGTCGTCCTGGAATCCTTACAGAAGACAGAATGCATCCGGGCTGTCTATAGAGACGTATCGATCGAGCAGCTCCATGGCTTCTGGGGTCGTAACCTCTTCATCTGGACTTTCCCCTTGTTCCGCGACGCCTATCGCCACATCATCTCACTCGACGACCTGCCAGAAGTCGATTCAACACTGCTGGGCGCGAGCGCAGGATTGCGCCTCCACCAGGCCTGGCAAAAGGCCCACGGCAAGTACAGGCTGATCAAGGCAGTCTTTCGAGCCTATGCCGGGCTTGTGCTGGCTGCAGTCATCCCGCGTATTCTGCTGGCCGGCTTCACCTTCTGCCAGCCGTTTCTGATCGCAGCAACGATCAACTACATCACCGAGCCACCAACCCCAGAAAACAAACGATACGGCCAAGCCTTGGTCGGGGCCTATGCCATCGTTTATTCGGGCCTAGCGGCCTCAACAGCGGCCTACTACCGTCAAGCTAGTCGACTGGCGACGGTGGTGCGATCGGGCCTGATCGCCATGATATCCGAGCAGACACTCAGGCTGAAGAGCGCGCAGCTGCAGGCGGGCAATGCAGTAACGCTGATGGGCACAGACACGGAGCGGATCGTGGTCAGCGTGCGCACCGTGCACGAGCTGTGGGCGTCGCTGGCCTCAGTCGGCGTGGCCATTTGGTTGCTGGAGATCCAGGTCTATGTTGCATGCGTGGTCCCGGCGGTGATGGCTGTAGGCTGTATTCTGGCGACCACCCCTGTCTCGGCTCGCTGTGCAGCGGCGCAGAAGAAGTGGGTGGGCCATGTCCAGGAACGACTGGCTGTCACTGCGGCAATGCTGGGCGATATGAAGGCTGTGAAGATGCTGGGGCTCGAGCGGATCTTGTACAAACTCGTCTCTGACTATCGCAAGGTTGAGCTGAGGGTCTCCAGGAAGTTTCGCACGCTGATGGTGGGGGTTGTTATGCTGTGTATGTGGTGTTGACTGTGTACTGTTCCAATGCCTTGGCTGTGTACTAACTTAATTGTATATCATTAGCAACCATCCCCCAGGATCTCACACCGTACATGGTGTTTCTGGTCTACACGATCATTGCACTGGCCAAGGGCGACATGCAGCTTCTCACAACGCAGGCATTCACCACTCTGTCCTTGATCTCGATCCTGACTGGGCCGCTGATGGGATTCATACAATCGGTCCCCCGAATCAGCCAGTCCATCGGCTGCTTTGATCGGATCCAGGAATACTGCTCTCGCGAGAGGACAAGTGGAATCTTCCATTCTGCGGAACCTTCTGATTCCATTGAACTGACTAAACCCTCCTTCACCACTGCTAAAACACGAACCGGCCAAGATTCACTGGTGACATTCCATGATGCATCGATTTCGTGGGAAGCAGATAGCGAGCCTGTCCTCCACGATCTCACCCTCTCCGTCCCCACCGGCAAGATCACCATGGTTATTGGCCCTGTTGGATGTGGGAAATCGAGCCTCCTCGAGACAATCATGGGCCAAACCCACGTCAAAGCCGGCTCAATCCATCGTCATCCAGGCGGTACAGCCTACTGCCCGCAGATCCCATGGATCATGAACACTTCCATCCGGGACAACGTCACCGGTGGGACGCAGGCAGACCAGAAATGGTACGACCTGACTATTGCCGCCTGCGCGCTGGCAGAGGACCTGGAGAAGCTCGCCGGGGGCGATCTGTACATAGCTGGGAGCGACGGCGTAACTCTCAGCGGAGGTCAAAAGCAGCGAGTGGTAGGTCTCCTTCAAATGCTACTACGATACCAATGTCTTCAGGACTGTGCTAAGATTCTTGCTGCAAGGCTCTCGCACGGGTGGTGTACTCACGACTGCCTCATGTCATCCTCGATGACCCTTTCAGTGGACTTGATTCTGGCAGTATTCGGACGATTGGCGAGCGCTTGCTTGGGGCGAATGGGCTCTTTCGGAGGGCCAGTGCTACGGTGGTTCTGTCGACTCACAACCGTCAGTACTGCATGTTACCTTTTGGCTTGACTGCTCAACTGATATCAGCTCAGGATCTCTTCTCCCTTATGCAGATGAGATCATTCTTTTAGAGAACGGCCGGAAAGCTATTCAATGCACATACCCAGAGTTGATATCCAGGCACCCGCAGTATACCCAGGCCAACGGGGATGACACTGAGAACACATCTGAAGGCGACGAGCTGCAGGGTGACACTGCTACTGATAAAAATATAGCTAAGCAGGTCAGCACCGGAGGCGCCGGGGAATCTGCTGATATAAAAGAGGATCTCACCAGGCGCGACGGAAGCTGGGGAATATACAGCTATTATTCCTGCAAGGCAGGGCTTCTCCAGGTCGGCTTCTTCGCCGTTTGCTTCCTTGCCTATGGGACCCTCACTCAGTTCTCTAGTAGGTCCATATAAATATATATATTGGTCAATTGTCGACTCGGCTGATTTTTCGTAGCGATCTGGTTACAGTGGTGGTCTGATGCCAACGAACACGATGCCAACTCGCATCTTGGGAAGTATCTCGGTGTCTACACCGTGATTTCTATGGCATCCATTCTCCTCATGGCGGCTGGAACATGGTAAGTTCTTTTTCTTGCTGATGCTGAGCCAGAGCTGACGATGCAGGCTGCTCCTTGTCGACATTGTGGGAAACACCTCTCTCGGTCTCCATTCGGACCTGCTGCAAACCGTCCTGAGGTAATGCAGGCCCTGGTGCGTGGTGTACACAGTGAGGTGCATACTGACGCTCGCCAGCGCCCCCTTTGCGTACTTCCAGCACACAGACACGGGCTCTATCCTGAACAGATTCAGTCAGGACATGGAGCTCATTGATTTCGCGCTGCCAGTCTTTGCCCTTAACTTCATCGAAGGTCACATCCTCTTCCTTTCTCCTCAACCCACTGGCCATCATACACTGACGAGTCCCACCCAGCCCTGAGCATTTGCATCGTCAGCCTGGTCATCCTCTGCATCATCGGCAAATATATCGCCATCGCCCTCCCCTTCATGTTGCTAGCCTTCTGGGCCCTGCAACGCAGCTACCTGCGCACGTCACGTCAGGTGCGTCTCCTCGACATCGAAGCCAAAGCCCCACTATACTTGCACTTCCAGGAGACGCTGCACGGACTCGGCGTCCTGCAGAGCCTGCAGTGGCAGTCTTCTTTCCACAGCCAATGCATCACCAGGCTCGACGCCACTACCCGGCCCTTCTATATGCTGTTTTGCATCCGGCAGGGCTTGAAGCTCGCTCTTGACCTGGTCGTCATGCTCTTTGTGGTCGCACTCGTTGCCATCGTCACCTCCCTCAAGGACCGGTTTAGTGCTGGCGGCATCGGCGTTGCATTGAACCTGGTCATCGCCTTCAGCTCGACCCTCAACACGGCCATCGAGTCGTGGACGCAGATGGAGATCTCTCTCGGGGCCGTCGCGCGCGTCCAGCGCTTTGTGGAAGAAGTTGCCTGCGAAGAAACCCAGGGCGTGGAGGATGAGTGGCTGACCGGGGCAGAGATCGTATTCGAGAACGTCGTTGCAGGATACAGGTATACCATATAGACACTATCCATTATTCAACAACGTCATATCACTGACAATATCTAGCCCCAATAGGCCCATCCTCACCAATGTCACCCTGCACATCCGCGCCGGCCAGAAAGTTGCCGTCTGCGGCGCCTCTGGCAGCGGCAAGACCTCGTTGATCCTGGCCCTCCTGCGTATGATGGACGTCCACCACGGCCGCATCACCATCGACGGCACAGCCCTGTCCGCCATTAAACCCACGGTGTTGCGCTCCCAGATCGCCGTCATCCCCCAAGACCCCTTCTTCATTCCCGGCACAACCCTCCGCTTCAACCTAAGCCCCACCCACAGCCCGCTGGTGCACGACGAGCGCATGGTCTCAGCGCTCCGCAAGGTTGGGCTCTGGGACCGGGTCCACCCGCTCGGAGGCCTGGATGCACTCGTTGATGCGCTGGAGTTGTCGTACGGCTCGAAGCAGCTTCTCGCCCTAGCTAGGGCGTTGGTGCTAGACCGACCGCTGCTTATCCTGGATGAGGCAACGAGTGGGTGAGTTTAATTTTCTATTTTTTTTTTTTTTTAACTACTCAGTTCCTGCCAGAACTAACTGGCTATGCAGTGTCGACTGGGAAACAGAAGCCCGCATGCTCGATATCATCGAGACAGAGTGCGCCACGCAGACCGTCATCGCGGTGATGCATCGACTGCGCCATGTCGAGCGGCTGGATCGTATTGCAGTGCTGCAGGACGGTCAGTTGATCGAGTTCGATGCGCCGGATAGGCTGCTGGCGCGGGAGTCGCGGTTTAGGGAGCTGTATACGATGTCTAGCCGGGGGGTATAATTAATATTCCACGAATGGAACCCACTGCAATATAACCGAAATTGCGAGAAATTGGCATGTTTTACTGTGGACAGCGGCAGCCAGGAAATGCGAGAAGAGAGCGTAGTCGTGGTGTCGTAGCCCTGCCAAGTATATCTTTTTGTTCCTGTAGAGAAACCATCCCTAAACCTCGGTCGAGGATTCCGGGACGGCCTTTTCACTGGCCACAGGTTGGACACGACGCGCCCTAGCTGGGGATGGAAACTCCGAGGTAATTTGAGTTCCATCATCATCATCGTCATCATCGTCCGAGCCAGACGCCACATTAGACAACCAGTCTTAGACAACCCCAGTTACTTCTCCGGACAACAGAATAGGGGCATCGCCGTTAGATCCATCATCCCAGGCATATAGACCTGGACCTAGATATTTTCAGCATGCTCATAGATTGCCAATGGAATTTGATGCTTGGAGTCGTCTTATCTCAGTTGTATTCAAGTGGTCGGAAGGCACATTTGCCTTCAGTCCACAGCGTATGGATTTCTGGACTCAGACCCATTTGATTGATAAGAGAATCAGTCTGACATTCAGGGTGGTCTTTGCCCTGGAAAATCTCTTTATTGCCAACTTTTAATTCTATCGCTTGTCCAGAAGTATTTGAACATCTCCCAGAACGGAGGGAGGGTTTTGGTGACATTTGAGTGCCGATTAGCGAGTAAGAAATGGGGGTAGATGTGAGCGTCATCATAGGGCGATGTCCCTCTAGCCACACATCTATACTCATCGCAGTCTGCAACCAGGTCTGTGAGCCTTTTCTTCCGGCCTGAAGATCGGCTGGAGCTGCTTAAATCTCCATTCCAGTCCTCGTCCTCGTCTTGAAATTTGGGCTCCTTCTGCTGCCAAATTAGAGGGAGTGAAACGCATGCATGCATGCAGAACTCTAAGAAGTGCAACGACTTCTCCGCTTCCTCGACAATCTTTTCCAACATTTCAATATCAGAAAGCATGAGAATAGCCCAGAATGCAGTCGGAACCGGTTTCTTATCAAGTACTATCGTGGAGTCTATCTAAGATGCGCATCCGGTGGGCTGAAGGTTCATTGTAGTTCTTGTCAGAGGCATAAATCAGGGGATGAGGGTGCCTGACCGGCCTCGCCGACTGGGCGATAAGGCGGGCCCGTCGAGATCCATCGACCTAGCCGGTATTTCAGCTCTGTCACTCATTCTTGGGAAAGTCAGCAAAATGCAGATGATGGTAAGGCGGATTCTTACTGTTCCACGGGCAATATCTCTGCTGAATATGTCCAGATTGGAAGGACTTGTTTGGTAAAATAGAGGTATTCCTGTTTCATCTATATAGATATCAATAAGAGTTGACAATTCCACTTGAAAGTGTCAATTTGAAGCCTTAGGGAAAAGAGACAAGGATGAAGAGAAAAAGAATTTATGGGTGCTGAAATGGCCAGGGTTGGACCCTAGATGAAGTCTGTCTTACTGTTGCCTGTCAACATGCATTGTTTGCCTTGCCATACAATTTTGCGTGCCGAGTCGAACATCCATAATGTATAGACACGCAGGGACCAAGTGGGGAGGCTGCTTTAGCTCCCGTCATTTTCAGCCAATAGCAGTACTTACAGAGGTGCCTAAGAACAGTGCTAGTAGAAGAGCGTTTATTCCTAAAGCGGTAATTGGAAGCTTTATAGTGAATATGGCAAGCGACTATGAATTCGCTAATCTAGGCCACGACAAACTCCAGTACATTAATCATCAAACTTGGACGCAACATTCCGCCTCTTCCCCGCAGCCATCATGAGGGTGATATCCAAGCAGACGTTTCATGGGGATCTGCTTTGGGCTCAACATCTCCTCGATCACCAAGTCGCCGTTGTCGTTGGGCTTCTTCTCCACGTTCTTCCCCACGTTCTTCTTCGTGTTCTCGATGACCTCGGGGAAATTAAAAAGGACGTATCTATCCGCCGGGATGAATGTGTTGTTGCGCACTGCATCGCGGAGAGCGAGTCCGTGACTCCCGCCAACGTCGACGATGGCTGCCGGCTGCGGTGCAACAGCGAGACCTTCCTGTAACCAGGTGAAATCATAAACGCCTTTCAAAGAGTACATTTTCCCAGCTATGTGCATGGAACACAAATATCAATGCGACATGCGGGACTCTGTGGCTGGGATACGCCTACTGCGTCTCATCTGATGACCCTGTGCCCAGGGGTAGCACTACTACCACTACGTCCTCTTCCTCATCCTCGACATACGTGCCTGCTCCGACGCAGACGGTGACCAGCACCACTGCGGGCTGTTATGCCTGGTACACGTGCGAGACTCCTGAGCAGAAATATGGAATAATGTTGGATCAAATTCGGTCTTGGAATACCTATATTGATGCGGCTTGTCACAATTTGTGATTGAAATATGCATATTGTGTCTCATCGAATGATCTGGTTACTGTTTCCTAGAGTTGGAGTACCCACAGTTTATAACCAATGTCCTATCTATAGCTTGAAGAAAAAATAAAATGACAGGGGGTAAAACTATGGTAGCAAATTTTGGTCAGACCCATCAATCCTTAGCTGTCTGACAAGGCAAGGCCAAGCTTGAAGATGCAATTTAAATCCAAATCAAGCCTCAGAGTTTCCAAGGTACAGTAAACCCGCTAAATTAAGTTAAATTGAGGCGTGGGGAATTCCGGTAGGTAGCTACCTGGAGGGACAACATAAGCATTCCGATATCACTCTTCCAGACCAAAACATTGGAACCATCACAATAACAATGGCATCCCTTTACGACCCCCTGATCTCATCCCGAACAACCCTCTACACCCTCCTCGTCAACCTCCGCTACATCCCCTCTGCACTCATCGTCCTGTCACCCCGCCATCCCCCCAACTCCATCAGCCGCGTTGCAGCAACGCAGAACGGGTTCAGCAAGGCCGCTGTCGATCTAGCATATCAGATCCCATACATTGAAGACGACAGTTACCGGATGAATTACGAGACTCGGCCGCTTTGTTACCTGGCGCTTACCCGAGACAGGCGAGGATGATCGCGAGCTTCTAGAAGGTGAAGGCGAAGATGGAGGAAACACTCCTTAAGTACTCTCCGGCCACGGGCTCCACCTTATATTAGTATGGTGGAGGCCGCCGCCCTACGCCGTTCTAAGACAGGAAATATGAGAGATCTGGGATTTCGCAGTGCCCCCGGCACATTACCTGCCCAGGGTTATGGGCCTATAAGAGGTGTAGAGGCAAGTGAGGCATCCTCTGTGATTAGCTGGGAAAGGTCCACAGCAATTGGTGCATTGTGGGATATCTGTGGAGGGAGGGTGGGAGGCCTCTATATAGGTGGTTACACCACAGGAGTCTGCACTGGCTTCTATGTGCAGATTCTGGGGTTGTGATATCTCCAGCACTGGGCACACTGTTGGATATGGGGCTGAGGGGCTTTCTTTTTTGGGTGTAGGGTAGTCCCAAGGAGGCGGATGGTGGGTGGTACTTTTGATGCCTCTTTCTCAGGGAGTATAAGGACTAGTATCGTCGTCGTATAGGAGCGAGGCTCCGTCGTCGTTGTGTTTCTTCTTTTCTTATATCGTTTCCTTACTAGATCGGTTAGTGCTGTGCGGTACAGCGGCATCATTTTGGTATATTCATCCCTGAGATCTCTCGATCACAACCCGGTTCCTGTCGCAGGGAACAATGCAGTACGCCCCCCTTTACACTATCTAGGCCCTGGTAGTGTTGTGGGGTCTTGGGAATGATGAAAATTGCCCATTTCTCCTTTGGCTCCGCATGGGAGCCTTTTATTATATTCTGTATGTCTTCCCTCTTGCTTAGGAGAAGCTGGCTACTGAGGGTATCCTTTGGTCTAATAGCTAGGCCTGTGGGGACGTGTTGTACCTCCTGGATGGATTGGGCATGTATGGGGTCAAGTTAAGCCCATAGGAACTGGAGGAAGAGGTATAGGGGTGGCTTCCATTTAGGGTTGGGCTTCTTCAGGGCTGCATGTGGCTTTGGGGGTATGGCTCCTAAGCAGCAGCATATGTTTATGAAGAGCTATCTGTAGTCAGTCTTTTCTTGGTGGTTGATTTGAAGAAGTAGTCCCGGATGAATGCCTGTATTGTGGTGCCAAAGGTTGCTGCTTGTGATCCATTATGCTTTTCTCTGAAGGCCTCTATCTGCTTATTAAGTAGGGCTGTGAGCTCCAGCATGTTCTTATGCCCTGTCTCCATTGGTTAGGATACAGTATCTGTGGCAGCGCGGACTGCTTGTGTGAGTTGGCCTTGGATCTGGCATTTTGGTGAAGAGCTTCAAAAGGTGACACTCTTGAGGCATGGGGCTGCTGCCAGTTCGGGATGTGTCACTGGCTGTATCTGACCCCATGGCGGGGAAATTGGGGGATGGAGATGACAGGGGAGGGGGGGATTAGTCTCTGTTCAGTGTCCAGAAGGGTGGTGGTGGTTTTTTGGGCGTCTCCTGCCTGAGATGCTTGTTGGTGCTTCGCTGGGGGGTGGTTGATGCGCGTAGGGGCAGCGTGTCGGGTGGCCTGTCTCTAGGTCCCTGACGCATTATGGGCGCCATGGGGCAGAGATGAAGAAGAGGTGGATGAAGATGATACTTCGACGTGAAACTGTAGTTGAACCAATCGCTATCAGAGTATGACTAGTGTTAACTAGGAAGAAGCTAAACATGGGAACCACCAAACACTTCCTCTTGGCAGGGATGGATCATCACGTGATACTATCTTTAGCCGCTGAGTCAGCAGGTCACCTGGTGATAAACTCGATCTTCTCCTCTCGACAAGTTGGCGCTTGCAGTCGCATCCATCCACTCGCTTTCCTTTCTGTTCATCCAGTCCTTTTCTTTTTCTTGTTTCTTTTGGATCCTGCATTGTTGCTCATTTTTTCTGTCCTCCTCGCGTCCGTAATTATCCTGTTAGAGTTTTGCATGGGCTTGACGGCGTAGTTGTGTGATTCTCCTATCCTTCCAGCGGAAACAGAAATGGCGACGCAACCAACTAGGCAGTGGGGTGTCACCCCTCCTATCTCAACAATTCTTCCAACTCCTCAGGAACTGGCTGCGAATGATGACCTGATTGCGGAGCTTAAGGCTCAGAATAACTTCGAGAGTCCTGCCGAGACCGAACGGAGGTAAGTCGATGCTCAAACGGAGCTCGGAGCGTCGGAGCCAGGGCTGACCTTCATTTCATTGTAGACAGCAGGTACTCCATCTAATCCAGCGTGTTACTGTCGAATTCGTCAAGGTTGTCAGTCGTAAGAAGGGTTTGTCTCCCGCCGCCGTCGATGCTGCAGGGGGCAAGGTGTTCACTTATGGAAGTTATCGCCTTGGAGTTTATGGACCTGGTATGCTCCCTCTGCACTTTACTGATATCATCAAATCCATGGTAGAGTGATGTGCACTGACAAAACTGTGCGGTCTAGGTTCGGATATCGACACCCTCGTTCTTGGGCCGAAACATGTAGTAATCGACGATTTTTTCTCCGACTTTCCTCCCACCTTAGAGAGAATGGCCCCCCAAGGGGCTATTGAGAAAATGACTCCTGTGCCAGATGCCTTTGTGCCCATCATAAAACTCGAATTGTCAGGGATTAGTATCGATCTCATTTTTGCTCGTCTTATCCTACCTACAATTCCTCTTAACCTTGACCTGAAAAACAACGATTATCTAAGGGGGCTGGATGAAAAGGAAGTTCGATCTCTTAACGGGACTCGTGTCACTGATGAGATCCTGGAACTTGTTCCTCAGCAGAAGACGTTCCGCCTTGCGCTACGTGCCATCAAGCTCTGGGCACAACGTGAGTACCATTCACCTGGGCTAGCAACGCATTCCGCTAAACTTTACTTTCACAGGCCGGGCTATCTACTCGAACATCGTAGGCTTTCCGGGTGGTGTTGCTTGGGCAATGTTGGTGGCAAGGGTTTGCCAGTTATACCCCCAGGCGACAGGTTCCGTGATCGTGGGCAAGTTCTTCCGAATTATGAACAAGTGGGCATGGCCCCAGCCCGTGTTGCTGAAGCCCATTGAAGATGGCCCTCTGCAGATGAAAATTTGGAATCCACAGGTAAGACCTGACCGTCAGCTTTTCAATTGCCATGTCGCTGACCCCAACTGCAGATATATCACGGCGATAGATTTCACCTAATGCCCATCATTACGCCAGCCTATCCTTCCATGTGTGCCACTCACAATATATCCTTGTCTACAAAGGCAGTGATTCTCCGTGAGCTTCAGCGCGGAGGTGATATTGTAGACAGGATTTTCCTCAAACAACTTACGTGGAATGACCTTTTTGCTCGCCATTCGTTCTTTACCCGCGACTACAAGTACTACCTTAGTATCACAGCGTCTAGCAAAACCAAGGAAGCGCATTCCATGTGGTCAGGCCTGGTTGAGTCGAAACTTCGACATCTTGTCGGGGCTTTGGATAGGAAAGCGACGATTGGGGTAGCTCATCCGTTCCCGAAAGGGTTTGAGAGAGTGCATGTTGTCACCGAGGATCAACAAGCGGATGCTGTCAAAAGTGGCTCAACCCAATACCAAGTTCAAAACATGAAGACGGAAACGCTTAACGAGACAAATCCTGCCGTAAATAGTGCTGCGGCTCAACAGGAGACCCCACAGCCTGAGGAGAAGACTGACAATGGCACCCGAACTCTTTACACCACTACTTACTACATAGGTCTCGAAATAAAACCTCTTCAACCAGGTATGATAACCACCACCTTGTTCCGACTTGGCTGACTTGAAAAGGTGCCTCGAGATCGTTGGATATCTCGGCCGAATCTCAAATCTTCAAGTCGACGTGCACTTCGTGGCCCGGATATCAGCCAGGCGTCGACGATCTGACAATTACGCATGTTCGAAAGTAAGTTATCATTCTAGCTGTCTGAGATCGAACAGTTTAACACTTTGGATAGTTTCGATTTACCCGACGATGTCTTTGAGCCTGGAGAGACTCGACCAACACGACCCAAGAGGAAGGTCGTCAAGAAGGCCGAATCGGCCGCTCAGAAGAGAAGTATTGACGCTCTGGACGTAAGTGCACGCAGTATAACTGAAATTGAACATCTAACCTCCTACTTGAAGGCAAAAAAAAAAAAAAAAAAAAAAAAAGAGCATTCCAGACTACCCGGAACTGAGAATAACTAATACCATATATTGTATACAGGAACCGACACAACGCCACGCCAAACGCCAGGTAACGTCGAATGGAATTTCGAGCACTGCGACTCCTGCTTGAAAAACGCCAAACGATCGATCATTAACACGCCTGGGGCCGGTCCCCATAGGCAAGACCCTCCATACTATCCCTCGGAAATAGATTTGAACCCCGCACATAACCCTGCGATTCTCATCTATGGTGCTTTCTTTTCTCTGAATACCGCGTGATGCCAGCTGATTCTGACTCGCAGCGTGCAGTTGATTTAGCGGCTCGCCATACTTCTGACGAGCTTCACAACTCAAGCCAGGAGCTACAAGGTTGGTTTTCTTTCTCATATACCTTGGCCCTTTACACAGCCAGTGGCCTGCGTTTGAGCAGACTACTTGGCCATGAGGCGTCTAAGATGCAAGAAACTGAACATAAAAAGAGAAAAAAGGAAAAAAGAAGAAACGAAAGAGAATTAAAAACAACGCCTGCACTGAGTGAGTGAGAAATTCTCCCTCTCCCTCTCTATTGTGTCAGTGGTATTGCGCTTGTTTCTGCAGACACTTGCCGGTGATCTGTAACTTGTTGATACGCCTCTATTTCCATATCTTAGGTAGCTTTGTTTGGTCTTGTGCCAGCTAGAAATTAGTGAAATAAACTGGATTTTAGATGGCCTACGGGCCACAGCAATAACTACATGGTCTATCGAGTATAGAGCTATAGAAGAGATATACAGTCTGTCTGCACCACGAAGCTCGACACCTCCAACAGAAGCGAGGCGGTCACACCCGTTCGCTGACTTTGATTGTTCCTGCAAATAGTACTGTCAGTTTTCCTCCCACGGCTGAGGTAGCGATGAAGGAGGAAACAATACCTCAGGATCATCCCAGAAAAGAACCCCAGCAAACAAATTTTCCTTGCCATTAGAACTAGTCCCACTCAAAACGGCCAGTCCACTCTCCCTCCAGATATCCCGGACGTTACTATAATCTTCCGTGCTGGGAACAGTAACCCGCACGATCTGGGCAACCTCTTTCGAACAAAAGTCAGTCGGGATATGCCGGTCACCGTTATACAGCTCCAGCATGGGCGGGCCATTGGCGATGACTTTCATGGCCTGTCGGAAGTCCTTGACTTGGTCTGATTTCAGAAAGTCCTGGAATTTGGATTGGGATTCCCATTCTGGTTTATTTCCGCGGAAGAATTAATGATCAAGACTGCAGTAGAATGAAAGGGGGATTATTCACCGATTATGACCAGATTTGTAAATTCTGTTCTGGCATTCTTGTTCTGGTGATTCTTGTAAAATAGTATGCTGCCCTGAGATGCTGCTGTTATTCCCGGGTTGGGATGGGTGAGTTTGTTGGCAATTACTGGCCAGTGGCTGTTGAAGACTTCTTGGTCCTGGGTGGGACTGAGGAAGGCGATCTCGATGAAGCTCATGGTTATCTTGGGGTAGATTCTTGAGTTGGGATGCAGTTTGTGGATGGGGAGGTTGAAGTGAGGGACAAGAACGCAGCTTTGGTGACACAAGACACAACTGCACATCTCTTACAGAGTGTATATTATTACACCTTTCTCTCGTTTTCTAAAATAAAGTCAAGTTCCCCGCTTACGTGCGGTTTAAATTTTGACTCTGTTAAGCTGATCTTTGTCCTCTATGTCAGCGTGCTGACGCGTCTCTGCAGAACCCTAATAATCATATCTACGCCGCAGCCGAGAATGGCTTCAGTCGCTATGCCAGCTCTCCTATCAGGGATGATCAGAAGGAGAGGTAGTTGAGGGATGCCATATTCGGTGGGGGTGGAGGGCTGTCGCCGATGGGCTGGATGTAGAGATGGAGAAAGAGGACTCTGGCTGGTTTTCGGGGGAATAATATCTAGATGTTCTAATGCAAGCTCAAATCAACTCGATAGACGATGGAATGCAGAATAATCATCACTTCACCCGGTTGTATATAACATCATGACACATGGGAAGAACAGACAAGAGGAAAGTAAAAGCACGTCCAGTCCATCAGTAACACCTTCAGCGCCTTGGCATGTGCAGAGAGGGATATATGAAATGAACCATGGCAGGAGCTAGCAGAGACAGAAGAGCATGATGGGAATGCATGCAGGGAATCCAACAGAGTAGTTAAAAAAGACCAGATGCACCGACTCAGAAATACCGGCCCCATATACCTCGAACACTTAGCACAGGAGACGGCAGATATATCCAGAAGAATAAAAGAAATTCGCAATCAGATTATGCCGAATCAAATCAGGATATGAAACGAACGTCCTACCCGACCACGCTCCTGAAACTCAACGCCTCAAGGAACCCACCGAGATCCTCTCGTTGCACTTCCACCACGCAATGTTCGAAGCTGTCAATGCGCACCCGGGTGTTGGTTTCTTGTACGACTTCCTGGAATGCAAGACCAAATCGGTTTCGGAGAAGATGCTGGTTTCCATGTGCCTGCTCCCCTTCAGACTCGGACTCAGAGGACTCAGATGACGATTCCTCGGTATCATCGGCTTCTTCCTCTTCTTCTTCCTCATCATCTTTTCCTCTTTCGGCTCGTTCGGCAGTGCGTTGGGCCCGGCGCTCTTCCCGCTCCTGTCTTTTCTTTTCCTTCGCTTCTTTCTTCTTGCGGCGCTCCTCTTGCCGTTTAGACATGGCAGCATAATCAATCACTCCGCCGCCACCACCCGTGCCCACAACCACGTAGAGATCTCTATCCTCATCAAGCCCTGCCAGCACAAGAGGGGTTCCTGCTGCTCTCTTGCGGCCAACTTTTAGAGAGGCACCCTTTTCCCTTTCTTGGACGCTGATGGCCTCTCCAATCCACAAAGCAAGTTTGGTTAACGCTCCAGGGTTCGTGAAGAGCTTGACATCGGGGCCATCCTTCACCACAGCAATGCGGAATGCGCGCAAATGGCGGATCTGATGCTTTGACAGTAAGGATGTACCTGTGCGCAATATAGCACGGTGGAGATGCTGGGCCAGTGGGAGAGCCTCGAGAAGCAACGTAGGAGCCTCCGAGGTCAACGATAATGTATCGTAAGCAGTCCAGAAGCGAGGCAGGAGACTGGACATATCAGACCATGCTGAACCAGGAGGATCATTAGAGTTATTATCGTTCCTTAGTCCGGATACATGTTTCGTGTCCCACGAGGAGCCAGCGTCTTCCGGTCCGACCTCGAGGATCGCACCAACTATGACCCCGACGTCCGTGGCCGAGAGACAAGCCTTCCAGCCCCAGCAACGCACAAATCCCCAACCTTCCCGGGAAGCGGCATGGCCAGAGGCCTCAGGTGGGACCAACCCATCCAACCCGTACATGGGGGCATATTTCAATAGGCGCTGTCGTAGAACCCGTTTCAATTCCATATCCATATGGGTGTAACTCTGGCGGCACTGGCTGAGGCTTACGCCCATTTTAGCCAGAAGTTTGTGTAGTCGTTTCCGTCCATTCTCTGTCCAAACGTGAAGTCTGGACGCAAGATAAGGGCTATGCAGCATACTGTCATACAGTGACCAATGCCTCACGAGAAGAAAACGGGGCTCGGGAGAAAGGCGAATCGACTTGTCTGTTGGAGATCTTGCAGTAGTGGGAATAACTCCGTTTATTTCCCCGCGTATATCGCGATCTCGTTCGTATGGATCGGGAGGATTGAGACGATGAACCTCGTCTCTTAGTATTTGGCGAACTCGCTCTCCACGTTCCCCACCCCAGCCTGCCGATCCCCCAGATTCAGATGCGCTGGAAATTCCAACTCCGGACATCGTACGCCCACTGAGTTCCAAGCTAGACACACCGACAATGGCTAACCAGAGTAAATCATTGTCTTCGCGTCCAAGCTCAGATGCAAGGGAATATACAAGAGACGAGATAGGTTCTGAATAAGATGTTCCGGAGGAGTAATAAGCGTGTAATACAGCCTCGTGTTTCCTTTTAAGTCGGATCAATCGTCTTCTCAAAGAACGCGCTGAAGGCTGCTTCGGTGCGACAGGGGAGAGAGGATCCGAAACAGGAGTGACCGAGCGTGAGGAATTTGAAGAGTCATGCAAGATCTGCCGTTGGTTGCTAGGGGAGGAAATAATAAATGAACCCTGGCACAATCAGTCTTGAGTAAGATGGAAAAAGGGCAATATAACATACAGAGTCACTTCTCCTTCGCCGACGAGGTGGTTCATCATAGTCATCGGATTCATCACCATCCTCGTGCCCCGACCAAGACTTTCGTTTCTTGCCACCCAGTCCAGGATCATGCCCTAAATCATCCTCACTGTCTGAACCGTCACTCTCGTCATCGTCCTCATCCACCTCAGGCATTTCCATCAATGCCCAATAAGCTTCCCTTTCACGTATCAATTCCTCCTCAATATCCCCATCGTCGTACACAAAGATACCGCCAGACCCTGACGCGTAGGATTGACTAACACAGCCTTTATCAACACCGCGTCCTTTCTGCCGCGCAAGCACGTCCGTCTGTTCCGACGACCGATTCATCCCAGGCTGTCCACCGAATACATTCCCCAGATTCCAGGGCCTTCTGGAATCAAACACCCAGACCTCTACGCCTCCCATAACATCCGCGTCGTCTTCCGCGTTCAAACATAGTATTTCGCTCAAATCAACAAGTCCGCCAACCCCTAGGCAGACCACAACTCCTCCACCACCCCCGTTACTGGTCTGCATGGGCTTGACCAGCTCCTCCCCCGCGCGAGCCAGGTCTCCATATCCCACAACCGGTTGGATCTTGTGGGGTATATAATCGCGTTTCAACAAGGCAGTGAGGATACGGCACGCGCAAAGAGCATCCGGCTCGAGAGCCACGAGAATCAGAACCGGTGGGGAGAGCGGATGGTGCGATTTAAGGAGTTGTAGGTATAGGTGCGAGATTAATCGGCGAGGAAGATACATGGTAGGCTAATGGAGACGGGAGGGATCATGGAATATGCGACAAATTCGGGCGAGAAAAAAGAGATGTTGTAACAAGGTCAGGCCCTTGAGAGGCCCTTTTCAGTGCTCAAGAAGCAATTGTGGTACGAGAAACAACTGCAACTGGCAGTCATTAAATCGATGCCGCATTCATCGTTGGCATGGAGTATTATGCGTTCTGGCAACGCAAAGCAAGGCGCGGGTCAGAGACGCGTCGAGGCACGTGCGGAGAAAGCCCGCCCGCGCTAAACCCTACTGGAAAACCCTATGGATCGGATCACATATCATATTTGATGCTCTGTAGAAATGATACTCGACCATCGATGGACTCGTAGAAAAGAACTGTCACATTTAAGTTTATGAGGGTTTGCTTGCTAATGAACTATCAATGCCATGGACCAGAATAGGTAACGCCGAATGCGCCATCTTAGGCCCTACTCCAATAGCGCCCTATAATACAGTAGACTGTGCTTCAGGCGATCCACTGGTATCACGAAAACCAAGACTGAAAAACATAAAACCCAAAAAAAACCCAAAAACGGGACATTCGACAGATATATATACAGGAAAATCGAGGTGTAACAACTAAAGACGCGAACCAGAAAAGGCACCCGATCTCTATAAACCATTCTGAGCGAAGACCGGGGATCAAGCAGATTTGCCGATGATAGAGCCTGTTAGCCAAACAGCAGCAAAAGTAGCCAAAACGGAGACGCCAACAAGACGCTTTTCCCAGTTGCTTTCATCGGTCATCTTCGTAGCCCCGGCATTTTTCCTTCGCAAAAAGTACGATGACTGCGGCAGCGATGAATCCGAGCTGGTAACTGAAGCATTACCGTTCTTACTAGATTGACTCTGAAGGATAGAGCGGTATGTCTGATCACGTTGGCGCCATTTCTCTGCCAACCGAGCAATCTCCTCAAGGTCTTCTTTCAAAGATCCTGGCTCCGTCGAATTTGCGTTTTCGACTTCCACGTTCTGCGCATTCCCGAAGAAGTCAACCACCCTGCGTAGGCGGCCCTCCCGCTCACCACCGGGAAAAAGATCCCATCGCACGCCTGGTTGAGAGTGGATCTTAGACTCATCATACGAGTCGAACAAATCCCCCAGCGTCAACTTCGAGTTGGCGTTGGTAACCTGTGTTTCGAGGAACTCGAGGACGTAGTACGTCCAGCGGTCAATAACCGCGACCCCGACGTCACTATCCGCGTGATGGGAATAAGAGGATTGGTCAAGAGCACTAGAGCCTGTCGCGATGATGTTTGGAGAATAGAAATGAGTGTACATAGTATTGGCTTGGCAGGTATCGATCATGAATAATAATTCGTGATAACGTTTCTTCTCCCACATCTGTCCAAAGGCATCTGCCAAATCCCACGCGCCGATCTCCTCGGAATCTTGGAACTTCAGGAATTGGTCACCGCCGTGGCCTGTCATGTACACAAGGACATTACTCCCTGCATCAGACCCTAGACGCTTGCTGCGCGGCACATCCTCATCTAGTCTATCGGTTAGAAGGCGAATAAAATTCTCCACGGTCACCTCGTAACCGCGATAGTCCACCTCGATATTATCGCCGTAAAGATCAACCGCGCGGTCTGCATTGCTGTATACGGTGCCCGGGAAGGCGTTGCGAGGGTTACAGGCCATGTCATCGGGCAACATTAGGATTATCTGGGAGTCGGGAATCCCCAGACGCTTAACGGTGCGGTACAAGGAGAGGACATTAGCGAGATGGCGATAATTGAACCAAAAGCGGGATGTCGAAACAAGGACGGCCCAGTTCGAAGTATGTTCTGCAGAGACGGGCGATGAGGCGCAAAGGATCAGAAAGACGGAGACCGCCCGAAGGAGGATAGACAGAAGATGCATGCTGGACAGGGGTGACTGAAGAACTAGAGCATGGTCAAATCGAATAGATAGACAAGGTGTTGGCTCATCTCCGGGGAAATGGGCTTATTACTGAAGTATCAAGGAGCGCTGCATGGGGAGAGAGCTGGAGAGTTCAACTCAGGAACAAGGGAAGCATCATAGGATTAATAATCAACACCATGTGATTATATAATACCACGTGACAATAAGTGGGGCATTTTGCTAGTGGAGGTGTGTCTAACCTATTTTGGATTAGCGCGCATCAACACCGTTTATCTATACTCACGCTGTACTAGGAGTACTCCATACACATGCTGGAGTTGTCTACATTTCTTGCAGGAGTTTTGATTCCATTATTTATGTTTTATCTCTGCTGAGACAGAGAGTTTGTACCCAAGTAACTCAAATGCCCAGTGAACGAATCTCCCTGGAGTTTGTTGAAAGATGCATACTCTCCCTAGGCTGAATCTCCAGCTGTACAGTGTACAGTCCCTGCCGCACCTGCAGCTTTTGTCTGCTTCTGGGAGAGTGCCACGCCGCCTTTGACTGTTTCGTGCTCACTCTACTTCTCTCATCTCTCCTTCACGCGCTGCTTCTATCCCTACTGCCACCAACTTCTTGGCAACACATTTACTCCCTTTCTTTACCAGACTCATTACTTCCTTCCTGTTGCTTTCCTATTCCCTAGAGTTTCTCATCATTCCATGTTATATGCAGCGCTCTCTTCATCTCTCTTGGAACACGATCCAGAGTGTGCAATTGACAATCCACCTTCTCTGCTGAGGCCGGAGGAGATTGCTGTTGATCCAGATATCTCTCCTTTCTCTTGCATAGACCCTTCCCTGATACCAGAACGCCCATTTAGCCTGTGCTGCCCTACCAAATCTACCTGTGCCAGTACAGCTGGTGAATTAACTGTACATAGCATGGCAACTAGCAAGCCAAGACTCCTCTTGCTGCCGCCAGAGACATTGGAGCACATCTTTGGATATGTAAGTTGCTCTATTGCTTTTTTTTTCTCCTCTTTCCTTATTTTACACCTCTTTCCTTATTTTACACATGATAACTAGTTGCTACCACTACTTACATGTGAGGATGCAATGTTACCAGGCTACTCCAAAAGATCTCTTGAGCCTGTCACTCGTCTGCCGGCTATTTCACCAATTGGCTACTTCGTTACTGTATCGCAATATTAGGCATGTCTTACCTGTCGGTAGCGGTAGCGATAGGACTGATCGGCTTAAAATTGATCGTCTCGCAGCAGTGCTAGAGACCTTGACCACAAGTGATTACAACTATGCCAGATTTGTCAGGGAGATTTCCATAGACAGTACATCTGCTCCAGTTTCTAGTGGCATCTCAGCGCTCCGAGGAGATGGGGCAATAATGAGCCCGATTATGCCCGTGGGAGGCTTTTCAGTTCTCTCTTACTAGCAGTTTTGAAAAAGGTTGCGGTATTGGAAACCTTCAGGTATGTCTTATTGTGGTTTCCCAGTGTGAAATCGCTTCTCACTACTTACTCTTCGTAGATGCAACTTGCGTATGGAGATACATCAGTCCGTTTTTGCAGCTCTCAGCAAGCTACCAAGTCTCCAAAATTTGCACGTTCGGCTGCCAGTTGCATCTGCCGTGGGCTCCACTCCGGTCTATGGCATGCCTTTTGGGGTGTCACCACCCATGGCTTTTCATAGCAGCAGCCACCATCACCATCATCATCATACCCTTCATGATCCCGATTATCTCCCAGATGAGTCCATTGTAGAGGGCGCGGGTAACAAACCTTCCAAGAAAACGACCGGAGATGGAATACTATTTGCCCACTTTTCCGGTCTGAGAAGCTTGGCCGTGTTGGAAATGGACGACTTGGAACGTGTCCCTGAAATAGCACAGTGCATTTCGTCCTCATCTTCGACACTCAAAAGCTTGAAGCTCTCATTTTCTGACAGTCTTGCTTTAAAGGCACGGAAAAAGTTCCCATCAGGTACATCAGACTCGGATTCCGCCTCTGATGTGGATGATTTTGGTGGTCCAATACCATTGGTGCCGCAACCTGCCTTCGTCAACACAAGTCCTGGTTTGGGTCCATCTGCTACAGGCCCCTCCACAGAAGCCGACGTTCGCAGGGAACGAAGCGACCAAGAAAGTGTTCTTGCTCAAATCTTTGGCTTGGACGAATCTGTGTCCCAACAGTTTCCCCACGTAGCTCTTGACAAAGCCGTTGCAGCTGCCAGCCAGGAAACGCTAGGAACTTTGGGGAAAATAACTTGGCGTAGTGAAGATAGATTATTTGTGAAAGAACTACACCAGGCCGCACAAGAGCTGCTTAAATCTGGTGAAAAAGTGCCAAGCAAGGTCTTGCAGGCGTTTCTAAAGTTACGCAATGCAGCTACTGAATATCTTGAATGGGCAGATAAATCACGTTCTTTGAAAGTGAGCAGAAGCTCGCCTCCTGGTGATGAGCTTGTTGGTAAGGATGCAGACGTTCAGATGATCTGCAAACACCAGATCGCCCGCAGTGGCAACGAACTTCTGGAGGGATCTATTACTGATTGTCAAATAGGTAATGTGCGAATTACGGTTGCATCTGTAGAAGACAACACTCACGATACTGGGGCCATAAAAGATGAAGGTAACAGCTTTGGCTTATCCGTGAAATGCTGGGATTGTGGTAACCTCTTATGCCTAATTCTGAGACTAACCATTCAGTTTCGAGTAAAGATATCGACGAGGACGCGAAAGCTCCGGCTGTCAACTCAAAGGGCGTATATCCTAAACTGGCCGATACCTTATCCGATGTAATTGACCTAGATCATCCTGACGACCTTGAGGATGCGGGAGAAGATCAGGAGTTTTGGGGTACTGACGATGGTCATGACGACAACAAGGATCAATGCTTGAATCCTAGCCTTTCGGAGCATAATGGGAACGGCTATAATACTATGGCAGAAGGACATCAAATATCATCAGACACGAAAGGCAAAAAGACAACCAGAGACCTGCCGAATTCAGTCAACTCCATCGAGGGTGAACCAAAGCATGAAGTGGCTAGCCAGTCTATAGAGGACTATATTCGAAAAACTCATGGGATTCCCTTGGAAAGCCTTTCTATCCATCTCATTCCAGTGAAACCAGCGGTCCTTTGTAGCGCTGTCGACATTTCCATCCTGAAGCATCTATCCTTACTGAACGTTGGCCCACAGCGCAACATTTGGACAATGTTTCAGAAAATTCCTAACTGCCAGCTGACGTCTATTTATACAGACGATGTCACACAAACGTTTCTGTCATTCGTTAACGGCCTTGACAAAGTTACCGAACTCTTTTTGATTGAGCGCAGTGGTCAATCAGCAGTTCAGCCTTTCGCACCGAAAACCACCGTCAAAATCGAGGACATTAGACAGCAAATTTTGAAGAAGCATATGAAGAATTTACGTAGACTAGTGATTCGCAACGATGAAGATTCGAGCTGGGCACTTAATTCGAAATCTGTCCGCTGCCTGACAAAATCTGGATCAAATCTGATTGAGCTTTCAGTTGGCCTAAAATCGAGTGGTTTTGTAAGTATCTGCAGTTATACGTCATTTATTTCGAACCAAGCCTGCTGAAAGCTAATGCTTATGGCGCACAATGCTGACACCCCTTTTTTGAACAGCATCGTCTTATGCAAGGAATATCTGGGCTACAGGCCCTTATAGCCTTGCAGCTTTACTTTTTTAAGTCCGATAGCTGCCGTTGGGTTTTACGAGAGCTGCGATTTTGTGTTGTGGACCACATCTTGCATCACTCAACGCTCCGTTTAGAATATGTGGCAGTGTGTCATCCGGAGCATCGCTCGCCGGTCGTGTCCCAATTGATAAGAAAACCAGGTCAACAGTCTAGCTCAGGCGATACATCTGAACCAAGGGGACAGGGATTGTCTAATATCAATCCTACATCTGCTTCTTCATCATCGTTGACAACGTCAACCCTTCACGAGCAGCCAGGAGATACTTCCGATGAAAGTGACGACGGGACTGACCCGTCTTCTTCGCCTCAGATGTACATGAAGTCTGGCCTTAGGCTCCAGGACGTTATTGGCATTAAGATGTGGGAGAAGGAAATATGGAATCTAAAACTCTAATCTCTTGCCGCCGTGATGGACGAAGCTACGATCAAATTGCGTCCAACAATAATAACAAAGTCGTGGTTTGGTTGATTTTCCCTCTTACGATGCTGTTCTGCTAGCCATCGGCTGGCCCTCCTGTTTTCTCTCCGATTCAATATTTTTTACATGCATTGGAATCATTAGTTCTCCTACCAATCGTTGCGGTAATCATTCTCATACCAGGGGACCCAAAGGATGAGATGGCTTGGGAGTGGTTGGTGTATTATCAAAGCCAGAACAAATAACCAAGGCTCAGCACAGTTGGATTTCTAAAGGAATAGACGGTCGTCCGTTGGTTATTCCTGTAGTTGTATTTATGTCATTCTGACGACAATCATGAAGCTCCGGTATCATGAAACAAACTCGAGATTCAGGACTCGACGCCCGCGCAGTACCCATCTAAGACTCTCAATATCCTGGCCATGTCAGAACCCGAAGATTGGCTCTCCCCTGCTAATGTGTTTCTTCAAAGAGAAGTCTACCGACTGGGCTCGGCTCCCGGTCTTAGCTCTCTTCCCCCAGGCCCTGACAAGGACTTCCTAATCTTAACCTGGGGTTTAGTTGTGTACCGTACCACCTACGCTCCAGACTCCCAGCGTCTCATCAAAGTCTTCCTGAGAAGGCTAAACGACGAAGTCAAGACATCACTCCCGAAGATCCTCCCTGGGAGTCCGGAGCAGATGCGCATGCTAGAGCGAACTTACTCTTCCAAAGTGTTCAGCTCCGAGGAAGCGTATGATAGCGCCGACGAAATCACTATCCGTGAAGCATTCCATGATTGGAAGATCTCCCTTACCTTGCCGGCGATTGAGTTGCCCGTGAGACTCAGGGTGTGTCTAGTTGTCGACGATAATGCTCTGGCCAATCTCACGGGTTCGCTGACTGCATCTTCACTGGTTAATGAGGACACGGATGTCACCATGTGTCCAGTCAAGGTTATTGAGGATAATTTTCCGAATTCGCAGCTGGAAAACGATTTTCGGAGAGAGGGTTATGATGGTTGGACCCGTGTGGTTTTGTCGTCACTGCTGGAGATGTATAAGGGCTTATGCCAGGGGAAGTGTCTCGCAGATTACCACAAGACGGGGCGGGTATATCTAGGAGACGGCAGATGGAGCTAGACGGCCAATATTATGGCTCTGTCCTTACGATATCTCCGTCCTTTCTTTTTCTTTTCTTTCCCGAGTTCAACCGTGAGACACGAGCTGGAGCTGCCATACGCCGCCGCAGACTTCCAGAACCTCCAATCAATCCGTTGTCTGCAAAGTACCTATTCCATGACCATAAGAGCGTTTACTCAGGTCTGCACTGATCGATCCGATAAACTTGAGCCTCTGGTAGTATGGTTCCTTCCTATACCAGTACCCTAAACTTATCCGTTACAGGGAAATATCCCATCCTCTCTCCGTCATGCATGAGGCAATCTCTATTTGCTCGGCCAAAGCTGTCCAACATGAGAAGGTTGGGTGTATTGCATATTTAAATATACCAAGAAGCTCACCAGACCGGGTCTTTCTGTCACACATTTATCCCCATTCTTCTGCGTTCAATGCGTCGACTCGCTCTTTTGTCACTATTTATGCATGCGTTTCTGGCTTTATTCTGGTATCGCAACATATCAACTTGCTCCTTCAGCATCATCTCTCAGTCACTTTGAAAACTTAGCTGTCCAGTTAAAGAGGCATGATGCAGATTCAGCATCACCGGGTCATTCCCGGCATTAGGTATGGAATTCCTTGCAAGGAAAAATAACATGGAAAAGAAGCATTTTGATGTACTTATGACGAATCCCGTCGATCTTACAGGAGAGATAAGGTTAGCCATCCGCTCCTTGTCTCCTCGATGAACTTCATTGCTCTGTCACTCTCTGGATCCCTGCAGAGATAATAATAATTCAGTCAGAATTCACGCGCGGCACTATGATCAGGCATGTATGTTCCGTAACAAAGCCTTTCACTCCCTGCCCTCACTATCAACAACTGAGGTGCACTACTATGCTCATTACCGTCGATGCGATAGATGATGATGTGGATCAAGGATGCAGCGTCCGAATGTCAAATACTAAAAAGGATACCATAAAATTCGTAGGATTCTTGGTGAACGCTATATAACAATATACTGCCGTCCCTAGTATATCGGGAAGCTCCTAATTGACATGCTTAATGCTCAATCGCTTGCTCACTTGAGCTCCTATATACAGGATTCGGGATACTCGGGTGTATGCACCTTTCCTCTCGGAACATGTATACTCCGGATCCCGGGGCCGGATTATTAGATAATCCACTTGTCCGAAATAGTATATCCTCATCAGAAACCAAACGTTGTCTCCGGCTTTCGCCCAACTTCGCCTCATCCATCTTCCGCGTCATCGCGCTTTGATGACCCCAGGTATGGTCCTGGGAAGCCTTTCATGGACACCTTTGTCTCCAGGAAGAGACGGCGGCTTTCCGCAGCTTGGAAAGCTGGTCAGGATGATGACAGCCATCAACAACCGCCACCAAATCCCGAGAGGGTGCAGACTACCATTTCCAAGGTTGATGACGATTCGACGGACGTGAAACTAGCTCTACTGCTTTCTCTTTACCCTGACTTAGATCAGAGGGATTTACTTGATATTTTGATTTCCTGCGATGGATCTGTTGAGACTGCATCTTCTAGAATCGCAACGCGGAGAGCAGCATACGCATCCTCACCATCCTACAAAAGAGCCGCTCCGGGCTCGGGAATCCAAAAGTCTTTATCTTCATACTCATTTTTTCGGATGAAGCCGGGTTTTTCAGAAAAACAAAGAACAAGGTCTCTTACCAAAAAGGGGAAAACGCTTCATCTCTTCTCTCCAGAGGATATCGCTGCCCATACACCATGTTCGATTATTCATAACTTCCTGCCAGCAGAAGAGGCAAATTCTCTTTTAATTGAACTGCTTGAAGAGGCTAAAACCTTCCCCCGATACAAATTCCAGCTATTTGATAGGGCGGTTGAGAGCCCGCATACAGCAAGTTTGTACGTGTCTTCTGCTGAAGAACGGCTGCAGCAAGTTTCCGAGTACGTATATGGCGGTAGACATCGCAAAGAAGTACGGGCTCTTACGCCTCAGATGCGGGCCGTGTCGGTAAAAGTCCAGCAAGCAGTAAATGAAGAAGTTCAAAAACGGATCAAAACATTCTATCCTGGCGGGAAGAAGCTTAAGTATCAGTCCCCAAATGAGTGGATACCCAACGCGGCATTTGTCAATTGCTACAATGGGCCATCAGAGAGTGTGGGCTTTCATTCAGATGAGCTGTCCTATGTAGGCCCACGGGCAGTTATCGGCAGTCTGAGCTTAGGCGTCGAACGGGAATTTCGAGTCCGTCAGATAGTTCCCCGGGATGACGTGGAAGATTCTAATGGTAGACAAAGCGATGGCAGCGTTCGCCTGCCTGGAACTCGGAAAACGAACGATTCTGATTCCAGTTACACCAGAGAAAGAGAGCTCTCAGACGCCCGCGCTGATGCTCAAGGCCAGATTTCGATCCATCTCCCCCACAATTCTCTCCTCGTCATGCATGCTGAGATGCAGGAAGAATGGAAACACTCCATTCCGCCGGCGCAGACCATCTCACCGCATCCTGTGTCTGGGAACCGTCGTATCAACATTACCTATCGATGGTACCGGGATTCTCTCCACCCACGATATACACCGCGATGTCGATGCGGTGTGCCTGCTATCTTGAAGTGCGTGCAGCAAAAACGCGAGACGAGGGGACGCTATATGTGGACATGCTTTGCTGGGTTCATGCCGGGGAAGGAAGAATGCTCTTTTTTTCAGTGGGCAGAGTTTGATGACGATGGAGAGCCTCTATGGAGGAAGGAGGCTTAAATCATGTTTTATGGCCTCTGTTTCCGGTATCTTTATCATGATATACATGCTGGTTTCGGTGAAATTCAAGCATATAGAATTTTTCTCGATGCCGTTTGGACTTTCGAATCGAGTAAAATGGTGATACAGCTCAATCAATACGGCAAAAGCCTCTGCTACAGTACGCTTCTTCGGATGACAGCGTTTGCTAATTACTTTATCCCCCATTGATCATGAGAAATCTTGCATTTCACATCTCACATCACTAACATTATTATCTCGTGAGTCCTCATTTTGCCCACCTATTATTCTTGCATCTCCTTCCAAACTCTTTCAGAAGACATTGTACAGTTGATTTTTGAAGTATTAATTTGCCCACCCAGCCTGCGGATGGCCAATTTGCAATCTGCAACCTATCCTTACTGGAGTACGGCAATACCCTCTTGTTCTCATGCACCATTTTCATTCTGGTCATAACTGACCAGATTCCCTGCTGCCTATATTTATAATCTTGACTGAACACCCTCAGAAGCTTCCTCAGCGCTCTGGGGTTTTGCCGAGTCGCTCGATATATTCCAATGGGCATTAACCTTTTTCTGACAGTTAGACACAGTGATTCCCTTGTTCCTCTGAGCATTTTGCTTACATCGTCAAGATGATTGTATCCCAACAAGATGGGAGCCAAGTCCGAATCTCTCCAAGCGAGAGCTTCTCCCGCTGGCGGTGGTACCATGCGCAACTTGTGATCACGCTCTTCCTGCTCCTCTCCGTCGTGAAGGTGGTATAGGTACTGTTGCCTGTTGCCCCTCTCGACGATCATCTGAGTGCGCTTTTCCCGGCAGGCTTGATATACAGCAAGAGCATGCCGCTTTTGTGCTAGGAAAGGTGGTGTTGATTTTGGATTGGAAGTTCCTGAGGTATTGGTCTTGGGAAGGCGGGAGAGACATTCACCCAAGACAGCGCCATCTTCGAAAGTCATACCGGCGCTGTGAATCGTTAGCAGGAAGTTACTTGAGCAACTGGAGCAGGCTACCGCAAGACACATACCCTGACGCGAGATATGGCAGGGTGGCATGTACGGCATCACCGAGCATGGTCCATGCACCGGATGGGTGATACCATTGATCCATTCCAAGTCGGATGCAGAGCTTCCATTTTTGAACGGATTTGCATAAACGAAGGATCTTCTGGACTCTGGTTGGTGTTAGACCAGTACAGCAGACTACCTACTTTGGAGACATACCTGATATCCCAACCCTTGACTAAAGAACACATCTCTTCCACATCCCCATCGACGGTAGATTTCCCTCCGTCAGGAATATCATCGGGCACCAGCAGAACCATGTTGAACAACTGTCCTCTCCTCAACACGTAATTGACGGCATGAGCATCGGGCCCAAGCCAATAATTCACCTGCGGCTCACGTACAAGTTCTGCCAGATCTGGATACTTCAGCATCTCCTTGGTATCCAGCAGAACACGGTAGGCAAGATCGCCCGTCTTCACAGGAGGATCATGGCGGCCCAGCATTAAATCTCTCAACCCGCTAAACACGCCGTCAGCAGCGACAATCAGATCGGCGGTTATTTCCCTCCCATCTCCCATGACAGCTGTGGCTGTGGCGGCATCGCCATCCTTGTCATTGATTGTGAGATCGACCACCCTCGAATTACACGAGACGATACCGCCCAATTCCAGGACACGATCGTACAAGCACCTATGCAGATCGGCGCGGTGGAAATCACCAAACCACGTCCCGGGATACTTCTTCTCAGCAGTCTCATGAAAGTCCATGGTTGTGAGGCGATTCCCCTTCCAGCCATTGAAATGTAGATTTCGTGGCTGGGTCATGTGTGGCTCCAGAGCCTTTTCCAGACCCCATGAGATCAGGACGCGAGAGCTATTGGGTAGGACCTGGATACCAGCACCTACTTCGCCGAGTTCCGAGGCGGATTCGAGGACATGTACGGAGTAACCTGCTAGGAGGCAGGCGATTGCGCAGCCGAGGCCGCCTAGACCGGCGCCGACGATGACTATCTGTATGATATGGTCTGATTAGGGAGAAGTAAAGAGATGGATTGGGTTGGAGGTTGCTTACCTTGAGCTTGACAGATTCATCGCGGTGCTCTGGTTGTTTGATAGGGATTGAAGAGGGCATTGTGTTTAGAGATATATATATATATATATAATGTAGCTTGATATTTTAACGATTTCAGAAACAATAAGTAGTATATACTTTGGAGCCTGTAGCAGCAATAGGCTACTTGATATATACGAACAGCTAGAACCGAAGAGAGTGAAAATGAAGTGAACGACAGTACTGATATCTAAGGAAGCTCAGCTCAGCACAGCTGCAAGCTCTAGATAAGTAAAAAAATATACATGGTACTACGCACAGAAGGTGTATCCGCGTCCCGTCCCATCTACGAAGTACGTACGTAGCAAGTATCCCTGCAGAAAGCATTGAATGAAGCCTTTGCTTTGTGTTCCCCTCAACCCCTCACCCCCAACTCTGAAAACAGCACCATATGCGGGACATACTATATGGAGGGAATAATAATAATAGCACTCGGACTGCCCGAAGCTACGATCCTTGGGTCGGTTCGGGGATCTCTCCCATTGGATATTGTAATATCTTGACGTTGATACGGGGATTAATACTCCGTACATTGATAAGATAAGATATATAGATAAAAGCTCCGCGGCGCCTTTACCTCGGGAGTGGGGGATAAGGCAGGGTTATGTCATTATGGTACGGTGTTAATGCTGGTATTGGTATTACCATAAGGAATGGTATCTGTTACGTTACGGTACGGAATAGTCTGACGACCTTACCAAGGAAGGCAATAATAATAGTTAGGTATAGTACGGAGTAAATTAGATGGTTATATCATGGATAATGTGTCAAAGTTGATTGATATTGAAGTCAACTATTACTATTACTCTACGTATCAATTAGCCTGCTTCTTTAGGATCTCGCCTGGAGGAGCGGGCATCATGGCGCCCTCCGGGGGCTTGTTCTTGCGCTTGAACTCGTCCGCCATCTCGGCCATAGTCACCCATTCGACGCCTTCGTGTTGGTTGATGTATTCGATGATTCTGGTTAGTAAAGGTTAGCTGGTTAGAGCATGGTCGGTGTAGATACGAGGGAGCTGGCTCACCTTTCATGCATGAGAAGAACATGAGGACGCCCAGAGACATCCGGGTGAATGGTCATGGGGAAGATGAATTCATCGTATTCCCTGTAGAAGTAATCGAAATGGTCCTACACTCTTAGTATCCAGCAGAGAACGGGGACAGAAGGGGGCATACCTTCCAAATATCCTCAATATCCCTCGGATTCACCCACCCATGGCTATTCTGCGACTTCTTAATAAACATCATCGGCGGCAAATCATCAATATACCAATTCCCGGGAATCTCCACGAGACCCGTATACTTCCCCTTGACGAGCGGCTTCATCCACTCCTCCGCCTTCTTGCTGTAATCGATCTTGGTCCACTCATCGCCCGTCCGAAGCCAGTACATCTGGCAATCCTCATGCGACATGGAATGGTCGTATTCGATGCCGTACGAGAGGAGCAGCTCGCACCCCTCGACGCTGGTCTCCCACCACGGTGCTACGGAACCCCTGGGAGGCTTCCCGCAGAACTCGGTGAGCAGCTTGTAGGTCTTGTCTAGGACGTCGCGCTGCTGCTCGATGGTCATGTCGGAGGGGTTCTCGTGCGAGTAGCCGTGCAGACCGATCTCGTGGCCCTTGTCGCGCACCATGGCGCATTCCTCGGGGAAAGTCTCGAGGGAGTGGCCGGGGATGAACCACGTGGCTTTGATGCTGTATTTGTCGAAGAGTTTGAGGAGGCGACGCGTGCCGATTGTACCGGCCCAGATTCCTGTCATCAGTTAGCTATATGCCGCTGCTGTTGTTTTCCTTGCTGTTGCTACAATACCTCGACTGATGTCATTCGCGCTGTCATCGCCGCCGTAGGATCCTAGCCAGCCAGCGACGGCATCAATGTCGACGCCGTATCCTACGAGGACTCTTTTTTTGCCCATTGTACTCGGTGGCTGTGTTGGTTGAGGTGTTGTTGGTTGTTGATTTTCTCGAGGAAGAGGGGGAGGGGGAGGGGCAATTAAGCGGGTCTACTTGATAAATAAGAGAATAATCGCGATTATTCAAGTGATCAGGAACGACACGATAAAAATATCCTCCGAGAGGGGCAGATATGAAGTTGATAAGATACAAAAAAGATACAGCTTGAGCTTCACTGCGGAGTCAAGGATGGGGGTGATTGAGCTGCCCGCTATTCAGCAGTGAATGGAATAAAAGCTATCATGAAGAATATTTTCTAGGAGCTTGTCTTCTCTGCCTTCATTAACTGCAACCATACTATTCTATCACCATGTCCAGAGTACGTTCTATCATGTCACCACCATAACGAGAAATTGCAGGAAAAGAAAACTGACCTGGATAGTTCTCCCTGAAAGGCAGAACAGCCCTCGTTACCGGAGGAGCTCGTGGCTGTGGGCTCGCCTTCGCCGAAGGACTCGCAGAAGCAGGCGCCGACGTAGCCATATTCGATGTCATTCCCCCGACAGAGGGCTTCTTTGAGATCGAGAAGAAATACGGCGTGAAGACAGGGCATTATCTGTATATTCCCCCCATTGATGTTCGTCTATCGAACGCGCGAGAAAGAACGAAAGCTCTAACCAAAGAAATAAAGAGTCGACGTCTCCTCCCCCAAATCGCTAGCAGAAGGCTTCGCAGCCTTCCAAAAAGACTTCTCCAACAAACTCGACGTCTGCGTCCCCTGCGCCGGCATAAACAGACACATTTCCTTCCTCGACACCCCCTACGAAGAGCAGGAGAAGCTGCTCGCCGTCAACGTCACGGGCGCGTACTTCACGGCTCAGCATGCAGCCAAGCAGATGATTGCCAATGGCACCAAGCACGGGAGCATTGTGTTGGTGGCTAGTATGGCGAGTCATATCTGTGTGAAGGATCAGTTGAGCACGGCTTACTGTGCAACGAAGGGGGCTGTGAGGGCTATGTGTCCTGCTATCGCCAAGGAGTTGGTTCAATATGTATGCTCTGTTTCTTATTCTTTCTTGTACAGATTGTACTGACTGCTTTAGGGCATACGGGTCAACAGTGTTTCGCCCGGGTATGTGAGGACGGAGATGACGGCTGCCGTGAGTTTTGAGCTTCCTGTTTACATACTGCTTCGCAATCGGTTCTTTGCTGATTCGTCTAGTTTCCCCATTTACTGGAGAGCTGGAAGAACGATATCATGCTCGGGAGAGTGGCTGAGCCAGATGACATTCGCGGTGCGTGTGTTTTCCTCGCGAGTGATGCGAGTGCGTACATCACCGGCCAGGATATCCTGGTTGATGGCGGCGTAACCAAGTGGTAGTGATAGAAGTAATGGAATATAGAAAATAATGAACTTTGCATGTGCCGGATGTATCTATGCTGCCTGTAATACCCTCTCGATAACAACCGCCGCACCCAAGACTTTCTCCTCCTCCAGTTTGCGTCCGATAATCTGCAGATTCACCGGATGTCCGTCCATCATGTCCGGGTCGTAGAGTTTCCAGTTCCACTCGTCCAGCGCGTTCCTGGGTACATAGGGCTCGGCCGGCAAGGCGTCCTTCTCCCTACACACCTTTCCCGCTGGAAATGTCAGGGCGGGATAGTCCAAGACATTCCATACTTTGGTATACCCGATCCATCGACAGGAGCGATGAGGAACAGCGACATGTGCCAATGTCGGCGCTAAAAGCACATCTATCGCCCCCCAGGCATCGAGGAATTTCTTCTGCATGGCATGCTTCTTCCGGTTCAACTGCCAGTATTCGTAGACAGAAATGGGAGACCCGCGATTCACCAATGCCTCGACGTGTGGGATGAAAGGCTCCCCTCCGGCTTCCACGTCGCGACGGATATCCTCCCCGCCGTCCGCGGTATAATACTGATCCATGATATCAATGCAGGTCTTGTGGTCCGATACGTCCCAGGTGACTAGTTCGTGGCCGGCGGCCTTTAGCTTGGCGGAAAGTTCCTCCAGAGCCCGTGCGATGGGAGGGTGGACTCGGACCACGCCGTCATCCAGGATCAGTCCGATGGTTAGCGGTCTCCCTTGCGCGGACTGGAACATGTCTTCTCGCCAAGGGAGTGGGCTGCATTTTGGGTCCATGGTCCACGGCTGGGAATCTGCCATGAGCCGCGACATGTGGATGAGAGATGAGAGATTTCGAGCCATTGGGCCAACCGACGACGGGACATGCTCTTGTCCTTCTGTTGACACGGGGACGCCTTCGTAAGGGAACCGGCTGCTCTGGGACAAGTCAGGACAGATATTACGGTTCAAATCAGAATCAGATCGTACACTAGGTTTGAATCCATATAAGCCCATCATAGCCTGCGGTATCCGCACACTGCCGCCGATGTCTGTTCCAAATCCAAGGATGGAGCCTTTGAGAGCCAGCAGTACGGATTCTCCTCCTGTTGACCCCCCGGGAGTGAATGCTGGATTGCGAGGATTGGTAGTAAGACCCCATAGAGGGTTTTCCGTCTCACACCACTATCATGGGTTAGCAAGAAAGAATAGTTTTATTCCGGGGGAACTGCCATGTCGTACCATAATGCTCTGAGGAAGGTTTGTCTTTGCAATAACCACTGCCCCCATCCGCTTCAGCAATGTCACCAGAACTGCATCGTCAGCAGCTGGTTTGAAGGCTCTCCCCACATACCCCAGAGTAGTATCGACGCCGCGGACGTTGAACTGATCCTTCACGGTGAAGGGAATGCCATGCAGAGGGCCCTTCACCGTCCCCGTCTCCTTGAAATGCTTGTCCAGCTCACCGGCTTGGGAGAGGGCATCTTCGAACACGATTTCAGTAAATACATTAGACTAGCATATGGCAGTAGAATTAGCAATCTCAGCAATCTTCTGAAGCTACAGTATATGTTCAAGCTTCCTACCAATTGATGCGCCACCGTCGCTCTACCAAACCTCCCAATTAGCTAGGTTTTAACATTCGAGTAGGATATCGCATCAAGCACACCTTCTTATATACGCCAGGACGACGTCTTCGGCCGTAAACTCCCCCCGACGGATGCATTCCTGCAGCTGCTGCACATCATCAATGTCCGTGATCTTGTTGAACTGCACATTATCCGATTCCGTTCTCTTCGATACGTCATCGACCATGGGTTCTCTACGCTTCAAGTCCGAGTCGTCAGCCACCAGGAAAGGCGCAATGGCAGCGTCGCGTAGTGCTCGTTTCTTGGCGACGACGCTCTCCCAGGAGATGCTTGGCTCGCCCATGATTGTATAGTGGATTCGATGTGGACGCGGTGACCTGATGCGATCGGTATGTCTGTCTGCCGGGGACGCGTTAATCATGCCATTTCCATTTACTCCGTATGCTGTGAATGTTTTTAAGATTACTCTCCATACTGGCGAGCCTTCGGGCTGGCCGATTGCTACAGATGAGGGGTTGCTGCTGTTATCATTATCGTTATCGCGATAAGATGTGTGTGCCTCTGCTTGCTGCAGTGCGTGTCTCAAACCAGTCAAGGGTGGGGGATGTTGTACTGGTAATACCGTACATCTCCCATACTGTTCTCCGCAGCACCGCAATACGATACAATACCAATACACCAGCATCGAGGGACCCCGATTCTCTCCACTGTCGGTTCACTGCGACCGGATGCCTTCATGTCTTGCTTCCTGGTGGTCCGACTGAAAGAGATCGTCTGGTACTTAAATCCAGGAATGGATGGGCGTGTCTGCATGAGCGTCGACTTGTTTGATATGAATTGCGGCTGAATCCAATCATATCTCGACTGTAAGGAATGAAACGGACAATATCACAAGCTCAGCAGGACGAGAACACGCCCCCCGCATCCACAGAGACCATCATCGCTGGTAAAGACGAGGATATCATCATGGCGCCGAGTGTTGACAATGAGGGATTCACCGATCGTGTCGAGTCCTCCGATGGAGTCACTACGGTAGCTGTCGTGGGTGCTGGGCCATCGGGGTTGATGTTGGCGTGAGTTTCTTTTTTTTTTTTTTGTGTGTGTATGTACACGAGTAGCTTCCAAGTGCTAATTCTCGACAGGTCAAACTTGGCACGATACGGTGTGAATGTTAGGATCTTCGATGACCGTCCCGAGGCCACTTCCACAGGAAGAGCAGATGGGATCCAACCCAAGACCATCGAGACGTTCAAACAGCTCCGTCTTGCCGATAGCCTGCTCCGGAAGGGCGTGAAGATCTATGACATTTGCTTCTGGGTATGCGATCTTCATACGTGTTGTTTCAAGGCCGACTGACCTGACTTGGCCCTTCAGCAATCTACGGAGAAAGAGGCTCTTCACCGCACGGGCAGACAATCCCATTATCCCGACGAACTAGTCGGCGCTCAAGACCCGTACATCCTCCTAGTCCACCAGGGAATGGTAGAAGATGTCTTGATCCAGGATCTAGCGGATCGCGGTGTCTCCGTCGACAGGGCATCGCCCTTTGCCAGCTGCTCCGTAGAAAACGGGGTAGTGAATGTCGTCTGCGATGATCTCCTCAACAAGCGCAAGAAGACCGTCAAAGCAAGTTACCTGGTTGGCTGTGATGGATCCCGGTCTATTGTGCGGCCGTATATTCCCAATGCTCAGTTAAAGGGGAAGCTTACCAGCGCTTCTTGGGGTGTCTTGGACGGTACGTTTGCAGTTAACCTGGATGGATAATATCCGGCTCCGCGTACTCATGTTTTTTCCAGGGGTCATTGATACCGACTTCCCCGATATCTGGAGCAAAGTTGCTGTTCGCTCTGATGCGGGATCCGTTCTCTGCATTCCTCGCGAGCGGAATATGACGAGATTATACATCGAGCTGAGCTCAGAGGATGGGGAGCTCGTTCCCAAATCTGTGGCCAACCAGGAATACGTTATGAAGAAGGCGCGGGAGATCATGCACCCATTCCGGCTGGAATGGAAGAGTGTTGGTGAGTCAGGGTTGAACAGTGCTCTGAATAAGTTGATTCTAACAGCATGGCAGAGTGGTTCGGTAACTACATCATCGGCCAGCGAGTCTCTCCTCAGTTTTCCGACGAGAAGAATCAAATCTTCATTGCTGGTGATGTACTTACGCTCTCTCTCTCGACTGGATAACAATGGACGTAAGGCTAATGATCCAGGCCGCCCATACGCACTCTCCCAAAGCAGCCCAAGGCATGAACACCAGCATGCACGACACCTTCAATCTTGCCTGGAAGCTCAATCTCGCATCTCGGGGTCTTTCCCTTCCCACACTCCTGGACACATACCAAGACGAACGACACAAGATCGCGCAAGACCTAATCAACTTCGACATCGAGCACGTCAAAGCCTTCGCAAAGGGCGAGGCAGCCCTATCCAAGAACTTTGACGACAACATCCGGTTCATCTCAGGCGTCGGAGCCGAGTACGACGCCAACATCCTGAACCAACCAGCAGACAGTAACCTTAACTGCCAACTGAAACCCGGCGCTCTGCCCCCTCCAGCCAAGGTAACCCGCTACATTGACGCGAACCCGGTCGACATCCAACTCGACATCCCGCTCCTCAGTCAATTCCGCGTCTACTTCTTCATTCCGGATATCCATGCTGCCAAGGACTTTCTCTCCTCCGTCTGCGCGTATATCAGTAGAGAGGACTCGTTCTTCTCCGCGGTTACCGCACTGGCGGAGAAGTCGTATTCCGCACACCCACAGCCCTCGACGGAATCGGATAGCTTCATCCAGCCGCAGCGGTACACGACTGTCTCGAAGATGTTCACCTACGCTCTTGTGACGCGTACGCCGAAGCCGACATTCGAAATCGCAGACCTCCCGTCCATCCTGAAGGAAAGTCCGTGGACCGTGTACCTTGATGACGCCACGTCGCCGGGCTGCACGGAAAAATACCTGGGAGATCTTGACAAGACGAGCGCGGCGATTGCGAATGTGCGACCGGATGGGTACGTTGGCAGCATTGGGACATGGAAGGTGGATTCTACGGCTGGTGAAGAAGCAGGGAAGTGGTTGGAGGGGTATTATGCCGGGTTTTTGAAGCATTGATTTTTCTCTTGAACATTGTAGTTAGACTTTGGATATGTAATACATTACTTATGATGTCTAGGCTTGTTAGTACAGTAGTTAATGATCCACTGAATCATTACATGCATACGTTGTCCTCATCGACAATGCCGTAGCAAACCTTGCCCTTGCCCTAACGGATCTCCCAAGACAGCGCAGGCGACGGCTTGTACATTACAAGACAGCAACAAGACAACAATAAGACCAAAGTCCTCGTTTACCAGAACACCTAATCAAACCTAGAGAAAGAAAGAAAAGAGCATCCAACGGGTGGGGGACAACGGGGCAACGGGACAACGGGACAACAGGACAGGTAGCTCCAGGAACGCCGTGAGATAAACTCTCGGCAGAAGAGTTGGAGAACTGAGAACTGAGAACCGAAAACGGAGAGCTTAGAGCTGAGCTGAGATACTCTGAATAAGGCTATCATTGAGATTAAATAATACTAATAATAATAGCGACAGGAGAATAATATGTATGCACGAGCGGCTAAGGAGAAGCTGAGCTCCGCCGCCAAAGATGGGGGTACTATGTGGTGTATGCATGGACGGAGATGCACTGCATCTCCACCAAAAGTTATCGGTATTATCAATTTATCAGGAGGGGAATAGAGGGGGAAGAATTGAAGGTCAGGCACACGCGAAGATCGTCTGAGGTGTTTGAAGAAACATTGCCCACTCTCGCCATTGGGAGCATTTTTAACCGTAGACGTCTCTCCCTCTCTTTCTCTCTGTCCATCTTCTTCCTCCTCCTCAGTTCTTCTCTTCTCTCTCAATCCTAATTGCAATCCCTCTGCCCTTTATTCATCCAGAAAATCCAGCTACAACATCAACCAAAAAGAGAGAGCAAGATGTCCCTCGAACCCCTCGCCGCAACACCCCTCTTCCAACCCCTTCGTCTGGGCGCAATCACTCTGGAGCACCGCGTCATCCTGGCCCCTCTGACGCGCATGCGCGCCAGCAAGGAAAGTGACGGTGTCTTCGTCCCCAATGACCTGCTGGTAGAGTATTACTCGCAGCGAGCGAGTAAGGGCGGTTTGCTCTTGACCGAAGCTACACCGATTGGGCGATATGTAAGTTCGCAACGGCTTCAACTCATGTGCTTCCGATACTCTGTATCCTGTATTTCCCAAGGAAAACTACTTACTAACTGCAAAAAGGTAGCAGGCTACCCCAACGTCCCCGGCATCTTCACACAAAGCCAAATAGCGGCCTGGAAGCGCGTGACGGACGCCGTCCACGCAAAGGGCGGCTTCATCTTCTGCCAGCTCTGGCACGTCGGACGGGCCACCACGCCCGGTTTTCTGGGTGGGAAGACTCCGCTATCTGCGTCTTCGATCCCCATCACGGGCAAGGCGTTGGATGGGACGGAGTACGCGGACCATCCGCCCAAGGCGATGAGTACGGAGGAGATTAAGGAGACTGTCGAGGAATTCGCGAGTGCGGCGAAGAGGGCTGTTGAGGCGGGTTTTGACGGGGTTGAGATTCACGGTATGCTCCTTTTGCCCCTTCATCCTTCATATGTAATATCTGGGGGGGGAGAAGTCTTAGACTGACGACTGGCCAGGCGCAAACGGATACCTCCTCGACCAATTCCTCCACGACAACGTCAACACCCGCACAGATGAGTACGGCGGCTCCGTCGCAAACCGCAGTCGATTCCCCCTCGAGGTCATCAAAGCCGTCACTGCAGCCATCGGTGCTGAAAAAGTCGGCATCCGTCTCTCGCCCTACAATTACTTCCAGGACACGCGCGACTCGAACCCCAACGAGCACTGGCTGTACCTGTGTAAGCAGATTGCTGGTCTGCCTGAGCAGAACCGCGTGGCGTACGTGCATATGATTGAGCCCCGGTTCGACGAGGTGCTCGGGGAGAAGGAGAAGTTGGAGTCTCTGTCCACCACGACAGAGGGCAAGGAGGAAGCCTCCGAGGATATCAGCAAGGTGTTCTCGCTGGATCGCTTCCACGATGCCCTGGAGGGTGCCGGGATCAAGTTCCTTGCTGCTGGTGCATTCAACAGGGATAATGCCGTGCCCAAGTTGGAGAGCGGGAAGGCTGATGGTATCGTGTTTGGGAGATGGTTTATTGCTAATCCTGACCTGCCGAAACGCTTGAAGGAGGGCCTGGAGTTGACCAAGTACGATCGCACGACGTTTTACGGGGCTGAGCCGCCGAGTAAGGGGTATGTCGACTATCCTTTCTACGCGGCGAAGAATTAGATTTTAGATTTCTTGGTTTAGCTTTGCATGTTGGTGTTGGGTAGAATTTCTTCAATTCATCATTCTATGATGTATATACAGATAACCACAATAATCGACATAGAATTTACCAGAATTTACCACCAGGACTGCCCAGATTCATAAGAACTTTCATCGCATCATGCACAATCGCCCATCGCACGGTTGCCAATTGCTTCGCCATGACAGCCGTTAGCCCGTTCGTGCTGAACTTGCCCGCCATGGATGACAGCTCCTCCAACGAGTTACAAGTCGTCATACCGACCAGCAAGGCTGTCATCTGGTTCTTCGCTTCTCTATCCGCCAACGCCCTGTTACTACTACTGCTGCTGCTACCCTCTGAAGCAGCAGTGCCAGCAGACGACGACGTCGGTAAATGAAACGCCCAGCAACTCAACGTCGCCAAATACAGACACCACGGATAATGGAACGCATCGTTATCATCCCAATCATTCAGATTCATAACGGCATCTTGCAAGATCAAGCTCGCATGGCGTGCGACCTTCGCCGCGGATCGGGGATCCTCGTTAACCCACTTCATGACTGCTCGACGGGACCGTTGGACGTCGGAATCAGTCACGACACGGCCTAGAATGTGCGTGGCTCCCGCGAAGATCTGGAGATCCAGCACCTCCACGTCCAGCGTGATCTGCGCCGTATGATACAAGGCATGCGCGGAGGTCTTGTGGCCCGTGAACGCGCGCAGATCCGACAGCACATTGAGCTTCATGTTCATGCAGTCGGCGTCAAAGTCAGCCTTCCAGAGGTCCAGGGAGCGGCTTATTCGCGCTTTCCAGGCGCCCACTAGATCCGGAGACTCGACGCGCAGGGTGGTCTGGTCGCGGCGTTTCAGGTCCGAGGCGATGGACATGAGGCCGTGCAGAAGCAGAACCCGGGAGAGAGCGTTGAGGTGACGCGGCCGCTGCATTGCGTTCGGGGTGATGTAGGCCTTGAGCACGTTGAGGAACGGGAGATGCGATTGCAGACTTTCCCGTTGGGAATTCCGATGCCATTCTTCCGCCGAGTCGGCTTCCCAGGTGCCCGAGTCGCAGGCGAGGGAGGACCGGATCTCAAACGCCGACATGCACAGGGACTGCGAGAAGAGGGTCGCGTGCTGCGTGTCCCACATGAAACAGAGGATGGCGAGCCTCTTGCGCTGCTCTACGTCCATGGCCCGTCTCCATTCCAGATCGAGGTCCTGTAGATCTGGCTTTGCGGGTGATGTGCGGATGGCCGTGCAGTCACTCCTCCGGATCAGCTTGATGAGGACGCAGTGGAACAACTGTGCCATATCTCGCTGTTTCTGGCCAGCTCGGGACTTCCCGAAGCAGTCGATGAGCACCATCGTCTGGAGAACCCACAGGTCTGGGTCCGCGGAGAAACCGGCGTGGGCGAATACAAGGTTCCGAAGGATATCATGAATGGCAACGGCCAGTCTATGCGCGTCTCGGGAACTGTATGTTGCACCGAGAGAAATTACGGCAGCAAGCAACAGCCGCTCCACGTTGGATGGGTCGAAAGTCGCCTTGTGGATAATCGGATAGGATGTGTTGAATCTGCTGAAGAAGAGATCGCAGTAGCTCTGAAGCGCCGCCAACGATAACAGCGGCGACGCATGGTCAATGGGAGAACCATCCATTGTCGTCGGATGGGCCTGGGCCACCAGGTCCAATATTCGGGCTCGCACCTCCTCGGTGATGCATGGCAGCAAGGGTTTGGGGGGGTCAACAGGCACAGCCGGTCCCATCCAGTCAAAGTCTGCGGACTGCGACAGTCCCGAGCATTGCCAAGCGTCGGCCTGAGGTGCAGGGATGGATTGGTCAAAAGGAGCAGCAAGGTTGCGGTCTGCCTGAAACAGTATCAAATCGTCCGTCGAGGTAACCGGATCGGGCCGCATCCTCGACGGTTGTTCCGCGGACCTACAAAGCGGCTGGGACCACATGTCAGGCACGGGTTCCACGAAATTGGAAAGGCCAGTCGTCAGCAGCGCCTCGTCTACTTTGAAAGCATCGTTGAGCGAGGATGCGTCGAAGAGCCAATTGTAGTTGTGCGTTGTTGCGAAGGGCATGTTAAACGAAGTCGCTGTTTGGTTGTGAGCATTCATGGCCAAATTAGCCACCGGGTCAGAACAGCATACCTGTATCCAGGTTAAACGTGTCTTCATAATCCATATCCATCGACGACGGTGGAAGCGTTGCATTGGTCTGCCACGCGCCGTCGGCGACATCAAACTGACCCGCAATGGGCTCGACGAACGGTTCATAGGGGCCACCGGGCATCATCGGTGCCAGCAGTGACTCGCTGGTGTCGATGCCAACATTCTCGTCCAAGGGCTCATTCTCCAGGCTCATCGTACTGCTGAGTCCGGACATGTTTGTAGATCGGGGAGGGGACACAGGCGCCCCATCCGGCGGCATATCATACTGGTGATGAAAGCTTGTTGGGCAATCCGACAACGACACATTCGGCTCCGAGGCAGAGACACCACTGTGACTCGGTCTGCTGTACACGGGCGACGGGGGCCGTATAGGATTGTGATGGTTGTCGTTGCTGTTACTGCGACTGCCACTCCCATTCGCAGTCTTGCCGCCGTTCGCCCGACTCTGTCTCTTGGTCGGTCTCGTCACGATCGTCCCGTCGGGAAGACGACGAGTGCGCTTTCTCGTGTCCAGCACGCCCAACCCGGGACCTCCGGCCTCCTCGTCCCGTTTGGCATGACGGATCATGTGCCTTGCTTGGGTTGCTGTTAGCCAGGTCCTGGACGTTATCAATCACAGCAGTACCGTCGGGCGAACATGCCTAGAAGATCAGGTCTGCTGAAGTGCACACCACACCTCTCACAGGAGTTGTCTTCGACTTCGTGGTTCAGCGCATGTCGGCGCAGGTGTTCTGCTCTGGTGAAGCTTTTGCCGCATCCGTCTATCTGGCAGATATGACTTTTGGGGAGGGTTGCTGGGTGGGATCTGGAGGAAGAGGAGGATGGAGATGAGCTTGATGACATTGCGGATGGGTTTACGCTGCGTCGGATTCCAATGGATGAAGGGCGATGCAGTCTTCAGAGAATGAGGCAGGAAGACATTCTTCTTCGCGGACTGGAGATACTATTAATTCTGCGATGCGGAGGAGATACGATAAGCTCGGGAGTCTGCCGGTATGGTATGGTGTTATACGGTATTAGGTATTGTTGTATTACGGTGTTTCGTGTTACTGTATTACAGTATGTGTGTAATGCTTGGTACGGTATGGTACTTCTGATAGGAATCCAATCCATTATTAATGCTCAATTGATCAAGAAATCAAGATACGATCAAGCCGCCTGCGAAACCAGCGGAGTCGCCGCCTGCACCTGTTTCTTCTCAAACTCGGCCTTGTACTTCTCTGCCCGTCCGTAGCTCTCGCGGTAGCCGCTAGTGACCATTTCCGTGACCGTCGTGCTCGGGTACTTGGGACTCTCGCCCTCTACGCAGCAGTTGGGCAGGCACTCACACACGTAGTCGGGTTTCCCGCTGAAGAAGAAGGGGATAGAGTACCGCTCCTGTCCGGACTTGTTGATCACGCGGTGGATGTTGGATTTGTAGACGTCGTTGGACCAGCGCATGAAGAGGTTGCCCAGGTTGACCACGTATGCGCCGGGGACGGGTTCGACCTAAGTAATGTCAATACTGGCGCTCTCTCTCTCTCTCTCTTATATAGGCTGGATGTAGAACATACGTCAAACCATTCTCCCGAGGGACCGTCGAGCACCTGCAGACCATCCACGTCGCCCTGGAGCAGCAGGGTAATCGCCCCAAAGTCCGTGTGCGCCCCGATGCCCCGGCTGAGCTTCTCGTCGGAATCCTTGGGCTGAGGAGGATAATGTAGATACCGCATCGTCGCCACTGCATCCGTGGTGAAGTCGTCAAAGTACCCCTCATCCGTACCCAGCGTCAGGGCAATCAGCTTCAGCACGTCCTTGGCAAGGTCGAAGACGGCGTGGTAGTATTTCATCGTCGTCTCTCGGAATTCCTCTGCGTTTTCGACCGTCTCCGGCCAGAAGTTGGGTCCGCTGTTCAGCTTCTTCTCGACGAAGTACGGGTGGTCCTTGGAGATCTCCTCGCCGATGTATAATCCCTCCTTCAGTTCTGGGCTGGTCCCTGCTTCGAGGATCTGGGAGCCTACGAGCTCGTAGCCTCTGTTCCATGTGTTCTTGGCTGTTTCATCTTCGGTCAGCTGTGCTTGTTGACGCGGCAGGAGGCTTCCATCTGGGTGTATACTTTTGCTGATCTTGTTCTTTTCTTCCAGGGGCATGGTGAAGAACCGCTTGGAGCATGCAAAGACCTGCTCTTGCAGCTCCCGCGGGATCTTGTGTCCGGTGATCTGGAAGAAGCCATTGTAGAGGCAGCAATTGCGCACGTCCTTGACCAACTTGGCCTTGGATTCTTCGTCGTTTCCGTAGAAGACTACTACCGTCAGCGTGCTCGTCTATGCGCAGTGTTCAACGTTGAAGCGGGCTTACCGGAGAAATCGAGGATCGGAGGCGGACTGCGAACTTCGCCCATTTTTCCCTATTCGGAACAATACGATCTTGCGTCTTTTAACAAAGAATAACTTGGCGCCTGAAGGTGTCCTTCTTGCGGTCTGCGTGGTCACTGTTCTTTTTTATCCTGCCATGCTCGCCATGAAGTCCGTACTCCGATTACAGAGGCCATCCCACCAACCCATTAGTGGGGAGCCATTATCACCACTCACAGCGAGGCGTGCGAAGAAGACATCGTCCGCTGCCTTGCTTCTTTCTTGCATGATAGCATCCGGGCAGCCGTAGCGATCACCCGGGAGATCTGTTCGTATCTCGGAGGGCTTCCGGCACTGCGCAACGGTGGGGGATAAGATGGAAGAGGCGCGGTAAACTTGTAAAAGGTGGGAGACTGCTATCTTAGCTGCATTCTGTGCTCTGTCCGGACCGCAAACGGTGCCAAAGCAGGGATCGTTTGCCTTGGCCCTCGACTGCACTTCTTTTCTATGCGGTTGGAAGCACTCGCAGGGGAGACACCTTATCATCACAGTCATATGCGCATTGCAGATCCCAGTATCACACAGCGTAGTCGACAGATATATTGTAGCGCGCCGCCAGACGGCCTTCTGGCTGGAACCCCTGTAGACAAGAACCACTGCCCCTTAGCTAGACTGTCTGTCATTCACATAGCGCGCAATGGAAAAGAGAGTGTCAGCCGAAAAGTCGACCCCGGTTGATATCGAACCGGCCTCGACGACGGACGGCCAGGCGTCCGGCGATCTAGATCCGGCCGTGGAGCGGTCTTACAGTAGGATTTCGGTATTCTTTTTTATATGGGATTAGATGGCTGATGCTACTGATTGGTAGTCCGCAAGGTGGACGTCTTCCTGCTGCCTCTTCTCTGCCTTGTGAGTAGCCCTAGGATGCTCTGGCGTCTGCGTGGAGGAGAATGGCCCAGCTGACGAGATGGGCAGATGTACTTCTTCGACAATATCGACCGGGTACGTCCAAAGCCACTGTTGCACTGTTGATAGAGACCCTTCCTTACGAGTATCGTGGCAGAGTAACCTGGGAAATGCAAAGACGGATGGCCTGGATCGGAACCTGCATTTCGTCGGAAACGACTATTCCCTGCTCATTCTGCTGTTCTACGTGCCGTTTGGTCTCTGTGATTTGCCCTGGAATCTTTTGACCAAGCGGTATTCTGCGAGGGTTACGCTTTCGATCAGTATGTCCGCTTCCAGTTTCCCGGGCTGGCATCCATCTTGCTAAATTGCTATTGCTCTCAGTGTCCCTCGCATGGGGCATTTTGGGGATGCTTCAATGCGCCACGCATAGTTTCGGCGGATTGCTCGCCGTACGGCTTCTTCTGGGGTAAAGCCATGCATGTCCCTGCGAGCACATGAGAAGAACTAACCGCTCCAAGAATCTTCGAAGCCGGCTTCTACGCAGGGGTCACCTACTACCTCACGCTCTTCTACACCCGGAGCGAGCTCGGCTTCCGGCTCGCCATCTTCCAGTCCTTCGCCGTGATATCCGCCGCATTCAGCGGCCTCATCGCGTACGGCGTCTTCCAGATCGACAACCCGCACGTCTACGGGTGGCAGTGGCTATTCATTATCGAGGGCGGAATGACTTTTCTCTGCGGCATCGTGGCTTGTTTCTGGCTCCCCGCGAGGCCGCAGACGGCCTGGTTCTTGAACGGGGCCGAAAGGAGCGTCGCCACGGCCCGGCAGCTGCGGAATAACTCCTCGGCTGTTGAGAGCAGGTTCAATCTCCGGGATTGCTTTAGGCAGTGGTCTGGATGGAGGTTCCCCGTGTGGTGTGTGATTACGCTGACGTATCCGGTTGCGTTTGCGACGACGGGGAATTTCTTGCCCCAGGTAAGTCGACCGAAGGGGGGGGGGCCTCTATCGAGAGCTTTGGGCACAGCGAAACTGAGTGTTTAGATCGTCCAACGTCTAGGCTTCTCGACGGTCAAAACAAACCTCTGGACCGTCGCCCCCAACGCTGTCGGGGCGGTGGTCCTGCTCGCCGTCTGCAAGTCCTCGGATTACTTCCGCGAGCGCACATTCCACATCATCGTCTCCCTCGTCATCTCGCTGGTCGGAATGATCATCCTGGCCGCCATCGACGCTGTGGAGAACAAGGGCGTGGCGTATTTTGCATGCTTCATGATGGCCGGGGGGGCGTACATCCCGTCCATCCTCGTGCATGCCTGGCACAACAACAATAACCTCAACGAGAACTCGAGGGCCGCCAATACCGGGCTGTTTGTCGGACTGGGGAATCTGGGCGGCATTCTGAGTGCAGCCACCTTTCGGACGGAGTATGCGCCGAAGTACGCTCCCACATTGATTGCCACGAGCTGCTGCAACGGCGTCTGCATTGTGTTCACGCTCGTCCTGGGGCTGTGGATGAAGAGGGAGAAGGCTCGACGAAACCGCGAGCAGGGAGTCCAGCTGCGAGCCGGCGATGTTGATACCAGGGAATTGGCGGATGGCGAGAACAGTCCTCAATGGCGATATTTTACCTGAGCGTGAAGCCCCGAGAAGCACGGAGACCAGCAGTGGGATTAGGGTTTGGGACTGCGCGAAGTTCTATCTATCCACGAAATAATGACAACGAATGGAAAGACGGCGAATGGAAATGGTCAGTAATGCTGTACGATAGTAACCATGGGGTCCTCCGCATAATCTCGCGTTTGTTGCCCCTTTTCGAACTCATAGTTGCTTTGCCCTGGATGAACATGTTGTCCCAAGGCCAGCCCAACCCAAACCCTAATCGCAGTGGCAACACGCCAATCCCCCATTCTTGAGCATCGATGCTGAAGATACACGCCCTCCCCTGGCAGGAAAAGGTCGATCTTGTCGATTCTGAGCGACGGGATAAGGTTATTAGCCGCGTGTGCATAACCCGGCCGGAAGACGGTGGAAGAGATAAGTTGATGAACTGTAGCGGCAGCGGAGGCATTGGTCATGCCATTTTGTCTCTTTATCGAGTCCAAGCTGGGAGCTGGACGGCATTATCAGCTCATTCGTATCTGCTATCTACTCCTATTGAGCTTGCGGGCTATCGATATCTGCAACGGGCATGCGTAAAGTCAAACGGTAAGACAATAATGGGGTTGGCTGTTATATTAGCAGGCAAGGCAGTAGGGCAATAATAGCATCTGTAGGGCAAGCCCTCATATACCTACACTCCTCCTCCTGTCTTCCACCCCCTTGTCTGTCTCTTTCGTGTACAAACAGGAGCAGAAACAGAAACATGTCGGAGATCCAAGAAGAAATCCACAAAAGCCCCGGACAGGGCGAGAAGACCGATCCCACGCTCGCCAAAGTCGACTCCGTCGAGATCGGAAAGATCGCGGCCATCGATGACACCGAGACCAGAGACTTCTACGGGTCCTCGACGACGGACTCGTACCGGCTGAAGTCGGAGCTTGTCTCGAGATGTTTGGAGGAAGTTGGCATGGGACGGTACTCCTCTCCTTCTCGTCAACGCCCCTGCGAGCACTCAGCTAATGGAGCCTTAGATACCAATGGGAACTCTTCATCGTCACCGGATTCGGATACATCGTTGACAACGTATGCTGAAACCCAGCAAGACACGGGATGAATAGTATTGACCTTTTGTTCTGCTTTGTTTTCTTCAAATAAAAGCTTGCCTCCCAAGGTATCGGCAGCGTCCAGCCGCCCATCGAAACCGAGTTCAAACACATCGTCCAGGTCAGCTACAGCTCCGTGGCCTACTATATCGGCCTCATCCTCGGCGCGTCGTTCTGGGGCATCTCCTCCGACTTCATCGGCCGGAAGCCTGCGTTTAACTGCACTTTGTTGATCGCTGGTGTCTTCCTCTGCGCGTGTGCCGGGGCGATGAATTTCGTCGCCTTCAGCGCGCTTTGGGCTGTTATTGGAACTGCCGCCGGGGGGAATGTCCCGGTGGATTCGTTGATTTTCTTGGAGTTTCTGCCTGCGAGGTGTGTTCTTTTCCCTCCCTCTTGCTGTGTGCTGGATGCTTACTGCTCCAGTCACCAATGGCTCCTCACTTCTCTCTCCGGATGGTGGAACATGGGCCAGCTTATCGTTTCCCTGATTGCCTGGGTCTTCCTGGCCAATTTCAGCTGTCCCACAGACAGCACGCCGGAGACATGCAAGCGTAGCGAGAACATGGGGTGGTGGGTTATGATCCCCGTCCCCCTTCCTCCATGTACCTCTGCGGTCCACCCATAAGCTAATAACAAACAGGAGATACACCCTAATCACCCTCGGGGGCTTGGCCCTAGTCTTCACCTTCGTCCGAACATTCGTCTTCAAGATGCCCGAAACCCCCCGCTACCTCCTCTCGCAGGGCAGGGACAAGGAGGCCGTCGACGCTGTCAACTACGTCGCCCGACGCAACGGGAAGCCCGAGCCATTGACCCTGGACATGCTGCAGGCCATTGACATCCAGCTGGGAGTTGAGGTTAACAACGACAGTAACAGGAGCACGGGGTTGTCGAAGCGTGAGATCCTCCGGGAGAACCTCGAGTCGTTCCATGGGGTCAAGTACAAGGCTCTGTTTGCGACGAGGAAGCTGGCGCAGCATACGGCTATTACGTGGTTCATCTGGTTGACTATTGGTATGTTGGCTGCGAGTATTTCGCCTCTTTGATTGTACATGATCGTTAACACGATTAAATGATGGAAGGAATCGCATACCCCCTCTACTTCAACTTCCTCCCGTCCTACCTCGCGACGAAATTCACTCAGAACTCCTCTCTCAGCCTCACATACAGAAACTACTGCATCACCTCCGCCGTCGGCATTGTGGGCCCCATCTCCGCTGGCTTCCTCGTCAACGTCCCGCGGTTCGGCCGTAGATGGATGATGGGCATCTCAGCCATCATCACCGGCGTGTTCCTTTTCGCCTACGTGGGCGTCAACAGCCCGACGTCCAGCTTGGCTTTTTCGTGCGTGACGGGGCTTTTGGGCAATTTCGGTACGTTCTATCTGGGTTGCCTTCCTGCATAGGCAGGGTTGTCTCGTATTCATGCTCTAACAAACGCAGAATATGCCGTCATGTACGCCTTCACGCCCGAATCCTTTCCAGGACCGCATCGAGGCACTGGAACTGGAACGGCTGCCACGCTCCTTCGGTTTGGTGGGCTGATCGCCAGTATAATATCCTCGCAGTGTGGTTTTACGACTGCGCCTATTTATGCCAGTGCCGCGCTCTGGGTGGCTGTGGGGGCGATCTGTTTCGCGTTGCCATTTGAGACGCAAGCCCATGCTGCTATTTAAAGTGAGAGCAACCTGTATTGGTTTGGGAGATATGGTCGATTGTACGGGATGACTTGAGAATACTTCAAACTGGCATGCGTAACTGCTCGTCGGTTAGGGCTAGGATAGAGAACCGCTTTCCTCGATGAATCAAATTTGTCTTATTATATCAAACCGTCAAGTTATAATGATCTATTGACTGCAGGCGCATCTCAAGTAATGATCTTCTGGATATTGAAGCGTCTATTCTGACAGCAGAATATACCCTGATGCTTACCATCTGCACAGCTGCTCGCCTTCTGAATGCCGATAGTCCCCGTCATCAAAGTACGCATCTTCCTCATACATTTCTCCTTCCTCGTCTTCTTCATGACCTTCTGGCTGCTCCTCTTCTTCCTGGTCCTCCTCATAGTCTTCCACTTCTTCATCTTCTTCTTCTTCTTCCTCATCCTCTTCCTCTTCTTCGTCTTCGTCCTCCTCGCTGTTATCACCCTCATAATCGTCATCGTCACCGTCACCATCGTCCCCCCCATCCTCTTCACCTCCATCGTATCCTTCTTCTTCTTCTTCTTCTTCTTCTTCATAGTATTCCTCTTCATCCTCCTCAAATCGACCTGCCCTTGGGCCTCCCATCTCTTCCACCAACACGAGGTTTCCCATAATTGGTAGCCCTGGACCAGCTCCTTCGGGATAACATCTGCGCACATTTCGTTTCATTTTGCAGTAACTCTCTGACCGAACAGTGGCGTGTTCCCCCAGCGCGGAATGCCTGTACTCGAGACACGCAGCCATGATATCCTGCGTAACAACTTCGCGGGAAAAGCTCCCTAGCATTTCGTACAACTGATTCATCAGCTTCTCGATCGGGTAAGAACTTCCATTGACCGCCGGCCTGTCATCTTCCATCAACCTTTGGTCCGTCGCTGGCACGCTAACTTGAACTGGAACCACCCATCTCTCCCCCGGCCGCAACGTTGGCAACTGTGTGTCTTCCCATATAGAAAGGATCTGGCAGTCCTCTCGGGGAGTGAGGTTCAATCTCAAGTCCGTGATGGCACCCGAGTCAACTCCCGCGCGAATATGTCTGACCATTTTGCGAACCTTGCCTTGTACAATATCCTCTGCTGAGCCTTTTTCATAACATTCAGTGTCTGAAAATACATGCCACCCTCGAGGCGTTTCCTCGTTCTCAAAATGAAAGCGGCAGTCAGGAGACATTGTATGGATGCTAACTTTCTCTCCCATCGAGGGGATCGAGAACTGCATACCAAGACTAGCAGTGATGAACAGAACGTGACCTATAGTAGTCCTCCCACGGCTGTTGAGCATACTCGCGGCTCGTCTAATGGCCTTGTGTATGTCAGGTTCCTTGTCATTCTTTCCAGCCAGGTGGGCGATTTGGTACGTCTCCATCGCTCTCATGGCGGATCTCACGGAATTCAACCCCAGCGGTAACAACACGTTAAGATGGTCCTCAGATCCCGCATCCAAATATCCAATAGCGAAATGATCGATTTCAGTATTCAAACTCGAGACAACGACTGAACAGCTCGTAACCGCCTTTCTCAGAGTTCCAACTGACATCAACGGTCTGGGACACACAGTCAGAATATGAATTGACATCAAACACCAAGCCACTTACACATTATCAAGTATGATTACCATATCCAACGGCGTCAGGCATTCAAAATCAAAGGATTCGACCGGGTTTACATCAACGAACGCGTCAACAGTAACCCACATGGATATGGAGTGTGCGCGGATCCTGGGACTTTCCGCTATAGCCTTTAGATTGACTGTAGCAACAGGGACTCTCCGCGGAACTGAGTAACTCAGCCCCTCAGGTTGCAGCGGGAACTGTCGGCACGAAGTCCTTATGGAAATATCAGGTTGTTTACCAGCAGAGAGTGTCGATCCCAGAGAATCAGCGAGAGGGTGTATCCTCACAGGATCTCTCGACGATTTCGCAGATGTGAACCAAGGCCTAGGACTGGCTGTACGGAAGAACCAAGGAAGCAATCGATTTCTGGTTTTGAGTCTATTCTGCCTAGCAAGTTCAAGGCCGTTCTCCTCCACCTACATCATCTGTCAGATCCAATACCCTCAAAGCAAAGTCGGGAATGACTTACATCAAGTTCATCAACATCATCCAGATCACGACGAAATGCTTCATCCGAAACGTTCGCATTAACACGGGTCTTCAAAATTTGCAATTCACCCACGTCATTCCCAAGTGACGGTGTCCTTGTTGAGATAGCAGACTGGCCCGAACAGGTTCTCGAAACCGCACATAAGGACGACCGTCTCCGCGGAATGTGAGGGTACCTAGAGATAGGACCAACACCAAGTTTCGATAACGTCGGGGTCTTGGCTATCCGAAGAGGTTGAGGTTGATGTTGAGATTGTGGCCTCCGATTCTCCATGGCATAAGAAACTGGGTGAAAAAGAAGAATACGATAATGTTAAATGTAAGGCAAATAGCCTGGGGGAAAACAACCAAAACCTCTACTCAAATCCAAAAAGAAAAGTAAACCTTTCCAAACTAGACTTGCTCTCTCCCCAGCACAGGGGACTGAAACTCGAGGTCTGCCTCTGAGGTCTCCGTCCCGTCGACAGAACGGGAATTTCGAGTGTGAGACTGATATTGAGAAGTATCTGATGATGAGCTCCTCTTGTGCTTCTGCTGTCGTTGATACCGGGGAGCGATGCAAAAGCAGTAGCAACGATCGCACCGTCTGCCGCTCCAGAATTCAGAACAGGCGATTGCCAGGAAAAGGCAGCAGAAGAGGACGATGATAGGGACCAGTGTTAGCGCAATTACAATGATAGTGCTCTGAGGGTTGACGGTATAAGCGGTTGGCATCTTTGTATGAGCTGGCAGGAGATGAGAGTAGATGAATGCTGAGAGTGAAAGAAAAAAAAAAAAAAAAAAAAAAAAAAAAAAAGAGAAGGGGGGGGAATCTGTCTCCCTTCCTTTTCCAGGCAGATGCTAGGTTGGTCCTGCCGTGTCGATTTTTATATGAAAGAAGGCAATTGTGGAAGGAGAGACATCCAAGCCCACTAAGCAGAACCGGGTCAATACATAGCATTTGGGTATAATTAAATCAAGCCAATATACACCAGAAAAGAGAGAGAATCCACAGATCACCAACGAACGCCCTCCATGTATTGGACAACCATCTCCTTAACGGTTGCCACGGCTGCATCATCCAACCGAGAGAATCGTATCTATAGCACCGACCACAATTAGCAAACCACAACTTAATAAACCCGGCAACTTAAAGGTAGGCCAAACATACCGTCTCATCCCCAGCAGCCCTAGAGGAACTCCCAAATAAGGTTGCCTCAGAATGACTAGCCTCGATCTCATCCTTCGCACGCTTTGCCCAGATCCCATCCCAATGCCAGTCTCCAGGCAGGCGTGTCTGCGGACTCCCTCGTCTGGAATTCCTTCCAAACGCCGAGCTACCCCCTCTCCGGTGAGCCTTCCATGCATGCCACGCGCTGGGATTCCCAGCTGCCGCAAGAGGGACGGAATCAAGGACCGTGGCATCATCGAAGGTGGATCGGATATAGTCCAATAGTGCTACCACGGGAACAGTCGACATTGGATGGCCGGGCTCTGAGGAAGCTTCTTTATCTGTCTCCGTGGCATCGTCGCGTGGAGGTTTGTTAGTGGATGAAGACTCGGTCGTACTCTCAGACGCATTCTGGTTGTCTTCTGGAACAGTTCCAGCTCGTTCGTCAGAAAGAACAGTCGAGCGGCCCCTGGGTGTGTCTATTCCGGTTGCACTTCTGCTCGCATCTCTCGAACCGGTCGATTTTCCTCCATCTCTTCGTCCTTTCCTACTAAACCAATGAGGAAATCCATGTCTCAAACTGAACCCTCCTGGTGGTAACCTGCCCTCGTCGGTTGCGCTGACGGGATCCTCGCCCCCTGACCCCGTGCTGAACGTATAGGTGGTAAGCGGTACAATCAATGGATGAAATACATCCGTCGAAAACGTTACTAGGGGAGGAAGGTCGGGGTAAGAAGATGGAAAGCGAATTTGGAAACGGAGAACGGCAGAAGCATATGGTCCTGAGGGGAGTAACAAGAGCTCATGTTAGCATCGGCAAAAGAGCAACCAAATTTGATGCTTTATTTCGATAGAAATCGAGCTCACCGGATCGTACAAATATCACGCCCGTCCACAGGGTCGGATCACCAGGACCCAGGTTCATGTAAACCCCGGGGGGAGCAGCATATTTCAAGCTCGCACTGCGACCGAAACGAACATTAGCAAAGCGGCTATTCGACTGTAGTGGATTCCGACTCGAGTGCTTGGAGAGCTATACTTACAACTCGAGGAAAAGCTGTTGTTTGCGAAAAGAAGGGACGTTTGGCAGATTGCAATTCGACATGTTGCGGAGAAGTGACCTGTCTGCAGCTCGACTGTCACTTTTCCTGTCGTTCTTGGAGACGTTGCAGCGACGCCGATCGCTCGGGGGAATCTCGGCGATCTCATGATTCAATGAAGTGAACAGCTAAATTACTTCAGATCAATTGAATCATAAAGAGAATATAGTATATCAAGTCTAGATCTAGATAACAAGAATAGTAACAAGTCGTCATCATCCTATCACATACGCCAAACCATGTATACAAAAAAGCCCATTGAAATAAACCACCCAAAAAGCCCAAAAAAAGGAACCCCTCTATCAACACCTAGAGACCCCATCCACCTCCGAACGACCATTCCCACCCCCGGTACTATTACCATTCGACTTCAAAACCCCTAAAATCATCATCCCCTCCCCGACACCCTCATAGACACCCCCCGCGACCCCCTCCACCCACCACCCCGCAAGATCCGACACCGCAGCACCGACCTTCCCCCCATTTAACCGGAGTATGGCAGACCCCAAGCTCACGCCCCCTTTCCCAAGACTATCAGCCACATCCAGCGTCGTCGCGACGACCCGCTCCGTGATGTGGTGAGAACGTTCGTACCGGTAGAGATGGTACAGGAGGAGTTTGATGTAAGGGATGAGGAATTGGAGGAGAAGGAAGAATTGAATTATCCCGGATGCGAGGAGGCGGTGGAGGTATGAGCGTTCTGGCTGCGTGTATTTGGATATGACCTGGGGTTTTAATTTAGATTTGTGGATTCCTTCCAGGCCAGTGGAGGTCACGCTGGTGTCTTCTGCTGCTGTCGGGAGTTGTGAGGCACTGCGCGGTCTGATGGCTTCGGGAAGTTTTTCTTGGAGGAGGGCTACTTCTTTCGTGGAGAGGCTGTCAGGAAGCGCGGAAAGGAGGTATCCCACTGCGTTGACGTAGAGGGATCTGATTAGGGGGGTGTCTGGGTTGTTCTGTTGGGCTTCGTAGCCTGCGCTTCGGAGGAGGTTGAATGCTGGTCATGTATTCATGACATGTTAGCAGGACTGTTAACAATACATGGGCAAAAGGAGGATGGATATGTACTAACCGGGAACGATTCGATTCCACTTCAACCCAGAGTCGATCTCATACTTCGTCACGACATTAGTACCCTCTCTTCCTTCGGACGCATTCGAAGTCGAAGTATCCACTGAATGCAACGACCTCTCGCTACTGCTCCCAGGTGATCCGGGACGAGTAGCACATGCAGCAGATGCAGATGCGGCAATAGCAGCAGCGTCTCCGTCCGCAAACCCCGCGATAATTGATCCAGTGGAATACGCCAACTGCGGCTCCGACGCAGATGTTAGCCCCTTTGCGCAGAGCTCGCTTTCATTACCAACATGACGTTTCTCGTTCCCGTTGCCATTCTCACCACCGCTACCGAGCGACCTATACAGAGAATGGTAGAGCCGTGGGATCCGCCGCCTGATCGAAGCCGGGATGGCAGTATAGAAGACTGGAAGGGTAGTAGAATATATCACAGTGTTTCCGGGGTCTGGTGGTGCTGGGGCGCTCATGTCTGAAGTGAGAGTGCTATCTATACTGTGTGAATTGCGGGAATCGATAGGAAATCCGCGGACTGATGCAAATCGACCTTCCAGCCTGCGAAAAGATCGGGTGAATGCAGTGGAAGGATCAGGTTGAGGATGGAACTGTAGAGTCGGGAAGACCAGAGAGTTGCTAGCCCATTGTCTACAGAGACATTTTCCCAGCGTCGGAAGAGTTGGGGCTTTCTCTTCCAAGAAGAATGCAGACAAGAAGGATGGATTGCGATAAGGTCGAGACGTGCAGGCATAATAATCTGCGGTTGGGGCAATGGAAGAATCGCCTTCACATGCAAGCCCCACCCGTGTGGGTAAATACATGAATTCCATGAACCTGTATGGCATTGCCTTTGTTGAATCATGATGTTGCAGCAGCAAAAGTCCAGTTGAGCACGTCCTACACCGATGTCCAAGGATAGCATATAGATTTTCAGTTGACAAGCTCTAAAAACAGCATGGTACAATGTTAGACAGACCCAAAAAAGACCAAGTGATAAATAAATAAAATGATCCAACACGCTTTGTATATATATCAGGGCTTTTCATGATTGCGAAAGGGCCTGTTAGCCGTGTAAGGTCATGATAGTCACAAATGGATCCAGATACTCAGCAAAAAAAGATAAATAAAAAAATAAAAATGATGCTTGGTTTGGAATATCGTACTATCGATTGACCGTGTTGAAATTTTCTCCGTCCATTACATCAGCGTCATTCCCCCGGAGCTTTTCATAGCTGTCGTTCAGTTTCTGCAAAAATCCCGGGTCAAAGTCCATCCCCGCAGGCCCATCTACATTAACGGAAGAGGAGGAAGTCGCAGCAGAGTAACTGTTTCGCCAATTGTTCGAAAAGCCTGCTGATGTACTAGCAGAAACCGCTCCAGCGTTGTCGATGTAACTGCTCGCCATGCTGGGGGGAAAACTTGGCCCCCCGGAACGTTGCTGGGGTGCAGGACCCTGAAAATGGAAACCAGAATGGCCAGGACTGTTAGGCAACGGCTCCCCTAAGGTTCTTGCCGCAGGATTTGTCTCAACAGGAGCCGACCGTAAGCCACCGTCCCTCGCAAAAGGCGGTTGCATCGCCAGGCTCGTCAACTGAATATGGTCGGAATTTGGGATGACGTCGAGTCCCGAGTCGCGCTTGAGAATACTCAACCAAACTGGATTGTCAGCACATGTCTGGTTCCAACGGTCATCACAGTCGTATATGATCCTTCGGCCCTGATCTTGTATCATCAGGTCTGTCGGGACAACTCCCGCCGCAAGCTGATCATGTATAAATGCTTTGAGTTCGCGTTCCAGACGAGCAAAACAATTTGAATCTTCCGGTACTCTAAGTATTGGAGGCGCCGTGCTGGCCGGGTCACTGATCTGTTGAAGACGGTCCGAGGCCGAAAATGGATGCATTGACTTCTTGTCCTGGCCGATGAGGTACGGAGGCATGGCATTGTCCACCAGGCTCTGGACCCAAGGCTCAAACCCCCAATCTCCTTCCCACTTGCTCATGTCGTCCCCATTCCTGAAATGTGTAGCTAGGTGCTCAATTCGTTCATTCCAGGTCGAGAACCAAGTTCCACAAATCCCGCATCGAGATCTTAACTCAGTTATAGTTCTACGCCATTTCTCCATGGATGAATCATACTTGACGTTGTGCACCAATCTCAGATGTTGATTCAGATGGTCTTTGCGATAGAACGTCCTCTCCTGTGGTCTTTTCTCCTGGCAGGCACTATAGTTGTGAGATTCTAGATGGTCGCTATCCGGATTGGGCGCCTTGCAAAACACGCAGAGATATGTACCATTCACAAGTGTGGCTCCCCCTTCGGGAGCGCAGGTCCACCTATCCAGCGGCAGGTGCAAAGACTTTTCATGACGCTGCCAATCGTACTTGGAATGAAACGAATCGACGCAGAAAGTGCATTGGAAAATACGATCCCCCCGAGACTTCTGCTGGTTGAAGCGATTGAGAGGAAGTGTATTCTTACGATGACGACGGCGACGTTCTCTCCTGTCGGCGGAGCTGGACGACTTCAACGATGACCGATGGGAAAGCGCAAATGATATATCAGAAGACTGGCTGGTCTCAAAACTGCTGACCGACGGGGTATTTAACATGCTTGGCTTCGTATAGTTATTGAAACCTGAGTCATTGCTGGACCACCTGTGAGAAAGTGAACGTGCGGGATCCCCTGGCGAGGCGGTCCCATCGATCGATGTATTCTCCAAAGCTCGAAGAATATCGGATCTTGAAACGGGTTCGTTTTCTGGTGGCAAATGCTTCCAACGTTCGAGGGGAGTCATGAGGGATATGTCTGATTCCGAGGCTCCCTGGCTGAAATATTCATCGCGTTGTTTTCCACGCCGTCTGGCGTTTGCAAGCCAATTGCAGATTTGGATCCTGTTCAAGCCAGTGTGCTGCTCTAACTCATCCTTCTCCTGCTCCGTTGGATAAGGATGCTGGCTATGTTCACGGAGCCAATTCTTCAAGGTGCGCACCACTTCGCGTGAAAATCGAGCGGCGCTCTTCTTGCGCCGTGTGTCCGGATCACTTGGGGTTGCTTTGCCTGTCAGAGATTTAAGGGCTCTCTTCCCGGTCAGGCTGCCTGTTGGAATATCCACATCTTCGGTCAGAGAATGCAGGGTGTCCAGAAACTTGCCCGGCGGCTTGGCATGTGAGAAGCTGCATTGGCGGTAGAGAGAGGTGCAACAGGAACAGCTCTTCTGCATCACTCCCGACTTCGCAACGAAGCAGTCCAACCGCATGTGTCTGCAAAAGTCGCAGGGTTCACTGGCAGGTACAATTGCCATAGGGGTGATGGTGTCCCTTCCAGGAGACAGATCAGGCGCGACATCTTCCACCTGCTGTCTGGGAGAGCAGCGGACTGCTGGCGGCGGCGGTGGTGGTGGTGGTTGCAGTGGGTTGTCAGGCATGTCCAAGGACTGATCACGAACAGAGTCGAGATTGGCAGCGAATTCGCTTTCATCAGCCTCAATGCAGTCAGAAGCGACATCATCGTAATAGGTTTGGGAACCATGAGAAGCGGCTTCGAAGTCGAAGTACTCCATTTCAGGGTCGCCTTAATGGGGAACTCGTTGAAGACTAACGATGTTCCTCGTATCTGAAGGAAACTTCAGCAATGCTCCCTCGATTGTATGGCTTACGATATGCAGAGAGGGGAGGATGTACGAGGAAGCAAGAAAGAAGAGACAGGGTATCGATGAAGAGGAAAACCCAGATCAATGAGGGGGAAGGAGAGTGTCTTCCACTCGCATTCCGGAAGAAGCTAATTCCTGGCCAAGAAAACGAGGCAGTAATAGCGCAGCGAAGAACCTAGGCACAGTGAGAATGAGTTAATCTGTTGACTTAACTAGATGTCACGTGATATCCAATACGCTTAGTCGAAGCAGGTGCGGCGTCCAGATATCAAATACTAAAGGGATACCGTAGGATTCGTAAGATTCGTGGTGAACGCTCTATATCAACATACTGCCGTATCTAGTACATCGTGGAGCTCTTAATTGACATACTTCATAACTCGAGCTTACTCTCCTATATAATGTTGGCGGGGGTCAAACTCTCTGAGTTGGTTGATCTAGCTAGGGAGGCCCGAAATCGGGCGGACTATCTATATCCTGTATCTTCTACACTTATGCTGGCTAACGTGAGCTAATCCTAACTAGGAAGGATTTGAACCATAGGAACCACCATCCCTCCGGATCTCGGGGCTGGATTATTAGATAATCCACCTGTCCGAAATAACTAGATCATTAGTTGGCTAGCTGAGCTCCTGCGCCCTACCAACTACTCAATACGCTCATTAAAGTTTTACAATCTCCATGGGCAGCAATATAGAACTGCATACAGGCTTTTCATTCTCTAGGCCTAATTCTGGGCAGCCAAGCATATTGTTTTGGTTCCTACCAACATTATTTTGAAGGAATTGGATTTCAGGTAGTTAGAGCTTCCTCATAATTCTTCGTCCATAGGGCTGTCTACCCCAATCTGGGCTGGGAATTGGTCCAAATGGCTGAGGAGGCTTTTGTAGTGTGCCGGGGACACTACGAATTCATTATAGACATTTTACTCCGTAGAGTGCTGATTGATAGTTAACGGCTGGATCCGGTTCCATCGGGGATACGTCTCTTATTCTCAGCTCTGATACCTGAGCCCCAGCTAGTGAAGTTAGCAAATGCTCGTGCAGAAATCACTTTACAGATGATGATGATAGGCCTATGTTGGCGGCAATATTAAGGTGCCAGCAAGAATTGCGGAGCTAGTATACCTACTGTTGGACGGTCGGCCTCCGCCATACTTGGTCTTATCTATCTGCCTATACTATAGCTTGGCCTGCAGCCTGCCTATCTGTGTGTCCAATCAAATTGATATCTGTCTTCTGAATCCATTTCCTGTCCTGAACCTGCACCCTGACAATCGAGGTGCCATCAGTATTGGGAGATGAACGCGTAGGGACGTGAGATGATAGGGCCTTCTAAAGGTTAGGCGGCAGTGTGGGGATGGATTCATTAGGTTCCACGCATCGCCGCTCACAACACTGTGTCAAAAGGGATGACAGATGTGGAGAGCTCATCCTCATAGGCCGTCACGATTCACGACAGACAGTAAGCCGTGTCCAGGAGGCATCAACAACAAACTATGGTGGAATCTTAGAACAGGAAAATGAAAACAGTAGCCCAAATAAATAAATACCCTTCCGTAGTTATGCCGGATGACTTATAGATACCAGGGGCCGAAAAAGAAAAAAGAAATGAAACACCTCCGGTAGGGGGAATCGAACCCCCGGCTGCCGTGTGAGAGACGGCGATGTTAGCCACTACACCATACCGGATTCTATGATAATTGCTTTTAATTGATAATCATAAGGTAGAAGGATATTAAATCTACTGTAGAGGATTAGAAAATCAACTTCACACACCCGCGGATATATATATATACAGCACGGTATGACAATTATCTACTTCCCATACTTCTGATTGAACTCATCCACCACCTTCCTCGTCATCGTAATGATGTCAACACAGCCAGGGGAATCAGAATGGCAACAGATGGACAGCGGATAATTTTTCAACGGCAGCGATACGACGGAGCCGTCAGTCGCAGTAACCGACTGCTCCTCCAGCTGCTGCCGGACGTGCCTCTCCACGTCCTTCAGATCCCACGGTTTCTTCTTACGGTCAATGACCAGCATTCCCTTCGAGTCATACTTGACATCACCATACAGCTCAGCCCAGAACTCAATCCCCAGATCATTAGCAGCTTGTTCCATGCATGTCCCCGCCAATCCAAACACGGGAACGCCCTTTGGGATACCAAGCATGACTGCTTTGGCCACCTCATAATCCCGAGCCATCATCCCATACAGCACCCCATGCGGCTTGACGTGGTTGAGAGGTACTCCCTCGCGGTCCAGGAAGGCCTTCAGTGCCCCAACCTGATAAATGGTCATGGCAGTCAGCTCGTCCGGGCTAAGTTTCATCTCGCGTCGACCGAAACCTTGGAGATCGGGCAGGCCAGGATGCGCTCCGATCTTGACATTGTGCGCTTTGCAGTTTCTGACCGTTTCCATCATGATAAGGGGATCACCACCATGGAAGCCGCAAGCGACGTTGGCTATATCGATCATTGGGAGTAGTTCGAGATCTGGGCCGCACACCCAGTTGCCGTACTGAATATAGTTAATGTCACCTTCCCCGCTTTCTGTCTCTGCAAATGAGTCCAGATGGAGTTACGTACCGCCTCTCCCATGTCGCAGTTGATTAACGCCTTCTGTTGTATCGGAGCCATGATGGCGGGCAATTGTTATGCACCCTCGTTCACAGTAGTACAGGTTCGCACAGCTGCAAAGACATGGAATTGGTACAGTTCAGTTCCATGCTTGTAGCGAACAGTCCACTATTATTATCACCCCTCCAACTTAATTTTTTCGGACCGTCCGAGTGGATCGCTGATAAGAAACAGTCGTGAGGGGTTTGAGGGGTACCTGCAACTCCCGAGGTCGTTAATAACAAGGAGAGAACGACGATCCTTGACTTCAAATAATATGAATGATAAATGGCTGTCGATCAATGTGCTATCATTTGTCGAAGTTGGCCGATCAGAAAAGGTACTATTTCACCAGCCATTACTCTTCAGCAGCATAACTTCTCCCAAACGCCGTGCATGTCCTGTATTCGTACTGCCCATACCTAGCAATGGAGTCGCTGAAGACGTTGTTGGTCGCCAATCGTGGCGAGATTGCAGTGAGAATCCTGAAGACAGCCAAGTATGGGCTCTGACTCATATGAAGAAGTCACTAGCTGATCCATTACCGTGTCTAGGAAACTAAACCTCCAAACAATTGCCGTGTACACAGAGCCTGATGCTGCCTCGACCCACGTCCGTCTGGCAGATCAAGCGGTGTTACTATCTGGTCCTCCCTCAAGGGCATATCTCGATGGGTGAGTGAAGGCCTATTGTAAACCTGCTCAGTAGCATATATCTCTGACTTAGTCAAGGGACCAAATTATTGAAATAGCCAAAAGCTACCACGCAAACGCCATCATCCCTGGTTATGGATTTCTTTCCGAGAACGCGGACTTTGGAAGGGAGGTCGCTCGTGCGGGCCTGGTCTTTGTAGGACCTTCCCCTGAGAGCATCGAAGCTTTCGGACTGAAGCATACTGCCAGGGAACTAGCCACAGCCGCTGGAGTTCCCATAGTACCAGGTTCTGGCCTGGTTACAAGCGAGAAGGAAGCTGCTGAGGTAGCTGCCAAATTGGGCTTCCCGGTATTTATCTATCGAGCGCTGTAACAAAAAAAAAAGCACAAAAGCTAACTGATATTGGTTATAGGTCATGCTTAAAGCTACCGCCGGTGGTGGTGGGATGGGCTTACTTACATGTCATTCAGATTCAGAGGTACGACAGTCGTTTGAGACTGTGAAATCCAGGGGCGAGTCTCTGTTCAAGAATGCTGGGATGTTTATTGAACGTTACTACCCGTCAAGCCATCACATCGAGATACAAGTTTTTGGCAATGGACAAGGGAGAGCTATTTCTTTCGGCGAGCGTGAATGTTCCATCCAGCGCAGACATCAGAAGGTAATAGAGGAATGCCCAAGTCCCTTTGTGACGAGAAATCCTGGTCTACGTCAGAAATTGGGAGAAGCTGCCGTCCGACTAGCCGAGTCGACAAAGTATGGCTCTGCTGGGACAATTGAGTATCTTGTTGACGATGAGACGGGTGCATTCTTCTTCCTGGAAATGAACACACGCCTACAGGTTGAGCATGGCATTACTGAACTTTGCTACGGGGTTGACTTGGTGCAGCTCATGCTGGAGCAAGCTGACGCTCAGTTATCAGGAAGGGGCGGTCTGGAACCGTCTCGCCTGGAAAAGCTGTCGCAAATAACCCCATCTGGTGCTGCTATTGAAGCCAGAATATATGCAGAGAACCCTGTCAAGAATTTTGCCCCATGTCCTGGAACTCTACAAAGCGTGGAGTGGAAGGAACTGCCAGGATCGAGGATTGATACCTGGGTCTACAGAGGAATTAAGGTATCGGCGAACTACGGTACGCCCCAAGAAAGAATATGCCGCTCTCCGAGGGGAAGCTAATCGAAGATTCAGATCCTCTGCTTGCAAAGGTTATGTACCACTCCCCAACAAGGACACAGACAATACAAGGAATGAGAACTCTCTTGACAGAGTCATGTGTCTGCGGCCCACCAACGAACCTGGAGTTTCTGGCGAAAATACTTTCAGACGATAGTTTTGTTACCGGAAATACCTTGACGAGGTTTCTAAACGACTTTCAACACAGCCCTGCTGCGGTTGATGTCATTTCTAGTGGTTCTTATACGCTCATTGAGGACTGGCCTGGACGCCCGACCCTTGGGAAAGGATTCTGTCATTCTGGGCCAATGGATCCGGTGGCGTTCCGAATTGCAAATGCCCTCGTTGGCAATCCGGTCGGTCTCGAGGCCTTGGAGATTACTCTAAGCGGACCAGATTTGCACTTTCTGGGACCAGCTATTGTTTCCCTCTGCGGAGCACCAATGGAAGCGAAGCTTGACGGTGTTCCCATTTCAATGTGGTCTCGCATCAAGATATCAGCCGGTCAACGATTGACTATTGGCAAAATTACTGCAGGTGGCTGTAGGGCCTACCTTGCTGTATTTGGGGGTTTCCCGAACATCGCCAAGTGGTTTGGGTCAAAAGCAACTTCTCCTATGGTCGGCGTTGGAGGCTACCAGGGACGACAGCTGGCATCTGGTGATCTCCTATCCATCACGAGTGCAATTCCAGACATCGAAGGTGATCTGTCCTTGCCAAAGAATCTCATCCCCAAATATCCCGATCGCTGGGAGCTGCTGGCTATGCCTGGGCCGTACGACAAAGGTTACATTACCTCGGCAAGCATTGATATGTTATATAAAGCCGACTGGAAGGTTTCCCACAACGCAGCAAGAGGCGGGATCCGGCTCATTGGACCAAAACCCACCTGGGCACGCTCCGATGGTGGAGAGGGCGGCGCACATCCTAGCAATGTCATCGAATACGGATATCCAATGGGTACAATTAATTGGACAGGTGACGACCCTGTTATGTTTCCAGTTGATTGTCCTGATTTAGGAGGCTTCGTGTCAAGCCATACGATCGTGAAGGCAGACCTGTGGAAATTAGGGCAGGTTAAGGCCGGGGATTTTATTAAATATAAGGCTGTCTCCTGGGAGGACGCATATTCTGCTCGCATGGACACGGAGAGGTTTGTCAACGAGGTTGTTAAATGCTGCGCTGAAGGCAGGTTCACTGACGTCCTCTCTTTGGAGACGGTTCGCCCTTCCGGACTGGAGAGTGAAGATCGTGGTAGCGGTGTTATTCTACAAATAGAAGAGAGTGGGAACCAGCCCCTTGTTTCTTATAGACAGGTGAGTGTAATGCTTTTCCTTCCTGATAAACGGCCTAGCATAGCTAAACAAACCTCCAGGGAGGCGATGACTATCTCCTCGTTGACTATGGTCATGGTGCATTCGACCTGAATCACCGCTGCAGGGCCATGGCCTTGAAGAAACGCTTAACCGAAGCAACTGGAGACATTACCTTTTCATCGGGGCTGATAGGAACTGTAGGCTGTGGAAATTGTAAGTCTCGGTCAAGAATCAATATTAGATCTCTTCTCACCCATGTCTTATAGCCCTGATGATCTACTACGACGGCGGAAAAATCACACAGAAGGACTTACTCACCCACCTCTGCAACATGGAAACGGCCCTTGGAGACCTCAGCACAGCCAAAATGCCTAGCCGCATATTCAAACTTCCTCTCACCTTCAAAAGCAAGAGGCAAGAAGAAGCAGTGCAGCGCTACATGGAAACCCAACGACCTTATGCGTCCTATCTACCGGATAACATGAAGTTTGTAGCGAAGAACAACGCCTTTACGATCGAAGAATTCGAGAACGTCTTTCTCACTGCCCAGTTCATGGTTGTTGCAGTCGGGTTCTTCATGGCCCTCCCGCTTTCGCTCCCTGTTGATCCACGGCAACGTATGAATTGTCCCAAGACGAATCCTAGCAGGATATACACGCCTGCAGGATCTGTGTCGTGGGGTGGAAGCTGTATGGCGTGAGTACTTCTTACTTCTTATATCCCCAATCCAGCATCCTAAATACCCAAATCCACCCAAACAATCACCCATACGCGAAAATACATTATTAACGCAAAAAAATTAAGCTTATACAACGTCGACTCCCCAGGAGGCTACCAACTAACCGGCATGACCATCCCCGGCGTCGACATACTGGGCTCAAAAGCCGGGTACAGCTCCACAAAACCCTGGCTCTTCGAAGACTTCGACCAAATAACCTTCTACCGCGTCACGGAAGAAGAATATGAAAAGGAACTTGCCCTATTCAATAGCGGTCGATACGAATATCAATACGAGAATGTCCTCTTTGACATGGCTGAACATAATAAACTCCTTCAATATACCCGCGATGAAGTTTCGAGCATCCGAACGCTGCAGCGGAGTGCACAGGCGGAGATGGATAAGCTCGAGGATGAATTATTGAAGAAGTGGCATGAGGAGAAGAAGGGGAGGGAGGTTCCTATGGATGAGATTGAGGTGTTGTTGAAAGGTAAGTATTCACACCATCCTTACAACATACGGCTGCGTATAATATCCAGCCTGCTGATTTCAAAACCCCCGGGTAGATCCACAAATCCACAGCGTCGAGTCGCCCCTAAGTGCCAACGTCTGGAAAGTCCAAGTTAAACCTGGAGATGTAATCAAGACGGAACAAACACTTACAGTCCTCGAAGCCATGAAGCTTGAGATTACTGTTCGTGCTGACCCGGCCGTGGAGGGTGCCACGGTGGAGAAGGTATTGATTAAACCGAATGATGTGGTGGAGGCTGGGAAGAGTATGATTCTGGTGCGGAAGAGAGCAGGTACATCTTGAAGGAGGGATAGGTCTATTTCATGCGAATCTGGAATGAGTTTGTATATATCCAATATACCCACTCCATGCTGAATGGACCACGATGTTTCTTCGAGTGGGATGGCAGGATGCGCCCATGCTATGGGATCATAGATATGACTGACTCCATATGCAGCATCCCACAGTGTCATGCATGTATTCCATTTCTTGAAGAATACCTAGCTACTGTACGCAGTGTGCAATGCATTGGGCCATCTTATTATTTCCCAATATTATGGATCTAGCATAACCACTGATAGACACGAATAACGCTTCAGGCTTTAATTATTCTAGAAAGAGATCCATCCATGTGGAGGTGGGAAAGGAACTGTGGCGTATGCATACATGCATGAAGACGAAGATGTGATATCGTGTCGGTGGTTTGTCGATCGATCCTAAATTGTCTTGCAAGATTCTACAGTATTCATAAGAAATGACAGACGGTTCAGTTCCGGTGGAGTTGTATCTTCCTCAATTTTTAACGTCTAGGTACCTATCTAATTGTATACTGGTGATTTAGTTGTACAGACCAAGTCCCCTGGCATATTCAATCCTCAACCCATGCCAGAATGAAATCCAACAGTGCTCTCCTCAGTCGCAATAATGTAGTAGTCTACTCCCACCAAAAGCTAACGCTGATTCCGGCCTTCAAGCCGCGCACATAATGCCACCATCCAACGGGGATATACAGACACTCACCCTCCTTGAGGACAGTCTCGACGTACTCGGCCTGCGAGAATCCGGGCCACATTGACTCCCACTGTTCGGACTCTGCGGGAGAGAGTTCAATGGCGGCCACATCGACCTGAGAGGTATTCGACATGTCGATGAGTCGTTGACCACCATCCTGGGAAACTTCTGACAATGATCCACCCCTCTCCGTGGATGAGCCGACCACTTCCATTCCTCGTGGGTGCACCTGGGAAGCAGGAGTGTGGGGGGAGTAGAGACGAATGTACTTGGCCCCGACAACCTGGACTAGGATGTTATGGTAAGGGTCATGGTGAAGGGGGGAGATAGTCCATGACGGGCCAATCCAGGTGTTGATGATGGGGTCGCTCGGAACACCGAGTTCTGAGTCTGGATCGGATTCGTGATCGACTGGATCCTTTTCTCTGTGGGTCTGTTCGTGAGATTGCAATGGCGATTCGGGGCTAAAGCCGTGTGCTGCGTGTTCGAGGGATGCTTTGGATCGCTGCGCCTCTTCCTTTTCGCGCTGCCTCTTCACGTAGACCGGATTGCCAGGCTCCGGTGCCGGAGGAGTAATGTAACAGCAGTCAGGGATGCAGATGTCCTTTCGCAGAGCCGGAATCTGAGCCAGTAGATCATGCTGTGCCATGTATCCTGTCTGGTCACCATCGTCGTCGTCTTCCGTATTACCATAAGAGTGCGATGCCCCCCAATGCGCTCTCCAGATATACTTGTCCATAAACTCCTTGAACTCCATGATCTGCTGCCCCCAGCCTTCATCCGTGTACGATCTGCCAATTTCCACAGGCACAAGCCTCCGTCCACCAAAAGTGCGCTGGAACCAGTAGTCCCTCGACGCCCACGGCCGGGACGAAAGAGCGGGCCAGTGATTCACTGCATCAGTAATAACAAGCGGAGTGCGAACATTTTGAATATGATTCTCGATCGAGTCGAAAGAAGGTGCCGACAGTAGACGAACGGGATATTTCAACACAGGCTCGCGAACACTCTCGGGCGGGAAGAGAGGCGGGGAGATCTTCCTCTTCTTCAAAACACGCTGGCCTTCCATGTCGACATCGTCATCGTGATCAGGATTATTAGTCCCGTTGTCTGTCGCATCCTGAAGAGCCGAGAGTAGATTCTCAATGAGAGCCTCCCGCATCGGGGCACCGGTCATGATCAGCGCCTTGTCCAGGATGTGCACGGTAGGCGAGAGCCATGGAGCGTGGGGACTAATCTTCCACTCTCCGCCATCTTCACGGAGTGATTTTATGAGACCTATGTAGACATCTTTGGTGTGTGTCCCTTGCGGATTCGAGGTTTGCAGTCCGCAGCCGTTGCATATAGCAAGGCAGGCTTTGACAAGGCTCGCGTCTGTGTATAGCCGTCTCCAGCACGTTTTCACGTCTTTGAACGGGTAAACGTGTAGTTTCGCGTCTGCAATTTGTAGAGCCTGTTCAGAACCACCCAGGACAAGGTCATGATGGCTACCTGTAGGGCTGTCGTTGAGACATTCCAGGATCGGGTCGTTGGGAGTTGGGTGTGCGACTGCGGATAGCGCGTCTGCTATCTGGGCTTGCAGGCGCATTCTTCCAGCTGCTCCGGTGTGAGAAGCATGCATGAGCCTTGGTCAAGCTGATACTCAGAGTTGATTTATAAGTGGGTGGTAGGCTTTGATCTATTACCTATCCAAGTGTTCTTCTTTCCGTGCGTTGTTGTTCTCGTAGTAGAAGTGTTGCTGTTCAGGGATAATATTTCCCTTCCAATTCACGTCATCAACGTGAATAGTAAACGCTGGGGAGAAAAGTGGATTCTGGCAGTAGTAGAAGAGGTTCAAGTGCAAATTAGTAAAAACCTCCCTTTTGCTAGTTTATGAATGCTTTTACTGCCGTTACCTGGTCTTTGATCATAATATCTGCGATCAACTATGTGCGTATAGATGCCTATGCTACTGTGGCGATAAAGACGAAGCCAGCTATTTTACATGGATATCCCAAGAACCATGACTGTATGAAGGAATATGACAGAGTCACAATGTATACCATCGAAGTAATGAACGCCTCCCTTTTTATGCCCAATTGATGCCAAAAGTTGCATGTGTGCGCTACAAACAAAGCCTCCCCTATGGATCAATCACTCGTCCAGAAACTCCATGACCAGTTTCGGAATACGACTGACACCCTCTCCCCTGATAGCGCTTACTGGAACCGCGTGGATTTCCTTATTCCATCTCTTCTGGTCCAGGGATCCCGGGTGCTCAACGAGACCCCGCTCGACGAGGGAAAGATATTCTTGCAAGTGCTTGAATTTGGTCCGCGTCTCCGGAAGATCCGCCTTTGTAGCAACAACAAACCATGGCTTTGTATGAATAGATGGGAGCGTGAGGGGAGGGAGTGGTTTCAGTCGGAGCGGCGTAATATCAACCCCAACATCGTCACCATGCTGGACGTTAAATTCTGGAAGACCACGGACGCCATTGGTTTCGTCGCTTTCTGGGGGAACTTCCAAGTCGCGCAACCGTTGGTATTGGCCGAGTTCGTTCCACAATATCTTAAGCCCTTCTACTGGATCATCAGTACTCAGATCAACAACAAAGGCCAACGTGCGAGCGCGCTCAATATGACGCAGAAATCCTAGGCCAAGTCCACGGTCAAGATGGGCATCTTCAATGAGACCGGGGATATCTGCGATGGTGAAGTTTGTTCGGGGAATTTTCCCCTTGGATTCGACGAGAGGCCTTCCCGTATGGTCATCAATGACAACGGTGCCGATACTAGGGGATAGAGTGGTGAATTCCCAATCCCCAATGCGTGTGCGGCTGTTGGTCAAGGACCGGAGTAGTGTACTCTTCCCGGCGTTAGGCTTCCCTACCAACCCGACATCGGCCAGTAACTTGAGCTCAAAGTCAAGTTCTAGTCTCACACCACCTTCTCCCTTGGAAGCAAATTTCGGCCGAGTCATCGATCGCGAGACAAAGTGCGGATTGCCCAGTCCTCCAACACCGCCAGCAGCCAGTAGGATGGGCTTGTCCATATGTTGCGAGAGGTCTAGATAGATGGGAGCCTTGGGTTCCATGGCGGCGATGTTTTGCCTCCGAGGGACGGGCTTCGGAAATTTCGTGGTCAAGAAATCGGAAGCCTTCGACCCGGGATAGAGCACCCAGCGATTACGATCGATGGAGGGCATCTCAAGTTCGCCATCCTCGTCCAGTTCGATAGAGACTTCCCGCAAGCGGTTCTCCACCTCCGCGACAGGGTCATATCGGTCTATTTCCCGCACGACAGTACCGACGGGAACCTGTATTAGAACGTCAGTCCCTCGTTTGCCGCCCTTGCTCTTGCCCTGACCATGCTTCCCCCGGCCAGCTCTGATGACGCCTCTGCGGGCAAGTTTGTGTAGACTGGTAAGACCTTCAACTGCCTGGATATAGACACTCCCACCACTGCCCCCGTCACCGCCATTCGGAGGACCTTCCTCGATATATTTCTCCCGCAAGAAGGACACGCACCCATTGCCGCCGGATCCCGCATAAATCACAGATCGACATTTGTCCTGGAATATGAACCGGGAATAGTCATCAGGCGGGGGATTTAAATGCGAGAGATCTGGTGACGGTTTCGGGGCCGTTGGATTACTATTGCGGCCCGATGGTGTAAGCTTAGCGTCGGTACTGAGGCATCGATGGCATATCCTAGGTATGCCAGATATGTGCGATCTGTACTCTCGCACATGAATGGCCCGCCTGAGGAGTGGACGGAATGAAAACAGCAGATCCGCGTGTCGCTTCGACATTCTGGGTGCAGTTAGTACACAAGGTGCATTATGGAATGAGCACGTTCTGATGGACCTGTCTGTCAAGAATAAGTTAACTGTACGCTGCGACTCATTTCATTTCCAGATAGAACGATTCAGTGATAGCCACGACTAAGCAACTGAAGGAGCTGCAGCTCTTGAGGGAGGCTTTCGGAAGCTGAATCGAAATTGAGCATCCAGATTAGCACGTGATGATAAAAGTCACATGGAGATAACACCACAAAAGTGCTCGAGTTTTCGACTTTTGAACTTCTGAGAAACAACTGCTGCTCCTCTCTGTCTGATCTGGCTCTATGTCTGGAATCCCCCTCCAGCTCCGACATGACCCCTTTGAGTGAAATGACTATAGCGGTGTAGGGATTCAGCAACCTCGGGCACATTCCGTCCACGACATCCCCGAAACCCCGAATGCTCCGCCATGCATGGTCAATGCAAGAGTGGCATTGCAATGAATGTGCATGCACGGCGTGACCCAAACGCGCTGTAAAAACAGTCACTGAACCCGGATTAATATATTCGGTGACCAAACGGATTGTGTTCATTCCAGAGAAAGACATTGGCCGTCAACAAGCAATGATTGCATGAACAGTCATTCTGATACCAACAACGGCACGTCAACCATTTCTTTTCCGCGCTAGCTATGCGCCTCGTGATATTCCACTGCATGACAGACCAGGGTCGTATGCAAGCAAGAAAGAATGATGTCTAATGCCATTGTCTATAGGTAAGCGTGGAATAAGACATCTACTCTGTCGCAAAGAGGAGTACCGCAATGCCGTCTGTCCATGCATATGCAATCCCCTCGGCGGTTGTCACGAGGACCGTGCGGAGTCATTTAGACTGCGCTACGCTGTCGATTTCATTCGTGGAGGCAGACTGCATGGGTTTACATTTTTCGTGGGATTCATGCCTGGCGGTTCTGATAAGCGCTGATTGATATGAATTTCAAACCCCCACGTTATCCGCAAGGTTGGAACTTGCATGGTACTTATGGCGATATACATGGGAGGCCATTCGTACGTATCTTTGTCCGTTAGAGATACTCGCAATCTCTTTGTTAGCATCGGTTGGCGCGGGGCGGTTATATCATTGTGCATCCATGTTGGTTTTGACAGCCCTCCGTTGCATCGAGAGACAATAGAAAATGCCTAGGCAGAGACCAGTTCAATCGCAGCATGCCTAACTAATTGGACTTCATTTTCCCAGTCTTGAATCGGACAGTCACTCGGATAGCTAGTTGTCCATGCTTGTTGGGAGGGCCAAAAATCCAATGCTAGCCTGAATAATGGCCCAGCAGACCCTGCACCTGTTGGGTGAAGGGAGCAGACGACGGCTTTGTCGGCACGATTGCGTTGAACATCCAGCCTGGAAGTAATCGGACATGCCCAACATGACAGCATGTCGTAGTCATACAGAGTACGCTGCAGTATGGGCACCGTAGCCGACAGCCAACAGTAGATGATAATAACGATGAAGCTAAAGGGTTGCGCCTACGTTCCCCTTTGGGTGTACCCAAAGGTTGGGACAACCTTGCAACAGCTTAATTTCTTAATTCCCGTCTTTCAAAGTTTCCTTTCACCGACGTGGTGTATGAATAATCAATGATACGATCGATTATAATCAACTGTTCCTAGATATTTCAAGGGATAAAAAGCACGGGATGCTTTGTAAGAAACAAATTAAGGGTAACGTCACTGACATGCAAACGCTCGAGATTGAAGGATACACATAAAGGATGAATGGTTATTGATGGCTAATAGCAGGCGACAACTCCGCAGATCATCCCGATATTTCACTGCAACTCCGATGTCGTAGTAAACAAACGGGAACACTCCCCTTGCCAGCCGGGACAGGAGAATTTGACCCATTTATTCGGCGGACGAGCAGATATCAAGCAAGCATTCCATGGCTGATCGGCGCTGGAAACACAGAAAAGGAGGGCCCAACTGAGTTCAATAACCCAATGGATCCAGAGATGATCATGTGCCGGATCTCTTCCCAACGCTGATAATAATAAATAAATAATAATAATCATATATTGCTGGTTCAGAAACACACCGCACTAGTGTTGTCTCTTAATAGGGCGAACCGTGGTTGTGATGAATCCGCGGCTCCGGGTCATGATTCCGGGCTCGGCAGGTACCGGATTTTGTAGCGCTGTACAAGTCAGTCCGTGTGGCGCAGACGGCGTGTTATTATGCAGTGATTCACGGGTTGCAAGTTGCAAGGGACAAAGGTACGGGTGACGACGAAGTACGGGCCCAGGATCACAGACTAGGGGCCCATAGTGCCTCCCATGGACTCCATACAGAGCAGTGCTTAACCTGAATATGGAATGCAGATGATGGATCTGAAGGGTCGTGTAATGTTTCAAGATCCTTCTCAGCTTGGGGATGTGGATAACTTCATTTGCCCGGGGAAGCGGGAGAGGAGACAGGTCCTTTGTTTCTGCTCCTGCTTTCCCCTTTTCTTCCGTAATTTTTCTGCATTTTTCGGGGGATCTCCGATCCATGTGTAGAGCGCGATACCTCGCATTCATTGGCCAGCCGGGCGCATTAGTTGGTACTGGGAGCAAAATTAGACACAGACCGCATCAATCGGATCTGCTGGTCAAATATTGACATTGGGCCACTCGATGGGGCGTCCCATCCTCCTCAAGTCTACACCAGGATAGACGTCATAGCTGACCGCCAGTACCGACAGTTTGGCTCGACCACCAGCCTGGCATATGCCAGATGGCAAAGCTGCAGGTTGCATATTGTTCCATGCAGGAGGGTGTGTGTGTGGATGTATTTGTGGATGTGGATGTAGCATAGCACATGGGTTCCACCGATTCCACAGCCCAAAGCCGAACAAAGCCCTTGTCTCCCATGTCTCCCATGTCAGAAGGTTATCGAAAGGGTTGTCGCTGTTTTTATTGCAATTGTGCCCGGACGTGCAGGAAGGTCGCTGGACGTGTCCGGAGAAGCACTGCGCTGGTCCTGTCGGTAGGCTCGTAGACACTTAGACTTCCGGACGATGGCAGAGCAGAATACAGGGATACAGACTCGACCCGGAACGCGCAAGGAACCACGCGGATTGGTGATTTCTGAGCCGGAGCAGGCCGGTTTGCTGGCAACCTTACCAGTCACCGCGATGTCGTCATGGTCGTTGGCAGCGATGGAGAAGACAACTGCTGGTCAACTGACGATGCCTGATGAAGCCTCAGCCTCAGCGCGTTTGTCTGGCGGCGTGCACACCGCATTTCCTCGTTTTGTGCTTACTGGGCCGTGGAGCAGCCAATCTCGCCGGGGCAATGGGCACTCGCTTATACGCCTCCAGAGAGATCGCCAGGATCGGTCTGCTGAACCACAATCCTGGAACTTCAAACGTCCCCGGATTCTTTGCCGTGGCGCTGCTCCCATTGGCCTCTGCGTTCGGTAGTCAGCCAGCAGATATCGTGGGCTGGCGTTCATTCTCCCCCTTGTTGGTTGGAATCGCCCTTCCGATGCCCCGACTCCCTTGGATCCATTCTTTGCACTTTCCGGCGCCAGTTTTAATTAATCCATCGTGCTGTGTGATTGACTCAACTCTCCTGGTCGGAGAGAGTTTCGAGCTCCTGCTGCTGTGCCGTTTGCGTTTGCTGCTTGTGGTCTTCTGGAAACGAGGATGAGGTTGGGCTGGAGTCCTCGACGCCAGCAGGGGCCGTTGTGAAATAGACTAAAAAATATAAATATAAAACAAATAAAATAAAAAATAAATAATATAAATTGAAAATAAATTGAAAAACCCAACAGAACATGCTTCAATTTAATTATTATTGACAGTCCTGTGCTGTGTTTTATCTCACATCCATTTGTGCATACCCACTCGCGGAGACTGACTGATGGAGGAATCCTTCGACATTCACCTCTTCCTCTTCTCCTCGCTCTACTTAACCTCTCTGCTTCCCCTCTCATTCTCTCTGCACAGTCGGGGACGTCATCCCTTTTGCCTACCAGGCAGATGTGCTGATCCAGCCTCATTAGAAACTTAATTCTCCCTCCCTCCTGGCCATCTCTTGCTACTTCTTTCAATCACCGTACCTTCTGAGCTGTGGCTTGACCTGTCAACCACGTCAATATGTCTGCTCTGCTGTCCTACTTTCGGCGTCATCGGCGTCGTGATGTCTCCAATGACTTAGCTGCCTTTCCGGTCCGTCAGCTTTTCGTCTTGGGTACGTTGACACCGCACTGAAATGGAGCTCACCATGTACTGACGGTCACTAGCTCTCTGTCGAATCTGCGAGCCAATTGCTTTCATGTCCATATTTCCCTATGTCTACCACATGGTGGAAGACTTCCATGTGGCGGACAGTGATGATAAGATCGCCTTGTATGCTGGCATGATCACCTCCTCCTTCACTTTTGCAGAGTTCTCTGCAGGCATGTTCTGGGGCCGCATGAGCGATAGGATAGGCAGGAAGCCCGTTCTCATCATGGGTCTCATTGGAACTGCCATCAGCATGATCGTCTTCGGCTTTTCCCCCAACCTACCCACGGCCATGATCGCCCGCGCCTTGGGGGGTCTGTTGAATGGGAATATCGGTGTCTTGCAGACCACTGTAGCTGAGATCGTCACCGTCAAGGAGCACCAGCCTCGCGCTTATTCCATCATGCCGTTCGTCTGGTGTTTGGGGTCGATTTTGGGACCAGCCATGGGAGGTGCCTTGGCCCAACCGTGCCAGAGCTATCCCTCCCTGTTCCCGAAGGGCACCATCTTCGATTTCTTCCCCTTCTTATTACCCAACCTGGTTTGCGTAGTGGTTCTGCTAGCGGGAATTGTGGTGGGTCTTCTGTTCCTTGAAGAGACGCATCCCGACAAGAAACACCGTCGTGACCCTGGCCTGGAGTTGGGGAATTGGCTGGTTGGAAAATTCTGTCCCTCTCGCGTCCGGCTGGTCGATGGCGTAGAAAAGAAACAACCGCGGGATCTGTCGCCATCTCCGGAGTACGAAAGAGTCGAGTCATCTCCCGTTCTTTACCCAGCCAAAGATCCAGACACAGTCTCCGATGAGGATGATCTTGAGGGACAAATCAGGAGCAGGGGATGTGGTATGCAAAAGGCCTTCACAAAGCAAGTGGTTTTTAACATCATTGCATATGGGATCCTTGCCTAGTAAGTTTTTGTTTTCTTCCCAGGCATCCGTAATCTATCTAGCTGACCACCCACTTCCAGTCATAGTGTCTCCTTCGACCAGCTCATGCCCGTCTTCCTGAGCGCCCCCAAATCAAATAGTGAGGCTGTTCTCCCATTCAAATTCACCGGAGGCCTTGGGTTGCAGACCAAGACGGTTGGCTTCATGTTGGCCGTGCAGGGGGTGTATTCCATGATCGCCCAACTCTGGCTCTTCCCCTTCGTCGTTCGAGTCTTTGGCACACTCCGGACCTTTCGCTTTGTGCTTCTAGTCTGGCCACCACTCTACATCGCGGTGCCCTATCTTATTCTTCTCCCAGCGTCGCTTCAGATACCAGCTGCCTACGCTGTATTGATTGGCAAGATCACATTACACGTGATCAGCTTTCCCGCGACTGCCATTCTCCTTGCCAATGCGGCCCCGTCGTCTAAAGTCCTAGGCTCTATCAACGGAGCTGCTGCCTCGACAGCCAGCCTGAGTCGCGCCTTCGGACCAACCATCACCGGATTCTTGCACTCAAAAGGCCTCCAGAGTGGGTATTCCGTTCTTGCGTGGTGGGCATGTGCACTCGTTTGCCTGATCGGTGCCATCGAGAGCTTCTGGATGGAAGAGACAGATGCAAAGAGACCTAGCAGCGGAGAGAAGCTAGGAGACGACGAGTTGACTACCGGAAGAGATCAACGTAGCAGGTCGTTTTCGACGGCGGGCCGTCCGAGAGAGTGTTTATCCGAGGAAGAACGAAGACTGCTTTCGCCGACACAATCAAGCATGGATGATGAACTTGGCATCGACAACTTGGATCTTTCTGCCACTGATGAGGGTGCGACCAGGAGGTCGTCCCATGAGGAGGCCTAAGGCCCCTGGAAATCCTTCTTCCTCTTTGTTTCCAACCGACTGGGAGAGGGGCAAACATCATTCAATTCTTTTTTTTTTTTTTTTTTTTTCACGCTTCACTGAATTCCTTTTATACCCCCTTTTTTCAAGTCTGCTTCGCTATGTCCATCAGGGAAGCTCTGGGTCTCCATTCGTCTCTTATTTTAATCATTTGCATTTCTTTGAAGTTCAGACCATCCAACGCCTACCATCTGAATCTGGATTGTAATTCTTCTGGATACACACCATTGAACAAGGAAAAAGAAGAAGAATTATCCAATTGCACATTTGAAGGGAACGGAATTTCAGGGAAACAGGGCATTCATCAATATTATCAGGTAAAATCATATGCATCGGGAGGCTATCTGTTTCTATCATGGTTGTTTATTTTGTTCTTACTGGGCGGCTATCTGTCTCTGTTGTCAGCTTCATTTAGTTGTTTTTTCTTTTCTTTGCTCTTGTTCTGCCTGTATAGTTGCATTGTTTATCATTTTATATCGAATTGATAGAAGGAGTGCATAAGCGATGGGCATATGATCAGGAGGCCTCTGTGTTTTCGGAACAGTTCAGTTGTCTAGCTTTTGTTATCGCGGAATTTAGAGTTGATCCTAGGGCTTTGAGATCAGAAAATTCGAACAGTTATTTAGTATTATGATTTATCGGGATATATTAGAAACAGATAGTATGCTACACCCATCAGAAACCTAAAAAGCCAGATTACCCGTGGAAGCTAAAATCCAGCCACTTTTCTTGGTCACCTTGGGGTCCTCGCCGATGAACGAACCAGGGAAGCCAATGTTGAACGGCACGACGCTCTCCAAGTACTCGACTTGCTCGGGCGTCAACTTGATGCTCAACGCCTGGATATTCTCATCGAGATGCTCCACCTTCCTGCCTCCCACTATCGGGAACACATTCGGTGCCTTGGACAGTACGTACGCCAGCGCAATAGCCGTCACAGACTCGATGCCGTGCTCGGCTGCGACCTTGGCAAGGGCCTCGCTGACTCGGATTTCATCCTCGGTCTGACTAGAGTTTCGCATGCTCCTCAGGAGCTCACCGGCCTTCTTGCGCTCCTCCAGTGCCTTTTTCGTCTGGAACTTCCCCTGACCCAACACTCCCCACGGTGCTAAGGCCATGCCAAAATGGCGAGCCATAGGGATTATGTCACGCTCAAATGATCTCTCGAGAAGATTCCACAGACCCTGGTAGATGCTGAACGGTGTCTTACCGTTCTCGATCGCATAGGTGTTCGCCGCTGCGACAATCCACGCTGGGGAATCCGAAATACCCAGATACAGCACCTTCCCCTGCTCCACGAGGATATGGAGACTGTCCATAACCTCCTTGATGGAGGTCGTGTAGTCCCACCAGTGCAGGTACAGGATATCGATATAGTCCGTCTGCAGCTTCCGCAGAGAATCGCGGATGCTGACGTGCAGACTGCGCCGATGGTTTCCGGAATAATTAATCCCAGCATTGCCCTTCCCGATCTCGTGGGACTTATAGTGCGTGGTGAACTTGGTCGCGAGCACGATGCGGTCACGAATGCCTCGCGAGGCCATCCACTCGCCCAGCCATGTCTCCGACTGTTCGTCCTGGTAGTTGTTGGCTGTGTCGATGAAGTTGCCTCCTTTCTCATAGAAGGCATCCAGCAGCGCAAAAGATCGTTCCTTATCCATTCCGCCCATGAGATTGGACCAGGCGTCGCCAATAGACATGGCGCCTAGCTGCAGCGGGGAGACACGCACCCCGGCTGACGAGGAGAGGATACGGTACCGGCCCAACTGGGTGGGTGGTGCGGGAGCTGGAGTGAACAATCGAGACGTCCTGAGAGCTTGTTTCTTTCTTTCTTTCTTTCCTTTTTTTTTTTTTTTTTGAGCAAGCCATTGCGATTTCTCCCCTCTATTTATCTTCTGAATTTATTCCGCAACGATCATTATCGATATTACATCAGCACGGCATTAAGCCGACTAATCTCCGCCTAAGACCTCCTGGAGCCGACTACGCGGTAATCCGGGTTTTAGCTCGGAAGACTTAGAAATTAACTCCGCCTCGAAATTTCGCGCTAAAACCTCTAGGTCCATGTCAAACATATGCTTAGTATCCTCATTCCAGCCTGCAATAGAGAAGACATTCACCTTCCTAGCAACCATCTTAAAGGATGGATCCTTTTCAATGCACTGGACTTTTGTAAATTCCTTAGCCTGTGCATAAGTACAGCTAGGCGATCAAACATATATTCAAGCTGTACCCCCAATGTATAAGATAATATGTTGGAGGGGGGTCGAACTCGCTGAGTTGGTTGACCTAGCTAGAGAGGCCCGGAGTCGGGAGAACTATCTACACAGTGCGCTGACTAATGTGGACTAAATCTAACTAGGAAGGAGCTGAGCCATGGGAGCCACCGACATAATATACTAAATATACTGCTGTGTATGTTGGAGGTCACGTGGGTTCTGCCCAGTCAGACCGCCCTCGCCTGGCCTAGTAGAGCTGGTTCTGGCACCTAGATAGTTGACCAATACAATACACGACCATACGTGGTTGCAGGTGGGTTGGGGTCGCTATTTAGGTCGCGCGAGTTGAAACAGCTTATATAAGCGAGTACAAGATCATGTGACTCTTGCTTAACATTTTACCACCACGAAATTGATTTCAGCTCGCACCACCTCTTTCACATCAGATGGGTCCCGGACCAACCCAATGACAGCGCAGGAGCTGGTGGGTGGTTTTCTGGAGGAGGAAGCACGACCTGCTCCACTGGGGACACCTACACCTGCCCCAGGCAGAGGTATTTGACGCGGAAGCTGAGGCAGCCTTCCATGGCCTCACAGCGGCAGTCCAACTCCATCAAGCACAACTAGCACGGCAAATTCATGTCCTCCTAGATAACCTAGAGGTGGTGAAACAACTCCAAGAAGCCACACCATGCATAGGATCAAGCCAAGCAACTTTCCATGCCTTTCAGAACACGATAAAGGCCTGGAAGGAGCGACCCAGAAATGCCTTCCCCAACTGGGGCAAGATACTAGTACACTGGATCCCCGGACACGCGGGCATACCAGGAAACGAAGTAGCAGACCACGAGGCCAAACAGGGCTGCCAGGCAGAACCCCCAGGAGTCCCCAAACCCTGCACATTCGCAACAGCCCGAAAGATATGCAAACAGAACCTATATGCTAATCTCACAAAGCATTGGGAAAACAATGCCCCTGCCCGGTACAAAGAGCTCAAGATCGGCATCACCAAACGCCCCAAAGAGCTCTCCCTCCCCCGGACCACACTAGGCTCCCTCCTGGCAGCTAGGTCAGGACATGGGGACTTCGCAGCATACCACGAACGGTTCAACCACCCAGACGCGGTCCGCCATTGCAAATGCGGCCTTGAGAAGGCGCCCACCCACTTCTATTATTGCAGAGAAGGCCGGAAGGCTGCTAAACACCCATCGGGCAGCCGCACGGCGGCAGACATCCTAAGCACCAACGAAGGTGCGCAACTCTTTGCAGAATGGCTGCAGAGGTCTGCATTCTACACACAGATCTGTAAGCAGCACTGACGAACCCCCCCCCCTCCTCCCACATCCCCATACACGGCATTCGCCTCCTCGGCCGAGTGCATTTGCACCACAATACATACGCACCACAACAGTGCTTTTACCCCACTTCAGAGCATTGACCTGATTTTATTGCGCAGGCACTGGGACAGTGCAGATGCACCATATGATCAAACTGGGTCCCTTTGGTCTACTGTCTTCTTTGACCTCCCCTCCATTTTTGTGGTTTTCCCAGTTTCGAGTCTCATTTCTGGGTCCTTTGCATTACCCTCGCTGCAGATTTTCCCTTCGAGAATCAGCCATTTAGGTTTCCTCTTTACTTTTACCTGCAGAACCTGAAATATGAAGTCTCATCGTAGTATTACGAGCAACATCCATCTCAAACCTATGGATTCTCTAGACGCATCTCACTTCTTATTGCCTGGTGGATAGTAGTTTCAATTTTGATATCCGACATACCTAGCCACCTAGATTATTTTCCCCTCACTGACCTGAATAGCCTTGACAGGTCTGATGAAGCTTATGCTTTCAATATCCTTCTAATGATCAGATTTATACGAGTCAAACTAACGTAAGATACAGACATATTCTACAAGAACAGCTATCAGCCGAGCGTATCAAGTCCAGAAAGACTATGCTCTCAGGGACTACGTAGCCTTGTCTTTTAGAAAACTGTCGGGAACGAGATAATAGGGGGTTGTTTTTGAGGCTTCTACTCACCCAGCAGTGGGGCAGAGGGTAGGAACTAAGTGAACAAGAGTGAAAAAAGAGAGATTGCGCTTTCTGGCTTTAATAAAACCTGGGTATATTTTGAATCCCCTTTGCTCACCCTAAGCGTCTGATTTTCTCCGTGAAAGTTTTCTCAAATTTCCGAAATCTAATATCAGCAGATTCAGTCTACAGCATATCTATCGAAATCGCCTTCACAAATATTCGAGATGGGATCCATTACCAACCAAAAATTTTCTCAAGCATCCTCGGCGGAACGAAAGAAGACAAGACAAAAACAATACCGACGAACCAAAACATTGATGAAGAAGGCATTTGAAGTGAGCCGCTCCTGCGAAGCAGACGTTTTCTTTGGGGTACGGATGAAGAATAGTGGCCACATCTATACATTTTGTGCCGATAGCACGGGTATTTGGTCTTTTATTTCATCGCAGCTGGTATGAACACTTCTCCTTCTGCTATATGATCTGGAGCTTACACAGATCAGGAATCGTATTACCCGATCCCGGATCAGAGAACACCCGAAGATTTTGCAAAGACACAAGCGGAGCCTCCCAGATGTCGCTCAGACAGAAGTGATCTCGATCACTGCACTCAGAATAAAGAGAATCTACAGGAGTGAAGACTGGGCTATGGCTTGATGTACAATATCTGAAATAGATGCTGAAATCCTGTCATCAACAAATGAGGACGCATACATTGTTACTTAAGAAAAACAGATAATTGGAATAAACTCTTCGACCAAAATGTTCACAAAAAAATTTCAGAAGAAAAAAAGAAGCCCGGCTATTCTCTTTCAAACAACATTGATCCCATCTTCCTTTTTATATCTTATCAGTGGAAGTGACGTGAAATCTGCATTAGGGGCCGCCTACATTAAGTCTTCCAACACAATTAAGACTTAATCTCCGCGGTAAACGTGCTGAGTCTTCACGTAGCTTCCGGCATGGTACTCGACCGTACAATGTTCCTTTGGGTCGCCACTATGGCTACTGGTATGAAAGTTGCAGCGAAATGACCATTAGCACAAATGAAGTAGGTGAGAGCAGTATGTTATCACATAACAACAGCCTTGTCATAGATCTTGCCGTCCTTGCCCAGCAAGTTATTTTGATAATGATCCCGCACTAGCTGTTCAATCTCGGATCTCATGGCCGGTTGAGTCGAGTACATTGTAGGAGGTTTGAACTCGACAGGAAGAACCATACTCCGATAATAAATCAGAGTCACAGAGACTAACTTTTCGTTATTTATAAAGATAATATTCCACAGACGATCGAGAGCGAAAACTGCAGCGGCAGACTACAAGGCTATATAGCTCAGGTGAGTACTACTGAAGGCTTAGTTAGTTGGGAATAGAGGCGTTATCGATTGGTTATCCCCGCTCGACTCATTTCAGCGTCTCGCCGTGATAGATGTAGGAAATAGTCTAGGTTGAGCGGCAATCTATAGGCAGTGGAAGCACTTGAATAATCCACGCGAATTCTAAATTTATACCCGAAGGAACGTTGCTCCGAGGCCGGTTTCTACTCGCTAAGAACCATACGTGAATGAGAATGCGAAGCATTGGATGTTTCAATATCCCATGGGTAAGCATCAGTAGGCGCCGGGAATCGTGGCAGTGGTGTTTGGGAGGGGATAATTTGATTGTCATTGGACGACCCAGAGCCTGTTTCGTGAAACTAGCTAATGGGGTTCAATATCTAGTTAACTAAGATTCTGAGATTATATAAGCAGTCTAGCGACTTTCAGGCGGACCAGGTCTTGGGCCCCCAACACAACGACGTTTACCCTAACCACTCGCTTTGCCGTTGTTCCTCGCCCTTTTCTGAGTAGATAAAAGGGGAAATTTTCCATGTCGCTTTCTCTACTCAGCATCGAAAATGAGACGCTTTGAGAGAATATACGATGTGGTAGAGCCCATTGAGGAGTATCGTTGTGGAGGCTACCATCCAGTGCATCTTAGCGATGTATTTAATGAAAGATATCAGGTCATTGGAAAGCTAGCATTCGGTCAGTTCTCGACAGTATGGCTTGTTAAGGATCAACGGTATACTTTTAGAATCAGTTGCGTACTTGGAAAATAAACTAACGGTTACATTATAAGGACCCATCGACAGGTTGCATTGAAGATACTGAAAGCAGATGCATCCAAAGACAACAGAGAGCTTTCTACCCTCCTTCGATTATCCAGCGTGGATTCAGGCCATCCTGGGAAGGTGCATGTTCTTGAATTGCTGGATTACTTTGAGCATCATGGTCCCAACGGAACCCACTTATGCCTCGTGCTTCCGGTCATGATCTCCGATGGTGAAGGGATGACTGTCTCTGGGACATTGCACCCAGCGGACTATGTACGAGCTGTTTCGAAGCAGATTCTGTTTGGCCTTGATTTCCTTCATAAACTAGGTATCATTCATTGCGGTAGGTCCGCGTTTCACAGCGTTCTATGTGGTATTCTGCTGACTTATGCAGACCTACAACCAGCAAATATTATGTTTTCACTTGCCGGAGTGAATGAGCTTCGTTTAGATCCTCCTGAACTCAGTCCTGTCAGATGGTTGGAAGGAGTCAAAGCAGATGATTGTGCTCCAGAATACCTGATACCTTCGCAACGACGTCGGGGCCAACTGGATGGTGCAGATTCTTGCACACTTTTAGTTAGGATTGGTGACTTAGGTGGAGATAAGAGATATCCGTCACTATATCAATTCCCAGCATAGTAGAGGAAAGCTGACACGTTCTTTTCTTTTTCAGCTGTGTGGAGTCAACAACACGATCAGTGGCCAGTAACGCCAACAGCCTTGCGTCCACCTGAACTGATCTGTCGAAACACTTGGGATGCTAATATTGACATCTGGGCTTTGGGTTGTGTGGTATGCCAACATCCACCTCTGGAGACTTCATTCTACCATCTGACGTTTCGTACAGATATTCGAATTGGCGACGAATGAGCCGTTGTTTCCGATAGGAACTTTCGGCCTTTCAGCTGAGCAGATAGACAGAGAGCACAGTCACCTCATTGAGCAGATGTTTGGAAACGATGGTCAGACAAATGAGCGCTTTACTAAACACCTAAAAGATCGGTTGTCTTCTGACTTTGGTGCCGAGAATATACAGCGGCTTTCATCATTGCTTCTGTCGATGCTACAGATTAAACCCGAAAGGCGAATGTCTGCAGCTAAGTTACTCGACCATATCTTACTGGAGGGAGTATCCGAGAGTTGAGACTCCTGTAAGGCGTCGAGTGGAGCAATGGTGCATTTATTTTTGTGTTTGATCAAGATCCCATCAATTCGCAAGTCCGTAGTCTGTACCTTTGGGAACGTAGACCTCTTGGTGAGTATATGATTTCCAGAATAGCAATCGCCAATGAGTCATCATGTTTCCTAGAATAGTAGTTAATAGCCGACAAATCATATGGTTCCGGTACAAAGCCTTTTTTGACATAAAGCACTGTCTTTGCTGATTTGCATGTGATCTCGCGAGAATCTGGCTCACGCCGAAGCTTTAGCTCAAGCCAAAGGTTAGGTTCACGCCGCAGGTTTAGCGTACACCGAAGTTTTGGCTCAAGCTGGACTTTATGACCGTTTGGGATCTGCTAACCGGCGTAGAGCTTATTGCAGCCTGTTAGGAAGATACTGTAGGCCAAAATGGGCTGGATAACATCTGTGACACTGACTTCGGCCCATGCCAAGTTTAAGGATCTCAATTTGTTTGAACTATAGGCGTACACCAAACCGGTCTCGAGCCGGCACAAGGGCATCTAACAGAGTGAGGTAGTCATATTTGTTACACAGAAATATGCCAACTGACTCAGATCTGCATCTATATCTTGTGTAAGTTGTCTTGTGACAAATCCTCATCTGAGTCAGCAGGCATAACGTAATCGGTAAGCGAGCCGGCCACCTCACACGTTTTGGTCATGCTCAAAAACTTGAGGCATTTCAAACACCCACCATGCCTCCAAAAGCTCATAAAAATTCAAAAGATTCAGTTGAGCAGGATGGGAGGCTTTTACTTGCAATATCCGCCATAAAAAAGGGGGATATCTCAAGTATTCATGAAGCCGCTCGTGTTTTTAAAGTACCTTGTTCTACCCTTCAAGATTGACTACATGGTATAACAACACGTTCTGAAAAGCGCGCCAACTCGCATAAAATGACTCAAAATGAAGAGGAATCACTTGTATTATGGATTCTCTCTATGGGTCAACATGGATCTGCCCCCTGACCTTCCCATATTCGAGAAATGGCCAATATATTGTTATTAAAGTGAGGTCCAACTACTACTCAAACTGTTGGTGAGAAATGGGTATATAACTTTGTCAAACAACGTGATAAGCTCAAAACAAGATATTCCCAGCAATATAATTATCAGTGAGCTAAATGTGAAGATCCTAAAATAATTAGGGAGTGGTTTGATTGTGTACAAATCACTATTATACAACACAGGATTACACAAGAGGATATCTACAATTTTGATGAAACTGACTTTGCAATAGGCCTAGTAGCTACTGCAAAAGTAGTTACTAGAGCTGAAATGGTTGGCAAGCCTTTTCTTATACAGCCAGGCAATCAGGAATGGGTCAACAATTGAATACATCAACTCTACTGGATGGGTGCTTCCGCCTTGTATTATCTTCAAAGGGAAGGTGCATATCCAAGGATGGTATGAAGATGAAGCTTTACCACTTGATTGGAGGATTAAAGTCAGTGAGAATGGATGGACAACTGATGAAATTGGGCTTCGTTGGCTTCAAAATATCATCATCCCATCAACTGAGGTGTTACGGACCTTACTAGGGAGGTTACACGATAGCCTATGGATACGCCGGAGGCATGCAGGAAGTGAGGCTGATGTGGATCAGGGGTGCGGCGTCTGGATACCAGATACTAAAAGGATACCGTAGGATTCATAGGGATTCGTGGTGAACGCTCTATATCGATATACTGCTGTCTCTAGTACATCTTGAAGCTCTAAAACGATGCGCTTTATCTAGCTTGTCTATTACACCTTGTGTTGTCCCAACATCCGTATGTTGGTCCTTCCTCCGAAACATACATACTCCGTATCCGGGACCGGATTATCAGATAATCCACCTGTCCGAAATAGTATATCCTCATCATATAGCTCGAGTGAGACTCTGTTAGTACACGTGAGGTTCTGCCGTCCTAGACCGCCCTCGCTACCTATCTCACGGCACAGGCAGGCCTACCTGGTAATACGACGACACATTGCGCCTATCCATTAGACTCTCCATCAGCTCACACGAGCTGAGTACACTTGTTCTAGCTGGGGAAAGTGCTACATTATGATGACTAACAGGAGCTAAACCTAACTAGGAAGGAAGGGTCTGAACTATGGACCGCCGAGATAAGATATTCTAGCTCACGTGACCCCACTCACGTAGCATGTTACTTATTCTTAGCGAACGCTGGCACTAGCCGAGGAACTGCTACAGGTTAGCTTGCTGTAAGTTACGAGCATAAGTTCTGCATAGGCTAAGCGAATGTTCAGCGCACTAGAGAATATACCGATGCATGGCTTGCCATACCTAGGAATTCCTTAGGTGTGCCGACAGTTCCTCCGTTCCGGTACTCTAGGTGGTCGGAGTTAGTTTCTAGTCCGAGCTAGGAGCCCATCCCGGACTGTGTTTGCACTATTTGCACTATTTGCATGGCATTAGCGAGGGCGGTGATGGGATGCAGAATATGAACCAACCATGAAGCAGCTTCTTATCAGCAGCCAATGGCGGCACAGATGAAGCTGCTCAATGGACAGCTGCTTGTTCCAGCTTACAGCACAAAAGAATGTTCAGCATCAGCTGCGGAATCCCATTATTCTTATTGCCTCAACTCTCCTGCATTATGCATCGTCAGAGACACTGGGCTGGCTGACGTCCGTTCCTTATCTTCCTCGCCCTGGCCAGATTCTGTAGATGACTAATCACCCAGATCTGCGGCGGCTGGCTCGAAGCGGTTAGCGCGCGTTTGCCCCATCGGCAAGGGCGCTATTCTCGGGGGATCTGATTCTGCGTGCTATGCGGTCTTTCGATTGTCAATAATCTCGTTTCTGGCTCCCCGCTGGTTCCAGCAAATCATTCCAGGCAATTCCATTACTTTTGCGGAGGTAGACCGTGGAGAGGCAGCTGTCATTACAAGTTCTGGAAGGAGGAGGCGGACGTTACTTGTCTTCCGTGCCCGGAAAGAAAAGGATCATCTATACTCGCGATTTACTCCCCTCGGGCCTCCCTCGGTGCAGGAATATGAATACTGCTTTTCTTTGGAATCACTCTTCACTCCTACTATCCAAATCCTCACCCCAGAGTTTGCCTCTTTTCAATCTGATTTCGTATACTTCCTCTCCACTCTGCAGGTTTTCGTTGTCGTCGAGAGATGCTCGCTAGTAGACCCGTCGTTGATGCTTGTCGTTCGGAATGCTGAATTCCTCGTCATCAGCACTGCCATCCTCCTTGGGGAGGAAAAGGCCGTACTCCTCCACTACGGAAATTCAACAGCAGCAGCAAAACGTTTCGCGACCGCAGTCCCATCGGCGTGCCCCGAATCTCTCATCCACTTATTCCTCCTTTCGCAACGTCTCCGCTTGTAATCGCTGCCGTCTTCGAAAAAATCGCTGCGACCAGCGTCTTCCCCGATGCCAATCCTGTGAAAAGGCGGGCGTTCATTGCGTGGGCTATGATCCAATTACGAAGCGGGAGATTCCGCGCAGTTACGTCTATTTCCTTGAGGCGAGAGTTGCGTACTTGGAGAAACTGCTGGTAGATAATGGGATTGGATTCAAAGAGGCCGTGGCCTTCGATGAAGACGAGGCAGTTAAGGTGGAGGCGGCGTCCGATGGCGATGCGCAGTCCCAGGCACATCAGGCTGACGCATCTGAAGTGGATGTGACAACGGCCGATAGCGGTAAGATGTTGAGGGTGAAACGGGAAAAAGATGGTTTCACGGAAAGGCCGCGCAGTGATACGGGATCCAGTGGACAGAATGCAGATCAGCACGAGAAGGATGACAATCAGAGGATACATAACCTCGTCTCAAACATTGGAATGGTATCGGTGCAGGGTACGTCAGACCCCCGATATCTCGGGTCCACGTCAGGGATTTCTTTCGCACGTATCGTCTTTGCCGCGGTCAAGAGCACCGTCTCCGGGAATAGCACCGAGCGTGGCCCAATCCGCCCCAATGAACGTCTACCGAGTAGTGCAACGGGAATGGCAGGGGGTAACATGCGAGATTCATTCTTCGGGCTTCAGAAGAGACCGATGATGAAATGTGCTTCGTTTCCTGATCGAGAACTCGCCGACAAGTTGGTTGACCTCTACTTTGAACACGCGAATCCCCAAGTACCCATCCTTCATCGTGGGGAGTTTGTCGAATTGCTTGACAGTACGTATGCGATGGATGAGAAAGACCGATCCCCACGCAGCCTCTACACGCTCAACATTGTATTCGCTATCGGTGCGGGTATAATACTTGAAGAGAAGAATCCAGCGTTGGAGGACGATAAACACGATGATGATATATCCGTATCAACAGGTGCGTCTAAGAGAGCGAGACTCTCTAGCCACCAATATCAACCGGAGGAGTACCATGCATCTGCGATCGTTCACTTGGAGTCCTTTCTTAGCTCTTCGTCTGGAGACAGTTTTGGCGGCTTGGAGGAACTGCAGGCAGTACTTCTTCTAGCCAGTTTTGCTCTCCTTCGGCCCGTCGCACCGGGTCTCTGGTATATTGTTGGGGTTGCGATGCGACTGGCTGTCGACCTGGGTCTTCACTATGAAGACGGGACAGGCATAGACTACGTTGGAGATGTGAGCCTTGATCATGCCACAGCTGTGAGCGAAGAAGAGAAGGGCAAATTGCGCATTGACAGCCGCGAACGAGGCCGGAGAGAGTGGGTGCGCGACCTTCGTCGGCGGCTATGGTGGTGCGCTTACAGTCTCGATCGTCTGGTGGCTACCTGCGTGGGCCGACCGTTTGGGATAGCTGATCAGGCAGTTACCACGGACTTCCCATCTTTGCTGGATGACAAGTATATAACAAAGGCAGGATTTATCGCCGCCCCCGCGGGGTCACCAAGCTACAAATATGTTGCACATCACTACTTCAAGTTGCGATTGCTCCAGTCGGAGATCCAGGATGTCCTTCTAAGCCAGCAGGCCCGCTTTGCGAGGAAAAGGGCAGGCAACACTGCGAGCGTCTACATGAATTCAGATCTCTCCTCGCCCTTCCTTCAGGACTTCGACTCCTTCCGTTCGTGGAGGAAGGACATCCATCGTCGACTGGACGAGTGGAAACATTCATCACCCTCACGCCATGACATAGGCGTGCGGCTCCCCGTCGACTTCCTCGAACTGAATTACTGGCAGACTCTCATAATGCTATATCGACAGTGTCTGACAGTTCCCCCAGAATTGGCTAGCGAGCTTACACCCGCAGAGGATGTTTCCAGTCCATTTTCCAACATGGAAGATGCGGATGATGAAGATGAGATCTACATTAACGTTGCCGAGGCGGGGCAAAAGGTTTTGAGGATATACCGTCAAATGCACCATCTCCGGTTGGTAAACTATACCTACCTGGCTACGCACCATCTTTTCATGGCAGGTATGACTTGGCGTCTTCATGTCTATTTAAGTACGTTACGGCTGTTGCTCACACACATCCAGGAATCTCATTCTTGTATGCAATATGGCATTCGCCAGCGGTGCGGAGCCGTCTGGTACGTTTCTCTACGTTGTCTATGGTGCTTCCGAGAATGCTAACGATACTCTAGACACTTGACGATGTTGACTTTACGGTTCTTGCTGCCATGTCTTTGCTAGGAGATCTTATGCATAAATGTCCGCCGGCAGAAGCCTGCCGAGATGCATTCGAACGGATGAGTAAAGCTACTGTTCAAATGTGCCTGTCTACAACTGGGTTTGGAAACCCAGTGGAATCTTCCCGTGCGATCACGTCGGCTCCCCGCCAGATGAACCCCCCGTATGCTGGTGGGTCAAGGTCTCATGATCGACAGCCAGAGCAACGGCAGCAACCAGGGCGTGCTTCCACGCGGCGCACGACC